>OX123191.2:5930889-6654058 GCA_944739405.2 Euclidia mi | reverse complement strand
GTATTGGTAGTTATGTTTCTCAATGAAATGCCTGGCGAGTTTATTGTAATATGAATTTAATGGATCTTGGTCGCGTTCACTAACGTAGATATTATAATAAAATAGGTGCAAATAGGTCGTTTAAACTCCGACGATCATAAAAGATTTTTCTTTGCTCCTTGAACGCTATCGTTCAAATATAACGATCGGATTTTATCAATTAGAATAATTATTTTTGCTTTGATGACCTAGTTACTATGAAATAAAGAAAGTAAAAAGAGTACATTTAGCAAAAAAGGATCGGCAGATGAAACCGCAAGAGTACAGCTATTATATACAACAACAAAATAATCTTTATAACAGTCATTTCAAATACCTAATCTTCTGTTGATTGCCACTATTGATTTATAGACAACATTATCCAGTTCGGTTATACCTACGAGTAAATAAAACTTACCCTTCTATGACATGAAATATCTCCAAAATTCTATATATTTTTTACCGCAGTCATTTATCAAAGTTACACGGAACCCTACTAATACAGTCATCTTAGCCTTTTGGTGACCAGTTATTGCTGGTCATAAATTCATATTTATGGCCTCTAATGCAGGCTAGCGGTCACTATGGCTGCATATGTAAAGATAAAATCGTTTTTGCACTATAATCGTGTTAAACTGGCTTTATATAGGTATGTTACTGGGTTAGAATAATATTGATAGATAGGGCATGACAAGAGCAGTGTAAATGTTTTTTAAAATTTATGTTTGGAATTCTTATGACATTTTAATAAAGTGGAGTTATTGCTGTGTTATTGGTGTTGTTACATTTTATATGACGGTTGTAAAATTATGATAATAGGTTATGAAATTATTCCTACACGGAACAAGGTCTTTGCGTCTTGCGCATTTCTTGTTACAATGGTTTCAATATGTATAGTCCACCATGATACAATAATCATCTTAGTGCGAAGTCATCTTTGATAAAGAACGTAATTATGTATCTTTTGAAGCCTAGATTATTATCTTTTGAAGATTGGACGGGGTTTATACACATGTCTACAGTAACAACCACCCACACGCGATCTACACGCTGAAATAAGTGCAGACTCGAAAATATTTATGTCTGTACTAAAATTGTATAAAATAATACTAAAAGTTGGTGTTTTCTTTTTTATTTTTTTTGGTAGTGTGCCATTAGTTGACAAATATTTAGGTTCTATATCAGATTATTGTAACAGATTTTTGGTCTAACTTTATTCCAAAAATATATCACAAGTAGGGTTATATTCTTTTTGTAGAATATAATTAGCTTTGAATAGTTAAACCAAGTCCTATCGCGTCCTTTATTATGTACTATGTTTAGAAAAACCAACCAGTATAATAATGTTTCCGTACGTATTTCACTTAAACAGCGGAATGGACTTTTTAATTATTTTTGTGTCGGAGTAAATAGTTAGATAAAGTATAAAATGCATATAACTAATGCAAAGGAACTGACTTTTATTAAGTAATTTTTTTATAAATTCGTAAGTAATCAAAGTAATTTTCAGCCTCAGCATTGTTCGTTCAGATATGGGCAAGCACAATCAGACGCTGCAACTGGATGTGTGACACCTCAAGGGAATAAAAACATTACTCCTACTATTTGTTTTCATACTTTCAAGAGCAGCAAACAGATATTATTAAATTTTACACTTTTAAATGTTATAAACGCATCGATAGCTTTGTGGAGAGAAAAACAGACTGCTGCGCCGAGGGTCCCGGGTACTAACAGCGCTGCAACACTGACTTTTCGAAGCTGTATGCGCATCAAACGCTCGCTAAACGATAAAGAAAACCAGGCCGGAGAGCTGCCAATTTCAGAGTTATCCATAATGTTCTCAGAATATATAGTATGCCAAAACACACTTGGCCACCGTGGTGGTCATAACTTAACCGGCCCACAGACATGATTTAAAATTAGTCGAAAATTACATGTGTATATATTTACTTATTATAACACTGACTTTTATGATACTGTTATAAATCTCTAAAAAGATAAATGATGACACTGATAAGCCGTTGGAGTATCTTATTGGTCATGTAAGAGATTATTTTCATATATTGACGTGTCAAATTAAGTTTCACTAAAACTATTCAATCGGCAGTTATGTGTTGACCTGAATATGAACATTTACCAATAGTAGGGGTTTAAAAAATTTGTAACTCCGCTAAAATCGCGACACAATTCAGCGGTGGAACGGATTGCTGCTCTTGAAAACGGGCGACGCAATGTCGTTACATTTTTCAGTAGAAAATTGATTTTTTTTTTCGACTGCTTAGTGATAATGTAGTGATTTCTCGTGGCAGAATATAAATATAGTTTCAATATGGATTTTGAGTAAAGAATGTGTGAGTTGCTTGTTCGTTAATTGAAGTATTTCTAGGGATTTTATCTAGTGTTTTGGGTGTCATGAGGCCAGTTAGTAGGAACTCACATCATCACGATGTTTCTTTTTTTTAATTAATAATATTCTACCACATTCACACAACATTTCGTCCCAAACTAAGACAGACATAAATGTGGTTGCAATCATTACCTCGGTGGTCCGATTTTTCAGACGTGTGTTTGTCCAGTTTCTCTGTAATAATGTGAAAAACAAACTTAGCTTGCCATCGGAGAGGTCTATATTAAGCAGTGGACTGCGACATGATGATGAATATAAAATTTCGCAGTTCATGACGTCTATGGTGTGATTAGGTAGCAAATCATAAGAAAATATAAATTTGTTTCTTTTGTTAAGAATTATGAAACAAACCTTTCTGACATCGAGATCCAAAATAATTATTGAATTTATTTATTTATTTATTTATTATTACAGAAGGCTTACGGACAAATTTAACCTATGAAACATAACATTAAATATTATTAGTTTGCTAATTAAAAGCCCTCACATATGGGTATAAAAACAATGAAGATTTTTGTACTTGTTTTACATATGATATACAAAAAAGAAATCAATATAAAAAACAGTATACACAAAAAAAATACAATTAAGAAAAACAATCAACGAAAATAAAACAATAACAAAATAGAACCAAAATGGTAATTTCACTCAGACAATCCTGTGCTGATTCGGTGTTAGTGCTCACATTGTCAAAGTACAAATTAGCCAATTGCCGTCTCATGGTCGTAACGCTCGTGCAGAACAGATCAATATTTAGGTCACGTGCAAGCGCATTGAAACTTGCAGCACTTCTTCGGGAAAAGGCATTACCCCTATAGTTTGTTAAACTAAACGGAACATTCAATATTAGCCGTTGACGAAAGCTTAACAAATTTGTGCGATTTGAGATATTAGCTTAATAAGTCAGGGCAGTCAGTTTGACCATTAGCAATTTTTAACAGAAAACTAATATCCCCAATACGTCTCCTTAATTCCAAAGGTAGGAAGTGAAACCTTTTACATCTGTGTTCGTAATCAAATGAACATTGCTGTGCCTTATAGTCAAGGTATCGTAGAAACATTTTTTGGACGCCCTCAATGCGAGATCTATAAATTTCGTACTGAGGGTTCCAAACCTGGGATGCATATTCTAAGTGGCTGCGTACAAATGAGCAGTTACAGCACCTTGACTGGTCTCAAGGTGCGGAAGCAGGATGTGTTACGCAGTATAAATCCCAATGCTTTTGATGCTTTTTTCACGATGCTATCTATATGTTGATCAAATAATAGCTTACTGTCCTGTATGACTGCCAGATCTCGAATGCTGTTAGCTTTATTGATTATTGCATTGTTAAGTGTGTAGCTATTATTTATGAAAGATGTTCGCCGTGAAAATGTTACATGGAAGCATTTATTAACATTAAGTTGGAGCTTGTTTCGGTTGAAGATGTTACACCTTCAAGGGTCTCCGTTCAGTTTCCCTCCGGCGTGTCAGATATGCAGACCTAACTGTAAATGTAGAATCTTTAAACAAGTAACTAGTTTGCGTTTATATGCGTTTCATTGTTACATAAGTGAATAATGAGTGCTTTGATGATTTTGACTATGAAAATTAAGGAATAGTGTCTTAGAGAGTGCACTTGTGCTTTCATATACACTATTTATTATAATATTTCCCACGTAGCGGCGATAACCCAGTTGTGTACGTAACGGACTGCCGAGACGATGGTCTCGCTTTCGATCCCCAGGTACCCCTCACACACCTCTGACCTTTCGAAGCTATGTGTGTATTAATAAATTCATAGTTTAAAAAACACTAGAAAAACACGCTTTTATAAATGCACGTAAAAACAAAAAATAAATTATGGATCGTTCAAGTTTTCTATATTTCTGGGCTGAAGTGTAAACTATGTGCTTTTAATTATAATATTTGATTGTAAAAGCGTGGGGCGATGGAACAGGAAAGACGTTCTTGTTTAACTTGTTCAAAAATCAAGTGAACAGATGTTACGGGAAGCAGGTTACACATATTGACGCTGTAACTGGAGTTGCAGCACGAGTAGTAAGTGGCTGTACATTAAACAGTCTGTTCAAAGTACCAGTTTGTCGAACTCAGACAAAACATGCGCCATCAGCGAGGAAGACGACATTCACCGACATTTTTAACGCCTCTTCTTTTAGGAAATTAAGTACATAAGGGTAATGCGTCAACAGTGGCAAAATAAGGAGTTCTTGTTCGTGGAAGAGATATCTTTGGTTCCGTTTGGTAACACTTTGGCGGCATAAATGCTATGCTCTTGTGCAACCTCATGCAGCTTCCGCCAAGAAGGTAGTATAAGTATTTGTTAACAATAAAGTCCTTCCTGTTCCAGCGCCCCACGCTTTTACAATCAAATATTATAACTAAAAGCACATAGTTTACACTTCAGCGCAGAAATATAGAAAACTTGAACGATCCATAATTTATTTTTTGTTTTTACGTGCATTTATAAAAGCGTGTTTTTCTAGTGTTTTTTAAACTATAAATTTATTTCATACTTTTTTGGTCTTTGATAACGAAATATTTTTAACATTTATATATTTATTTTAAGTAGGCGAATGAGCCCGCATCCTCTTCATCTCCGCCTGTGCGTCTGTATTACATGTTGTTTTATCTGTCAGCTTATAACAATCTAGCTCTTCAATCAGGAGACCACTAAGTGATTTTACTCTACTCAGGGCCTGTGCAGCTGCAAAAGTACGGGACCTTAACTACACCACTGCGCGTTCTACAATATATTATTGATTTGTTATAACCTTGAAACCTGGTCGTGTTCAAAGTCCATTACATGGCCTTTCTCACAAGTGCAAACACGACTATGATACGATATTCCATCATGGAATGCCAGTACTTATCTTCCGGCTTCATCATCAGACCTTGAAACCTTATCGTGGCCAAAGTTCATTACAAGACTTTTCTAAGAAATCCAAAACAGCTATGATACGATTTTCCATCATGAAGTTCCAGTTCATGTCTGCCAGCTCCGTTATCAGATCAGTTTGACCGTACCATATTATTATAGTGTTATCAGAACTACATACAACTGCCAATTTTTATTACGCTACGACCCTTGGAAGATGGTTAAATTAGTTACCTTAGATTCCATTACATAGTTAGTTACATACACGACGACCTAATAAAAGCGTGTTAAAAATATTAATTGTCGCTCGCTTATAATGTGCCCGGTATATGGCAATAGGCTCACCCCCTATTACATTGGGACTTAAACTTAACTGGTGATGTGTGAGTGTTTAATACACCTCTGCCTACCCCTTCGGGGATAAAGGCGTGAAGTTATGTTATATATAATTTCCCACGTACATTGCTAGTCTGCCTCGAAATTGCAGGTGTGACCGTTATTCGTTAGAATTCTTTATAATTATAACTATGTTATAGGAAACGCCACAAAGTAAATATATATATGTAAATAAAACCAATTTTAATTAATTACCAGCGTATTTCCTTGAAGACTTGGTACATTCAAGAATAACGAGAACCAATACAAGATGTTGTTGCTCGTAGTCCTAAAACTCTCTTCCAAGAATCTTCCTACAGTCCTTTCAGTTACTTGTATTAAGAATACATTTTATTTTTATGTAGATTTTTATTGTAGTAAAAAATTCAAAGACTAGCTTTACGTACTGAAAAATCAGAGGTTATTAAATCGTTTCTGGGACCTAGTAGAAGTATGAAACCATATAACTGGCTTGGCAATACTGTCATTAATATTAACACATTTTGTTTTAATTTAACCGTCTTCCACGTCGCAAGTAAGCGATGTCTGTATTTGGAGATAGACGACTCTAAAGAGTGACATAACTCTTTACTGAGTAAACTAATGCTAACGCGGGCGGCGCCGCAGGCGAAGTCAGTAAATGTATAAATCTTAAATGTTTCTAATTATAGCTTTACATGAGAAATGCTAAAAATTTTCTTAATACTCGTACACAATATTTAGAACAACAATTATTCATTGAACTTGACATAGTTTTGTTAAGTAATATACATACCAGCGTAACATAAAACTGCGTAACTCCACTACCCATATAATCAAGAATTCACTGAAAACACTAAAACAGCAAAAGTTAAGAACTTTCTCTTATGATGTTTTGTCGTAATTACTATTCTCTCGCTGGAAACATTTCACATTTGTGAGGTAAGAAAAGTATAAAAGAAACAGTAATAAAAATGCAATTAAAACAACACTTGGAAAATATATCAACATTGTGAAGAAACTTTTAAAAGTTATGGAAAGAAATGCGACGACATAAATGTGAAGGTAAAATTAAATTATGATATTATTTTTGAGGTCGTAGAGTAGCAGTATGCATTTGAAAATTTAGAAGACACAGCTTGAGGTTTTTACACTGCGGGGAGTTCGGTGGGTTTGTTCAATACTCTGTGAGATCCATACATTGCTGTTTCGAGTCTGGGTATTATTAGTGTCCGTTGGTTTAATAGGGAATATGCGTGTGATTCAGATAAAGGCGAATATATTTTATCACATTCTTTATCGGTAAAGAAAGACATCTCTAACATTATTTTATATTTGAACACTCTAAAATCACGAATATTAGTCGAAAAGCAACGCTATTGGCTAGACTCCAAAGTGACGACACGGTTTGCAGAGGATATGTCAAAAATGTCAAAACAGTACCAGGCATTTGACTGAGATGTCAAAACATTTGACAGAGTTGAGAGTTAACAACTAAACGTTGAGAATGCTGACGTCACCACAAAGCGCGCCAAAATGGGGAGTTTAAACCAGCGTTATGTCATTGCAATTTTCAACATTTAATTTAAAATAAATGTTGAGTTCTCCTCGACTAATATTTTCTTACGGTATTATATTAAACTAAGATAGCAAAAAAAATATCATGCATATTATAGCTAACCCTCTCTATACAAGTGCATATACCTTAGAAAAAGCTATAAGGCAATAGTTATAGTTTTGCCCTGTTCAGCTTTCGGCAAATGCTTATTAGATTTCATTGCAGTTTTATAGGATCAATCTTTGATTACATGTACCATGTGTAATTTGTTGCAATAGATATGTATTTTTTTAGTTTTCCTACATATGAAATATCTAGGAAACCTCACGTAGTCTAGAAAAGTATCTAAGGGTCAATAATAAAGTTGTCTCTTGCAAAATACAAGTAAATTATAATAAATTCTTACATATTTGCCTATCCTTTCAGGGATACAGATGTGACTGCAGAAAATATTTTTTTTATAGACTCACACCTGTATCCCCGAACGGGTAGGCAGACGTGTAATATTACACCCACATTTCACCATGAATTTTTAGGTCCCACGTAATAAGGGGCGAGCCTATTGCCGTTACCGGGCACATCACCAGACTTCGTGCTGCTACTGAGAATTCGGAAAAACCCAGTAACACTTTCTTTTTGCCCGACCCGGGAATCGAACCCGGGATCTCCGATTAGCATACGCTATCCACTGGACCACAGAGGCAGTCAGAACAGTTTATAAATGGCGCTAATATTTTTTTTCCGTTTACAACATTTCAGTCTTTCACAGTCCACTGCTGGAGTTTAAGCTTCTCCTAAGTTGCTTTGCAGTATATTACATCACTGTTGTCTTTAAGTACAGACATTTTGTCCTTTATTGTAAGCCGCTAAACCATTTTCAATATGTTTTCGTACAAATCACGAACCTTATATAGCAGTATGAAATCTCTGCCTCTGAAGTCCCTTGATAAACATATTAAATATTTTAGGAAGTTGTAACGTAAAGATGTTTCATGACGTATAAAGTAAGTAATCCCCGGTTTTCATATACGTGACATTTATTGACATTTATGAGTTAGCTCGTTCACTTGGTTTTACTTGCCTGATAGACATAAACGTCAAACCCCTGATTATGTCTTGACTTCGTTTAAATGTGGTTTAGTATAACAATGCCGTAGGTAGGTAGATTAACTGACGACACTGCGTCAAGAGGCGATATTGAATATTGATTTGATTCGACTTTAATTCAGGTTAATTCGTGTAACATACGAAAGCTTTGTTTAACAAGGTTTCACGAACCTTTAAATTTTGATAATAAAGTAGGTACGTAAATTATACAAGTTTATTTATTGGTTTCATCATCAGGTTCCTAGCTCAAGCCAAGATTCTTATCTTGGGCCCCGGAGTTCGCTGTTTAACGGCTCTCGTTCGCATAAATTAACTAATATAAAGTATACTTTTCTTAAAATTTAACCAACTTGCATTCGTCGTGGCCACGGGGTCTCATTGTATTAGGAGAGGATGAGAATAACTCTTTTCATGCCCTTAACGAGAGTACCTAATGCTTGTTTGGCATCCTTATTATTAGTGAAGAATAGCTTAGCATAATTGTGAAATATTTGTCAATTAATCCAGACAAGGCACATAACCACATTAATAACATACTGACGTTTATATAATAAAAAATAATATGAGTACAAATCATAACAGTTTGAAAACGTATTAATAACACTTTTAATTTAAGAAGGATAGCAAAATAAACTCTAGACGAAATACCTTCTTTTCTCACAAACAGAGCTCATGAAAACACTTATTTTAATAATATCATTTGACATCAAAGTCATGACAAAGAGAGATCGGTATCAGGTTAAACGGATCATATACATTGTCAAATCATCCATAAAGTCGAACACTAAAACCGAGGATAAAATTGGAAGAAATTTTTTATAGTCAAAACTGTACATCGTAAGTGACGGTCCGGATGTCTGATGGGATTTTTACGGCTTACTTCTTTTAGCGCTTGCTAGTTCCTGCTCAGTGGTTTTACAAAGAAAATATAGGTTATATTGATTTATTTGCTTGAAAAACAGAACACGGCGCACCATTACCTTTTTACTATGAGTAGTATTAACCATTGCTGGGTAAGCAGGAAAATAAAATAATAGTAATCCTGCATATCCGAGAGATTTCCATAACATTTACGAAGGATATGTAAAGACTACTGGGTAGTGGATTCTTGGTTAAACTTTTCCAATTTTTCTCGTGGTGGCTATAAAATTACTTACTTTAACAGCTTTTAGAAGTCCAATCTTTGACTTAAGCCTCTCATAATTGGTTTCCCTGCACTGTGAGTCAATAGAAGTATTTGGCCTTCTATAACATGCTGGCCAGAGGGATTGGTACAAGGATTTATGTTTAGTACTCCGTCTTATCGCAAAGATACTATTTGCTTTGTTATTTTCCTAAGTCGCCTCTTACGACAGCTACGGAATGAAATGACATATCGATTTATTCTCTATTCTTAATCCAACCAATCAATAGCGGCGATAGCCTAGTGGTGTACGTAATGGACTGCCGAGACGATGGTCTCGGGTTCGATTGCCTGGTACCCGCACACACCTCTGAGTTTTCGAAGTTATGTGTGTATTAAAAATATTAATTATCGCTCGCTTAATACTGTGTACAATGTCCTATGACATCGGGACCGAAACATAACTGGAAAAGTGTGGGTGTTTAATAGACCTCTGCCTACCCCTTCGGGGATAAAGGCGTGAAGTTATGTTATGTCATGTGTCTTAACCCAACATTTTGTTTCTTCCATCGTATGGGGTTGCAAAATACGCTACACAATAAAATATTTTTACAAGAGCACACGTGATCAATATTTGAAAGCTATTCACACATCAAAACGATGTCTTCCTATCTTCCAAAGAAAACCTATTTTAAAGTCTCGGATGTTATTCCAAAGAATACCGGTCAAGTTGTTACATAGTAACGTTCTCTCACATAACTACGCCGTTTATATTCTACCGATAGGATTTACTTGTGCCAGTCGTATAACTGAATACGTTATACAAGCTACGTCGAACAATGAATTTATTGTCCAACTTTGAGTGCAGTTAGACCATACAGAAACTGCAATTACGTAGTTACTAACATAGTTGTTGTAATCTTAGTATGTGGCTAGCTTTAGTGGCTGTGTACATTTTTAAAACGATATTTGGTTAGTATAAAGTTGAGTTATAAAACTACAAGGTAGAGTTTTAGCTATTTATATTTGATAGGTATTAAAGGTTACGACGATTTTCTTCAGTGTGAGTGCTGCTAACAGGTCGTAAAGTACCATATAAATATGTCAAAGCTACAAAAAAGCTACAAATTTCTTATTTTAGCAACATTTTTATTTAGTAACAAATTATTTTCATAATTCTTTCGGCAACTGGTCCCTTAAGTAGGTGTAATAGTAAAGTGATATTATCAAAGTTCTGTTTCTCTTGCTATGATAGTTTAAGAATACAAGGTGACACTGACACATTTCATTCCATAAGTTGTTGTAAGAAGCAACTAAGGAAAAATTCGAGGCCAATTTTATTTTTGGGAAGAGACATCTTGATCTAAAATCCAACAACAACCAGTCTATTATAGGTCAAATCCTTCTTTTGACTAACAATGCTATTGAGACCCAAATTAGGAGAGTCATGTCCAGCAATAAGATATTTTATTATTATTGGATTTGATTCTAAGTTTTGCCTGTCTCTGTCGTTCAGTGTAGTTGCGTCTGCGTCTACTGATCGGGAGGTCCCAGGTTGAATACCCGGGTCAGTGATACGAGTTTTTCAAATTCTTATTAACATCAAAGTGCCCAGTAACGGCAATAGGCGCACTGAATATAACGTGAAAACGTGACAAATGTCAGTTTAATAGTAGTGAGCCTACATCAAAAAAACTAAAAATTTAAAGTATCTTGGATTTGTAATGCACTTTTTCCTTTATAGGTACGGAACCGGTATCTTCACTAAGTTTCAGGTCACTTTGAAAGCAACGGAGACCTAGAAGATTCAACTGCAGGTGATTTCTTCCCACAGTTGTAATACCTCTAGCGTTCATGAACTTGCATCAAAGCATCAATGTTTGCGCGAGATAAACAATGTGAAGCCTGAATATTGCTCCACTAGTTCGGTATACAAACTGGGTAATATGAAACTAGTACATTATGCTCTGAGACATGAAAGTGTTTCTCAGTATACTAGTTGCTTTGTATTTTGTACGTACAGGATTGTACTCATAGTTTCATATACTGTCAGTTACTAGATAGAAATGAGATTTTTTTAGAAGAAGAATAAGAAGAAGAAGAAATTTTATAGGCAGTCGCAAATCCAATTAGACTAGAAAGCGGACCCCGAGTTCTAACTAGAGTTACTCTAGGAGGATGATGCTCGTTACAGTATGCTGGCTTGACTTGGGTGGATCTATACCCAATTGCAAAATAGCGTAATATCTGGGCATCGACATAGGCCATTCCTCCACATTGTTACATAAAAAGGCTATATAATACTGCTAAACGTGAGGCAGTGATAGGAGAACCTTACAGGCTGCCTTGCAGAGGGTTCTAACCCATCACGTGCATCACTGGCACCGAAGTTATGTGCCTTGGACAACAGTCGGGAGCTACGGTTTAATGACGTGTCATTAAACCATGGATTTAATGACAATTACTGACTGACTGACACTGTACGTAAAAGTCAGTATATAAATTAATCATTCTGGTTTAAGTTGTGGCATATCGCTATCCCTGTGGGATGCAAAGGATAGACAGCAGTACTGTAGCCCTTTAAAGGAGATAATATTCTGTTAAATTTATTTACACTAGATGACAAGCCAATAACCAAGCAACTGGATGCAACTGGATAACGTTAGGTCGACGATGATGATGAATACTGGTATACGTGAAAACGGGTTGAATGATACGTAGAAATATGATATAATGTAAAATATCACTGATTGCGGTTAGGTACATAAATAACATAGGAGAATATGACTCAATTTAAACTATGCAACTATAACTGACCATGGCTCTTAGAAATGCAACTTTACTACCCAAAATTTCCATGTAGATTGCCTTTGAATTCAAATAGTATTTTCCCTCTACATTTCGCAAACTAGTTTTTCTTTCCGTGAAATTTAATAATAAGAAGCAATTTACAAAGTATTTGCTATGCAAGATTGGGTTAGTATTTGATGGTAGAAGTAATTTATATTACGAATAAGGTTGAATATAGTTACTATTTCATATGGCATTAATTTTGTCGCAAATGCATGTACGATGCCGTGGTGCCCCATTTCATTCGTGGTGTCGTAAGACTAGCGTCATCTTTGCTATAAAACAGAAAATTCAACATAAATCTCTACCATCCCGTCTGACCAGCGTGGCAAAGTAATTCAAATCCTCTTTTTGATCAGTCCTACTGTTAAGTAAATTAGGAGAAGCTTAAGTGCAGCAGTGGTATGTAGAAAGCTGTAAAGGTAAAGATAAAGATGACGCCTCATCATCAGCCTTTAACAGTCCACTGCTGTACTAGGCCTCTCCTTTGAAAGGAGGAATTGGCCTACTATACCACGCTGGCCAAACGGGTTGGTATAGGGTTTCTATCAAGTTTTCCTTCTCTTACAGTGCTGTTCTATGCATAATATGCTACCTCTGTCAGCTCTTACGACACCCATGGGATGATATGATGTGACACTCCGTATTCTTAATCCGTCACCACACGGACGAAAGCTGTGAAGGTAAAGGATGACGCTTAGTAGCGGTAAATTATAATAACCGCGGCCCACCGCTACGAGAAGTCGATGAACACTGCGGTGGCTTTAGTTGGTAGACCCAGAGCTTCTACCAACAGCTTGTCATTTGGGTATTAATCGTAAAGATAAATTAATTATATCTATACTGTCCCACTGTACGGGCCTCTTCTTACTATGAGAAGGGTTAGGCCATAGTCCACCATGCTGGCCTAGTACGGGTTAGCAGACTTCACATATCTTTCAAAAACATTATGGAGAACTCTCAGACATGCAGGTTTCCTCACGATGTATTTCTTCACCGTTTAGCAAGCGATAATTAACAATTTAATATGGACATAACTCCGAAAAGTCATTGGTGCGTGCCGTGGATTTGAACCCGGACCCTCTGCGTAGCAGTCTGTCGGTCTCTCCACTGGGCTATAACTGCCATTTATATACCTGGCTGTCATTTTCCTTTGACATCAGAGGACACGTAGAGCCGTCGGTGCAGCCTTGTCATAGGACAATAATAGTTAGATCCAGTTGGAGGCCTTCGGGCGGCTATTATCCCCGACACCAAAATTGGCTATACACTCACACAAAAAGAAAAATAATAAGATGTTAACCCACGATGGAAATATAAAAAAAAAACATCAAAATAATTTCAATCAAAAACCTTTTAATAGATATGATATAACATAAGTGTAAAAAATAAGTTTAAAAACTATAACCCGACTACGTCAAAAAGGGGGTCTTAAAAGAACGAAACAAGAAAATATAAGTACCTACAGCAGTGCTCAAGCTCTAGCTTGCGTGGTCGCACCTATTGTATACTAGTGTACATATACCTGCCATGTTTGTATAATGCAGGTAAGACAAGTGTTACTGGCAACCACATTAGGTAACCCTTCCTTTTGGCTTCGCCGTAGTCGGGTAATTAACACCATGATTGAATAATATTAAAGTTCGACTAATACGCTAAGTGATTATCCAAATAACTGAAGCGCACCGCAACTGGTTTTCCAATAATTCCTAACATGTTCAAAGCAAATCGATTACAATTCGTGGAAACTAAACGCCACCAACACATGTATTCATTCACTATTAGTATTCACGGATCTGCTTTAAATATTAACATATTATACTAAATTATACTAGCTGTGGCCCCCGGTTTTCCTCGCCACACCTTGTTCATTAAACCGTTGCGTCCTATAGCTTTGCTAGCCTCTTCTATTACAACCACCTGAAGTTCTCTCCCTTCAATTGATGGCAATCTTTAAAAAAATATTGACATTCGTAAGAGTTGCTTTGTAACCTATACGGCTAAATGAATTTGTATTCCAAAATTTTGTTCCTAAGGATCGTAGTTAGATGATACATAGCCGTATTTATAATTTATAGGTATGAAGCCTATGTATATAGCCTTCCTCACAATTTTTATTTTTTATAGGCTCATGCCTGTATCCCCGAAGGGGTAGGCAGAGGTGTAATATTACAACCACATTTCGCCATGAATTTTTAGGTCCCACGTTATAGGGGGCGAGTCTATGGCCGTTACCGGGAACATCACCAGACTCCGTGCTGCTGCTGGGAATTCGGAAAAACCCAGTAACACTTTTGCCCAACCCGGGAATCAAACCTGGGACCTCCGATCAGCAGTCGCATACGCTATCCACTGGACCACGGAGGCAGTCTTGCTCATAAATATGTCTATAATTATACAAAATAATAAAAAAAAACTTTGTTTTAAGATGAACTGCACTCTCGAATGAAGTTTTGTGTGATGGGGAACATTACAAACATTCAATCAACGGACACAGAGAACACCCGGATCCGAATCAACAATTCGCGGATCACATAAAGTGTTGTTTCGTGTTGCAATCGAACTGACAATATTCGGCAGCATGCTAAACGCCGATGCAACCGCTTTAAACCACTACGCTATACGTGCAGTAAAATTCTTAACCCTAGAGTACTAATCTTATTTTTTTACTGCTTAATACTAATGATCGCTTGGGAGGCTACTTTATAAATGATACAAGATTTTAGAAAGATTATTCTATTAAAATTTGTATTATATGTAACAAATACCGAAGAAAAACCTTGTTTCTTTAAATTTAATAGCACATTTTCTTTAAAATTATAATTTCAGTCTTAAAATCAACCTTAAATCTAACATTACCCTTGTTTGAACAGTATGTTTTTGAAAAATAATAATAAAAATAAAAATACACATATAGCTTCTAATTTATCATCTAAATTAAGTTTTGTTAAAGTGTTATATCACATAAAAATAAAAATACCATTATAATTATAAGATATTTGCCTTTAGAGTTAATTGAAATCAGCCTATATTTTTCTATCACAATTACAGCCGTTTGGAGATCGAGATTGGGTTTGTAGAGCAGCTTCTAACTCGATGCTTGTGCTTGCTTGTATTTGAGATGTTACAGCAATATTTTGGAGATCATCTTCAAGCTGGCACGCACTAAGAGAGTAGGATCAGTCACACTGTCGTCTGAATCGTAATCTTCAACGTAATCTTTAGTTTCACTGTCCGAATCTTCGTTTTCCAAATAGTTTGTTATCTGGTTCTCGTCGAGATTCATATATTAAACAAAATGATCAATTCTCAGGTAAGTAAAACTTATTGTTACAAATAAATAAAGAAATAATAACAATAAACTAAAAAATGACATTTGTAAAAAACTTACCGTTAATACTGTTACGCCATCTATCGGTGACTCGGTACTAGAAGAGATTGAATGTATCAGTGGTTTAAAGGTAATTCAGCTACTCTGTACTAGATGGCGTTGCTGTATCGCGTATCGACTGTTCGCGATTATTTCGACAGTTTTGTAGAAGCATCTAGAATGCGCTAGTGATGTTATCCGGCCAGTATAAATAGAGCGCGAGCGAACGGACCGGACACAGTGACAATTGAATATCGGAGCGATAAGCGAGAAGCGAAGGGAAGTAATTCTGAAGAGTTTATTGGTGTTTTTATTAGTGTTGAGAATTAAGTGTGAAATAAGTGTGTTTTTACTAGTAGTGTAAATAAGTGTGTATAGTGTTTGTGTATAAATAAAGTTCAGTTTAAGTGGCATAGTGAGTTATAATTTATCGTCGAAGGGTGATCAAGAAGTTGTTATAGCATACTTCAGCAAGGCCTTATCCAAACCTGAAAGGAACTACTGCGTCACCCGGCGGGAACTTTTGGCTGTAGTAAAGACATTGCAGCATTTCAACAAATATTTTTTGGGCCGTAAATTCCACCTGGGAACCGACCACGCTGCGTTGAAATGGCTACTTCAATTTAAGGACCCAGAAGGACAAGTAGCCAGATGGATTGAACTACTGCAAGAGTTTGATTTTGTAATACAACATCGCAGCGGCAAGTCCATGGTAACGCATATGCCCTATCGCGTAGGCCGTGTCCCGACCAGTGCAAGCACTGTACCCGACAGAAAGCAAAGCAGGCAGCATAAGTGAGGATGTTGAAGACAGATCTGAGCAACGAATGGAAAGAAGCTTTGCAGAGTGCTCAGCAAGACGACAAGGACATACAGCCGATTCTCGAATGGAAGAAATCAGACGCTCTTAGGCCCAAATGGAGTGATATCGCAGCAATGAGCCCTATCACCAAGAGTTATTGGGCACAGTGGGAAAGCTTGGTTGTCCAGGATGGAGTTCTGTGCCGCAAATGGGAAAACGCTCGCGGTAACCAGTGCCATTTGCAAATGGTAGTGCCTAAAACTAAGGTGCCGGAAGTCTTGCAGCTCTATCACAATGTTGCTTCGGGAGGTCACATGGGAGTTAAGAAGACCCTTACTAAGATCCGGGAGCGGTTTTAGTGGCTCCACTGTCGGGATGACGTCGAGGATTGGTGCCGCAAATGCACAAGTTGTGCGGCTGTGTGTGACTCGTAGCAGAGGTGCATTAAAGGTGTACAATGTGGGAGCCCCATGGGAGCGCATAGCGTTGGATGTTGCTGGGCCGTTTCCTGAGAGCCAGGACGGAAACAAATACTTCTTTGTTGTGATGGATTACTTCACGAAATGGCCTGAAGTGTTTGCAATCCCAAATCAGGAAGTTACCACAGTGGCCGATAAGCTGGTGCATGAAGTCTTTTGTCGGTTCGGGGTGCCCTTGGAAATCCACAGCGATCAAGGCCGGAACTTCGAATCTGAGGTGTTCAAGGAGACTTGTCGCGTGATGGGTGCACATAAAACCAGGACCACGGCTTATCATCCGCAATCGGATGGCATGGTTGAACGGTTTAACCAATCACTGGAAAGGTACCTGGCGAAGGTCGTGGAAGGCAAACAAAGAGATTGGGACAAGCACATCCAACCATTCCTTCTGTCATATCGCAGTGCGGTCCACGAAACCACAGGAGTCACACCAGCTTTTGCCAATTTCGGCAGAGAATTACGTTTACCAGCAGACTTAATCACCGGTATTCCGCCAGAATCTCCACGTAATATAACGGATTACGCGACCGAGCTACGCAACAAGATGAACGACGTGTACGAGCACATCAGGGAATCTGGACAACAGATGTCTGAGAAGATGAAGACTCACTACGACCGGAAGGCAAACAACAAAGGCGTCGATGAGGGATCATTGGTGTGGCTTCATAACCCAGTACGAAGCAAAGGCAAATCGCCTAAGTTACAAACTAGATGGGACGGGCCATATCGCATAACTACCAGGATGAACGACGTCACCTATCGAATCCAGAAGGGGTCGCGAGGTGCACCGAAGATAGTTCATGTGGACCGGTTGGCTCGTTACCATGGGTCCAACGATGCTCGAGACGAACACGTTTAAGAGGGGGGCAGTGTTACACGATCTATCGGTGAATGGGGGTACTAAAAGAGATTGAATGTATCGGTGGTTTAAAGGTAATTCAGGTACTCTGTACTAGATGGCGTTTCTGTATCGAGTATCGACTGTTCGCGATTATTTCGACAGTTTTGTAGAAGCATCTAGAATGCGCTAGTGATGTTATCCGGCCAGTATAAATAGAGCGCGAGCGAACGGACCGGACACAGTGACAATTGAATATCGGAGCGATAAACAAGAAGCGAAGGGAAGTAATTCGGAAGTGTTTAGTGGTGTTTTTATTAGTGTTGAGAATTAAGTGTGAAATAAGTGTGTTTTTACTAGTAGTGTAAATAAGTGTGTGTATAAATAAAGTTCAGTTTAAGTGGCATAGTGAGTTATAATTTATCGTCGAACCCCAGCTCGTAACAATACAAATGATCGTCTCCCAGGCGAACGTGAGGTCAATAACTCGATACCTGAGTATTCCCCGCTGAACCCATGACCACTCTCAACCGTGTCGCGGGGTGCACTATATTGGCACGAACGCACGCCGCGATACTTAGACGTAATTTAAAAATATTCTTAAAAAAACAACCGAACGCGGCCTCTCAGGCGATGATTAGTATTCTAGGGTTAAGGTTAACGCGTTGAAACAAACAAACTCTTAACCTTTATTATAATAGAAGATTACATCAAATCAAGTGAAATTGATCGCACTGTGGTTTCGTGATTGTTTCTTTAGAATTAAAATATTAAAATCCCCGAGGGCTTAAAACTGTTTAAGGCAAAGCCAATTAAGTGTATCGTTTTCGTAAAACACTCAATTACTTTTTATCTGATATAGAACAAACTGAGGATTTGTTTGAACAATCTGTTAAGGTATTTTGAGCTGGAATCTTTTTAACTTATCAACAACTTTGATATTGTAAGTAGTGTTTGATCTAATGATTGTTCCGCTTATGGTACGTTTTGAGATATGATAATATAAAACTTAACTGGTTATTCAATTACCATTCCTTTATTAATGAAATGGCTTTATTGCAATAATTTTATTCGACGTTATGCATTGTGCAGTGATTTGAAGCCATTGTCAATGAGTCGCGAGTTACAATTTCGATTCAAAAGAACATTTTTAGAGATTCGCAATAGTGTTTCAGCATCTGAATATGCTTTATATTCATCATACATTATGTTCGTGAATTCCCCGTCACGTAAAATTGTATATTAGAGAAGACTAAGTAATTATAAAGATATTAAATTAAAAATTGTAATCTTATTGTTTCACGTTTGTAGGTCGAATCGTTTTCCAACTCTCCAGCGACGTGAGCCCTGGTTTTTCCGTGAATTAGTGTTGTGTCTGCATAAAATTGTCCTAAACGTAAGTATAATGTATATACGAGTATATTTATTTTATTGTATGTGGTTCGGCGATGCACCAAACCGTATGTATTTAGGCGATTTGGGAAAATACTAATATTGTGGACTGTATGAGGGCGAGTTCTGATCGCCTAGGATAGGAAAAGGGAGTGGAAGTTTGGAGTTATAGATACTGGGAGGAATGGGATTTGCAGCACACCTACCTTCGTTCTCTCGGCTCAACAAGATCGCTGTCATCGGCTTCTACATCAGCAAGGAGTCGGGCTGTAAGCTGATCACTCCGTCTGGATCCAACCCAGAACTACACAAATCACTACACTTCACCCGCGGGCGGTTTTGTTGCGTTTATAGTATAGAAGCGGTAAAATATGGCGGTATCAGGTACACGTGTTCGGCGCGACACGGATGATTCTTGACTGTCTCGCACGTCGATGAACTCGGCGACGAATCAGCGATTGGCGTGCTTTTTGGGAGAAAGGGGGGGAATCAAAAGGATCGCTCGTATTGGACAAGCAAGCGAGGAACGATTGACGTTGATGTAATTAATTATCAATAGAAAGGTAGATGGCGCTACCAGTATGTGCTTATGCAATAAAATGAAGATATCATTACTCCTATGCCTGGCATGCTCTACATTCTTCATCCTCAACCGCGTATTCTAAAAAATATATTCGATTAGACTAGAGCAATAAATGTTCAAGCAAACCACTTTTACGAAACCATTCGTGTATCTAACATAAAAAACTAGCAACTATAAAAACTAGTAGTAGCTTAAAGATATGCTACACTCTTATCCTTGGGACCTTTAAATAAACCGTGCCAAGTGCGGACGAGTTCACAATAAGAAAGCTATTTTAATATACTTAATGTTTCTGTCACTGTTTAACACTTCTGACCTCACTCTGACAGCTTTAAATTGCAGTTTTATGTGACATTTTAAATGGGGGACACATTTCGCTTTAGGCCTTACAACCAGCGACGCATACAAATCAGTACAAATATTGTAGCTTTGTAAATTGTTGACTTGGTCACGCTTGCAGCCGCTTAGAGAGTTGGGCTGATATTGAATGTAAGGGCTCATACACACACTGTCCTTTTTGAATTACGAGGCGTCTTTAATCCTCAAGAATTTACATTTACTTGATGTTGATGACAAAAACAAAGTTGACAATAATAAGTGAAATAAGGTAGATAAAATTACGTCTATACATATATAAGGCAACAAATGCAAAAAAAACGATAAAAATTATTTAATCGTGTAACATACTGCTACTTATTTTTTAAACTTTTCTGAATAACATCTTCACGCTCATAGCATGCACACGTCACGCCAACGTTCCGTCGCTGTCACTTCACCGTTCTGTTACCGCCGCGCCACTGTTACGCCATCGTCCCGCCCTACCGACTATTCAACGGAACCATAAACGATTGTATACCGGCCTGAGTTATACCATAATATCCTAAAGCTCTCTGTATATCAATGTTCGATTAGTAATTGCGACCGACTTGGTGTAGTGTTCTAAGTAATTGAATCGATGCACTGTGTATATCTCCATTTAGTCTATGATGGTTACATGTACCTGTACGTTTCAGATGATTGAATATAAATAGACTATGGTCTGATGATGCGTTATAGCAATTTCAGGCCGTGTTAAAGTTAATGCTTTGTCTAAATGAAAGCGTATATATGTTAAATATTGGCAGAATTAATCGATATATTAAAATAAATGGTCAGGAGTGTGTTTATTGTTTATGCATTCTGCCAATGTCTAAGAAAACATTGTTTTATCAAAGCTAGTTATAATTTTGGAACCCATGTTCTAACATTAAATAGATCCAGTTTAAATGAGCATTTTGAAAATATAAGAGACTATCGATTGCTGATATGATGTGATGAACGATTGTGGTTGCACCTGCCCTAAACTTTCATTTCCTTAGAGATGACAGTGAAATGAAATGAATCCTTAGTGGGTACGAACGGCATAAAAGGAACCCGCTGGGCAGATTTCATGTTACTAGCTTAAATAGTTTGGGCTCTGCGATGGTCTGTCAGACAGGACAAGTTATTTTATATAAATATGATTTTATATTGGTATACTATGCACCTCACAGTCGGTATAACTATGTTATACCAGAACTATGGCAAATAATTTAACATAATAATTGTTATGATAGTTTAGTAGTTAACTTGTAGACCAAAATCACAGTCATCGTATGATATTAACGTCGTATTATCAGGCCATGATGACATTCATATGATTGCAGTGTGCAGTATATATAATAAACTGTTTGTAGATTTCATCCGCGCAAATTACCGAGCATGTATTATTTCCAAACTATCAGTGTGTCACCTATTTAAATTGGCGTAGAGCATAATTTCCTTTGTGTTGTCAGTTAATTAAATCGTTCGACTTATTATTTCTTAGCAAAAAATTTTAATAGTTTATTATTGCGAGGCTTAACCCGATAGGTTCAAATCCACGGCAAACAACAATGATTTTGCGAAGTTATGTCTTAACCTATTTGTTTGAAATAGAATTAGTTTTTATTATAAGTCAAATCGATTAGATCGATTGAGTAACAATTTGTTTAGTCTATTGAAAATTTCTGACAATGGTCACACTGAACTGTCACTTCCTTCCCTTGAAAAAATTAACACGCCGTTTGGACTCTCGCGTGCCTTGTACCTAATTATTAAATTGATCGCCCTTTGAATTAACGCGAATTGAATTAACTTGCAAATACGTAATTGCCGCTTTTGACTTCCGGCAAAGTTTGTTGTAAATTGATGACATATTGAACATTTGTGAAAAGTTTTGTGAACCGCAAACGTGCATCGTGGTCTGGAGAAGGACTTCGCCGAATTGTACACTGGTATCTATTCGATTCTCTTGTTATTTTGGCCAAAATTATGAGTTAATCCTCAATCTAATCCAGGTCCACTTCAAGAACATCACCAGGAGATATAAGGTAAAATTTTCATGTACCTACTCAATACTTTACTCACTGTGCAACGCAGTGCATTGTGTCTGGCTATATTGTCTATCGTGGTCAGGTAGATGTATTACACCTTCCACTGCGCACTTCTGATACACCTTCCTGCCTGGCTACGGTAATTCTAGACACTATTGAATTGTTCATTATCGGCTGCCTCGGAGAGCAGGTTATGCCGGCGGTTCCGGATATTTGACAATCGTTTTAGGGTGTCGGTAATTCTAAATAAACTGACACTAGTCTAAACGATGGAAAAAGGCTATCCATCCGTGTCTTGCGTGGTCAGACAGGCAGTCTTTCTGTGGAAAAGCTAATACTCAGTCAAATCCGGTTATACAAGTAAGCGGACCAAATGGTATAACGCTAGCAGGACTTTTTTGCGTCCGTCAATGCGTTTTGTATTTACTTAAAGATAAAGATTTGGAAATAATTTGCCATTCTGAGTTCTACTATATTATACTTATATTTTTGCAACTAATAACAATTTTCTTTTAAATGACAACATTCACGTAGTAAAACAACCACTAAAGCACACACACACACACACACAAAAACATGTTATCATCTCTCATAAATGTATACAGCACATTTATGAAGCAATGTACAAAATTGTTATCTTGAGTAAAGAGTACTATTATTTATTTTATAATAGTAATTTGCAGTTCTCACAGAGTTGTCTCTTCTAGGAATCGACGTGAACACTTAAACTACTACGTACATACAACATATACCATGTTTTGTAGTTTTATTGCTTAGCATTATATTAACAGTATATTATAATAATGACATTTTAGGTATTCACTCCGGAATATCCCGAACGGCTCTCTGCCAGATCACTTCAGAACCGCAACTAAATACCTAATATTTAGTTGTTGCTCACTAGAAAATACTAATAATATTAATCCAAAATTGTATGCTACCAATAGCACATCTAAAAACTTATATCGTACCATTTTTTGTAACTATCTCATGTGACGAACGTTGCTCATATACACATAATTATATATGGTGAATACATTTTACGTTTGTATATATAACTAGAGAATCCCGCGGCTACGCCAGCCAGTTGCTTTTTATCAAACTTTTTCTGCCTGGTTCCAAGAGCAATTCGGGCAATCCCTTCTTAATGCGAAAGAACATCATATACCAAATTTTAGTTTCTTGCGCTCAATAGATTTGGCTGAGCGCTATATGTTAGCCAGTCAGTAACAAAAGGATTTTATATATACAGATATATTATAGATTCCTTTGCCTCGTCACTGCTTAGTAACAGTACCCATTACATGTCCTATCAACATGGTGACAAGGTACACACACTAAGGTATTACAGCGTAAGCATAAATGTAAGATATCTATATCTAGAATAATAAGGCACTAGGAGTTACGTGTGAGAAATTCGTCTGAATAGCACTGAGATCACCTTGATACCTGGATTACGCGCGTGACGTAGATATATAATGGATAATTGCGACATGATAACGTTATGTACGTGCGATATAATTTTGGAACGTGAGGCTGCTATACATCTTAGATAGGTTATCGAATTTGTAACTTGAATTATCGTGTCTCTGGTTCCTTTATTAGTTGACTGGTTTGAAGTTTAATGCCCTCACAGAATACTGACTTATAAAGAAGTCAAAGTTGAAATCCTCTTTTCATTTAAGTCACGATATGACACTTATGAACAACAAAAGTTTAAAAAAGTAGCTTACATACATACATAGTCTCACGACTATATCCCCGAAGAGGTATATTGCTACACCCACTTTTCGCCAGATTTATTTAAAAAGAATTACTTGAGGACTTAAAGATTCTACATTAACAGTGTCCGTATTGTTGAATTGGGTTGATTAAGTGAGATGTTGGCAAAATAAGCAGCCACTACGTCCCTTATTACTTTTCCTTCATAAAAGGAATCCACTTAGCTTGACGGCTTGATGTACCAACGTACAGACAAAGCTTTGTTCTCTTTTCAATAAAATTGTACTCCCTGATTACCGTAGAGGCTGCGTTCATGACGAAAGCAATGCAGTCTGTCGGTCGCGCCACTAGGCCATCTATATAATATACTAATAGATGTCCGCGGTTACACCCGCATTATTTAAGGTACTGCTCTGTTCCGTCACTCATAGCCTGATGTTATTATTATAGCCGTTAGCCTTCCTCGATAAATGGGCTATCTAACACTGAAATAATTTTTCAAATTGGACGTTCCTTAGATTAGCGCGTTCAACCAAACAAACAATCAAACAAACTCTTCACCTTTATATATTAGTATAAGATTTAATACAAATGAAAAATATTCCATTATGGACCAGGACTGATTTTATCACAAGTAAAGCAAGCTTAGAATTAGCGCATGGTAATTTTAGTTGCTACCTATGCTCTTTTATAAGTATAGTTGAAAATCCAAAAGGCCTAATATAAATTACTACATTCAAGAGTTATGAAATGCCGCTGAAACCTTAATTAGAACAAAAGCATGTAACCTTAGTTAGAACAAAAGCGTTTTAGTAAAATTTTATGAGCCCATTAAAATGGCCGAGTTAATAAACAAAATTACGTACAAAAATGGTATATTTACTTTTGATGTATTTATTTCGAGTACTTGTTTCGCTGGCTCTTTATATTTCTAACTAACAACGGTATAGGTGGATTGCACAAACGTTTTATGTATAGAATCACGCGATACGTTTGTTCTGTTTTATGAACTTATATAATATGTGTGCTTTTATAGGAGTTTTGACTCCAAAAACTGGGTTTATCAAGATATAGTAGCCACCTAAAGCCTCGAATATGTTCGGCGTTGCAGTGCTAGATGTATTTGCTAATGGGTAATAAATGATTGCCTATTAAAATCTGTGTAACTGAATAATCTTTTCACGAAAAAGCAGACCGTCGTATATCGACTAATTCTAAGATCGTAGATCTTAGAATTAGTAGAACATTAGAATAAGAGAGACAAAGAAGAAGACAACATGTCAGAGACAAATAAGTATTTTTTATTACTAACGATGGCCATTGGAGCGGAAAGACAGGTTTTGGCGGGTAGACCTGCCGCAAGGTAGACCGACGATTTTGTTGGGATCGTGGGCAGTGAATGCATGCGGGTGGCTTGAGCAGTCTATGCGGCTGTCCGCATAGATGGATGTAATTTTATCGATATGACTAATAAAATCCAATTTGCTGTCCATTATTACACCCAAATCCCGTATATTATAAACCTCCTTTAGAACCTCGTTACATAGTATATAATCTGACTTAAAGGTTGCCATTTTTTAGTAAATTTTATGTGATAGCATTTACTAGCGTTTAAAATCATATTATTAGCTTCACACCAGTTTCTTATATTTGCCAGGTCGGTTTGTTGAAGTTCAGCTTCTTTAAGAGAACTAACCGTCCTGTATAATTTTAGTTCGTCTGCAAATAATGCACATTTGGAATTTTCAATGTGTTGAACTATGTCATCTATAAACATAACAAATAACAGAGGGCCGAGGTGGCGATAGTGTAGGGTTCAGAAGAGTAGCCTTAATAACAGTTTGTGTTCTACCTGATAGATACGATCGAATCCATAATAACACACCAATAGTCACCTGCGATGCAAAGTTATGTTCTAGCTTATGCAATAGTATACTATGGTCAACTTTATCAAAAGCACTGGTAAAGTCCGTATAAACTGCGTCTGTCTGGAGCCCAGAGTCCATAGAACAAGCTATTTCATTCACAAAGCATAGTAAATTCGTGTTTGTAGACTTTCTAACCACAAAACCATGTTGAAAGGGGGATATCATCTCTTTTACATGCCACGATAAATGGGGACATATAAACGATTCGAAAACCTTTGAGAATATTGATAGTAGACACACTGGTCTGTAATTTTTAACTGAGGATTTCCAACAAACAGGAAACGTCGAGGAATTCAGTTCATCATCATCAGCCGTTAACAGTCCACTGCTGGACTAGGCCTTTTTTCAAAGGAGAGCCTTTGAAAGGAGGAATTGGCCTACTATACCACGCTGGCCAAACGGGTTGGTATAGGGTTTGTATCAAGTTTTCATTCTCTAACAGTGTTGTTCTCTGCTTATTATGCTCCCTCTGTCGGCTCTTACGACACCCATGGGATGATATGGGGTGGTGACATTTCGTATTCTTAATCCGTCACCACACTTCAGTTCTTTTCGAACACATTCTCACAAATAAAGGAGCTATGCCATCAGGCGCACTACTTTTGTTGACTTTATTCCCCTTAAGTTTTCTCAAAACGGTAGCCTCCTCCAAACATACTTTTGTGATTGTATTAGAGCCTGAAATTTTTCCAGAAGTAAATATAGGTGGGCATGTAATTTGTGATTTCTGTGAGAATGTTGAAGATAAATGAGCAGCAAATAAGTTGCATATATCTATGTGGTCATCAGCTTTCAAAGAATCAAGGTGCATGGTATTGGATATACAATTTTTAATTTTTATGTTACTTTATATAAGACCACAAACCTTTGTCCAGCAGTCGACGTTCCTTGTCTAATGATGATGAAGTTAAAATGAGAGTCTAGAAAACTAAATGCTCAAGATGTTTCAAGTAGTACACTATCCAAAAACAAGTACTAGTCATTTTATTCGGTTCGTTTAGTAGTAAAGAACTGTAATATACCGTAATAATGTACTAAAAATGTATCAGTAGAGGAAAATAGAGTGGTGTTCCCTGAAGCAAAAAGCTAGTTGTTTGCAAATAATTATACACCCTTGGGTAAATATAAAACACATATTTCGATACTCGTTCGCCTGCCACTCACAGCTATAAAAAGCATCAATATGGTACATATTGATGCTTTTTATAGCTATTAGTTGGCTATTAGTTGTATTGGCTATTAGTTCCTACCCTACCCGATCTAGACATATTAGAATGCCCAGTCATGTTAGTATCGCCTGAACAAGTCCTTCAGAAGCTACACTATATTTACGACATACAAGTCACACTCGACTCTTAAAACCACATTTTGTCATGAGTGTAGTGGGTTACCATTACCACAAACTTTATAGTACTAAGTTTATGCTGTATTTATTCACTCTGTTGACTTTACAACTTAGACCAGACGATGTACATTTGATGTGACATGTTTATTTCGGCGAGTGTAATATACAGTTTAAGCTGCAGTTGAAATAGAACACACTATGTAAAACATTGCCGAACGCTTTGTTTTAGTGTCCTTGCAATGTTAGAATTACCACATTATAAAGACATACAGTAGTTTGACGCCTTTGATCTCGTAGAAAAAGCCGATAACGTCTAGACAAGGGTAAGGAGGCTAGGGCTGCCGCATGTAAACAATACCTTCTTATTCAAACACTGTCTATTTAGTCAAATATAAACGGCGTGAAAATAACTTTTTAAAAACTTTATTTTGAAGTTTACAAGTTATGTGCTCAGCGTGAGCAGTACAATGAGAATGACGAACATGACAAGATACATGGTTTATAAAAGGCTTACAAGCTAAGGTGGGGAAGGGGGGTACCAAGCATGGGACCACCTCTGACATGGAGACATGGCTACTGTTACTGGGTATCGTCTGCTAATTGACTAATTACAATAAATTTAATGATGACCAAAACAATAACCATAAAACTTAATATTAGTGTTTGTTCGCCTTCATGAAACTGTATGGTGCGAACCGTGCGAACGGTATGTGGGGGCTGCATAACTCCTCCCTCCATAAGATCAAAATCATCATTTGAAGAAGGGTGATTTTGTTCAAAATTACGTAGTAATTTTGATCTATATTTATACACAAACACAAGAAATACAATTATTAAAATTACGTAAATTATTAGAGTTCCTACACTGATGCTATGCATATTCACTATGTTCATAGACTTTTCACTGTTTAACACTTCACTTTCACTTTTCAGGACGTGTGACAGCAACTGAAGATTTTCCATGTCGATTTCATCGAGGCTGATAGATTTTCTTTGCAGGAAATCCGCTGGCGTTGTTATACTGGGTAGATGTATACACGGTGTGCTTCTGAAGACAATTGGTGTTGTTTGTAGCCGACGTCTTTTTAACTTGATTGTTCCAATCTTCACAGTGCATGTATCGTTAGGAGTGACGATATACATATGTTCCCATGATATCTTGTTGGGTGATATCATTTTCGCAATGTTCTGTTAAGAATATATGTGCGCCGGTGTATACAATCCATGAGTCTGACTGTATGGATTTTATCTTGACATCGGAGGTTTCGACGGATAGTGGAAGGCACGATGTGATTCTGGTAGAGTAGCTCAGCAGATCTGCTATGCATTTGTCTTCCTGACCGGATGACACGCTGGTTTCATGACAAAGGTACTTTCCTTCGTCTATTTCTTTGCAGGGCTGTGACAGTGGTAATACTTTCGACCCTTTCGCAAGGATGTAGGAATATTTAGGGGTCAAAAGAAACGTTCTATTGAGTTTAGGGTTGTACATAGGAAAGGGATGTAATCTATAGTAGTTATAGACATCTAATTGGACTATCGGTACTGATAGTATAAAAGTTATTTGTTTGCCCTTTACATAAGCTTTAATGTCTAGAGAATGGTCTAAGTTAATAAGATTATCTAATGTTACAGGAAAAATCAATTTATCGACTTTCTGTATGTCTTTCAAAATAGAAAATATTTCATTTGTGTCTAATATCGACTGGTGTAAGACGTTTACCCTACTGAAAGCTACTGCGGTTTCCACTTCATCTAATTGTGTTAATATTATTTGAAAATTATGATTTAGTAAATTAAAAGTATTTAATACTAAATTTTTACTCCTTTGGAATTGGGTTTAATTCAAAAAGGCTTCTATTTCTAACACAGATTTTTCTAACATAATAAAGTTATATCTTGAGTGATTAGTGTAATTAACAAATGAACCAATTATTTCTGTCACTAATGTCATTTTATTTAAGAGTGCATGTTGCTTCGATTGTATACTGTTAATTGTTTTATCATAGCTTATTGCATCTTCGTTATCCAAATTACCAGTTATTGCTTTTATCATTGATCCAATAGTGTTAACTAAACCTCTTTTTATTCTAATATTTGGAATTAACTGATAATACCTTTCTATTGTAGTGTTCATAATATCGCACACCTAGCAGTATAATGACACATCTACTTTTTTCTTATTTTACAGAAATGAGGGTCAAAGATTTTACAAATGTTTGAAACAAAGTTATGACTTCATTTTACATTTTATCATGGATTTTATGGTTTCAGCAACTAGTATAGACCTAAATAAATATTTAGGGATAAAATTATCCACTTTAGGTTTCCAGGAGATGCTTCATAACAGTCAAAGAAGAAGAAGAGCCATTCAATTGTGCCGTTATACTTTTAACAACTTCCAAAAATGTCATAATTATATAGGATGTGAAAACCAAGAAATAAAGACATTTGGTTAATAGAAAACAAAAGTTTTTATTTGAATTAAACAAACATTAAAGGTTTAACTAAAATATTATAATAACCTATATTTGGCTCGTGAATCGTCAAGAAATAGTCATCATCAAACTATAATAAATAAAATAAAGTATTATCACGTATCTTCTCTTAATTGTAGAGGTAGGTAATCATCATACATTTGTAAAATAATTATGGGTCAGAATTATTGTGAGATAGTTACTCTCCGTTCTAAAAACAAAAGCACTGGCAGTTTTAGTTTAGTTATAGGTACGATAGTGAAATCCAGGTTCAAATCAAATTTTACCTTACCACTCCGAAATTTTAAGGAAGTTTACCTTATCTTTAAGTATATTTATTAATTGACTAAGCAGTAAACAAAACTATAAGCATTTAGGCAATATTAGGAACTTGCACAGTATGTGTGCATGCCATGGGTGTCCGAGCGTGAAGTCCTCGTCGACCAGATCGGACCCGATCTGTCCCCGCCAGCAGTTGTTGTTGCCATGCTGGCGAGCGAGGAGGGCTGGCATGCAGTGGCCTCCTTTTGTGAAGCTGTTATGCTCCAAAAAGAGGCTGCTGAGCGGGATCGGGAAAGGGCCGATCCTGCCCGAAGGGCGGCGTCGCAGAGAGCCGCCAACGGGGCCGCAGGCCGAAAACAGATACCGTTAGAATTTGTTGCTCCGGTAAGCCGCCAGTAGGGGCAGATGAGGGCGTTTAGCCTTCCCTGAGAACGGGTTAAGCTGAACATGGCGCCATGGTAGGAAGACTGGACAGCTCCTGTACCCAGTGTTCCTCCCGTAGGGCGTCTTTGATTGGCAGTCAAAGTGGTTTTTAGTGATAACACCACATACTCCGGCTCTCATTTCCCCAAGAGTCGGAGATCCGAAGAGATTTTCCACCACGTCAAAAACAAAAAGGTACTTGCACAGTAGGTGCATGATTTTGACCTTTACAATTCGACACGGACCTTTTTCTTCGTGAAGTTAACAGCTGGATTAATTTGTGCATGAAAAACTCACGCTTGTGATGCATAACTTCGCCTTTTTTTAACTCTATTTCAATACCTACGTTAAGCTTTTAAGTAGGTAATGAAAGAAGATACCTGCTTTAAATCTTCGTAACGAAGTATACCTACGTAACTATTCGCCAAGAATCTTTGTCTCTTTGTAGTTAGCTGTGAGTTAGATTTGCGCATGGAATACTCGCGTTTGAGTAAAATAAAATAGCGATGTCACATTTGTCAAATGTGCCGTTTTGACATATGTGTTTTGACATTTTTTTTATTTCTACTAACTTACTAAGTTAATAAAATGTCACATTTGCCACTTACGCCAACACAAATTTAGGCACCTCGCGGAGCGCCCCGCACAAGTGACAAATAAGCCGTTATTATGCGCGTAAGCGGGGGGAAAGTACCAAGTAGTACATTGACACTGAACGCCCTTACTCAACAAATAGGAAAACTAACACCGTGCCGTTTTACCACTCTATAAATTATACACTTTTAAACACTTAGGCCATAAAAACTCAATTTCGCTTTTTTTGTAAATGTGCCATTATACTGCTAGGTGAGCGATATATTGAGTCTGTAAGTCGGCGTCTATTAAATTACCATCTAAAATATATATGTTTTCTAACCTAATTTCCTTATATTTTCCTATGTTATACTCTAAAGATTTACTAACTAATTCTAAGTCTAATATTTTAACTATGTTCCAATTATAAAAACTAATACTAGCTTGACTTTCTTTCACTGGGAGAATCCCTGGGTTTTCTTCAAGTCTTTGAAGTTGAAGGGCCCGGCTGGGGGTCGTTAGTGTCACTACCACCAGGACGTACCTGTAAAAGGACGCTTAATGTCTTTAAGTGGGACCTTTGATAGCCGATTTTGTTTCTGGACTGTAACTGTGTTTCTATTGGGGCTACTAGCTACTACAGCCTTTTGATAACGTGGCTTGTCCTTACTACGCCTAATGTTGACGCCTTTAATAAACACATTGTCGCCCGGCTTAATCTTAAACTGTTTTTCTCCGCCGCGCTTTTCTCTAATTTTCTCTTTAGATGCTAACATTCTTTCAGATAAGTAATCGTATAAGTATTTAGTGCGCTTAACATGTTCTCTAACTAATTGCTGTGTGTATTGTTTGTTATAATCGACATCAAAAACATTTGAAGAATCTGTATGACCGAATACCACTTCGAAGGGTGTAAGGCCCGTTGTACTATGAATCGATTGATTGTAAGACATAACTGCGTATGTCATCACGGATGCCGCGTCTGTGATCTTTCTTTCGTACTTAGCTAGCCTGTAAATTCCTAATATTGTAGAATGAAAGCGCTCTACTAAACCCATAGAGTTAGGATTGTGAGGAGTACCTATGTGTTAATCAATCTTGTAAAAACTAAGCATTTCCTTTAACGAACTATTATTGAATTCAGAACCTGGGTCCGAACTAATTTTCCTTGGTACACCGTATAGTGAAAAATACTTAATTAACGCTCGGATTATTTCAGGTGTCGAGCTGCTTGACACTTCAAACGCTTGTCCGAGTTTACTGAATGCATCTATTATAGTGAGAAAATAAGTTCCTTCAATTAAGAATATATCTATAAAAAGTTCTTCAAACGGTTTCGACTGCGTTTGTGTTAATTGCAACTCCGGTTTTAACGGATTTCTATCATACTTCATTTGTTTGCATAATTCACATGAGTTTATAATACTAGCTACGGTTTGACTTAAATTATTCCAATAAAATGTTCTTTTAAGATGTGCAATAGTTTCTTTAATGCCGCGGTGGCATGTTTTTCCAACGTGATATTTTAAAACAATTTCCTTTTGCTCGTTTTCATCTTCCACATACACAACTCTTTCAGTACACTCATATAACTGAATAGAATCATTTTTAAAGAGATTCGTGATTACATTACTAAATTGTTCTCGGTGACGTGTATCCTCGAAGTATAAATAGTACTTAATCTTAGGTCGTATATATTCCTTTAAAAACTGCTTTATTAAATCTAAGTTGTCTATTGGCATATGTACTTCTAAAACCTTTTGCCGATCCCTAGAAAGGTTTTTGACACTAGTTTCATTTTTATGCCATGTAAATACTAAAATTTGGTTTGGTTTGGTATCAATCGCCTCATGGAGTATTGGTATATTCGATGAGTCGGTATTTTCCTCCGAATGTACGGTGGCTATTGTAGACTCAGGCTTTTCTGAAGCTGTAGCTGTCCTACTATCTAATGACATTATTGAATATGGGGAATGCGGTCTACTTGGGTTCACAGAGGGTATACTTTGAGGATCCTCATCTGACGAGATTACTATAGGACTTGGGGATTTCTTATCTACGTTAACTATCATCGACTCGTTGTCGTTGTTTAAAATATTCAGTTTTATACGGGAAAGTGCGTCTGCGTTGCAATTCTGTTTACCTGGTTTATGCTTGATTTCATAATCAAACTCCGCTAATCTTAAACGCCATCTAGTCAACCTACTACCGGGTTCTTTTAGCGAGTGTAACCACGCGAGTGGTCTATGATCGGTGACTATGGTAAACTTATTACCGTATAAGTATGGCCTGAAATGTTTACAAGCCCATACAACAGCTAATAACTCCTTTTCTATTGTACTATATTTCATTTCCGCACCATTTAATGTCCTACTTGCATATGCTATAGGTCGGTCGCTGCCTACAGGACCCTGCGATAATACTGCACCAAGCGCAAAGTTTGAAGCGTCTGTGGTCAGTAGAAAAGGCTTGGAACACAGATTTATTAACAAGAATCAGATGTAGCGTATTCGTCCAACTAAGTGAGGCACGTTGACAGCTATGTGTGCGTGACATTTGGCGACTGGCACTGTACGGACACGCGCGTCTATGTGTGTGTAAAATTGCCAGATTATGAATAATCTCCCACTATTTTGCATATAGTTTTTGCAAATGAATATAAAAATATTACATAGGTAATATTTTATATTCGTTTGTGGTTTTGAAGAATTTACCATAGATTTAATTAATGCTTTTAATATGTAATGCTGTTGTGAAAATTATTCAAATAAAAGATACCATTAAAGTATGCTTTTATAAATACATTTCTTAAAAGATGTAGGCTCCGAGTTAAGTTTTAACTAATTTTGTTCGTAAATTGAGAAATAAATAGATAGGCTTGCGTCATAAATATTAATTAGCTAAAAACATTTTGTCATGCATACAATAAATTATGAATATCATAATCATAAATCGTAACAAAAAAAAAATGCAATTAAAAATAAATAATGGCTACAATCAATAATTTCTGTTTCTGTACTTAGTGTACACACGGCGCCAAGTCAAGCTAAATAGTCGAAGTACGATTTTGATACTTATTCCCTCCGCCATAAGAACGGTACAAAGGTCTAACAACGGTACAAAGGTCAAAGTGTATAGCTTGACAAGTAGCCGCGTGTACACGAATGTTTGGATCGTTTGGGGATCGAACTCAAAACAATGTATATACTAATGGAAATCCTATTAGTATATTTATAAGAAAAAATATAATCTACAATTTACTTTTACAATACGTTAATGTATTTTTCATTAACATGACAATCATTATTACATACATAATCAATTGACAAGTGCATTTTCCCTAATTCAGGGAAAACGGTGTCGAGGTAAACTGGCAACACTTACATATTTTCTGCAGAAATACGAATTTTATCGAAATAATATTATAAAACGGTCAAATAATCCATAGTTATCTGTAAGAATATATTCCATCTTCCCGTATTTGCTTTTAGAAACAACTTTTACAATGTTTAAAAACGCAAGACGGCATTTTATGAATTTAAAAGCTGGTTCGATCGTGGCGTGTGAACTGTGCGATGCTTCGCAGCGCACTGAGTCGAGTTTGTATTCGCTTTTCAATTTTGTATTTGCTTTAGTGGCCTCACGCAAGTGTTCCGCGCGCTCTGTCTGCCTTTTGTTCTATAGTCTTAGGCTTGGAAATATCTCTAACGGCTTAATAAATGAAATGATAGCTTCTTTGTCAGTTATGTTTTGTATAACCGTTTAATTCGATAAGTACATCTAACTAAAGCGTCTGGCGTGAATTAACTTAACTTGATATATATATATATTTTTTAAAATATTAGAATGTGTTCTAATATAAAATAATATAAATAGACTATCCTAACTTAGTTTGCGATTTTGAGCAAAACTAAATAATTATTCGTTACTTCGAATACCTACCTTACTATAGAGTATTAAAATAATCTCTTAAAGTATCTAAAATTCTCATCTAATATAGTTGAATATCAATTACATAAATAAATATTGATCCCTAATTTGAAACTAAGTGTGATCTCGATTTTTGTAGATTCACACTTCGTTTCCCGAACGTTTTTATAATTAGGTACGCGATCAGGATAAATGCATTCTCAATTCTTGTAGAACTACAATACCTAAGTACTTATTTTTCTATGAAATACTAAACATAATTCGTTCCCTACGTAAAAATATAAGTGAGTTCTCGATTTTTGTAGAACAACACTTTAGATATTTACTTATACATAATAATTTGTTCCCTAACTTCTTAATATATTATACCTTAGTGTGTTCTCAATGTTTGTAGAACTACAATACCTACTTATTTTTCTATAAAAATACTTGCTAAACATAATGCGTTCCCTACCAAGAATATATAAGTGAGTTCTCGATTTTTGTAGAACTGCACTTTAGTTGTTTACGTAAACATAATAATTCGTTCCCTAACTTCTTAATATACTAGACCTGTTTATTCAATTCGTTTGTACGACATTAATAGAATTTAAAATAATGATTACTTAATCATACTTTTCAGTGGTTAATAGCTCAGTAAACTCTTTTCAGTTGTGATATGACGAGTATTTGGCATCATTTATACTTAACTAAAATAAAATTGTAAAATGTACTAATATTCAAATGTTTAATAATATATGTCTTTATTGTAATTATTTTTTATTCAACTGTTACTTAAACTATTTTAAAACTATATTCCACTAATAAGGCTAAACTATCCAATTCCATTTCTAATAGGAGGAATCCCTACATTTACTTTAATGTTTTGAAGTTGGAGCCCGTAAGTTTTTATCACTACGTTTAAATACTTTCTTATAATCATATTCTTAATTCTAATTTCTAATCTACCGATAATCTTTGCTTGCGAACTATAAAGGATTTTTCTTATCCTAGAAAACATTTTGATGCCTTTACACATCGATTTCTTATGCAATATTTTCTTAATTCTTTTATTATTATTCATTTTAGTTTTAATAAAAATACATATAATATATAATGTTTATTCTGTTTAAATTAAGTGCTAATCTTTACCAACATTATTTAATTGGCATGATTAATTTTAATAATTTATAAAATCACAAATAAGGCAAATAAATAACTTGTTTGTCAAATATTACGCGAAACTTAACTAAGTAACGAGTGTACCGGCGATGTTTGTCCAGTAACACCGTTCTAAACCTAAATAACGAGTATACCGGCGATGTTTGTCCAGTAATACCGTTCTAAACCTAAATAACGAGTATACCGGCGATGCTTGTCCAGTAATACCGTTCTAAACCTAAATAACGAGTATTCCGGCTATGTTTGTCCAGTAATACCGTTCTAAACCTAAATAACGAGTATACCGGCGATGCTTGTCCAGTAATACCGTTCTAAACCTAAACTTAACTAACTATACGTGTTTTAGCGATTTTTGTCTAATAACACGATAAAATGCGTTAACTAGCGATGTCTAGTCCAATTAAACGCTAAGGATAGACACGGGCAAGGGACAGTGCGAATAAAGGGTCTACTCACATTAAACTGCCCGTTGCCATGCCGATTCTCGAAGTGCTGCCGTTGCTCGCCGTAGTTGACAAATTTGTAAGTTCTTTTCGGATCCGCTGGTAAACGACGACGCCCGTAAGTACCGATTTATGTGTACCGAACGCGATTTACTTTGTTTGCGAAATCCGCCTCGACTGCGCCAGTCAAATATAAACGGCGTGAAAATAACTTTTTAAAAACTTTATTTTGAAGTTTACAAGTTATGTGCTCAGCGTGAGCAGTACAATGAGAATGACGAACATGACAAGATACATGGTTTATAAAAGGCTTACAAGCTAAGGTGGGGAAGGGGGGTACCAAGCATGGGACCACCTCTGACATGGAGACATGGCTACTGTTACTGGGTATCGTCTGCTAATTGACTAATTACAATAAATTTAATGATGACCAAAACAATAACCATAAAACTTAATATTAGTGTTTGTTCGCCTTCATGGAACTGTTATGGTGCGAACCGTGCGAACGGTATGTGGGGGCTGCATAACTATTTATTTTTGAAAAATATTACAATTGCTACGCTACATGAATATTATAGTGCAAATCACTAATTTATTATATCACAATAATTAACAATAAATAATTAATAAAAAACAGTTTGCATATTTTCGTGCGGTGACAGCTTTGCATACAAAGTGTCAGTCAGCACCTATTGCATCCCACAGGTGTAGTGGGAGGCGGTTAAGGATATGAAGCATTTTTCAGATATACTAGGTCGTTATCGTACAAACCAAGTTAAATTAAGCGATTGACATAGCGGTCGTTTAATGTATGGTAACCATGGGATCAGCTTATGTTATCGATATGAAGTATTTTGCAGATTTATTTTCGTGCAAACTACGTTAGGGTTGGTAGCGCCATCTACCTTCCTATCCATAACTAATCGCATCAACATCAATCGTTCCACGTCTAGTGCGAGCGATACCATATTTCCGTCCCGCTCTATCCCACTCCCTGGAAGAGGCACTGCCTTCGCCTGATTCGTCGACGCGATCGTGGACGCGAGTGAGTCGAGAACATTCCTCTCGCTGAGAACGCCGTCTCGATACCGTACCACGCCGCACCGTTGTATGTGATTTATTACCGCTTCCACCAAGGAAAACCCGCTCGCGAATGGTGAATTGAAGTGAAAACAAGCAGCTGCATCACGAAACCACCAGGAGACTGCTCTACGGAAACGAAGAAGGTTGTATAAGGTAGGTGCCCTCCATCCTTGAAATATCCTATACCCACTCAATCACCCCTTAGCGTATCCATCTCCTCTTCCTTTATTCCTTTCTAGGCGACCCAGAACTCGCCCTAATACAGTCCATTTTCCTGCTCCAAGTCGCCTAGAACCCTACGGTTTCGGTGTAACGCCGAACCATTTTTTTGATCCATACGAGTCGGATTCATTTACGTTTTATACGTTATACCGCTATACCTAGGCAGTTATAGCACCTAGCTATACTCCTAGTATATTCACATAACCGTCACATGGTTATTTCCGCCCGCATCAGTAGGTAAACTTTTATGTAGCTACCTACTTATTCAATTATTAATTCTGGAACTATCATAGTTGTCTTGTAAATCTCATATTTCGAGCAACTTTTATTTCCACAGCTCTAAAGTGTTGCCTACTTAGCCTACTTAGGTAAAATAATAGATACATTAGATATTCTTATTTTGTTTCGTTCTCATTAGCTTATACTTACGTAAGCATGTCACAACAAAAGAAGTCACGCGTGTCGGAAGACAAAGAGATGACAATCTTAGAAGCGAAACGCAATATTTTATTTGAGCGCATTCAAAACATATATGAATGCTCAAAAACCGCGTCTATGTCTGACAGTAATAGCGAAGCATTTCTCAGTTATTGTATAACTGTACGGGTCAATCACCGTACAATAGGTCAGGTATAAAGTCGAGTCAGCATACTTGCGCAAACGCGAGGAACCGCTCGATCATTTATTACCTAGTATATTAATTTAGTACGCAATTTGTCATCATACCGAGCGCGACTCATTCTCATCCTATTAGTTTTAATTCACCTTTTTTATAGTACTAAAATACAGTTATCTTTTAATCTTTTATCCTAGTTTATCTTTATCTCAACCCCATCCAGAAACATTGGTCCTTCGACAAGGTTGCGTTGCGTCGGGACCCTTACGCGTGTGCTTATAAACTGTGCTGTGTAGGTACGTGTCTCGCGAAACGTAAGAACCGCACTTTGGACTACAGTTCGTGTACGTGTAACCGCATGTGTGTACTTAGTTCACATCTCGTTGATCCTAATTGACCGCGGCATCCCGGAAAGGTGCCACTGTCGTATCATCTGACCCCGGCGCAAGACAGAGCGCCACATCACCTCACCTCGTGCTTGCTTCGCGTTATCCCAGAAACACAAGGTTACCCTACGTATATTCTGGCAGCCCTGGTAAGAAGAAAGTAGCTGCATCACCTGTTATCCCGGAGGAGTCTTATATCTCAAGTAAGGTCTCTTTTATAATCTTAATAATGGCGAAAATGGAAGACATTTTAGCTACTCAACAGCAACTCATTGAAGCCGTAGATAGGCTCTACGCTAACTTCAAGAAAGATGCAGCGGATAGAAAGACGTCAGACTATTTACGTCGTAGATTGGATACTCTAGAACAATACTTTACAGAGTTTCACAACAATCACATGAATCTTTTATCTTTTGGTGATCAATCCCATTCGTATTTTAGTACAAATCAATACGATTTGCTTAAGCAGAAGTATAGTAATATTAAAACTGCTATCGAAAACTACAAGCCTAGTAGGCCGCATACCCCTACTGAGTTGAAACCTCCTACTTTTGTAGCACCTTCTAAGTCTCAAACCCCAACCCTCTCATCTCAGAACGTCACGATTAGTGAAACCTCGACCTCAACCAAATCCGATGATCTCTTTAGGCAACAAACTACCAACTTCAAGGCGTTTTTGAGAACTGCGTCAAATATCGACCTCGATCTTGTTTCGGAAAAGTGGGAGTTTGAAGACATCTTAAAGACGTTAGAAGTACGTTGGACTGCTATAGATTCCTTACATTGGAAACTAGACAATGAATTAGGTGGTTCAAACAGTCAGTACGAAGAGCAATTTACTCACTACGAGAAACATTATAATAAGATTAAGAGAGATATTAATAAGAAGATGTGGTCCGTTGCTCATATTGAAAAGTCTACCCCTAAAATTGAGATTGCCACCTTTGACGGAAACTATAATAAATGGGTTTCGTTTAAGGATCTTTTTACGGAAACGGTGCATAACAATCCATCTTTATCAAATGCGCAAAAAATGCAGTTCCTTAAAAGTAAGATTAGAGGCGAGCCCGAGAAATTGATTCAGCATCTTCCCATTAGCTCTGATAATTATCATGTTTGTTGGAATATCCTCAACCATCGCTACGACAATAAGCGAGTGATCTTTACATCTCACTTCAATAATCTCATGAATATCCCTGTAAATCAACAACAATCATCTAATCATCTGAAACGCATCCATGATACTACATACGAGAGCGTAAATGCCATCAAAAACCTAGGAGTCGATGTTTCCTCGTGGGACCCCTTCCTCGTATGTATATTATCTCAAAAACTTGACCCAGACACCTTTGACGATTATCTTCAATCTCTAAAATCTCCGAGAGACCTGCCCGTGTTGGATGATTTTCTCCGTTTCTTAGAAACGAAGTTTATGACGCTGGAATCTTCGCGTAAGAAAGTAGAAAATTCTATGCAGAAAGCATCTTCATCCCGTGATAATAATATTCAAAATCAATCTTCATCTTCTAAATATTCTAATAATAAATTTAAACGTAATTATAACATGCACAAAGGTACGTATTCTACAAATCAGGTCATTTCGCAATCGTCAAAGTCCAATAACATTGGTCACGAAAAACGCAAGCTGTGTCCAATTTGTAATACGAATGATCACCGTATTCATACGTGCCAAAAATTATTGAAAATGCAACCTTATGCACGAAGAAATGCAGTTGCTAATTTGAACCTTTGTGTCAACTGTCTACATTATCATGAAGGTAAAAAATGTCTGTCTGAGGTAAAGTGCAAGGAATGCAACAAAGATCATAACACTCTGTTACATGAATCTTTTGTATCAAGAATGACGGCTTCGGATGCATCTCGATCTGGGTCGAATGCTAACGTCGTTACGAAATGTTCATCCCAGCAACAAGAAAGTAACACTGTCGCGTCCCTACAAAATCATCCTTCGCAAATTTTGCTTGCTACTGCGATCGTCAACGTACAAGCGGCTGACGGATCATCCCACAGGATGAGAGTCCTTTTAGACCAAGGCTCTCAAACCTCAATCATAAGAGAAAGCGCAGCTCAGTTGTTGAAGTTACCTCGACAGAAATGTAACGGTTATATCTCTGGAATTGGTAATAAAGAAAATAGTTGTAAAGGCATGATGCACATTAGATGTTGCTCGTTAATAACTGATTTTACATTCGAAACGGATGTATTTATTATGAACAGGCTTGTTAACAATCTACCTAGTTATAATTTACCTAAGCCGGAATGGCCTGCCCTAAATCAAATTAAGTTAGCTGATCCCGAATTTTACAAAAGCAAGCCTATTGACATCCTATTTGGTGCTGACATTTACTCCGCTATCTTAATGGATGGTATTTGCCGCCCGGGAGGAAAGTTACCCATCGCTCAGCAAACTCAGCTGGGATGGATCCTTAGCGGTAATTGCCAGGCCTTCCAGTGCAATGTCGTTTTGAATAACATCGAAGATATTCAGCAGTTTTGGGAGATGGAGGATATTCACGAACCCCTAGCAATATCCGAAGAAGACCAAAAATGCATTGACTTGTTTCAATCTACAACCTCTAGACGTGAGGATGGCAGCTACGTTGTCAAACTACCTTTTAAAGAAAATTTTGAGGCTAAATTAGGCGAGTCTAGAACAAAATCTATGGCACAATTTTTTCAAATAGAGAAGAAGTTGAAAAAGCAACCCGATTTGGCACGTGACTATAAATTGTTTATATCGGAGTACATTGAGCTCTGTCATATGATCCCCGTTACGTCACATACTGACGTAAAAACGAACTGTTACCTGTCGCACCATTGTGTTCAGCGAGCTGAGTCATCGACTACGAAACTGCGTGTTGTTTTTAACGCCTCTGCAAAAACTTCTAGCGGATACAGTCTCAACGATCTTATGTGCAGAGGGCCGAACTTACAACAAGACCTTCAAACCCTTATCCTAAAGTGGAGGCAGTTTCGATACGCTTTCACGGCAGATATTGAGAAAATGTTTCGAAATATTTGGCTACATCCTGATCACCAAAAGTTCCACAAAATTATTTGGAGAAGTCATCAATCTCAACCTCTACAAGAATTCCAGCTAGCCACCGTCACTTATGGCACTAAAGCTGCACCCTTTTTGGCCATGATGACACTAAGGCAACTAGCTCAAGATGAAAAACCGTTCTATCCCGACAGCTGTGCAACTCAAATCTTAGAGAATTCCTTTTATATGGATGATTTGATCCATGGCTGTCACTCGGAGGTTGCTGCGAGGCAGCTCAAGGCAGAGATGATAAATCTTCTTAAGTCAGGTGGACTTAATCTCAGAAAGTGGCGTTCTAACTTACCTGAAATCTCGGATAACCACAATGATTCTAAAAGTCAAGATTTTGATTTTAAACAGCCGGAGTCTACAAAAACATTAGGGCTTCGCTGGGACCCCACAAGTGACATCTTTTTCTTTCAACCCTTTGATTTTACCTCTGAAACAATCCCTACTAAAAGAAAATTCCTGTCTAATATATCTAAGATCTTTGACCCCTTAGGCTGGCTATCACCAGTCACAATAAAACTCAAGATTTTGTTCCAAGAATCCTGGAAATCAGACCTAGGATGGGACCAACCCATTTCTCAAGATATCGCCTCAGATTGGACCAAGATAAATGCTGAACTTCCTTATATATCCCAATTTAAAATACCTCGATGGATCCAATCTCAAGAAAACGATATCCTAGAACTGCATGGATTTTGCGACGCTAGTACCAAAGCCTATGCGTGTGTTGTGTACTGTAAAATTCGAAGACACAATACCACTCATGTGACCCTTGTTGCCGCTAAGTCTAGAGTTATACCCCTGAAAAAGAATCATTCCATACCCCGTTTGGAACTTTGCGGCGCTCTTTTGTTAGTGAAACTCCTAGCAAAGGTTATCTCATCCCTAACTAACTTCCAAGTGCATACTTTCGGCTGGATTGATTCCATGGCAGTACTAGGATGGATTAACGGACAACCAGAGAAATGGAAGCCCTTTGTAGCCAATCGAGTAAGACAGATATGCGATGTAATCCCTAAAGACAGGTGGCGATTTGTTAAATCGAAAGAAAATCCCGCGGATTGCGCTACCCGGAGTTTGACGGTCACACAGTTGGCTAAACATTCTCTTTGGTGGCAAGGACCCGATTGGCTGCCACGATATAACCCCGAAGAAGATAAAGAAATCCCTAATTACAGAACAGATGAGGACCTCAAAATAAAACATCTAGCTAACACCGTTATTACAATGCCTGACAATTCTATAATTAGATTGTTATTAAATAAGTACAGCACATATAAAAATGTAATACGAGTTTTAGCCTACATAAACAAATTTGTTGACATCGTTGTTTATAAACGAAGGCGTGAACCTTACCTAACTCTGCAAAATCTAAAAATAGCGAAGGAAATGATAATTAAACATGTCCAATTTGAATATTTTGCTAAAGAGCTATCCCTGCTCAAGAATGGTGAACCCCTACATAGCAAAAGCCAGATCTTGAATCTCAATCCGATATTAGATTCAAGCGGAATACTTCGCGTCGGCGGTCGATTAAAGCATTCAAACATACATCCTGACATGAAACATCCCATTATCGTCCCGAATCAATCGAAATTGGCAGATCTCATAATTGACGAATCGCACGAACTTGTATTTCACGGTGGTGCGAAAATGACCACAGGATTTATAAGACAGAAATACTGGATACTTGGAGGGAACAGAGCTACAAAAAAGCGATTGAGGATGTGTGTAAAATGCAAAAGGCATAATCCTATGCTCCAACATCAACTGATGGGTGACTTACCTCCCGCCCGTTTGATCCCTAATCGACCCTTCTACCACACCGGGATAGACTATACCGGTTTCGTATTAGTTAAGACAAATAAAGGACGTGGCGTCAAAACGACCAAGGGCTACGTTGCAGTTTTTGTCTGTATGGTCACCAAAGCCCTACATTTAGAACTTGTTTCAGACCTTTCAGCGTCTGCTTTCATTGCCGCACTTAGAAGAATGGCAGCAAGAAGAGGAGTTCCTGGACACATCTACAGCGACCAGGGAACTAACTTCGTAGGCGCCAACAAGATTCTAACACAAGAATTCGCTGAAATATCAGAAATTCTATCGACCCCGGAAATTGTCTACACGACCTCTGAAATGAATATAGAATGGCATTTCAATTCACCCTCGTGGCCGTCGGCTGGCGGTCTTTGGGAAGCTGCTGTGAAAAGCTTAAAACATCATCTGAAACGTGTCGTTGGTGAGCAAAAGCTCACCTACGAAGAATACAGCACCTTGCTATCCCAACTAGAAGCTTGTTTGAACTCCAGGCCACTCTGTCCGTTGACAGAAGATCCCGAAGACATTGACTTTTTGACCCCGGCTCACTTTTTAGCAAGCGGGCCCAACTTGACGATCTTCGAAACCGAACGTGACCTCAGAACTCGTTGGCATTTAACCCAGAAAATCTACCAAGATATTTGGGCAAAGTGGAAGAATGAATATCTCTCCCAACTATCCATAAGAGCGAAGTGGAAACAACCTCAAAAGGATCTCGATCCCGACGACATAGTTGTCATAAAGGATGAAAACCTCCCACCAGGAAAATGGGCCATGGGTCGCGTAATAGAGCTTCATCCTGGCAGCGACGGGCGTGTGAGAGTCGTTACGCTTAAAACCAAGAATGGTATCCTGAAACGTCCAGTTGTCAAGCTATCTCTTTTGCCAACCAAGAAAAATGATGAAAAACCTGATAGTAAGAAAATGGATGACAAGGTGCCTAAAAGTAAAAAAGCTAACAGCATGTCTTTGTCAGCTGTTGTCTTATCCCTGACCCTCTTCTTTCTGTCAATACTTGCACCTGCCGAAACATCCTACAACTTCACCCCGCTAAAAAACAATAGCGTATATTTTGACAAAATATCCAACATGCATCTTATTAGAGACGATTGGCGCTTAATTGTTTATTATGACACTTATCCCTATAAAGAAGGCATATCGGCACTTGCAAAGTATATAAATTATCTTGAAACAATATGCGCCGCTATCAGATCACAAACACCTTGCGACAGTATTATGTTACAACTCGGGCACGAGTTCGACGAATTAAAACGATATAATAATATTGTTACTATGAATGACTCATTTGTAATTGGAGAGAGGCGGCAGCGGCGCGGCCTGATTGACGGTGTAGGCTATGTTGCTAATAGTTTGTTTGGAGTGCTTGATCAGCGATTTGCCGAGAAATATGAGAAGGACATCGATCTCCTAAAACAAAATGAAAACCATTTGTTTAACCTGTGGAAAAACCAAACCTCGGTTGTGGAAGCGGAATTAAATCTCATAAAAAGGATGGAAAACACTATTAGCAAGCAGCATAAACTGATAAATCAAAGGATTTTGAACCTCGAACAATCGACCATTGACCTCACCCAAAAGGTACAAAATATATCAATCACTACAGATTTTTTAACCTCGGCATTTACTGCTACCAACTTGCTGTATAGTCTTCGGAGAATACAAGATTCGATCCTGGATACTGTGACAGATATTTACAATGGCAAATTGGACTTTCATTTGTTATCCCCAAAGCAGTTGCGATCCGAATTAAGCACAATATCTGCTCAAATACCCCAAGATCTGGCTGTTCCTGTCGACAACTTTCGTTTAATCGACCTGTACAGCTTACTGAAAGTGCGAGCCAACTATGCTAAAAAATACCTGATAATAGAAATAAGAATACCTCTGATTGAACGAGACCTTTACGAAATCTTCAATCTTATCTCGATCCCACGCATCTCGAACGACAAAATGATACACGTTGAGACTATCTCAAGGTTCGCTGCAATCAACGTTAGAAAGGATTCGTATGTTACCATCTCGGAAACGGAACTGCAGTCATGTCTGAGACCGAACCCAGATATGATAATGTGCCACATTAGAAAACCTATCCATTCTATGCAAGACGATCATAGCCTATGTGAAAAGATTCCAGGTAAAAGGACTTGCAAAACCGTTACTTCACCTTGTGAGAATGACTGGAAGGAGCTGTCCTCGGAGAACGAATACTATTACTTTTGTTGCAATGAATGCCGTATGAAACTTTTCTGTGAGGAGCAGATAACCACCCTGAAGCTGTCGGCCGCTGGTCTGTTACGCGTTGGAGAAGGTTGTCTTATAAAGACAGAAAGCTCCCTTGTATATTCCAGTAGAAGGATGTCTAACCAGATCAGAACAGCTTTTAAAGTTGATGCGCCGAAGATATCTCCCATAAACCATATCTTCAACATCTCTATACCTGAATCAATAAATGAAATAGATCCTAACAACTCCGAAAACTTACAACAATTTGAGGCTATTAAGAAAGATATTGAGATCATGAAACAGAGCGAACCCTTGAGCGACAAACTGTCATACCATGACGTCCACCACTACGCTGTTACTTACACTCTGTTATTTGGAATCCTGTTGGCTGCTATAGTCTATTGCTGGAGGAAGTGGAGGCACATAACCCAACAAGCAACTGGCGCAGCGACTACCGTGGAGCCGGCGCCGCCGGTAGCGCCCGCAACAACCACAGCGGTCGCACTGCCGACCCCTAGCTGCGTTACGGAACGTGTTGTGAATGTGTGTGAGGCTAGGGAAAAAGGGCATTTTAGTAAACCAGTGAAACGTGATCCCAAACTAGTAGTGCAATCTAGTGAGTGCTTGCAAAAGGAAGATAGAGCTTCCTCGCCAGTGTTTCGCGTGTTCTCTGTGCCAGACTTGCGTTATGATTCTTTGTGAACTATCCTAATCTTTTACCTTTTGAGCTCAATCTATATTAATTTTATACTAACCCAATGACATGTAATAATTTAATATTTAATGTCTAACTAAATTGTCTTCATCCTAGAATTACTTTCACCTCCATTTATCTTAAGATCTACTAACCTCATCTCTCCCCCGGGAGCATGTACGGTTCAATCACCGTACAATAGGTCAGGTATAAAGTCGAGTCAGCATACTTGCGCAAACGCGAGGAACCGCTCGATCATTTATTACCTAGTATATTAATTTAGTACGCAATTTGTCATCATACCGAGCGCGACTCATTCTCATCCTATTAGTTTTAATTCACCTTTTTTATAGTACTAAAATACAGTTATCTTTTAATCTTTTATCCTAGTTTATCTTTATCTCAACCCCATCCAGAAACAATAACAGTAGATAGTATTCGAACAGATTTTCATAAGTTGTTAGACGATTATAACGCAAGATTACTTTCTATCAATCCTGATGAAAAACCGAACTATCAGGCGTATACCTCATTCGAAGATCTTTATTGTATTATTAAGCGTGTACAATCGCAATTGGAGGGTAAATGTTCGGCAGAGCCCGTTGCCCGCAAACCGAGATTACCGCCAATCGAGATTATGTCGTTTGACGGAGATATACGAAATTGGCCGTTATTCTATGCAAGTTTTAAGTCTACAGTGCACGATAATGGTTCTCTGACAGATGCTGACAGGTTGTACTATTTAATAGGTAAACTGTCACCGAAGGCCCAGTCCGTATTTGCAGGTGTCACACCCAGTGCTGAGAATTATCAGGTCATATTTCAGTCACTACTTGACAGATATCAGGACACGCGCGTCCTAGCGTCTACGTACTTTGACCAAGCTTTAAATCTTAAATTGCCCGGTGCCGCGTCTGTCTCGAATTTCCAGCTGTTTATAGACAACTTTGTTACCGCGGTTAATTCTCTTAGGAATTTAAAATTAGAAGATCTTTCCGAATTTATGTTGCTTCAACTCGCTTTAAAAAAGTTTGACACTGATACAATTCGCGCATTCGAGATGACGGAACGCAATAATAAAATACCTACACTAGATAGTTTTATTTCGTTCATCAAAGATCAGTGTCGAATATTTCATAATACGCAGACTGGTTCACCTGGCCCGTCTAACACTAACAACAACAAACAAAGGTTGAATAAATCGCGAAATAGTAATAATAACTCGGTCCCTAATCCACAATCTTACGTAAAATGTTCGGAATCTAATAGTAATAATTCACAGAAGTGTCTGTGCAGTAATATAGTGCACGACCACTTATACAAGTGTCCCGCCTTCGAAAATCAGAATGCAACCGCTCGTTTTAAATGCGTAAAAGATAACAAAGCTTGCATTAATTGCTTAAGCATAAAACATAAAACGAGTAATTGTTCCAGTAGAACGAGATGTCGCTCGTGTAATCAAAAACATCATACACTGTTACATCTCGATAAAAATAACCGGTTGTCAAGTCAAGCCGCTAATCTTGACACACTCGCGCCGCAGGTGCAGACCACGGTAGCTGCGCCTTCCGCGTCTGAGGGCGAAGTATCGTTGTGTATGACATCCATTGCGCGGGCGACGCGCACGCGAGGACGGCACTCGCGCATCTATAATGATCCGCGCAGGGCCAAAACGCAGTGTACGGCGTCTAAGACGGTACTGTTAGCGACGGCGCAAGTTATCGTTTATGATGTTAATGGGTCGCCGCACATGGTACGTTGTCTGTTAGATAGCGCATCTCAGACCAATCTAATAACATTGGAATGCTTCAAAGGCCTCGGAATATGGAATAACTTTAAAAATACTAACTCAACCGTCAAAGGGATAGGCGGATCAGAAAGGCATTGCAGGGGTTCCGTAGATGTTAAAATACATTCGCGTTTTGATAGGAATATTAATTTTAACATCTCTTCGCTTATCGTGGAGCGTATCACGGACGCATTGCCGAACGCTAATGTAGACGTAGCATCACTCACTCATCTCGAGTCATTGCCGCTAGCCGACGCGGAGTTTGCGAATCCGGCAGGCATTGATCTTTTGATCGGAGCTTCAATATTTCCGCACTTGCTACTAACTAACATAGTTCGTAGTGAGCGATATGATTTACCGCCCGCTATTGAGACGGTACTTGGGTATGTGATTATGGGTACCGTACCTACGTTACATACTTCTCATTGTATTACGTCTTGTTGTTGTTCTGCTCTTCAAGAGATTAAGGTGGGTGCTAAAACTGTGTGTAAGATAAAGCACTAATTAGCTATGCTATGCTATGCTATGCTATGCTATGCTATGCTACGCCATGCTATGCTACGCTATGCTACGTTATGCTACGCTACGCTACACTATACTATACTACACATCCGCTTTGTATATAGATGACATTGCCTGTAATGTCATATCCGCTCCGCTAGCAATTTCGCTTTGTCGATTGTGTTATCAGCAGCTTATTCAGCTTTTCAAGCGAGGCCAGTTTGATCTTGTCAAATGGACAAGCAACTCTAAGGAGGTTCTCGCACGCATACCAGATTCTCATAAAGCTTCTCCAGACATTGAGTTTGAGAAGTCTGTACCGCATAAAGTTCTCGGTTTACGCTGGGACAAATCCTGTGATAGTTTTCGGTTTGACGTCTCACCCCCAGATGATAAGTGCACCAAACGCACTATGCTGTCCACAGTGGCTCGACTATGGGACATAATGGGTTTTGTGGCTCCCACAATTTTGTACGCCAAGCTCTTGACAAAGGAACTTTGGCTATCAAAGTGTGAGTGGGATGAAACAACCCCTGACCATATTGTCGCCGCTTGGGGCCAGTTTTGTATTGAGCTTACCGCGCTCAATCAAGTTACTATTCCGCATCATCTTGGGTTGGTAGATGGATGTACCATCAACTTGATAGGTTTCGCTGACGCCAGCGAGCGTGCTTACGGCGGAGTCGTATATCTGCAAGTCCGCATTGGTTCTAACTACTCGGTGCAGTTAGTTTGTGCCAAGTCTAAGGTCTCGCCTGTTAAAACCATTTCGGTTGCGAGACTGGAGTTGTGCGCGGCCCTTCTGCTGTCTCAGTTGCTCCACAAGGTTTAAGGCACAGTTTTGCCCCACTACTCTATTAATAAATATACGCATTTTCCGACTCCAAAGTAGTGCTCGCTTGGATTCATTCTTCTCCTCATCGCTGGCAGACTTTTGTCGCCAACCGCGTTAGTAAATTGATTGAACTTGTTCCCGCTACTTGTTTCAATCACGTCGCGGGTTATCGTACTCGTCTTCAGGAAGAACTCTCCATAGATCATATTGACTGGAAGTTTATTCCACCAGCATCACCACATTTCGGTGGATGTTGGGCAAGCATGGTTAAAGTAATTAAAACGCATCTCTTTAAAGTTATAGGTCAACAGATCCTCTCTTACGAAGAGCCTTTAACTGTCCTTGCACAAGTCGAGGCACTGATCAACTCGCGTCCGCTTCCAACTCAGTGAGATCTAGCCTGAAGTTGGACCTACCTCTTAGTTTAAGTATTTAGTTAGTAGTTTTCGCTATTATTGCGTTTGTAGTTTTCGCTAAAGTTAATTTAGATTAATTTTATTGTCATATCGCTGTCTTAGCCTATTGAGGGGCTTATGCGGTAGTACACCCAACATAGCTAAGTTCAATTCTATTTTTTTTAAAGGCAACCCTTTAGGGCCGGGGGGATATGGTAGCGCCATCTACCTTCCTATCCATAACTAATCGCATCAACATCAATCGTTCCACGTCTAGTGCGAGCGATACCATATTTCCGTCCCGCTCTATCCCACTCCCTGGAAGAGGCACTGCCTTCGCCTGATTCGTCGACGCGATCGTGGACGCGAGTGAGTCGAGAACATTCCTCTCGCTGAGAACGCCGTCTCGATACCATACCGCGCCGCACCGTTGTATGTGATTTATTACCGCTTCCACCAAGGAAAACCCACTCGCGAATGGTGAATTGAAGTGAAAACAAGCAACTGCATCACGAAACCACCAGGAGACTGCCCTACGGAAACGAAGAAGGTTGTATAAGATAGGTGCCCTCCATCCTTGAAATATCCTATACCCACTCAATCACCCCTTAGCGTATCCATCTCCTCTTCCCTTATTCCTTTCTAGGCGACCCAGAACTCGCCCTAATACAGTCCATTTTCCTGCTCCAAGTCGCCTAGAACCTTACGGTTTCGGTGTAACGCCGAACCAAGGGTAAAGTAATAGATATCACGGTCATTTTATAGATGGGTGACCAGGCTATGAGATTACGGAAAACATATGTGGCGTGTACGGAAAAATATGGTTATTTTTGAGCTAGGACGCGCCGTTACCAAGATACATAATAGTATGTGATAGGTACTTACCTAATACGAAGGTACTAGACTAGGTACTTAATGCATGAAATTAAAATTACACTTGAATCGAATATTATGCTACAACGCATATTTTCTTACGTCGTTTATTCTGTGTTTGGCCAGACATGAGATATTGTAAAAAGTTTGTAGATTAGTAGGTACGTGGATCTTATTTTAAGTGGTTATATACATGCATTTCAAAATAATAATTATAAATAATGATAATTAATGAAGTTTTCTTTTTTGTGATAAGTAAATTGATAAAATCGCTGACATTTTAAATCCTTATTTATTTAAATCTTTAAGCAGCATAAAGAATTGCAATGTCTCACAGCACAAGTCGTATGCTCCATCTTAATTAATATTCATAAGCAAATAAATAAGTAACAAACAAAAAACAACCAGATCGCAGATCCAAGAAGTGAGTCTCAAGGTATTTGCCTCAGCGGGTTCACTTAGAAGACTAAGAAATTTTCTACCAACTGCTACCAAAATTGCACTTGCTAACTCTCTTCTTTTACTCAATATTGATTATGCAGATGTCAGCTATCTAGATATCGCCGAAAACCAGCTTGACAAACTTGAGCGCCTTCAAAATGTTTGTATACGATTCATATTTGGATTACGCAAATACGATCACGTGTCACAATTTCGAGCACTGCTCAAGTGGTTCAACATACGACATCGCCGGAATGCTCACATTCTCTCTTTACTTTATTATATATTATTTAACCCTTCTACTCCCACCTATCTTAAAGGAAGATTCGGGTTCCTTCATGATACGCATCACCATTATTTAAGGTCATCACAAAACTTGAAACTGAAAATGCCGGTTCATTTCACAGCATTTTATGACAAATCCTTTTCAGTTACTGCTGTCCGCTTATGGAATGCCCTACCGTTACACATAAGACAGGCTCAGACTATTACTAGATTTAAAGCAATGGTAAAGGATCACTATCTATCATTATAACTTTTCTCATTCTACATTATATATGTATATATTTATTTAAATATTGTATACTTATTTGTATGTATATATTAATATTTAAGTATTTATTTGTATATATATATATATATATATATATATATATATATATATATATATATATATATATATATATATGTTATTACACGAATTTATATACATCTTTAATATATTTTTACAACTGTACACTTGCAACTACCATTCATTTCCGACCAATAATATCCATCCAAAGGTTGCCTGGTAGAGATCGCTGTCAGCGATAAGGCCTCCCTTTGTACTTACTTGTTCATCAAATTTCTACAAATGTATTATAAGTGTACAATAAAGTATAAATAAAATAAATAAACCACGCGCTAGCCCCCAAAAACATGTCCCTAGTTACTAAGGCGACATACGTAACTAGGTACCTCTCTTCCCGCGTCTCACCTCTTGACCCCGCACGATTGACATGTCTAGACGCGTTCGTGAAACGACTGAATGGATTATTAGACTGTGGAATAACCATGGCATTGTCTTTGCCAATGTCAAAAACTGTTGTTTCAAGGCGTACAGTAATTGATTACTGTAATACTTAGAATTTGACTTTTATATTTTAATATTTGAATTGCGTGGTTAGCGTACTTTAACCAATGACGAGAATTCGATTCCCAAACGAGATAACACTGTGATCTACAAAATGTTGTTTCGAGTATGCGTATCAATTTCTTGTAGTTGATAATAATTAGTAAATAATAATATAAGTAGTGGCTTACAATTGTTTAATATTTGCCGAAATATTGAGTAAATACACGCCCATCAAATCGTTGAAAATAAATGCTTGGTCATGCACATTTTCAGTTTCACAGTACAGACATAATTCAACACTGTGCTGGATGGTATGCAATCCATCTGCGTCAAAAATGTTTGCTGTCACCGCTTTGTATAGGCTTGACCATTGACTGCAATTCTATTACTAGTTAATATTTATGTACGTGATTTTGTTAAACATTATGGCAAATAACAAAAGTAACCTCACTTATATTGCCCCTAAAAATGTTTTGCGCAAAAACTATAGCTGTTGATTCCTTGCTATTGTAGCGTATGTCCGGTACCTACCGCGTCTGCATCATAATACCATCCATACGCTCAGCCAATCAGAGAGAGCCATCGCCCGCGCTCGCGAAGCCTGACCAAATATGGTCACGGAGCGACTCTAACTCTGATGGAAGGGCCGGTATACAAAGGGACCGACAGAGAGACCGGCACCGATACTCTATCTACCTACTGCCTAGCTACGATAATTACGCGTACCTACTGACCCTACGTCTTACGTGTATCCTGGATCCCAGCTGTGGGTAAGTTACTACATTTACTGCGTTAACGTACTGCCCATCTCTCTACCTGCTAGATGAGGCCGGCTGACGCCGCCTGCCTGACTCTATTGGTTGTGGCTCTCCTAATGCTGCTTTCCTTCAGATTCCAGGTCTACCTTAAGGCTCCGGGCTACTCTACCTAGACCGCTACACTTCCAAGCACCGTCCTCGACGTCACCTCTGCCGAAGAGTCTGGCCCTGCCCTGCTCATCGCACTCAGACCGCCGGCGGCAGATCCTCGCAGGCCGTTGGCTCAGCTGGCAGGCGCCGGAGAAGTTAGCTTGTTTATTTTTTTTAATTTTAGTGGTAATGCAAAAACCTGTGCAACGAAGGATTTTACAAACAAACTAAATAAATAAAGAACCATCATCCATTTGTGACTCACCCAAAATACTGTTTCGTATGGGGATCGAACCCACGATTTCGGCCCAGTATTAAGCGAGCGACAGCGTGAGCTACTTAGCCATTCGTTCAATCAAAACACTGCATGAATTTGGTTCAATCACAATCAAAACTAATATTATTGTTTCAGCCGCTCTGTGTAATGAATAATCATATTATCATATTCAGTTAGATCCGTATCTGGGTGTAATTTGTCAATAAAATGAATGTGTGTTAGTAAGTGTTTTTTACGTGTATGTATGCCATTATCTGATTGTATGTTAGTACAGGCACTGCTTTGTCTGAAATATAGATAATAAAATTTAGGAATAATATTAAGGATCACTAAAACTGATGTTAATCTTTTAGATAAACATCAGTTTTAGACAACATCAGTTTTAAAGCACTTAGGTTTACTAGACAGAAATGATGTTTACAATCTTTTATCAAAATTGTTCTATTTCGTAAATTATTTATCATAAAAACAAGTACCTCATTTCAAAATTCCTTAAAACAACAAAAAATAGGGCAATTCAACTTGTATCAAACTGCCGTTCTCTCAAACATAAGGTCCATTTACAAGGTTATAATAAGAACCTTAATGAAACCCAATACACAAAAATTGCTGGTAACATTTTCTTCGCATTTTATGAATTGACCGTTGTACTACAAAATTATGAATAATCTTCATTACTTGATAATTCAAATATATTTCGACAAAGTTATTTTTCTTTAATAATAACGATTTGTCAAGGCCACTGCTGTGCTTTATCGCAATCTGCTTTGATCATGAATTTTGTATAAATAGGACATTAAGAAAGAAATATGATTATATTTAATACTATTGAAACCAATTTAGGTTAGATTTAAGCCGAATATTCACCAGAGAAAATTAAGAGGGTGTAATAATAATAGATTTTAAACCATCGCAATTTGTATACATCAAACAAAATCATTTACTTATTTAAGGTATAAATACCTATTTTATGTTTCTGACGTTTCGAACGTCTTACATCGTACTATATAAGTTAATTTTAGGCGATTAATTACCTGTTAAATTATTTTGTATGAAGGTGTTAATGTCATAATGTCAGCTAAAACAAAACCAAAATAATTGTCCAAGAATATTTATTATTTAGCTTTAACAATAAAAAATAGTGGCCATGAGTTTTATTTCAGCATCGGATCTTATTTCTCTCGGTTATGTTCCTTTGCATTGTGAATACTGCAGTAAATGTAAATGCAGAAACATTAATTAAAATATTATTTGATATTCATAAGCGTCATAACCGCGTTGTTTGTGTCCGCTTGTGACCATTTGAGCTATTTTGACTTGGAATTGGGAGCGGACTGTTAAGCGACTTGTAAAAATAATTCTTGAACTTACCTACGAAAATGGACACAATTTGAGGACATTTTTTTATCGTTAAACATGTTTTACAAACACACAGCCATATACTATTTCCTTCTCAAATATTCAGTAGCTGATATATATGTGATTCGGTGGACTTTTTGGGACTCGCTACATGTCGGTTTCGATATCAGTTTTACGCGAACGGTTGTGACACTCGTTCCGGACAGTCTGAAGTTTGAAAAAGACAACTGAATACCTGGAACTTTAGCAGCCAGTTCCAATATTCGTGTTACTGGTAGTAGCTTTAATAAAACGAGTTTTTAGCTGCAAATATTTTATTAATAAGGTGTGTCCCAAGATAACCGTGCCTGATACAGTGCAGTCTAATGGCAGTAGCTTTGTTGTTGTTTAAATAGTAAAAGCGTGTGAGAACTTTGATAGCGCGATGCAGGATTTTAGTTCTGTCGGCTCCTCTAGATGTCGTAGTTTCGTCGGCGTGCGATAGATGGCCTCCATGGTATGTAGGTACCGCCAAATTTCTAATCACCATTTGAGGTAGAGATAGTCTAGTAGAGATATTAACAGACCAGCAGCGCCAGCATACAGCAAGCACGGCTCAGTTCTCGAAGTCATAGTACCAGGTACTGCCATGCAGATTTATGTTAGTCATTTTGGGAAGGTAGTATCGTTTAAAATTTAATAAATAAATATAAATTATACAATCCGATGTACGTCTTCCTTATGAGACATCACACTTATCACTTCCATTTCGTAACAACGACATTCCTCTCTAACTACAACGAAAGTTACGATGTAATAATTACAAATTTTATCGGTTCAACAAAAAGATCCATGAGTAATTATTCATTGTCATTTTCTCGAAAATTATATAGTGTTTTTGTGCATGTCCGTTAACATTAGCCGAAACACTGATAAGACGCGTCACATGTATAATGTGTGCGACTAAAACATATCAACATGCCTTATATCTTTTCTTTTACTATAAATAAAAACCCAATAACACTACCCGACCCAGGAATCGAACCCGAGACCTCCCGATCCCACGCGCAAATTTATGCCGCGAGACCAACGAGGCAGTCGTATAGGGTTTGTCGAATTTTCCGTCTCTACGCAAATATGGTATTTGCATCGTGTTATCCCTTAGTCGCCTCTTACGACACCCACGGGAAGATAGGGGGTGGTGACACTTGTATTCTATGCCGTCAACCACACGGCATTCGTCAACCACACGAAATTCTCAGTAGCAGCACGGAGTCTGGAAATGTGCCCGGTACGGCAATAGGCTCGCCCCTTATTACGTGGGACTAAAGTATATCTGGCGAAAAGTGGGTGTAGAAATACACCTCTGCCTACCCCTTCGGGGATAAAAGGCGTGACGATATGTATGTGTGTATGTATGTTTTACTATAAACATTTTTAGTTTGAGAAATTATGTCGTAAGTATGATGACTCAGAGTTGACTGGGCCGGATGTATTTTTCGTATGGCGAATGATGAGTGATCGAAACTGACAGTTATATAGAATCCTCTTTACTGCAAATTACATTGGGACAGGGACAATATTTAAAGGAGAAGTTTTGTCCAGCAGTGGGATTGTGATAGACTAAACCTCTTAAAAAACTGAAATTTTAAACATTCCTAGCTTGGCAATATAGTCGAAACGAATGTAAATCTAAAGAATATTCATCAAATTTCGGAGAGCGTAACATATATTTTCAATAAAGAAACATCTTAAAATTCTTCGATTCTCTATTTAAATCAATTTTTACTCATTCAAATCGAGAGCATTCGCCAACTTCTATTTACGTATAATAAAATCATTGAATGAATTCAAAAGTTTTCACAACGTTCTTCTGTGAAGCATAATTGAAAAGAATCGAACCGCAGTCTAGTTAACTTAGCTCTGAGGCAATGATTTCCTATGTTTATATCTTGAGAAACTCAAGTTATTAAAGTAAATGAGAAGTAATAGAGTTGCAGTAGCATACTAGTTTTTAGTCTTAATCTGTTTGGAAATAAAATAAACTCGTCAATTTTACTCTTGAGTTTTATTCATTTTTAAACCGAAGAAGTGTTTATAGGGCTCTCAGTTTGGTTGTTGTTCTTCTTCTTTAAAACTTCAAAGCTTTGCTCTTTTCAATGGCGAATACGCTAGTCTTTGACTATCCTTGGCGTGCATCTTCGGCTCCATAAATGAAGTTACCCTTTCGTTTATTTGATCTTTATAACTATAATCTTCACGGCCGACCGAGTTCTACCTTTTCATGGCTTGCCTGTGTCTTATCTGTTAATAAAGTTCGTATTTTTAAGGTGATCAAATCTTACTTAGTTAATAAATGTATCTTTCATCACTTACCTCTTTCCTCTTTCTTATGGTCCAAATGTTCTTATTTTCTTGATCAACGCTGTGTTGCTACATATTTCTAATAAAGATGGCAAATAAGAATAATAAATATCGTCTCTTAGCTTTCCATACTAAATTTTTAGAAAGCAAATCTGAAGTAAACTTTCTGTGATAATATTGAACACGTACATGGAGGCTCTAGAATACTTTATTACTCAAATATTCCTCAAGCACTTTATTTTATCATGTAAAAGAGGCTCAAAAATAGTATAACAAATTTTTGTGTATCACAACAAAAATTCACATAAAGCTCACTAAAAGTACACATGACACTTTTCAATGAAATCAGAAATTTTCACATAATTATAGAAATTGCCACATTACTAATCTCTATAAATTGCTCGAAGCTAGCATATGGAAACAGTAATATAATTATATATTTTTTTTAAGTAACAACATTCATCTTGATTTAGTCCCATTAGTTCAATTTGAAATAAATCTTTTCATTCACATAGATAATCTAAACGTTTATGTGATAAGTCATGATTTATTGTTGTTTTTTATTATTTATTGAATTGATTTGAAAATATGAGAATAATATTATAATACTAATTGTTTAATAACGTTGGCTTTGCGTCGTATCTTAGGTATATTTTCTACTTCTTAGGGTTCCGTACCTAAAAGGTAAAAACGGGACCCTATTACTAAGCCTCCGCTGTCTGTGTGTCCGTCACCAGGCTGTATCTCATAAACCGTGTTAGCTAGAAAGCTGAAATTTTCCCAAATTATGTATTTCCGTTGACGCTATAACAAAAAATACTAAGAATTTAAAAAATGAAAATATTGAGTGGGGTCCCATACAATCCCAATAAACGTATTTTCTTTCGTATTTTTTGCTTAATATTACTAACGCTAAAAGGTAGACGCTTGAAATTTTCACAGAATATATAATTTTATATTATCTTTCAAAATAAATAATTAAATAAAAATAAAGTTAATAATAAAGAGGGCTCCCATACAATAAACGTAATTTTTAAGAGATTTTTTACTTGATCTTAATAAACAGATAGAAATTAAAAAATATTTAAGTACACATACGATAAACGTGATTTTCTTGTATACATGATGGTACGAAACCCTTTGTGCGCGAGTCCGACTCGCACTTGAACAATTTTTCATTTTTTAACGACATTCTGATTCGATCATGATTAAAAGGGTTGCCACTTGACCAATGATTTGTCATTGCATATTGATTATATAATAAAGCAAATTTTGCTCACAATAAAATTTATTTGTCTTTATTTTCATATAGATTAGTAGCATCAGATGAGAGCTAGCCAGATAGATACAGGTGCCCAAGGGCAGGATGTATGAATCTCTGTTAAGGAAGTTAAGAGCATTTTATATCGGATTTAAAAATGGGTAGCAAGAGAGCACGCAAATATCGACTTCCGTAATGGTCCTGGCTATTACGGAGGTAAACATAGTCGTTACAATAACTCAATGGGGAGAAATACACTGACATAACTACATAGAATATTGCTATGATATTATTATGAGTTTAATATAACTATGAAAAGAATAGTTTATAAGCAACTTGACATCGACGCATCAACATAACATTTCATTGAGGAGATACCCAAAATAGTCAAACATTTGATAATGTATTTCTCTCTGTATTTTGCTTGATAAAGTTGGAACTCGCCTTGTTCCAAAGCACACTCCGTTATACTTGGTCGAACTAATTTTAGAAATTGAATGTACAACTTATACAATAAATAATCTAACTTAACGACTAGTTAACTAAAGCACACTAAGTTTTAAATTAACCTGATCATAGTCGCTATGCCGTAGCTCTTTGCTACGAGGTGCTACGGACGCAACGAATAGTAATCGTTTCCAAAAATAGAGTACGGGTCGAAATAATATTATATTTTTATTGTACAAAATTATTGCGACTGCCAAACAGACAAAGCACAGCCGAAACTATTAGGCGTATGAAACTGAAATTTGGAATGTATGTTCCTTGGGGATCATAGTCGCTACGCCGTAGCTCTTTGCTACGAGGTGCTACGGACGCAACGAATATTAGGCGTGTTGCATATTCGAGTAATTGTTTCCAAAAATAGAGTACGGGTCGAAATAATATTATTTTTTTTTGTATAAAATTATTGCGTTACTGACTGACAAACAGACACGCTACAGCCGAAACTATTAGGCGTATGAAACTTAAATTCGGAATGTATGTTCCTTGGGGACCGTACTTGAGCTCAAACTGATTTCGGAGTCGTCGTGATTTTGAGAAAACTGTCTGCTTTTAAGTGAATAAGTTGGTTCAGTCAGGTCTACCTGAATCAACTTTAAATTACGACGCCTCCGAAATCAGTTTGAATTCAATTTGAAACACTAATCATGATCATCAGCCCTTTATACTGTCCCACTGCTGGGCATGGGCCTCTTCTCACTATGAAAAGGGTAAGGCCATAGTCCACCACGCTGGCCAAGTGCGGGTTGGCAGACTTCACATGTCTTTCGATAACATTATGGAGAACTCTCAGACATGCAGGCTTCCTCACGATGTTTTCCTTCAGCGATAAGCAAGCGATAAATATCAATTTAATACGCACTTAACTTCGAAAAGTCATTGGTGCGTGCCGTGGGTTCGAACCCGAAACCCTCTGCGTAGTAACACTAATATGAAAAAAATACAAACTAATATGAATTAGTATTTCTATTTAATTCTGGCACTTGCAACGAATAAAAATACTAGAGGATGCCCGCAGTTACACCCGCTTTATTTAAGGCTACTGTTCTGCTCCCGTCACTCATAGCGCGATGTTATATAGTCTATAGCCTTCCTCGATAAATGGACTACCTAACACTACAACATAATTTTTCAAATCGGACCAGTACTTCCTGAGATTAGCGCATTAAACCAAACAAACAAGCAAACAAACAATCAAACAAACTCTTCAGCTTTATATATTAGTATAAGATATTTATTGATCGTTGAATACTTATATTACTAAATACTTTTGACACGCAGATAGAATCTTAGCAATCTAGTTTAGTTCTTAATTCCATCGCATATATATGTTTGCCTCAACATGTACTATTTTCTGTCATGTGTCTTTAAATAAAGAAATAAATCATTACAGAAAAAAATACGACAAAATATCTTGTACATTAAGTCTTAAGTATGCGACACGCCTAAACGTGCTACGGACGCTACGAACGTTGAACAATTTTGTAATTACTTATCACTTACTGCATCGTTCATTACAGTGTAAGCAAAACTGTAAGTTGGAGCTGGAACTTTGAAAGATCGCGTAAGCATTATATTGAATGCATAATAAAGAAATATTCCATTAGTTTAGTGTAGAACAAAGCAATAAATAAATGACCTTTGCTTAACAAAATAAATATAATTACTTTTTATGACGATTAGGTTTTAAAGTTTAAACAATGTATGCACGGTTGGGTAGTGTAATCGGACACCTCGCCACTTGTCCCGCACACAGTGTTGTGGGTTCGATCCCCACACGAGACAACACTTTGTGTGATTCATAAATTGTTGTTTCGAGTCTGGGTGTTCATTGTGTCCGTTAGTTGTATGTTCGTAAAGTCCCACCCTGACACAGGATTTAGTACTAATAGTGCGGGAACTGTTTAAAAAAAATTAAAGGACAATGGTTAACATTTATAAAAGGCGTATATTTTATTACTCTGAAACCCCAAACTTTACGCAATTGGATTTGGTACACAACCATGTAGTATCTGTATTTTCAAATACTTTTACCAGATACCATGGGGGTAAAGCCGCAGGCAAAGGCTAGTAGTATATAAATTTAACGATAAAACCCAATAGGATACAAGTCATAGATCTTACTCTTAACATATGACAAGCATTAACCACATTTATTAGAATGTAAATTAATGTTCCCGACACGAATTGCGGTCAAATACAGGCTTCCTGAGATAGAGCTGACTAATATTAGGTCTCAATATAATGAGGGTCGTTAGCAATTTATTGGTATTACTGCTGACCGGAGATTCTTTCTTCTAAAGCTCCGTACTAACATACAGTTTTACTCAATCGAGTAAAACTCGAAGACTCCCTTAGAGTAAAATTACAATGTATTGGATATCATCAAAGTGTGAGTTTTGCAGTCCACACGTTGATTTTTACTCGTTATCGAGTACAACCGTGTGTGAGTACTGAGCTGAAAGTGTAAGTGTATGTTTATGACTTTTGTTACACATGTGTACAAAATTTTAGTCAATACTATCATAATCTTTACAGCCAAAAGATGTCCATTGCAGAACTTAGAACTTCAAGTCTCTCCCAGTGATCCTAACAAAATCATTGGTCCACCTTGTCGGGGGCCTAGCTCTGTTGTGTCGTCTGTTATGTGGTTACCATTTTAGAACCTATACCTCAAAACTTTCCACAGTATACATTTAATAATTTAAAACTTTCAAGAATGATACACATTTGTCAGATCGTTACAACTATGGATCAATTTCATTGTATTAGATGTCGTGCAGAAATTTGTTTAAAATAAATAAAATCTCATACGGAGAAATTGAAGATAACAGCTGTAAGACAAACATTAATCCCCGAATAAGCTGGATAGAGCGGCAGTGCTTAATCAACTGATATAGTTTTGGAAATGTTAATATTGATACTCAGAGCTTGTAATGAATTTCTAAGAATCTATTTTAGAAATTCATTACACAAGCTCTATGAGACAGAACATAGTCAGTGATTAAAATCACAAGCAAAAATCACCGTGAACTCATGAAACATAACAACTTAAAAATTTTATAAAATTCATCGCGATCACGCGCAGTGTATTGTTGGATAAATTAAATTAACCCTTATAAAGCTGTGAAATTACACGGGGCAATTAGGTCGAAACGGCCGAGCAATTTGGGGTTAGAATTAAAATATCACAACACTCAGTTGGGTCCGCTAGACCCTACTCGCGATGACTTTTTTCTAAGCGCAGTCGACGGGTTCAAAATTTAATTATTCCATATGTTGTTAGAACAAAAGAATTTTAAAAGAGACTGAAAAAATGTTGTTGACAACGAAATATATTACAAGGTGGGATTTGCACAGAGATTATTTTGTTGAATTCCTTGCTCTTTTTTTCTGTGTTCCGGTTTACGGGGCACCTTTTGGTTGAATTCTTGTGTAACATGTATCATAACACAAAAAGAAAACGTATAAAAATTTGGCATTGTTTGTTTTCAGTTTTATTTATTCTAAATAATTGTTTGGAAGAAAATTATATACGTGCCGGTATACCTACTTTGTGATACAGCCAACCATGATTTTCCCACTACATTATATTTATTAAAAGCCTCTTAAATTACTTATGCTTAGTAGATCATCATCATCACCCTAGTGTTACTCGAGCATCCAAGACTTTGAATTGATAAGGACACGCTTCCTTTTGTAACTTTAGCACCGTGGAAAATTATTTGCTACGTAAACCATAGTTTCGATTATTAACAGGATATCTGAGGGGATTGATTCTCAGCAACGAGTGTCATAGATCTTCATGACAGTCGAGGCTGACACGGTGGCTACTTGTGACTTTTATGACTGGTTGTCAAGAAGATTTTAAGATATAAAACCCCTAAACATCACGCCACATAATAGATCATTTTATAATTATAATATAAAAAGCCTAGTTACTAATTCGCGAACATAAATCACAGTCTACGAAAAATTACAACATAGTAAGAATATAATTATAACCTTCACATGCAAAGACTCAACTAAGGCATCTATTTTATTTTAAAATTTTGCACGTCTGTCATGTTTGTTTAATGTCTACATAATCGAGCGTGTAGTCGCGTCAATGCCGACGCAGTTACTGTGCGAGAGAGGCGATGGCGATGGAGGCGCAGCCGCGGCCGGTGTTGCCTGCGCCCCCGCCGCGCTGCCGTTCGATTTCCCGTCGATGTATTTAATTAGTGTATATAATTATAATATACGTACAGTTTATAGTAATATGTTTATAATATGTAGTTATTCGTTATATTTATTTATTTGTTTGATATTTATTTATATACATATTATGTATTTAAGTATCCTTACTATTATGTTTATTTTACTGTTTCTATTTTGTAGTTTTAAGTTTGATATTTGCGTGAGTCATTCTAGGGCATAGTTGAAAACCAGCGTCAGGCATCTGCCTGACAAATGCTGAACTATGCCCTGTTCTGACACGCCACACTTGATTTTTTTTTATTGTTTTCTTTACTGTTTTTTTATTGAACTTTGTATTTGTGGGTGTTGAGAATAAAATTATTTCCTCGACACTCGTCACGACCTTGAATTATATCGGCTTCGTCTGTGGTGGTTGTATGTATGTATATAGTTGACAATAATTGTCACGACAGCTCTCAAGAATAGGTATCATAATAATTACATTACCTAACAGACTTTTTACTGATTCCTAAAGCTTTTACTTTTCGAGAAGATGTCTTCTTAAAATACTATAAAGTGAGACATTTTATTTTAAAAGAAACGTTTTAAACCGCACACATACTTACAAAAATAGACAAACCACCTACCCACACAAATTAACACTCTCCCGGAAATAGCCGCACCTCAAAAATGTGCCGAACGATACGGTCCCTCAACCCTAAAATGCTTGAGTCATTAGAGCGATATATCGCAGAGATTGAGGTTCGCTTGGTTTCAACGCTGCCGGCTACGTAAAAACTCTAGCCGAAACTTCGCCGTAGTAGGCAGAGGTGTCCATGGAATTCATTGGGTTTCGACGGTCGACCCTACACTTGTTCACGTGTGCTCGGCAAAACCCAACCTCCGTTGTCCGCTTAATTTCTCCAAAGTTGTTCTACACTTTTTAAGTACCGGTGTTTCGCTATTTTTTGGACGAATCCCTGTTTAATGGATGGGACAAACGATTTATAGTTGATTGATACCGTGGGTTTTTTATGTTCGGGCTCGAAGTTTTGCGAGTTTCGAGGACATACGGCGCTGAAGCTAAACTGTAAACTAATAAAGGTATTCGAAAATGCTGATATAAAAATGTGTAAAGGTTTATTTGTATACAGGACAATCAGAAACGTTTGCGGTGTATAAAAAATAAGTTATAAAATAAAATATAGCTTCTGGAAAGTCATAAAGTTGCATATTATGTCATACGTAGTTGAAAAACTGTCGTCATTTGTTTTCGGGTACTTGAGAAGTGCAATGTATACAATTAAATGACTGTTACTCATTTATTATTTATTTATTAGTCTCACGCCTGTATCCCCGAACGGGTAGGCAGATGTGTAAATATTACATCCATATTTCGCCATGAATTTTTAGGTCCCACGTAATAGGGGGCGAGCCTATTGCCGTTACCGGGTACATCACCATTTAGCAGCAGTGTTTTTAGGCGATAAGTTAATCAACTGCTCTGCAGTCCAGAATCAAGCATTGTGCCATAATTTTTAGTATTATTACCTGTCTGTTTTAACAAAACAAGCTTGTTTATAATATCAGCCCATTTAAACAAACTTTCATGAAATTTAATAAACACATCTTCAAAGGTAATAACGTCATATTTCAAAACAACACACCTAATTTTCCCACAATTACAATTTTACACCGCGCAATATTTATCTCTGATGAAAATACATCCCTTATTAAAAAGCTTAATAGCTACAATTTCAACGAAGTCTGCCGTGGCCTCGGCTAAACCTACTTACAAATTTTTTTTGCCGCTATTTTTCTTGTATTACAAAAACTTGCACATCCCTTGCTTGGCGTAATTTTTTCTCGGCGTGTAAATATTACAGGGGGATTCAAATATTTTATCGCGGCTACGCACACGCAGGGTTGAAAGCATTATGTTGTAAGAGACGCAGAGAACATGATGTCTTTATAACACGCTTATTGTTTTTCTTAGGGTGGGTAATATTTGATATGTAGGCGGCGCTGCAATTCAGCTGTGCCGCTAACGCCAAGCTTGTAGGTGGTGATATTCGGTAAGACTGATCGATTGTAACGAATCTGTGTAATTATAATCTATCACTTGATCTTTTTAGATTAGTAAATTGGTATTTCACCTTTTCTGAGGCATTTCGGTAGGAACATAATAGCAATTTTTGTTCTAAATAAAACTATGCTACAATTTCGAAGAGTCCATGTTCTATACGCCTCTCATTGAATTACTGGCTAACTTGGTGGTATAGAACATGTCCGTGTTCTATACCACCAAGTTAGCCGGAATTTTATATTAATTCAATGAGAGGCGCCGAAGAGTTAACCTATATACTTATAAGTGCGCTTCAAATATTGCTTTTAGCGGAACTAAAATTTAACCGCTTACAACAGCATTTTATCGTAATGTTAGTGTTACCTTCCATTAATATTACAACAATTAAAACCAATATCATCATCGTTCTAATTTTAACACTGTTACCATTATCTACGAAACGATTGTCATCTAATCTCTGCAACCCAAAGCCGGAGCGATTTGCTTTGGTTTAAACATTTAAAGGCCAAGAAAGACAAGCCGAAAAGGTTATTATAATATTGACGGTAATGGTTTGGTACCAATAAATGAAAATTCAATAGTACGCGCCGTGGATCCGCACTTGTGATCTGGCGTGGCTATATGTTGGCTGTGATCTATTGCTGCTCCTATTTAGATTATTTACCTAAATAAAACATATGGAATTTATCATAATAATGGTGCTGAAGATCATCATCATTAATGTCTGCGTATTGCAGCATATAAACCGATATGGCTATTTATTTTACCTATCGTTGTGTGTGTGAGACTTAAGAAAGAAAAGTTCTTCCAAAATTAAAATGTATGCCGAAGTAATAATTATTATTGGTACATCATCATCATATCAGCCTTAATAGTCCACTGCTGGACTAAGCCTCTCCTTTGAAAGGAGGAATTGGCCTACTATACCACGCTGGCCAAACGGGTTAGTATAGGGTTTGTATCAAGTTTTCCTTCTCTTTCAGTGTTGTTCTCTGCATAATATGCTCCCTCTGTCGGCTCTTACGACACCCATGGGATGATATAGGGTGGTGACATTTCGTATTCTTAATCCGTCACCACACGAACAATTGACACCATTATCAATTTTTATTATTGGTATATTAATGTAAAAATGACTGCCTCCTTGGTATCGCGGAATCAATGTGCGCGTGGGATTGGAAGGTCTCGGGTTCAACTCCCGGGTCGGGCAAAGTGTTATTAGGTTTTTCCGTTAGGAAATTCTCAGTAGCAGCACGAAGTTTGGTAATGTGCCCAGTACGGCAATAGGCTCGCCCCGGTTTATTTCTTGGCATTACGTGGGGCCAAAAAAAATCATGGCGAAATGTGGGTGTAATATTACACCTCTGCCTACCCCTTAGAGGATACAGGCGTGAGTCTATAAAAAAATAAATAATGTAAAAATGTTCAATATAAATCAGAAGCTAAACCAAAAGAATTTATTTCTTAGGTTCTCTGTATAAACGTCAAGAAATAAATTAATTGTGCAAGTACCTGAGATAATTTTCCTTAAGGTGCTCTTACTTCATAATAATATGATATTTTATAATCAAAACTTTTCTTAATTTTGTTTTCGTATAACGATTAGCCTGTGATCTCACTTGTTAGACTTGGTCAGGAAATATACCTAACTCTATTTCTGTTTTTACGAATACATACGTCTGGTGTATTCCCGGATGCATTTAAAAAAGCTTTAATACACCCTATTCATAAGACGGGGAACAGAGACGATGTCAACAACTACAGGCCAATATCTATCCTGTCAGCTATGTCAAAAATCCTTGAACGCATTCTCTATAAAAACCTTCTTAGCTACCTTGAAACAAACAACTTAATTTCTAAAAATCAATATGGTTTTAGGTCAAATGTCAGTACTGAAGATGCAGTCATGGATTTATCTCAACACATAGTCAAGACGCTTGACAATAAAAGAAAGAGCTTAAGCATATTCATAGACCTATCAAAGGCCTTTGATACTGTATCTGTGTCACTCTTGCTGAGGAAGATGGAATGCTTGGGCATACGGGGAATTGTACTCGATATCTTCAGAGACTATTTAAAGAATCGAACCCAAGTCGTTAAAATTGGACGATGTCAGAGTGACGAGCTTCCCATTTCATACGGCGTGCCCAAGGTAGTATTCTAGGGCCTATCCTATTTCTGATATACATCAATGACCTGTGCCGTCTACCTTTAGAACATTGCAAAATTTTTACATACGCTGATGACACAGCTTTAGTCATTGATGGCCTGGATTGGGCTCAGTGCTACCGAAATGCGGAAGCAGCGTTGTCACGGGTAATGACATGGTTGACATGTAATTTACTTACATTCAATATTAGTAAGACAATGTATGTGCCATTTGCTATAAGATCTCATCTGTGCCCACCGCAATCTCTAACTCTCAAAGTGCACTCATGCAATTCACCAGGAGACTGTAATTGCCTAAAAATTACTAAAGTCCCTAGTGTGAAATATCTTGGAGTACATATTGACCAACATATGAAATGGCACAAACATATTGAATTACTATCGAATAGGATACGCAAAATGATTTATATTTTTAAGAAGCTACGTAGTACCGCAGATAAAGATACACTTACAATGGTCTATTTCGCTTTATGCCAATCTGTTTTAAGCTACTGTGTACCTGTATAGGGTGGTGCCACTGAAAATGTTTTTCTCCGCTTAGAACGGGCTCAAAGAGCTGTCATTAGGGTAATGTTTTCGCGTCCTATTAGGTATCCCACGAATCAACTTTATGCTGAATGCAAACTGTTAACAGTGAGACAACTGTACGTGCTTCATTCAATTCTGCGAAAACATACGGAACGCCCTATCACCGCTCCTACAAGTAGAATCAATTATAAAGTCTTCTCCCACGACCCATACTTCACCTCTTTTGCCAATAGAAATTTTTGCTATTTCAGTCCAAAATTGTATAATAACCTAAATAAAACTTTAGATATTTTCTCTAAAAATAAGTACCAGTGTAAAATGACATTAAAAAACCATCTACAAAGTTTAGACTATCATAAAACAGAGGCCCTCGTACGTGGACTATCAGATTAAAGCCTTGTTATTACTGTTTTTAAAGTGTCATATTTTTTGGAACAATAAAGAATATTATTATTATTTTTATTATTATACATCGCATTGTGAGTCAGAAAGGCAGTGATAGCCTAGTGGAGAAATTGTTAGACTGCTACGTAGAGAGACACGGCTACAATCCCTCATTAAGAGTGGGACAGTTTATATACACATGCATGGTATTATTTTTATTATTTAATGTGAGACCGAGCGTAGTAGTGACCTCATTTAGGCCCGTCCTCACCAGTGAGACTGTCTTTGCAAGGCTAAAAATTGTGATTTTCTTGTGTATTCACCGATGTTTAAAACCGGTTGTCACAACAACATGTCACCTAGACACACATAGGAAATTGAATAATACCTTTCAATTTGACAGATCGTATTTGCTTTCGTCTGTCTCTGGTTTTATAAAAGAGAACAAGAGAAGCCGGCTGAGGTATAACACCACCTGTGCTCTTCGTAGAAATTCAATGAATACTTCTGTGATGAAGATGACTAAGTATATTTATTTGACAGTTTTCTATCTGTAATTTTCAAATTTCGTATACGTGACATATTTGAACTGGTGACATCACATCAGCAAAGTAACTTCGTTTAGGTTTGGCTTTGTTGTTCATGATCAGAATCGTATATGCGTCTTCTTAATTCAATGTCAAAGTCTAAACTATTTATTCATCTAGGTCACAATGTGACGCTTATGAACGCAAATTTTTAAAGTAAATTACTTAATGCTTCTACATTTACATTAACTGTCTCGTTCGCAAAGCAATACATAGAACCACGAGAAAGAACGGGCAATAAAACTCGTGGCCACTCTTTTTAATCGCCAGTGTTATGGTACATAACAATTTCAGCAAATCAACACTTCGCAGTTTTGCAACAATGAATGCTTTAAAGCATTTCAAACATAATTACCAGCTGATAGCATAGGAGTTAAGCGCTTTAGCAAAAAACCCATTAAGGTAAAGGCTCCTAATACCGAGGTAGTCAAAATCGGCTCCTAATTCCGAGGTATTTTTGTTTTCGTTCTTATCTTTTGAATATTATTATGTAACTACTTAAAAACAGGATTCACTCATTCCATGTTTCAAACTTGCTCACATACGTGAAGTTCGTAAGTGTAACCCCGGAGCAACTACCTAAAATCAATCAGCCTCTGCCACGGCGTCGACGCGAGTGGTTTTTTCATATAAACACGGATCCTGTTAGGTAAGTGAGCTCATTATTTTAACGTAAGTTTTTATTGTGATTTTAACGTAAGGTGTTGAATGTAAGCAATTTGTCAGTATTTAGTGTTATTTTACTTGCCATAATTATCAAGATAATTTATGTTCTAAATTGATTTAGTATCTAAAAATATAAAACAAAATACCACTGAGTTAGGGTACGTTTCTTAAGCTTAGTTCTTAATTCGGAGGTACCATCGCGGCATCGGTAATAGGAGAAACACTACATCGTACTTGCTTATTACTTTTAATATGTAGGCTTCAAGAATGCTGCCTATCTTCTTGCTGCAATATGTTTCCCTAACCCTAAGCTAACTAACTAACTATTACTAATTATTTACTCTAGGAACTACTTGAGCAAGGGAAAAAAATAAAATAAACAAGAAAACAACTAACAACTATTTATATTAAATCAAATTAAATTAAATTACAGCAATTAATATTAAGCTAAACAAGAACAGTAAGCAAGGATCTAAGCTAGATTAGCGCAAGGAGTAAGTAAGGCGAAGTGTAATTACATTTTCTAAACAAGCAGTATTTATACAAAAATATAATTAATACTAATAACGCTAAATAGTGTTCGCGCTTGACACTTTTGCGCAGGAGTAGAACGCCCACAACATGGTGGCCGACGCGAAGACAAAAGATGCGCAGGCGTCCATCTTGCTTACCTGTGGCGTGAACAAAAGAATGGTTGTCGCCATCTTGTTAGGGGCGGCGCTAAGTTACGCACACGGCCTGAGCGTTTGCACGCGGCACTAACATCATACGATGTGACGTAGTAGTGGTGTGATCCTGTGGCTCGTTCAAACGGGCGAGTTAACTTGCCTAAGTAGTGGGTAAGCCGCCACAAATACAATATTTTTTTATTGAGGCGTTTGTTCACTTAAAATTATTAATATTCTTTCGAAGTAAAAACCTAATTCCGTGGTATGTTTTATTGGATAGAAATCTTATTAAATGTTGTCAAACATGATCCAGAAAACAACATTTTCTTTGATAGGCCTAAATAAGAAGTAGCTGTTTAGTCTAGTAAAATGTAATTATTTTGTACAGATTTTGATTTGATATTAACACTTTTCAATCACAGAAATGTTGGTACCTGTAAGGATTGAATAAGGTATTTATTCGGCCGAATTTTTATGGGTTGGCATTAGGATTACAAATTACAGGAATATCTCCTAATTCCGATGTAGGATTTTTGTATACCTCGATGTTAGGCTCTATGAGCTCCTAATACCAAGGGTATGCCTCCGCATAAGGATCTTCATAGAGCCTTATACCGAGGTATATGGCAACCACAAATAGTATTTTAGGGTTCCTTAAACCGAAACTTTCGCGCCATATCGGAATCCTTTATACACGCGCGGGCCGCCCCGCTACAATTTTTCGTTTGCGCTGAGCCGAATTTTGGATTATCTTGATACCTACTTACTAAGATATATTAAAATTTTATATGAATGAATATGTGTGTTATTAATAATTTAGAATAAGTAAACTATCTACTTGAACTTTAATAAAACTTTTAAAAACTCCTTTGTGACTAGAGTAGGACCATATTTTCAAAAAATAGCACTACTATTTTACTATTATTATTTAACTTATTAAATTGCTTTACGGAATCAATTAACTCCTTTTTATTCTACCTCGGAATTAGGAACCGACTACCGCGGTATTAGGTTTCAAGCCTGAAATTACCTCGGAATTAGGGAAAATCGACTTTGCTATAAAACTATTTTTTTTTTCATGAATAAATCTTTTGAAAATACACATAAAAATAGAAGTTATACAAAATTGTCCATTTTAGCTGAAATAATATTTTTACATAGGATAAAATATTTACAAATGCTTATTTTTCCTGCTTGCTTCCAAATGTCACGAAATACCTCGATATTAGAAGCCTTTACCTTATAATGGGTTCAAGTCCCGTACGAGACAACACTGTGTGGTTTGAAGTATTCCTTTTACTGGGTGGACACCCAGTAAAAGATTGCTTCCCGTTGTTTAACTGATTAAGTTCCTTACAGTACAAGATGAGTTCCAAGTAAGGGAACTTCAGTTACAGCAATAAAATCGTACGAAAATACATTTGTTCTGACAGAGAGCCATCCCAGGTCGAACTATTGATATCTACGATCGTGGATGCTGATGAATTTTTTATTTGTGGCCGGCCGCAACCCAGTTTCATTTATGACTGTGAAAAAGTCATATATTTATTTTTGCTAAAATTTATGATATTACGTATCATAATTTTTAGCTGAGAATATGCAATTTGCTGTTAGGTAAAGGATCAAATGAGGATGGAGAGGAAAATATCAAATGATTCCGGTCCAATTATCGAATTTCTCCATTTCGCCTTGCTGTACTGCAGGGAGTTTTGGCGCCAACGCTGATGTATGGTAGCGAATCATGGGTATGGCAGAAGAAGCATGAAAGTAGAATCAATGCTGTGGAGATAAGAGCTTTGAGGAGTATGTGCGGAGTAAAGCTGATAGATAAAGTGAAAAACAGTGTGATACTAGAGAAATGTGGTCTGAAAGAAGATGTAGTGATAAATATTGAAAAAGGACTGTTGCGATGGTTTGGACATTTGGAACGGATGGACGAAAGAAGAAATACGAAAGTAGTGTATCGTGTAAGAATGAATGGAGATGTCGGTAGGGGGCGCCCAAGATGGACGTACGCCGACCAAATAGGTGACGTACTAAAAAAGGCCCAAATTAAAAGTACCCATAACCGGCGAGCATGTGTGATGAGGTTAATGAATGTCGAGGAAGCGAAAGAGGTGTGTTTGAACCTGAGCATTTGGTGTTCCATAGTCTCTGCCTTCTCCAAAGGGAGATAAGCGTGACGATAGATAGATAGATAGATAACTGGAGAAGAACGTTTTAAGACGTTTTGGAGATTATCATTTAGTTCTTTTTATTTTTATTGCGTTAGTAATTCTTGGTTTACGAAGATTTTACAAGGCAGAGATAATGTTGTTTGTTGGGCACCTCTTCTTGGGGCTGTCTGTAAATGTTCTAAGATCTAGACATAATAGGCTTTTACGCTATTACAGGTGAAACTACGTAGTCTTTAGTTTTATTCCGTTTATACAAAAATAATTTTCATTATCAACATGTGCACGTGGTAAAGAAAAGTTAAAAATGATAAAATACTGGTTCAAAAAGAAAGATAATTGATTGAAAACACTTTTATTAATTTTAACTAGATTATAAACATGACTGCTGACACGTGATATTCGGAAATTTGGTTGAAAGAAGCTCATTTCCTATTACAATATAAACGGTATATAACTGTAATGTTGCATCAATTCTATAATTATATTTGTGTGAATAACTAGCAAACATTTATTTATGCAACCTGACAAACGGCCACATTTGTAATATAATAAGATTGTATCGAAGCCAGCTAAGCCAGTTTATAAGTTAAACCTTTGCATATTGTGCTCATACTGATAGTAGAATCTTTTAGAAAATCCTAACCAAAAAATCAAATAGACGCACAAATAGCACTCTCAATTCCACTCTACAGCACTCAGTTCATCCCAATCTTGTACAAAACATTGAGCCTTCAGAAAACATCCTGCGAATTATTGGCCACGGTGAAACCCGCCCGCCAATATTCACTGCAACGCCCATTTCAATTTCCTGCCAGTCTTCATAACCGTTACTGCAACGTTATTTCCCACTTAAAATGTATTTTGGAAAGGTGAAAGGGTTTTCAATACTGATTGGAGTGAAATTATGGATATGGTTTGGGTAAGAATAACTGCCGGACTTGTGTAGCTTAATAGATTGGTAATTGGGCGAATTCGATTGACGGACAAAGAGGTTTGTCCGAAAATTGAATCTTTGGTTTATGGAGAACCTGCGATTATGTTAATTAACAGTGGTAATGTAAAGAACAAATTATACATTATCTTCACGTATTTATTTAGAGATAATGTTGTGATACCCTGTATACAGTGTACTAATATTATAAATTCGAAAGTGTGTATGTATGTATGTATGTATGTTTGTATGTCGGTTCAGCTGTTTTCGCGTGAAAACGGACCATACACACATTGTATGTTCCGTTTTCACGCGAAAATAGCTGAACCGATTTTGTAGAAATTTAATATAGAGTTATATTGGACAATGGAGACGGACATAGGCTACCATAAGTTGCAAAAATTAAACTGGGAGGGATTGTAGGGAGGATAGAAGTTTATACGGCAGAAATTTTCCTCTCGGAAGTAAGAACGCATGCGCGAATTATTGAGTGCTGCGCATGTGCCATCTGTCAGTACTGTCACATCATACATATTGTCATAATTATTATTATTGTGATCGATGATTACATTGTTCGCATACCGATTTAAACTAATAATTATATAGGTATACGCTCAAATGGCTAAAACGATTTTCTCTACCTACTAAAATTATAAATGCGAAAGTGTTTATAGATATATAGCTAACAGGTATTGAAACATTGCTTAATATTTATCATGTCTAGTGTCCGAGTTACTTTGTAGTTTGTACCCTACAGAGCTTCTGACTCTTTAGAATAATCAGAAGTGTCTTCACACAACTTGAGACTAGATATTTGACCGCGAATTTAACGCGCGCGAAGCCGTGGGTAAAGGCTAGTAGTGTATATTATTTACTTATCTCCTGAAGGACAAGTCAGAAGTACCCTAAACAGAAGAGCATGCATGAGAAACTGGGAGTGAATGAAGCAAGAGAGGTATGTCAGGATCATTGCAAATGGCGTTTTGTAGTCTCTGCCTACCCCTCCGGGAAACAAGCGTGAGTCTGTGTTTGTATGTATCTCCTGACGATCTTAGCAGTCGTTACGAAGCTTCATTACCCTCAAATAAACTGATTCTAGTCTAAACCATGAAATGTCTCCCTGTGAATTGTGGTAGTCAGATGGCAGTCGCTCTACAAAAAAATATCTGTTATTCTGACATATATTAGGCTAGTAACCGGACCGCGGGTTTCAAGGCGGCCACGAGTTTGGTCTCGATTGCAACTGGGATTACGCTAGAACGATGATGACGATGATGATGACTCTGTATATGTACCTTTAGTATCGCTTATGCTAAGGGGCAGCGATAGCCTAGTGGAGATATCAACGGACTGCCATGCAGAGGGTATCGGGTTCGAATCCACGGCACACACAAATGACTTTTCGACGTTAAGTGTGTATTAAATTGTTAACTATCGCTTGCCCCGTGCCTCGGAGAGCACGTTAAACCGTCGGTCCAGGCTGTCATGACGATCTTTGACAGTCGTTACGGGGAGTCAGTACCCTAAAGTAAACTGATACTGGTCTCAACCTTGGAATATCGCTATCCCTTTGGGTTGCGGAGGTCAGATGGCAGTCGCTCTGTGGAAAAGTTGATATTCTGTCATATCTGGTTAGACCAGTAAGTGTACCTCGGGATTCACGGTGTGCCAGTCTTCGGTGCAACCGGGATGACGCTAGGGTGATGATGATGATGGTGAGTATCGTTTATGCTATAGTGAAGGGCTGATTTTCTTTCAACCAAAGTCAGCCTCCAACCAAGGCAAACATATCAATGGTTAAAAATGTTAAAATAGCCGAACTCATAAGAACATTTTACAAAATGATGAGACTATTCAGCGGTCACTTTGTGACACGATATGTAATATTGGTAAAATGATCAAAAATATCATTCTTCCGTTCCAGAATTTATTGATTAATGAACTTTGCAACAGAACAAAAATATGTTCAAATCATAAATAGTAGTACCTAATCAGATTGCTTATAATTTATTGCTTAGGTTTTAAATAGTGGTTGTGGAGCCCACAACCACTATTTGACTAATGCCTATAAGGGACCTGTGTATATTCAATTCAGTATGTATAACTACAAGTCTAGCGAAGCGTTAGTCTGGAAACCAATTAATAAAATTGGCTATAGATTATATTGCTTGTCACGTCTAACCAAATATAAATTTTGTATTAGATTATCGGTTTAAATTTAGTGCCAAACACAACTTACCTTTTAACTGTTTTCAATGATAAATATAATTTTGTGGGCAGGTGGATATTGTCAAGACTGGAAGTATTTTGAACGTCGGTTCTAGCCCTCACACGCTTCGTAGAGGTATGGGTTGTATCTATCGTATTCATATTTTTAAACGACTTCAAACCCAAATGAACATTTTGGAAGCGTATATCTTTTAAATGATTGACTTTAAGAAATAATAGTTTTAGACACATGAATGTAATTTCAAAGACCTCTCTATAAATATCGAGCATGTATATTAACAAAGCAAAAGAAATGTTTCACGTCAGTTACATGTTATATAGAAAGACCTCCTTAATTTAATTTAATTTTTATTTCTGGATACACATCGTAAAGCAGTTCACAAGATACATCTGCCTACCCTTTTTCAAATCTGTAGTCTCAGTAGTTTCGGCACAAAGTGGCTGTGATAAACGGACAGACAGACAGATATGGCGAATCAATAAGGTGTTCCGTTTTAATTCAAATTTTTGGCTACAAAACCCTAAAAAGGAATAAGGCTAAACACTAATGCCACTGCTTACTGCCACAGTTTTTGACAGTTTAAGTTACCGGGTAGTAAAATAATTCATTTAAGTTGACTAACCTAACCTGGAAACGGCGCGTCAGCATTTGAGTATGACTATTATTACTTTTACGACGCAGTAATTATGGTTTAAGGCGAGGTTGCAGTACAGTGCGTAGCTCGACCTCACCCCCCGCAAAAACAAAAACACGGCGGTGGCGTCAGCGAGTGAGCGGGGGAGGGGAGGGGGTTTCGTTTGTGCGTGTGCCACAGCGCAGCGTAAAAAAACCGTAGATGAGTTATGCGAACTTCAAAAGTGGCACATTAAAATCAGGCTAAATGTCTCATTTGGCTTTAGTCGCGTACGCGCTGCGGTCGGAAGCGCTCGCTCTTTTACTCGCGTGTGTGTACGTTACATTTGAAAATGCCGTCGTGTGTAATGAGATTTTGCACAAACTATAGTAGGAAAATGACTAAAAGTTATGGAATCACTTCTCATTCATGAGTATTACAATATTACAACGTTTTATTTACAATTTATAATAAATTCAGTATCACAAATAATAGAGTGAATAAAAACTTGGCATTTAGCGAGTGTAAAAGAGAAGCGGTATTGTGCGTTTTCAAATACTAAAAAACAAAGTATCCAGATGGGACATTCGTAATAATAAAATACTGATGTGTGTTTTTGTCAAGTAATAAAAGTGATTTGAGGCTGAATCAACACAATATATTATTATTATAGAAATACAAAATCATACGTAAGTTACAAACATTGACGGAAGATCAAACTCCATTCACTTGTTCTTGTTTTTCTCCTTTTAGTATTAAACAACTAAGTAGATTTCTATATAAGTAGTAGTAAGTAGATAAGAGTTTTCGCTGCCGACCCACCGTACCCCTGGCAGTACCCCTGGGGGTATGGTGGGTCTTTCAAAGCTTAACCGTACTCCCAGATAATATTGTTGTGTAATAAGTTTATTAATTTCAGTTCGTTAATTTCAAGTTCTACTATTTTGTGGGATCATCCCCAGTAGCCCTATTGAACAGTTATATGATAGAACTGTCCTAATTATATTAGCACAACTTGATGAGGAGAATAGAACTAATGGGATAAGTAATAGGAAATGTCCCAGTCTAGTTCTATGTATGTTTCTACAAGGGTATTCAATAGAACTACTAGGAATGATCCGTAGTGTCACGACATCGCGCTCATATATCCGAATGAATATGTTTTATAGACGTTCATTTGTTTAAGGTGTAAAACAAATGAACGTCTACAAAACAAATGAACGCCTACAAAACAAATGAACGTCTCCAAAACAAATGACTTACAGAAAGTGATCAGCTATCGATAGGGATTGCAGAAAACAGGTGCATGCGATTTTCAACCTAATTGACATTAGTCAGAATACATACATACATACATACATATCGTCACGCCTTTTATCCCCGAAGGGGTAGGCAGAGGTGTATTTTTACACCCACTTTTCGTCAGATATACTTTAGTCCCACGTAATAAGGAGCGAGCCTATTGCCGTACCGGGCACATTTCCAGACCCCGTGCTGCTACTGAGAATTTCGTGACAGAAAAACCCAATAACACTGCCCGACCCAGGAATCGAACCCGGGACCTCCCGATCCCACGCGCACATTTATGCCGCGCAGTCGTATAGGGTTTGATGTCGAGTTTTCCGTCTCTACGTGCAAACATGGTATTTGCATCGTGTTATCCCTTAGTCGCCTCTTACGACACTCACGAGAAGATAGGGGGTGGTGACACTTGTATTCTGTGCCGTCAACCACACGGCAATTAGTAAGAATTTATAATTTTATTACCGTTATAATGCAAAGCGAGAAAAACAAAAAAAAAAGTTTGTCATGAATTGTCAATAAGGCCGAAAATCGCACGCACCTGTTTTTTGCAATCACTATCGATAGCTGATCATTTTCTGGTAGTCGTTTGTTTTGTAGTCGTTCATTTGTTTTGTAGACGTTCATTTGTTTTGTAGACTTTCATTTGTTTTGTAGACGTTCAATTGTTTTGTAGACGTTCATTCGTTTAACACATTTTTATACATACATATTTATTCGGATATGTGAGCGCGATGTTGTAACACTACCCTTGTAAAACATACATAGAACTAGTGGGAATGATCCGACAGTGCTAGGATGATGATGATGACGGGTCTTCAACAGTACCACAGATTATACCTATAATATACAAAGCATTATAACCATTAGCAGTAATACCTAAACGTTTTATTCTCTAATTTATCTCCTTGTAGCACTATATCATCGTACTAGCGCTTGTCTTCGCTTGTCTAAAAATACAAAAACGTAAGTAGTAAGTCATTATCATACGAGAGATAACACTGTTCAGTTTAATGTCCATGTAGCACGTTGGTACAACAATACGAGTATTTCAGCCAGGAGTACGGTTAAGCTTTAAAAGACCCACCATACCCCCAGGGGTATTGCCAGGGCTACGGTGGGTCCGCAGTGGACAGATTTTATATTAACGTACTGTTTTAGGTTTCCATTGAATGAAATGAGAAGAATAAAATGTACTTTTTTCAATAAATGTTCTAAATAAATCACATCGACTTTCTATTTCCCTACCTTAAATGAATTTATCAAATTTACTTTGAGGCGAATTGAATTAACTCAAGACAGACAAAGTGATTATGTCGCATCTGAGTCAAATTATTGTTTGTGAAACGGTCAGCATGACGTCACAATGCGCGTCGATACAGAGAGTATATGTTTTCGCGCTTGCGATTAGATTTGCTATCTCACTTACACTTCTTATCTAATTCTTAGTGTGTCGTTTTGACATATTTATATTAGTGTGCGTACGCTTTTCGCGATGCGTGCCACTTGTAAGCGCCGGTTACCTTGTCAGTAACCTGTCTACGGTTTCTTACTAGTATGTCTATGGTTTGAACGATTGAGTTTGGAATACAAATTACTTTGTACTTTTGCGAAAACGTACGACGACGTTTGTCCGCCCTCAATCACGCCTAGACAAGCACTGATGAACGGCCGGCGAGCGATATAATGCCAACATTTTGACTATTATTTTTCTTGGAGAAAAATGATAACGAAATTACGAAATCTGTTTTAACCATTTATTTTAAAATAAAGAGCTGTTTCTATTGATAATACTTTCATATAAATTAATTATGGAATTTCTATGCAGTACACGTTTAAAATTGTGATTTAGTGCCATGTTTGACTTTTTTTTATCGAGCCAATCATTCCAAATCGTGTTTTTATCTTTACGATTTACTAGATGATATGTTCAACTTTTATACTTTAATTTTTATTCATTAAAAATATCATAGTTCATGGGACTTTCAGACGTTCAAAAATCTTAAAAAGTACTGCAACCTCGCCTTTAATTCCGATGCAGTGTTTTAAAGTGTGGTCGTAAACTGCTTGTGAAAATTGAGGCGTAATATACCTATACTATATTTTTATCCGCGGCTCCAACCGCGTGGAACAGATTATTGTGGTCAAAAATAGCCTAAGACTCCCTCCTGCCTTTTAACTATCTCCACACTCAACAATCATACCATTATATTATTTTATCATATTCATAGACTCACGCCTGTATCCACGAAGAGGTTGGCAGAGGTGTAATATTACACCCAATATAAATATATTATACCCATATTTAAGTATAAGATATACATACATCTTATTTCTAGTACGCTTGAAACTACAATTTCTCTCCTACCAATAGATAATATCTCCATCCAAAGGTTACTTGGTAGAAAGAACTGTACAATATAATAAATAAAATAAATAAATATCGCTCAGTTCCGACGTAAATGAAGGACAAACAAACGAGCACTCTTTTGCATTAATTCTGTGTATTCTACACCTATAATATAACCAAGATAAAAGTACGTCAGAAGCTCTTTGAAGAACATAGAAGCTAACTAACAATTTTGAAGAAAATACTGAACAGCTATTTGTTATAATAGATTATTTTTGGGATAAAATGAATGGAAAATTTAAACTGAAGAGTATGAACGGATTCCATTTATCGGATAGATTTTCGTTCCGTCGACACAAGAAAGCTATTTCACGGACACAAGCTACTTTGTGCTTGAAAACTGTTTCGCGTTGGCTGTTAGATATTTTTAATATTTATAGGCTAACCTCGTTGGTGGTTACCAATGAGGTTTGCTACAATGTTACAGGCCGCCAAGAAGAACGACATTCCAATAGCGAACACCGGGCTCTGGCGAGGTGAGCATCACTGTTCGAATCGCAGTCAACGAGGAAACATCTGAACAGGCGCTCGTGGCCACGTGATCGGTGGACGCTAATTTTTGATAGAAATTGTAATTGTTGCGATACCTAATCAATTATACTGTGAATATAGAATAATAACTGAAGTGATGTACAAATGCTGTTTTACTTACCATCTCCTCGCCCGCAAATCTACGCCTGCTCATAATTTGAAGAAACAAACGATAGTAGAAGGATAAAATGGAAAGAATGCAGTAGAAATCCCTTAACCCATAGTCGAAAGACTTTATCAGAAGTGGTTACGAAGGGCAGATGAAGAGGAGATGGCATTCGATCATGGAAAGACGGATCCCGTGTGAGTACTATGATTTTCTTATCAATAACGAGGCGATTGTGACAAAGCCGTTACTAGCAACGTAACCCGATTCTGCTCGTGAAAATTACATTCCTGACGATTTTGAAGCTGATATTGAACGATGGTGGAGAAACACCAGCATCATATCGCGTTATTGGAATCGCCTTAAGCGACGCATTGAAGAGGCGCGCCGTGTTAATATGAAATGTGAGGGCCGCATTTTAAGGAATTGCTACTCGCAAGGTTCGGCAAATTGAAGAGATCATTACTGGATTGATTGTGAACCCAATACATACACCATCATGTAAGCAAGGAGGTATCTCTTTAGCAACCTCAACAGGATAACTGACCTACTTTGTAATGCGACTGGCCGCAAATACTAATTTGACAACACGATGACAGCTCAATAAAATTGTGTCGTGGACCTAGAAAAATATCGCTGAAGAAAAATTCGAGAGCTAAAATATCGCACTGCGATGATAATGAAGGAATCTTGTTTAGTTGCGGATTTATAATATGACGGATCCTGCCACCACCATGATCATCATAAGCATAAGATGGCAGTAAAGCAAAGTAACAGGTGTTGTCGCTGTTATAAAAATGCTGGAGAGAAGATCGCCACTTATTTTCAGGTTTCAAAAGATATCCGCGAATACTGGTAGAAAAAAAAACGTTAACGTTGGTGAACAGAAACTAGTAAATGGTATGGTATCCACATTGACTGGTAAGTCAGTTCTTCAGGAGATATCATTTTACAGCGAGACAAGTAAGACAATTCCTAGGTTTGGTCTACATTGGGCATCCGTAAGCACAGCTGCGAAGGGTGAGTTGTGTTCTACACTTATGGTTATAATAGCATGGTATAGTTACTGCTTGAAAGTTATAGTACAGTATTAATTTTGGGACAACAGAACTTTCAGTGGTGTCTCACGACCGAAGTTGAGTCTGAGTACCACTCGTGAGATTTGTAAACCCTATCAGTGACACAACTAGTCAATGTTTTCGTTATATCTTGATAGTCAACATCTTACTATCCAGACTAACAGAATTTCAGTGCTATTTCTTGAAAGCTTCTAAATGTTAAAACTATTTGCCACCTCATGTTCATGAGGACGAGAAATGCATACCATCCGTTTTTCTTAGCATATGATGTTTGCTATCGTGTAGTGAGACGTGACTGCCTCAGTGGTCCAGTGGATAGCATATACGACTGCCGATGGGAGGACTCGGGTTCGATTCCCGGGTAAGGCAAAAGTGTTGTTGGGTTTTTTTTTTCCGAATTTTCAGTAGCAGCACGGAGTCTAGTGAGATGCCCGGTAAAGGCAATAGGCTCGTCCGCTATTACGTGGGACTTAACAATTCATTGGGAAATGTGGGTGTAATACTACTCCTTTGGTGATACAGGCGTGAGTCTATAGTGAGACGTCAAATGGCATAATATGCTGAGTTTTTGTCTAGAATCTCTTTAGCTTCCTTGTCTTATAGAGCCTGAAACTATAATTGTGAATTAGTTAATCTCAAACTCCTAGGTTTTGAACCCTAGAGACTTTTGATAAGGTGGTAAATTATGTCAAATTAAACAATAGTTGATTTCAGGTAAGCTTAAGTGTCAGTGAGCTAGTCAAATCTGCACATTACAAGGACTGATGGGCGATGGAGCAAGCGTGTCTTAGAGTGAAGAATGCGACTCAGTAAACGTAAGGACGACCGGCCCCCCTGCTAGGTGCACCGACGACCTGAAAAAGTTATCTGGGTTGGACTTCATGCGGTAGGCTGATTGATTGGTTACAGGTAAAGCAGAAACAGGCTACCGATATTCAGAACCTAGCACGAAAAAGGCTCTATTGGATTCAACGGTCAGGTGAAGTGGGCACATGCGTAGCTTAAATCAATCCGCTATATGTCATCGTACCTACTACCTATGTAACATCTTCGTCCTTTACACGAATAGTGCACGATTGGCGTAGTGGCTAAAGCGACCATCTCACCACTTCACACTGTGCCGAGTGTTGTAGGTTCATTCCTACACGAGACAACACTTTGTGTGGTCCTCAAATACCGCTTCACACTGAGCTGAGTGTTATGGGTTCAGTCCCCATACGAAACACTGTGTGTAACCCACAAATGGTGGTTTAGATGTACTTGAATGTCTGTTGGTTGTATGTTTGTAAAGTCCCCCGCGACACATATAGCTAGTGCATGAAAGATGACTTAAAAATGTACAGTAACAATTCGTCATAACTAGTTTTGGATAAGTCTCTATGAATAAAAGTAAAGGAGATGAACACGCTGCACTGGATAAGTGGTGTCACGCGGAAGGACCGCATTAGGAACTCCCGCATCCGGGGTAGCCTTCATGTCCGTGACATTGCTGACAAACTGCAAGAGTGTCGTCTACACTGGTATGGCCACGTCTTATGTCAACTGGCATCTTACGTGGGTAACAAATGTCTTGCCATGCTACCTCCGCCGGGTCCCGGTAAACGGGGAAGGCCAAAGGAATGCTGGCTTGACGTCGTAAGGGATGATATGCGTGCCAACCAACTAACCACCAAGGATGCTGAAGACCGTGCGAAGTGGAGGAGACATAGCCGGAAAGCGGACTCCGGGCTCCAAAGTGTGGGTTTTGGAGCGCAACCGTGACAGCGCTAAGATGATGATGATAATAATGATGAATAAAAGTAAAGCATCAATAGCTTTAACCTTGTTCACAAGTAGGCTCATTAAAACTTCTATGCTTCAGGGTTTGAAGACCTGGTCGATATATTCACTATTCTACCAAGATCTAGACCTATACCAAGAACTTCGATGAGGATGAAGGGCCTGCAATTAATGGTAATGAAATTAAACAGAGTCCTAAGAAACCAACGGTGAGAAAGCGTCCATTCCTGATGAGAAGACATGACTGCTGCCAGCGTCGATAGTCTCCGCACCGTAGGATGACTCGCTAAGTAATGGTTACTTGAGTAAAGGTATGCATGTACTTGTGTTGTATAGTTGTAGCTCCACGCTTTAAGTCGATCGGAAGGGTCCAGTATGCCCTGTCCATGGTTGTGAATCGGTCGAAAGGGCCCTGTACGCCCGGTCCGCACTCTGATGATTAATTGAAAGGGCCTAGTCAGCTGAGCCTGTCAAGCCTAGTATGTAGCATTTTGGTATTCGGTATAAGCCTGTGTAGCATTTTGGTATTCGGTCAGTAGGACCTGGTACCCCAAGAGGGTGCCACGGTCTATACTATGCCTGTACCATGGTTGGTATACTAAGCAGTAGCGATGTATTTCATTCTGGTCATGGTTGGTATACTACGCAGTAGCGATGTATTTCATTCTGGTCAGAAATGGCCGAGCGAATTTTAATGTGCATCTTTACTTATTGAACAGGTCTGGCGGAATAATGCTGCATCCTGTAGATGCTGGACACCATGCGCACGAGGTCGTGCGATTCGTCAGAATGGCCGTATAGGCTAACCTCGTTGGTGGTTACCAATGAGGTTTGCTACAAAATGTTACAGGCCGCCAAGAAGAACGACATTCCAATAGCGAACACCGGGCTCTGGCGAGGTGAGCATCACTGTTCGAATCGCAGTCAACGAGGAAACAGCTGAACAGGCGCTCGTGGCCACGTGATCGGTGGACGCTAATTTTTGATAGAAATTGTAATTGTTGCGATACCTAATCAATTATACTGTGAATATAGAATAATAACTGAAGTGATGTACAAATGCTGTTTTACTTACCATCTCCTCGCCCGCAAATCTACGCCTGCTCATAATTTGAAGAAACAAACGATAGTAGAAGGATAAAATGGAAAGAATGCAGTAGAAATCCCTTAACCCATAGTCGAAAGACTTTATATTTAATAAAAATATCAGGTACTCTGTTTGTTATTCTTTGTGTATTATGAATTGTAAAAGGCATCTAATTGAATTAAAAATAATCAAAAGCTTGCGATTGAAATACATTTAATATTTTATATTTCGTTAATTCTGAATGATTTCGTAGTCATCTCGCTTCTGTAGGTACGGCTACAAGCATTATGGCTTTGATGATGATTGTCTCACGAATAAATGCGCAACGCACTACTTGTGGCAGATGCATTAATAGTCTCCTTATTGACAAAGTAATGGAACCATAATATTTTTACACTTACTTATTTACAACTAAAACTCTACGTATAAACCTACTACTAAATCAAAAGGAAAACAAAATACTTGATATAATATACTTATTTTAAAAGGCAAGGCAAGGCAGAATGCGTTTAGGAATCTATTTGAATTAGTTTTACCTTACGACGACGACCTGACGACTGGTTGGCGCAGCGGGAGTGTAAGCGACTGCTACGCCGAAGGTCGCAGGTTCGATTCCCGCTCAACTTAAACATTTGTGTGCATGATCATGGATGTTTTTCTTGGTCTGGGTGTAAAAATGTGTGGAAAAAATAAAATTGTGGAATCTATGCACAGTATGTATGTGTTTTCAAAAAAAATAATTTATAAGTATGTTTATCCATTATCTGGTACCCATAGTACAAGCTCTGCTTAGTTTGGAGCTAGATGGTGATGTGTGTATTTGGTAGAATATATATAATTAGCTTTCAGTGTAAATTTATATCTTAAATATGAATGTTAAAAATAAACAAACACGGAACAAAACGAAACTAACGTATTATAAATGTTGTTAAAGTGGTAGAAAAAATACAATCTATTACACACAGTCAAAGTCAATAGTTTATTTGCCAAAAATGTAGGTGATACATAGTAGGTCTTAGATGTAGATAGATGAATCCTTGTACATTTTACCATTTAGGCATGCAAATATTCAAGTTACAGTACAATAAAAAATAAGAAAATCGGCATTATATCACAAACTTAAGCAACGGTTAAGTACTAAAATATAATAAGTGCAACAATATCAAAGAGAACCATCATTCAGAAATTCTGTTATTGAGTAATAAAATTTATCAACTATAACATGTGTAAGATGTTTTTTAAACATATTAAATGGTAATTATTTAATACTATTGGTTCGGCGTTACACCGAAACCGGTATGTTCCTAGGCGATTTGGGAAAATATTAATATTGTGAACTGTATGAGGATGGGTTCTGATCGCCTAGGATAGGAGAGTGAGTGGAATTGGAGGTATTGTAAGAGGCGGAAGGATGAGGGCACACCTACCTTGCAAATCCGTCCTCTTCTTCTCAAATGGCAGCCTCCTGGTGTCTTTGGGAATCCTGAAGCTGCACCAAATCACTCCACCACACTCGCGCGTAGTTTAGTTCTCGTTGTATATCCCGGGAGCGGTAAAAATAGGGCGGTATGGGTTTGCGGGATGCGTATGCTATACACCGCTCCTCGCAGCTGAGTCGTCGTTTCTAGACTGTCCGCCCGTTGTTGCACCATGCGACGAATTTGCTATGGCGTGCCCCTTCTTAAGGAATGGGATAGAAAGAGACGGAAACAAAAAGCATCGCTCGCATTGGACAAGCAAGCGAAGAACGATTGACGTCGATGTAATTAATTATCGGTAGGAAGGTAGATGGCGCTACCATATCCCCTCGGCCCTAAAGGGTTGCCTTTAAAAAAAATAAAATTGAACTTAGCTATGTTGGATGTAATACCGTATAACCCATCAATAGGCTAAGACAGCGATATGATAATAAAATTAATCTAAATTCCCTTAATTTGATACAGTCCGGTGTGGCGGACATACATTTAAAAGAAATCGTGTTAGTTTTTTATTTGATATTCATCAATTGGTAATCGACTAAATGTTTATGTATACTATTATAGTATTAGTAAAAAAATATATTATGAGGGTTGGAACACTGCATATGTCAGTTTTGACATAATATGTCTACGAAACGGCGACCACCTGTTGTGCTCAAGGTCATCATCAGCTTTTAACAGTCCACTGCTGGACTAGGTCTCTCCTTTGAAAGGAGAAATTGGCCTACTATACCACGCTGGCCAAACGGGTTGGTATAGGGTTTGTATCAAGTTTTCCTTCTCTTACAGTGCTGCTCTCTGCATAATATGATCCCTCTGTCGGCTCTTACGACACCCATAGGATGATATGGTGCTGGTGGTGTGCTCAAGGTATTTATTATTAATTTTCCTCTTTTTGCAAATAAATGCATGGAAAATTTAGGCTTATGGACTAAACAAAATATTGTAGATTATAATACAAAACAAAATAATATACTCTTCCTTTCATTTTCATTGTGTTTTTGTGACTAAAGTGTTCTGTCCGTCACCGCGAACATTGCCAATTGCATAGAAAAATAGTACATTATTACTATGGCCGCTGTGGCGGACAACGCCAAATTGAGTTTGCTTTTGCTTGTTTCGGATTGGTGCTGAATTTGTTTATTTTTTCTTTGTTAACAGCCTAATCGCACTTGATAAATTATAACATTAGTGCCGAATAAACATGCACCTTCCAATGTAGCAAAATATCCGATTCGGAAACTGAATTACATGATGAGCGTACTAATTCTTTCACCCCGCTATTTTCACCTGCATGTTAATCTAACTATAGATACATCTGATAACCAAGAATCAAAAACTGAAGACGCTGATATTATACGAGATTCTATAGTGCGTGGAATTGAAGAATCAAATTATTAATATAATCCCTCCTTATCTGGTATACCTACATTACCTTCAATGCCTGTAGCTGAAACACCGATAATTTCTTCTTCAGCATCTTGAAAAACAAGATTCTGGAGACTACCAATAGTAACCGCTAAAAGAGCGAAGAAGGGTAAAAAGTTTCAGATGACTTATAACAGGTAAATTGATCAATTCCGCCACAATGCTACAACAAAAGACGACGAGGAAGATGATTACGTGGACCTACTAGAAGATAAATGTCATTGACAATATAGTGGAACAAACAAATTTATATTCTGTATAAAACCCGGCAAGTCAATAAGACTTACAAAAGAAGAATTTCAGGATTAATTAGCTATCCACGTAATTATGAGTACTGTAGTAATGCCTGGACTATTGGTCAGATAAATTCAGGTATGCAAAAGTAGCACAAATAATTTATCTGCAAAGATATCTGCAGATACGAAATTAAAGTTTTATCATTAATAATATGGATGGACATTAAATATAATCTAAAAATTTTTAAATTGCTCATTTTTATTGTTTTATTATTTTATGAATAAAAAAAACATAAAAATAATGTTTATTTAAATTTTATTTAAATAAACATTATTTTTATATATATTATAATTTGGCAATGTCCGCTGCAGCGGACGTAAATATCTGACCATTCATTATCAAGTATTTGGCAATGTCCGCTGTGACGGACATTACTTTTCCCAGCAGTGGGTTATTATAAATTTTTATTAATATTTTTTTAGGACGTCTTAACATGCTCCATAAACCTCACAATAATTAGATTTATAAATTTTGATTCTTTTTCTTGATACCAAATTAAGGGTTAACTTTAGCGAAAATAACAAACGCAATTATAGCGAAAACTACAAACTAAATACTTAAACTAAGAGGTAGATCTAACTTCAGGCTAGATCTCACTGAGTTGGAAGCGGACAGAGACGTACAACAGAGCGCACGTAGCTCCCCTTCGCGGTTTTCACGGTAACAACGCGGGTTGTACCGTCCTTGGCAGTATGCAGTTTCTCTACGATGGCCAACGGCCACGAAAGCGGCGGAGCATTACCATGTATTATGACGACCAACGTACCCTCCTGTATAGGGGATGCAGGACTATTCCACTTGGATCTAGCCTGAAGCTGGTGTAGATATTCCGCACGCCAGCGCCGCCAGAACGACTGCACGAGTTTATCCAGCAGAGTATGTCTCTGGAGCAAGCTTGAAGAGTCTGCTTCAGGAGCCGGAAATGACGATAATGGCACTGTGTTCAGAAAATGTGCAGGGCTTAACGCGGATGGTTCTGCAGGGTCACTACTCAATGCCGTGAGCGGACGCGAGTTAATCAGTGCCTCGACTTGTGCAAGGACAGTTAAAAGCTCTTCGTAAGAGAGGATCTGTTGACCTATAACCTTGAAGAGATGCGTTTTAATTACTTTGACCATGCTTTCCCAACATCCACCGAAATGTGGTGATGCTGGTGGAATAAACTTCCAGTCAATATGATTTATGGAAAGTTCTTCCTGAAGACGAGTACGATATTCTTCCCTGAGAAACTTATAAAGGTCCCGTAAATAAGAGCTTGCGCCCACAAAACAAGTGCCGTTATCCGTGTACAAACATTGTATAGGGCCACGCCGTGAGAGTCGTCGGAAATCGGAAGTCGGAAATCGTTTAAGGGCTGCCAGGAATGACACCGTGCTTAAATCTGTCGCAACTTCAATATGCGTAGCGCGCGTCGTTAAGCATGTAAAAATACATAGCCAGGCTTTACGGCTTTTAACACCTCGACCACGCACTGGCGTATACTGCAGTGATCCTGCGTAATCGCAACCGGTGTGTGTAAAGGCTTTAGCAACCTGGTTGACGCGCTGGCTAGGGAGATCGGCCATGGGAGGGAAAGTCGGACGCGGACGAAATTTGAAACAGACGTTACATTTATGTATTCTGTGACGAATTATTCGTCGAGCGGCTAAAATCCAACACTTATGCCTAAGTAAGGACATAAGCAACTCTGGACCGGCATGGAGGTGTTTCTTGTGATAAAAATCAACAAGAAGGTCGACAACAAGATCATGTCGCGGCAGAATACAAGGATGTTTGTAGTTATAAGGTTCATCCGAATTGGACAGACGACCCCCAACGCGTATGACGCCGTGTTCATCGAGAAACGGCTTGAGTCTAAGGATAGCGGGAGAACAAGGTACATTGTTTTTCAAATTTTGAATGTCGTTACTAAAATGAAAAGCCTGTACAGCTCGTAGTAACTTACATTCTGCGAATTTGATATCAGTACTTGATACAAAAGTCCCATTAGGTAGGTGCCTAAGAAACCTACAGACATAAACGACGATGGCGCGGAGTAACTTAGACCACGATGACATGCGTAGTTCGAGTGCATTGATCGGAGACTCCGCAACCGCAGCAATCACGGGATAAGAAACAGACTTCCGTTTGGGTACATCTCCGTCTTCTGCACTGTGGTCAAAGGGTTGCATGGGCCACTCTGACGGATCATGGGAAATCCAAGAAGGTCCACGATGCCACAATGGATGATGCAGAAGATTAAGTGGAGTATCACCACGAGACAAGCAATCAGCAGGGTTCGCAATACCCGCGACGTGGTTGAAACAAGTAGCAGGAACAAGTTCAATCAATTTACTAACGCGGTTGGCGACAAAAGTCTGCCAGCGGTGAGGAGAAGAATGAATCCAAGCGAGCACTACTTTGGAGTCAGAAAATGCGTATATTTTATTAATTGGGTAGTGGGGCAAAACTGTGTCTTGAACCTTGCGGAGCAACTGAGACAGCAGAAGGGCCGCGCACAACTCCAGCCTCGCGACCGAAATGGTTTTAATAAGCGGGACCTTAGACTTGGCACAAACTAACTGCACCGAGTAGTTAGAACCAATGCGAACTTGCAGATATACGACTCCGTCGTAAGCACGCTCGCTGGCGTCAGCGAAACCTATTAAGTTGATGGTACATCCATCTACCAACCCAAGATGACGCGGAACAGTAATTTGATGGAGCGCGGTAAGCTCAATACAAAACTGGCCCCAAGCGGCGAAAATATGGCCAGGGGGTGTTTCATCCCACTCACACTTTGATAGCCAAAGTTCCTTGATCAAGAGCTTGGCGTGAAAAATTGTGGGAGCCACAAAACCCATTATGTCCCATAGTCGAGCCACTGTGGACAGCATAGTGCGTTTGGTGCACTTATCATCTGGCGGTGAGACGTCAAACCGAAAACTATCACAGGATTTGTCCCAGCGTAAACCGAGAACTTTATGCGGTACAGACTTCTCAAACTCAATGTCTGGAGAAGCTTTATGAGAGTCTGGTATGCGTGCGAGAACCTCCTTAGAGTTGCTTGTCCATTTGACAAGATCAAACTGGCCTTGCTTGAAAAGCTGAATAAGCGCTTCACAAAGCGAAATTGCTAGCGGAGCGGATATGACACTACATGCAATGTCATCCATATACAAAGCGGAAGTAGCAACAGCTACTGCGGCGGGAAAGTGATCGCCTTCATCAGCGATCAACTGGCGAACAACTCGTAACGCGTGATATGGGCTAGACTTGAGTCCAAAACAAACACGATTGAACTGATACACAGATAAAGGTTCCTTATTGTTAAAACGATAAAAAATCCGTTGAAATCTACGGTCAGACTCGCAAACGCCGATATTGAGGAACATTTGGCGGCAATCAGCTGACAGAGCGATTTGGAATAGACGAAACTTTATTATGATGTTAAACAAATCATCCTGTAGATTAGGGCCGGCATGCAAAATGTTATTAATCGACTGACCTGATGTAGTCTTACAACTAGCATCTAAAACCACATGAAGTTTGGTAGAGGTTTTATCTTTGCGAACTATGCCGTGGTGCGGGATATAATATGAGGGAAGAGAATTGCCCTCGTCGTTTACAATTACACTCAAAAAACCTTCATCTATGTAGTCACGAATGACGTCATTATAGGCGCTGCGTAACTTAAGTGATGCATCTAGTTTACGTTCTAAACAATAGAAACGTCTAAGCGCAGCAGCGTACGAGTCGCCTAACGAATAAGGGTCACCATAGAATGGCAACGCCACAACGTATCTGCCACTGTCGTCACGAACAGTGGTAGCGCGGAAATGTTGTTCACACTCGAGGTCCTTACGGCTCATCGGGGGCGGTGCGGTAATCTCTTCGAGCTCCCAAATTCGCTTGAGAAGAGAATCAATATTATTTTCTTTAAGAACAGAACAACAGCAAGACGTAATATATTGGGAAGTATGTAACGTAGGTCTTCTTTCTCTTAGCGTTATCCCAGTTTCAGTCTGGGGTCCGCTTTCTAGTCTAACCGGATTTGGCGGAATATTAGCTTTTCCACGGAGCGACTGCCTGTCTGACCTCCGCAACCCGAAGGGATAGCGATATTCCATGGTTTAGACTAGTGTCAGTTTATTTAGAAGGTACTGACGCCCTGTAACGACTGTCAAAGATCTTCATGACAACCGGGACCGACGGCTTAACGTGCTCTCCAAGGCACGGGACAAGCGATAATTTACAATTCAATACGCACATAACTCCGAAAAGTCATTGGTGCGCGCCGTGGATTCGAACCGGATACCCTCTGCATGGCAGTCTGTTGGTATATCCACTCGGCTATCGCTGCCTCTAACGTATGTAACGTAGGTACGGTACCCATAATCACATACCCAAATACCGTCTCAATAGCGGGCGGTAAGTTATATTGCTCACTACGTACCACTTTAGTTAGTAGTTAAAGTTAATATTCCTATCAAAACGCGAATATCTGCCAAGAAAAGGAATTGTTGCAATAATAAACATATTCAATGCTTGCCTCCGACTCTGCCACTTCCCACCACAATGGAAAATAGCTCAGGTGATAATGTTGCCCAAGCCCGGTAAGCCACCTAATGAAGTAGCTGCATACCGCCCGATTAGTCTGCTGCCCTTAATAGGAAAACTATTCGAAAAGATATTACTGAAGAGGATGAAAGCTCACCTAAATGACGTAATTCCAGACCATAAATTCGGCTTCAGAGACAATCACGGTACCATTGAACAAGTCCACCGTATCGTTGACGCAATAAGCAGAGCGCTAGAGACGAAGCAGTATTGCTCGGCAGTCTTTTTGGACATTAGCCAGGCCTTCGACAAAGTTTGGCATGAAGGGCTACTTTATAAAGTAAAAAAAATGCTCCCGCACTCATTTTACAACATATTAAAGTCCTACCTCACTGGACGATGCTTTGAAGTGAAATTCAACGAGGGAATTTCGGACTTGTACGAAATTAAATCAGGAGTGCCGCAGGGCGGTATACTGGGTCCTGTACTGTACACTATATTTACTGCTGACTTACCAAAAACAGGCAATACTTTAGTTGCAACATATGCAGACGACACCGCCCTATTATCCACTCACGAGAATCCAAGAATCGCATCTGAACACCTACAACATCACATTGACAAAATTGAAGAATGGCTAAAAATCTGGCGAATGCAAGCCAATAAAAGCAAGTCAACACATGTAACATTTACACTCAGGAGGGATACTTGTCCCCCTGTGACAATTTACAATGATGAAATTCCCCAAGACGATCACGCGAAATACTTAGGCATGCACCTAGACTGACGACTCACATGGCAAAAACACATATGGGCCAAACGGAAGCAACTCGACCTAAAATTGCGAAACATGTATTGGCTTATTGGACGCCACTCACAAATGAGTACTCACACCAAGTTAACAGTGTAAAAAGCCATTTTAAAACCAATTTGGACCTATGGCATACAGCTCTGGGGTTCAGCCATCATCAGTAACATCGAAATACTGGAACGTTTCCAAACCAAGACACTTAGAGCCATCTTCAATATACCACAGTACATAAACAATAAAATTATGTATCACGACTTAAAGCTACCAACTGTCAAACAAGAGATAGCGAAGTATAGCAATGCCTATCAGGAAAGACTTGCAAATCATAAAATGAGCTCGCCCTCAAGCTGAGCGGAGAAGGAAGTTTGCGCTATAGGCGATTAAAGAGATATAGTGTTCCAACACTCATAGATAGATTTATCAGGACGGAATGAGGCACCCTACTGAGTCGTGTTTCACCAAGCTAACGAATAGTTCCAGATAAATTAATATCGAACAGAGAAATGGCTTATTGTTATGTACAACAGATTGCCATGTTGCAGTAGATAAAAGAAAAAAAAAAAACGCAAATGTATTTTAACATCCACGGAACCCTTGCAATGTTTTTCTGAACCGCCGATCCCTTTGACTACTAAGTCATTATTTTTAAAGTTATTCCACAATCCGAGGCGTTTGAAACAATCCGAAGTTACGAAATTGCTCTGAGATGCGCTATCGAGCAGATAACGTACCATGTGCGGCGATCCATTAATATCATAAATAATAACTTGCGCTGTCGCTAACAGTACCGTCTTGGACGCCATATACTGCGGCTTGGCCCCACGCTGATCATTATAGATGCGCGAGGGCCGACCGTGCGTGCGCGTCGCCCGCGCGGTGGATGTCGTACACAACGATATTTCATTCTGTGATGCGGAAGGCGCAGTTATCGTGGCCTGCACTTGCGACGTAAGTGTGTCAAGGTTACCGGCTTGGCTTGACAACGGACTACCTTTATCGAAGTGCAACAATGAGTGGTGTCGCTGATTACATGAACAACATCTCGTCTTACTAGAACAATCACTCGTTTTATGCTTTATACTTAAGCAATTAATGCATGCTTTGTTATCTTTTACGCACTTGTAACGAGCAGTTGGATTTAAACCATTAAAGGCGGGACACTTATAGAAATGGTCGTGCACTATATTACTGCACAGACATTTCTGTGAATTATTATTATTAGATTCCGAGCATGTTACGTAAGATTGCGGATTAGAGACCGAGTTATTATTACTATTTCGCGCTTTATTCGACCTTTGTTTGCTATTGTTATTATTAGACGGGCTAGATGAACTAGACTGCGTATTATGAAATATTCGACACTGATCTTTGATGAAAGAAATAAAACTATCTAGTGTAGGTATTTTATTATTGCGTTCCGTCATCTCGAATGCGCGAATTGTTTCAGTGTCAAAAATCTTTGAAGCGAGTTGTAGAAACATAAAGTCGGAAAGATCTTCTAATTTTCAGTTTCTAAGAGAATTAACCGCGGTAACAAAGTTGTCTATAAACAGCTGGAAATTCGAGACAGACGCGGCACCAGAAAGTTTAAGATTTAAAGCTTGATCAAAGTAGGTAGACGCTAGAACACGAGCATCTTGATATCTATCAAGTAGTGACTGAAATATGACCTGATAATTCTCAGCACTGGGTGTGACACCTGCAAATACGGACTGGGCCTTCGGTGACAGTTTACCTATTAAATAGTACAACCTGTCAGCATCTGTCACAGAACCATTATCGTGCACTGTGGACTTAAAACTCGCATAGAATAACGGCCAATTTCGTATATCTCCGTCAAACGACATAATCTCGATTGGCGGTAATCTCGGCGTGCGAGCCGCTGAAACGGGCTGTGCCGAATATTTACCGTCTAATTGTGATTGTATACGCTTAATGATACAATAAAGATCATCGAATGAGATGTATGCCTGATAATTCGGTTGTTTATCAGGATTAATAGAAAGCAACCTCGTGTTATAATCGTCTAACAACTTATGAAAATCTGTTCGAATACTATCTACTGTCATACAATAACTAAGGAATGATTCCCTATTACTATCGGAAGCAGCGGCGGTCTTCGAGCGCTCGTAAATGTTTTGAATACGCTCAAATAAAATATTACGTTTTGCTTCTAAGATTGTCAGCTCTTTTTCTTCCGACATGCGTGGCTTCTTTTGTTGTGCCATGCTTACGTTAGTATAAGCTAATGAGACAAACAAAATAAGAAAACCTAAAGTATCTATCACTTTAACTAAGTAGGCAACACACTTTAAGGCGGTGGAATTAAAAGGTGCTTGAAATATGTAATTTACAAGACAACTATGATGGTTCCAGTAATAATAATTTGGATAGTAGGTAGCTACATAAAAGTATATTACCTACGGATGCGTGCAGAAAGTGCCACGTGACGTAAATAAATGGACTAGGAGTATAGCTAGGTGCTATAACTGTCTAGGTATAGAGATAAAAACGAGAGGTTACGTATATACGTAAATTAATCCGACTCGTATGGATCACAAAATGGTTCGGCGTTACACCAAAACCGGTATATTCCTAGGTGATTTGGGAAAATATTAATATTGTGGACTGTATGAGGATGGGTTCTGATCGCCTAGGATAGGAGAGGGAGTGGAATTGGAGGTATTTTAGGAGGCGGAAGGATGAGGGCACACCTACCTTGCAAATCCTTCCTCTTCTTCTCAAATGGCAGCCTCCTGGTGTCTTCGGGAATCCTGAAGATTCACTTATCACTCCGTCTGGATCCAACCCAGAAATATACAGTTTCACTACACTTCACTCGCGGGCGGTTTGTTGAGTTTTTGGTATAAAGCGGTAAAAATATGGCGGTATAGGTTTGCGGGACGCGTATGCTATACACCGCCCGTCAGCCGAGTCGTCGTTTCTAGACTGTTCGCCCGTCGTTGCACCATGCGACGAATTTGCTATGGCGTGCCTCTTCTAAAGGAATGGGATAGAAAGGGACGGAAACAAAAAGCATCGCTCGCATTGGAGAAGCAAGCGAAGAACGATTGATGTCGATGTAATTAATTATCGATAGGAAGGTAGATGGCGCTACCAACTATTAGGTATCTTATTATATACAGTAGGGGCCATAACAATAACACACAAACACAAAAATTCTACTTCTTCTCTTCTTGATCTTATGTTTGTCTCTTCACCTAGTCTTGTCGCCAAACATGGTCAGGTTGCAGCTGACGCTTTCTCTTACCACAATCTAATTTTCCATCTTATAAACTTCGTCTTCCTAAGACAAAATCCAAAATCCTTCTGCAGCGCAATTTTGGTGGCATGAAACTTGAAAATCTCCGAAGCGACGCCAGCGTGATTGACTGGAATTCCGTACTGAATGCGCAATCCATTGACAAAAAACTCGAAACATTCACAAACACGATTACTCGATTGTACGATGTTCATGCACCGGTCCGTGCTATCAGAATCAAGCAATTACCTTCACCTTGGCTCACTAAGGAAATCAAACAGTTACTGACGAAGAAGGCAATGGCTAAAATGAAATACAAATGTCGAGCGACTCCTGGTAACTGGGATAACTATATTGCGATTAGATATCACTGCAGAAAGGTGTGTAGGAAAGCACAACGCCAATACATCCATAACTCTGTTGAGAATGACGATCCAGCTAAGGTCTGGAAATTTCTACGAACTCTGGGGGTTGGGAAGTCTACATATGACCTCACTGCTAATAAAATTGATATTGATTTATTAAATCGACATTTCACTGCTTCGTCCCAATTTGATAGGACTACTAAAGCTAATACTTTACACGATCTTTCATCGCTTCCAACCCCAGTATACCCATCTTTCGTTTTTAATCATTATCTGAGTGTGATGTTAAAAAGAGCGTACTATCTATTTCTTCCAATTCCGTCGGTAATGATTTTGTCAGTCGAAAGATGATCCTTCCCATCTTAGATGAAATCCTTCCTATTCCGTGTCATATTCTTAATTATTCCTTATCCCGGGGCGTATTTCCATCTGCATGGAAAGGCGCTCAAATTATTCCTTTACCTAAAAAATCCAAACCCTCGTCCTTTTCCGAGTTTCGTCCTATCTCCGTGCTACCTTTCCTCTCTATCGTGCTTAAGCGACTTGTCCATATCCAACTTAGCACATGCCTTATCAAGAACCTACTCCTCAATCCTCTCCAATCCGGATTCCGACCTGGTCACAGCACCGTTACGGCACAGATCAACATTACCGACGACATAAGGTATGGAGAATGGAAATCTGACTATACTTACCTTACTTTATTTTAGTAACGCCTTAAACACCGTTGATTGCCATATTCTGCTTGGCATACTACGCTCTATTAACATATCTCCACAAGTGATTGATTGATTTCATTGTTACCTGTTTGGCCGCCTACAACTTATACGAATCGAAAACTCTTTCTCTTCGTGGTGCCATACTACAGTCGGCGTTTCACAGGGTGGCTTTCTATCTTTCTTACTTTTCTCAATTTTTATAAGTTCTATCTCTTATCAGCTTCAGTCATCCTACCACCTTTATGCAGATGATCTTCAAATTTACACTCAAGCACCTGTAGACGAGATGTTTGAAGCATTCCGCATCATTAATACAGATTTAGACCGGATAGCTGCATGGAGTCTCAGATTTGGTCTACAAATCAACCCTGCAAAAACGCAGGTTATTGTTGTTGGCAGTCCCAAGATGGACTGGATTCGTCTACCTCAAATTAACTTTAGTGGTAACCCCATACCCATTAGTGACTGCGTGAAGAATCTGGGTGTTTCTATAGATAAAACATTATCCTGGGGCCCACAAATTGGTCAAGTCAGTCGCAAATTATTCGCAGCGTCTGGAACGTTGCGAAGATTGCGGAACTTTCTGCCGACAGCCACGAAGATTGCGCTCGCAAATTCTCTTCTCTTACCTATCCTTGACTATGCTGATGTCAGCTATCTAGATCTCACTGAGGAGCAACTTGATAAGCTTGAGCGCCTTCAAAACTTTTGTATTAGATTTATATTTGGATTACGCAAATACGATCACGTTTCTGATTTCCGCAAATTGCTCAAGTGGCTCCCGATTCGCCTCCGACGGAATACTCACATTCTTTCTTTACTTTATAACATTCTTTTTAATCCTTCATCTCCGCCTTATTTAAAGGAACGTCTCAATTTTCTATGTGACACACATTCAAGATCGCTGAGGTCATCTGTGAATTTAATATTAGCAAGTCCAATGCATTCCACTTCTTTATATGACAAGTCATAGTGCACGGTACAAGCCGTTCGCTTGTGGAATGCTTTGCCTATATCCATAAAGCAGGCTCAAACGATAACTTCCTTTAAAAAGTTATTAAAAGACTACTATTTATTTATTTAATCTTTTCTATCTATTGTCAAACTCACACTGTGTTCTATCTTCCGTTTTCCTACACTTTTATGTATGTATTATATATTTTATAATTATTTCTGTTTGTTTATGTATTATATTTTTCAGTATTTTATGTGTGTATTTTTAACACTATGTATGTAAATATTTGTTTTATTTCTTAATTTTTCTTTTTTATCGTTTTTGCTGTACTTAAACAAATTTGTATAAATCATCAGCATCGCCAAACTGCCCTTTTCCAGGCTCCTTGCTTTTCTAGTCCATCCAAAGGTTGCCTGGAAGATATTGCTTATAAGTGATAAAGCCGCCATTTGTAGATTAACTCTTACAAATAAGTAGGTATAGTAAATTGTATTACTTTGATGTACAATAAAGATGATTTGTATTGTACTGTAATAACACTTTTCTTTTATAATGTAGTTTTATATGCTCTAGTTGACAATAAATTTTGATATTGAGTTCTCATGCTGGTAGTCCTTTTTCGAACGTCATGCAAAGATGGAAACAAGTGTTTATATTTTCTTGACAAATTTTAATAATGATATTTTTTTTAAATTAAACATACATACATACATATACTCACGCCTTTTTCCCGTCGGGGTAGGCAGAGACAACGGAACGCCACTTGCATCTATCCTTACAAACCTCACGCGCTTCCTCTACATTCACATATATAAACAAGGAAGGGTTAATTAAAGCTGCTCGATTATTATTCTTAATTTACAAAAATATGAGTAAGGTTTCTTTATCTAAAAACCTAAAACATATTAAGAATCATAGTATTCTTATATTAGAATGATATGTATATAACTATTCAAAATAACGTAATGTACCTATATGAAATTATGTAGGCGATTGTACATTGTACATATAGAAGTGTGCGATATTTTTAATACTTTAGGGTAAAATTTGTAATCAATACATGGATGTTTGCTTATTTTTAAAATAACTCCTTGAAACGACATTTTGTGGATCACAGGAAGTATTTTCTCGTGAAAGGATCAAATCCAACACACTGTACGTAGTGTGAAACAATGGCGATGAAACTTTAATCTACGATTTATGTATATACAGAAGTCGTAATCGATGGCAATATCACTAAGGACTACCGTACGGCAGCCTTAGGATGCAGTTATAATGTATGGTCGAGTGCAGTTATTATCAAATGGACGACAAATAATAATATGTCTTTATAAAATTATTACTATCAGACAGTCAGTAATAACCGACTGACAGAAACTACTGGGCGCGAGAGGCTAAAATCTGGCTTGTTTCTTCTGTGCACCCCGCACAGAAGGGATTTTCAAAGAAAATGTTCAAGTATCGAGAAAATCAGACATAGCAGCGAGTGTCTAGTTTAAATAAAATTCTTCGTTACTTATTTAACTTTTGATAACTTTGACAATCATACAAACATCAAAATTGTTCATATTAATTAAAAACCAAAGAGACATTAATTAACAATGATTAACAACAGACGCTGCCGCCTTCTCACAGACGACAAAAGATGGCTTGTAATAATATTTGGACATCATTTCGGCACAAAAACAAAAATTACCCTAATATCTTTTGTCTCTTTTCTCGAAATCTTTATCATGCTTTGGTATTGTATTGTTCCAGTTTCGTATTCTTTTCACGTTCTTTCATCTTACTAATTGACCGCCTGAAGATTTCGTTAATTATTAAAAAGGCGAACTGAAAAGGAAGGTTAAATTATACCGAGACAGTTTACACGTAAATGAGAAAAATGTTTTACCGTTATATATGTAAACTAGCTTTTGCCCGCGGCTTCGCGCGCGTTAAATTCGGGGTAACACATCTATTTTCAGTCTCAAGTTATGTGAAGACACACCTGATTATTGTAAAGACTCAGAAGCTCTAAAGGGTACAAAGTAACTCGCTCAGTATCCATGACAATGTCAAAGCTATGTTTCAATACATATCTATACTTATAATAAAACTGTAGAGAGGTCAATTCTGTACATTGAATATATATTCAAAATTAATATTGGAGGATGAATGGTGATCGATACTGATGCCAAAAATGCAAACAGTAAATTTTTTGTCTGTCTGTCTGTCTGTCTGTCCGTCTGTCTGTCTGTCTGTATGTGCACGCATGGGTCAAAAACTACTGAAGGGATTTTAACCAAACTTGGTACGATTGTAGTCCATACTCCTGGGCAGGTTATAGGCTATATAACATAACGCTAAGAGACAGAAGCTGAGCAGTGACGATAAATTTGAAGCAAGTCGGAATAAAATGCGCTTTCGAGCTCTTATCCTCGCATACGGTGATCATTCACCAAAAGTATGTATTACAAAGATGATGGTCTTAAAAGAACTACAAAAAAGTCCTGATATTATATATCTATTTTTTGTAAATTAGCCACAATAACGGGTTTAATCGTTAGGCATTTCTTCAAAGTGTATCAAATACATCAATATATTGTATTTTACATATATAGATCTTTATCAAATATATTTTATATATATTTATATTCAAATCCCATATTCAAAAAATACACTTTAATATGTATATTATATTTAAAAAAATATAGAAATCGGTTTATAAACACACAAGATATTGATGAAATAAAACTTCCAAATCTCGCCGTGCCAGTATGGGTACGGCTATACGGTTGATTTTTGTTTAACGCGCGAAACGACCGTCTCTACATAATTATAATCAATCTGTAGGTAAGTGATCGATGTCCGTACATGGAAGATATTCAGAAGAAATCTATTTTAAGGGGTCTACATTAAAGAAGAGAAGCCAAAAATATAATTATTAAAATTTTTGTTTATCTGTGCGTTTGTGCACGCTAATTTCAAACGAGTAATAGAATTGGAATGCGGTTTTCACTGATGTATTGTAGTAAACCCCACTTAACATTTGATGTTTGTTTTATACAAATCGGTTCATAGATAAAAAAGTTGTATCAAATTAAACATTTGTTCGGTTAAAATTTGTTCTATAAAAGTAACTCTGTAGTTGAATTGGTTGAAACTTAATATATTATGATCAGTCAAATGTAAAATTACGAGGGTTGCAAGATTATGAAAACTCTCAGCAAAGATTTTGCGGTGTGTACCGCCTTTTGTAGCTCATTGTACTTCTAATTAAATTCGTTGCGGGTTTCAAGACAGTTAAAGCTTTATTGTGTCTGCGAGTGTTAAACTTCGATGTCTCTTATAGTCAACAAGAGAAGGTTCTCTGAGCTTCGCCCGCGTGATTTTTTTAAAATGTTTCTGCCCAATCCCGTGGCAGTATCGGGTAATCTCCTCTTAGTGCACCGCTACGGTCCCCAAGGAAGATACATGACAAATGTCAGCCTCTTGCGCCTAATATTTGTGGCTGTAGCTTGTCTGTCAGTCAGTAACGCCTGAAATTTAAATACAGGTTGTTGATCTGCATTTTCAAAATATTTTAGTAATACAAAATAGACATTATATTTATTCACCTTAAATTAGTTTAAACAGTGTGCGATAATATAAGACCCCATTTTCATTAAATTTTAGTTCGATAGTTAATCAGAATAAACTATTGTCTGGTGCAGAATAAGACTGCGCGGCATGTACATGTGCTTGTATGTGTTATAGTAGTAGTTATAGTAGTATATTCAATTATTCACCCCTGAAAATATTTTGCAAATGCATATCAAGACCCTGTGTACACTAGACACATGTTACTAATTCTGGTGGTAAAATAATGGGAATGCGGTTAGGAGATTTTTTTTTATAGATTCACGCCTGTATCCCCAAGGCGGTAGGCAGAGGTGTAATATTATACCCACATTTCGCCATGAATTTTTATGTCTTATTGCCGTTACCGGGCACATTGTCAGACACCGTGCTGCTACTGAGAATTCGGAAAAATCCAGTAACACTTTTACCCGACCCGGGAATCGAACCCGGGTCCTCCAAACAGCAGTCGCATACGCCATCCACTAGACCACGGAGGCAGTCCATTTTTTTACATGAATATTAAATACATGTCAGCTTTTCTTCTATGTTCCAGACAAAATACTTCAAGGAAACAAAGCGGTTCTCATAATTATTGCGTAACACATCATTAACCATAATTAACCAGTTGTTTTATTAAGTACATGGTTTCTTACACTGCGCATAAATAGGTACTTGAGTAAAATTGAGGCAGAGAATCACATTTAGTAGCTACTCGTTATCTTCCTGGCCTAATGAATCCCAACGGCATTGAGATTGGCAGTTCATCTAGCGATCGAACACAAATTTCGTCTATATAGACTGATTGTCTGCTGACCATAGTAACTCAAATATATTGTTATTTTTTTAAACAGATCTGTGGCGTTCTTGGAATTGTTACAAACATAAATAGTACAAGTTTATATAGTATAGTAGTTTTATAGTATATTTTTATAGTATACAGTTGTTTTTATAGTAGTTTATTGTTCTTGGACACTTAAATAGACGGCATATTGTAAACGAAATGCGAACTATGAGAATTTAGATTACATATCTATAAGCTGTGTCACCACCCCCTATCTTCCCGTGGGTGTCGTAAGAGGCGACTAAGGGATAACACGATGCAAATACCATCTTAGCGTAGAGACGGAAAACTCGACATCAAACCCTATACGACTGCCTCGTTAGTCTCGCGGCATAAATGTGCGTGTGGGATCGGGAGGTCCCGGGTTCGATTCCTGGGTCGGGCAGTGTTATTGGGTTTTTCTGTCACGAAATTCTCAATAGCAGCACGGAGTCTGTAAATGTGCCCGTTACGGCAATAGGCTCGTCCCTTATTACGTGGGACTAAAGTATATCTGGCGAAAAGTGGGTGTAGAAATACATCTCTGCCTACCTCTTCGGGGTTATAGGCGTGATACTATGTATGTATGTATATATCTAGATTGAGCAAAAAATAATAAATTTAGCTTCCATTTAATAGTGAAGTTAACCTTAAGTTCTTTTTTGTTTTTTGTTTTAAACAACTCCCGCGTTAGGACTAAATCCTGTGTCGCGGGGGACTTTAAAAACATACAACCAACGGACACAATGACCATCCAGGCTCGAGACAACAAAATATGGATCTCACAAGGTGTTGTCTCGTGTGGGGATCGAACCCACAACACTTCGGCGCAGTGTCAAGCGGTGAGGCAGCGCATAAACCACTACGCCAACCGTGCAGTCATAAGTGTGAACTTTATCGGAGTGGAATATCTCAAATTCACACCAACTTTAAACCTCAATATCTTTTTTCGGGTAGGAAAGTTTTAATTACAAACAACATTGATATTGAAATTTAAGAGGCCTTTACAAACATTATAATACATAATTATGTTTGTAAATTCCTTTTCAACATGATTGTTTTTCTAGTGTGAACGACATTCTACACAAATAACAGTTTTTTTTATAAATTTGTGTATTAATCTTCAATGTTAGTTTTTTAGAAAAAAACCCAAAACTAATCTAACCCCAAAACGGTGCTAAAAGTATGACATCGTAATATTGCGCGAAAGAAAAATTGGCTTATCCGTCACAAAGTCCAATATTTTTTAGGCTTTGCTCCTAAAAAGTAGTCTAGACTAAAAAAAGGTTTTAATTTATTTACCAAGGCAGGTTGGCCGCTTAAAGTGCCCAGGATTCCGATTGATAAAATTATCCCCCATGCTCCACTTTTAGCTAAAACATTTATTTTTGTTAACGTGTTCAAGACAAACATCTTAAAATCTAATCTAGTGTAACATGTTAAAATCTATTAGAGAAAATCTATTATCGTGAAAATTGCAAAGAAACCTTTTAAAAATATATTTTAAAACTTGCGTCATTTACTTTATTTGTCAAATTACTCTTAATAAACAGATAAATAATTATTCAGCAAGTTTTTGGTTTTATTTTCTCGATTTGATTGTAGCAGCAAGTAACCTTTAGTTTAATAAGAACTGTCAAGTAAAATGCGTAATTAAAAGAAGCAAATACCGAATAAATAATGATGAATTAATAGAATTATAGATATATATATTTGTAATAGGCAGTGATAGGTTATTGTAAACATACACAGACTGCTACGTATTGAGTTTCTGATTCAAACTCACAGGGCGCACCTTCGAAAGAAAAGTTCGTTTTAAATTGCTAATTATAGCTTGCTACATCGTAAATAAAAACATCAAACGTTTGGACTTCTTCTTAAAATACACGTGAAGTCTCCCAAACAGCACTGTACCTGCGTGCTGCAAGTACTGTGCCTTACCCTCATCATTGTGGAGAAGAAACCCGTACCCAGCAGTGGCGACTCGTCAGAGGCGACAAAGGAAAACACCCGAAGCAAATAGTATATCTGGAAAGAGAAGTAAAACTCGACATCAAAACGTATACCAACCTGTGTGGCTACCAACGTGGTATAGTAGACCAGATCCTGCTATTGACCCACAATGCTATTCTGACAAAAATTAGAAAAGCCTATCTCCATCATTGAATTTCGAAAGGCTGTGTAATAAAAACTATAGTTATATGTCACAAACGTCAAAGAAAATATTCGAGATTGCCAAAATATGCTTTCAGAGTTCTACATAGAAAGAAGTTCTCAGAATATTCTTACTAGTATAATATTACAATTCTTAACCAAATAAAATAGCACAAACTCAGAAACGCGTTTCGATATAAATTCAGACTCATACGAAACGCGCAAAAGGCTCATCACATTTTGAGCCCAAATCGAGTACATTTGGTAAATTCAATGTCGGTTTCTCAGAGACTCTTATAATATTCTCATTTCTATTAATATCGTATGTGAAAGTATGTTTGTCTGCTTTTTATTCATGAAGATATATTCTGAGTAATATTTGAGATCTCTTGTAGATGGACTAAAATTGAAAAAGTAAATAGTATTTTCGTTGCTTACTTCATTAGTAGTAATAGGCGGTACCTAGTCTTGTAATGTAAATTATTTATTCCACTCATATTCCGTGATTGCTACTTACCCATCAACCCTTGTATATTTTGATGCACCAGGTTGATACAATTTTTAAAATTATTGTTTGTATGTGTGGTTGATGGAACTATGTTTTTGTCACTTAAACTAGGTACAAAATTTGGTGTCTTATTAAATATATTGCCAGAGATTGACTCTATTGTCTCAGAAGTCAATTTAAAGAATTTGGAACGGATTCCAAGCTTATATTGCATGTCAAATTTGACTGCTCAATAAAAGCAGTGTGGTTAGCCAAAACCTTGGCTGAGTTATTAATATAATAAGCTAGCGATGATGCTATTTGTCTTTTATAAAATTGTGATATATAATAATTATCATATGTCAAATAAAAATTTCTAATTTAAGCATTAGAGTCAATAATGTCAATCAAATTATTATAAAATGTCATAGTATGCAATTTTGAATTAATCTTAAATCTATAATCATTTTCAGCTTGTGGCAACAGGTTACTGTAAGGAAAAGCAAGTAACAGAATTTTTCTAACTTTTAAATTGAGTAATTGGTCAAAATATCTCTGTATTACATTTATATTTGCATTTCCTCTTCTCCCAATAAATATAATAATTGTTGTTTCAGGACAGTATGTTTTAGATAAAATAGATTGCATTATTTGAGAATAAGTTGCTCCAGGCATACATATGTTAGTAATAGCTAAACCTGTCCTTTGCCGCAACAACTGGCTCATGTTTTTCCCTATCTCATCACTAAACATTAATAGTTTGTTGGTGTTTGTAATGTGGGGTGAGAAGGAAATACCAAGATTAGAATCAATGGTGCTGTTACCTGCTGCATCAGACCGTGATAACAAATCAGAGCAATAATTTAATGTAGTTGGCTGTGAGTGACTCCGTGGCATCTGGTTATGTCCATTGCCATGATTATTATTGGTAAGGGATCTTATACTTACACTCCTCTGCTCATTATACTTACACAAGTCCACTAAGTCATCCATTGCCAAGATATGCTCATTTATTTGTTTTTGTGATAAATTATATTTTTTTGTCATGTTCAACAAAGATTCTTGTAAACTGTCAATCTCCGTTTGCAAACAATGAATATCAGCATCATACTTTAATAGGTTAGAATCTAATTTAGCTAGACATACTGACATCTGTTCCTTTACATTAACATATTTTTTGCAATAATCTATATTAATACTTGATTTCTTGTACATTCTCAACAATTTTTCCTTTTTCCTGATAAATTTATTAATTTTAACATACTTCTTCAATTTATTACAGGCTTTCATGTTTCTAAATGACTGAATAGATGAATTAGACTCTGTTAAATCAATAGTCACTATGTTTCTACTGCTATCATCGGAGATGGCAGAAACCATGCATGGAGCGCTACCAACCAGCTCATCAAATAGCGATTGTGTTGTAACTGATTTCATAGACTGGTTTGCACTTTGTAATAAGTTAATATGATTATTGGCCTCACTTAGGAGACCCTCCAATTCAGTGATGCGTTTGAGAGCTTTCTCAAATTCATCACTGCACCTGTCAAATTGCATTACAATATTTTGTAATCTATCCCTTTCGTCTAAAGAAGTGACTAAATTAGAGTGCATTTCTGCCATCTCACTCCTAAGCTGAGAGTTTTTCCCTAAAATCTGTAGCATTTCCCTCTCATTGTCCTCATGTTCACTTTGTAGTGACTGACACAAATCCTTATATTTCTTTAGTTCAGTAAGGGTCACCTGTAATTTCTCATCGTCTTGGCGTGCCCTTCTGGTCATCATCTTGTTAAAAAGTAAATAAACAAAGCAAGAAAGGTCACTGAGGTTTGTGTAAGACACCTACAAAGTTGTTTGAGTAAATTGTGATATGCTAACTTGGTATGCTGCTTGTGTAAGGTGTACGAAAGTCAAATAAGAAGTAAACTCACCTCAAAATGGCTCAAATTTAGCTATTATTGTAAAAATGTACGTTAGTTTGACAGTTCACTTACTTGACTTTGCAAAACTTTTACAACTTGTTAAAACAACACTTATCACTGTTATTATACGACAATTATAATTATCACAGCTTATTACGTAAGGAATTAGCAAATTAGGCACATTATTATTAATTATATAGATTTAAAACTAATAAATTATTGGGAGAAATACAGTTTTACGTTAAACCACCAGTGTTGCCAGAAGCCAAAAAAAGAAAAAAAAAAAAAAAAAAAATTAAAGAGCAATTCACTCTATCGAAGATAATAATTTACAGTGATCAGCTATCAAGGCAGAACAGTGTCTAACTGGTGCTTAAATTTTAGCGCACGATAGTCCAACAAGCCAGTTACGACAATAAATAGAAGACGAAAAAAACTCCCAAAATAGCGCTTAAATTGCCTCGTCGACGTACTAAATACCAAATGTAAATTCAACGTGAAACAGTTTTGCTACGTCAGCGGACTTATAGAGGCAAAATCTCTTTGGCAACGTTTACCCATTTGTAAGAAAAATTACACACATTTGCATTGCTTTGTCATATAGCGGAGTAATGGTAATTTTTTACGGTTTGTTTTTATTGCAAAACAGTTTAGAAGCACAAAGGGTGCTTTCCTGGTTGGGTGCATTAACAGCATATTGTATGCATGGACGTAATTAGCTGTACAAAAGTTACGACCGTAATACTTTACTTTCTTTGTGTTTTTACACGAGTAATAACTGACTATTTTGATATGTTTTTAAATTTATGTACTGGAAGCACAATTGATAAGAAAATTACTTACAACTCTTTCTTTGTAATCAACTTGTGTTGTTTAAATAATATTATTATAGCTATCACACACCACAGAGAGAATATCTCTATCTATCTATCGTCACGCCTATCTCCCATTGGGGTAGGCAGAGACTATGTAATGCCAAATGCTCCGGTTCAAACACACCTCTTTCGCTTCCTCGACATTAATTTACCTCATCATACATGCTCGCCAGTTATGGGTAATTTTAATTTGGCCCTTTTTAGTACGTCACCTATTTGGTCAGCGTACGTTCGTCTTGGGCGTCCCTTACCGACATCTCCATTCATTCTTACACGATACACTTCTTTCGTATTTGTTATTTCATCCATCCGTTCCAAATGTCCAAACCATCGCAACATTCCTTTTTCAATCTTTATCACTACATATTCTTTTAGACCACACTTCTCTAGTATCACACTGTTTTTCACTTTATCCATCATCCTTACTCCGCACATACTCCTCAAAGCTCTCATCTTCACAGCATTGCTTCTACTTTCAGGCTTCTTTTGCCATACCCATGATTCGCTACCATACATGTGTGTTGGCGCCAAAACTAACTGCAGTACAGCAAGACGATCTTTACTTGGGATAACTTCGTTACTGATGATGGACTGTAAGGCGCCATTCACACTATTTCCTGCTTTCACTCTCCTTTCAACATCTCCCTCATATTTTCCATCTCTCGTAAACAAACACCCTAAATACACAAACTCATTCACCTGTTCCACTTTTTCATCTCCTATCATTATGTTACATTCAGTTATACTGTATTCCCTCTCTATGACCATGACCTTAGTCTTGCTTACATTCACTTTCATGTCCTTCTTCTTATACGCCTCATTCATTACGGTGACCATCTGCTGTAAATCAGACGCTGACGACATAAAAAGTACCTGATCGTCAGCGTATATCAGGGTCTTAAATACATATTCATCCATTCTTAATCCACATTCAGACTCTTTCAAATCGGTCAAACAACTGTCCATGAATAGATTGAACAACCAAGATGACGCTACACATCCCTGTCTAACATCACGATCAATGTTAAACCAGTCCATGTAGGCCCCGTTGACTCTGACACAGGCACTTTAATCCCTTTATAAGTATTCAAGTGCCCGTATCAGACTGTTGCTCACTCCATACACAGAAAGTGTTGACCAAAGTTCATCCCTCACCACTCGATTGTAAGCCTTTTCCAGGTCAATAAAGGCGCAGAAAACCTTCTGGTGTTTACTTAAGACTTTTTCTGCGATGCACCTTAAGGAAAAAACCTGATCCGTACATCCCATTCCCTTTCTGAATCCCGTTTGCACATCCCAAATTTTACTGTCCGTTTCAGACATCACTCTTTCAGTCAGTAGCTTTGCATACAATTTGCCAACAACACTCAGGAGGCTTATACTGATAATTTTTGCATTCCTGCTGTGACCCTTTGCTCTTATACAGTGGCACAATTACGGCCTTGTTCCAATCACCTGGTACACAATCGGACCGCCAACATTTGTTGAAAAGTAGGTACTGCAGGCTTGCGGTAACGCCTTCGCCTACCTTGAGCATTTCAGCAGATATCCTGTCATATCCCGCAGCTTTACCCGTTTTCATACTTTTCATTGCATATTATATCTCTTTCATACTTATATTACTTTCTTAATTATCTTCCTCATTCGCTACTATATTCCTAGTGTCACTTTCTCCTCGTTCAAACAAATTCTCAAAATACACCTTCCACTGATCCAAAACGTCCCCATGCTCTCTAATAATATTTCCATTTACATCTCTTATCACACCAACGTTCCCACAAACTCCTGCTTTGGCTCGCGCTGTTCGAACCAACATACATACATACATAACGTCACGCCTTTTATCCCCGAAGGAGTAGGCAGAGGTGTATTTCTACACCCACTTTTCGCCAGATATACTTTAGTCTCACGTAATAAGGGGCGAGCCTATTGCCGTACCGGGCACATTTCCAGACTCCGTGCGGCTACTGAGAATTTCGTGACAGAAAAACCCAATAACACTGCCCGACCCAAGAAACGAACCCGGGACCTCCCGATCCCACGCGCACATTTATGCCGCGAGACCAACGAGGCAGTCGTATAAGGTTTGATGTCGAGTTTTCCGTCTCTACGCAAAGATGGTATTTGCATCGTGTTATCCCTTAGTCGCCTCTTACGACACCCACGGAAAGATAGGGGGTGGCGACACTTGTATTCTATGCCGTCAACCACACGGTCAAGTTAAGTTCAGTGTTCTAACCAAGTGCCAGAATAATTAGATATTGGCCCGATAATGCTGAAAAACTTTCTATCAAATTTATTTATTTATTTATTTATTTATTTTTATTTATTTAATACTTTATTGTACACTATAAAGAACATTTACAGGAATTTTATAATAAATAAAGTACAAAGGGCGGCCTTATCGCTAACAGCGATTTCTACCAGGCAACCTTTGGATGGAGATATTATTGGTAGGAATGAAATGGTAGTTGTAAGTGTACCAGTAATAGGATGATAAATACTTTAAATATATACATTTATGTAATATTATAACAATATACTACACATATATAAATAATTATACATACATACATACATACATACATACACACATACATAAATAATAGGTACTTAAAATTATATTAGAACAGGAAATATCATAGTGATAGGTAGTGATCCTTGACTAAGGATTTGAACCTTGTTACCGTCTGAGCCTGTCTTATATGTAATGGGAGTGCATTCCATAGGCGAACAGCAGTGACACTAAACGATTTATCATAAAAATCCGTGCAATGTGCCGGCATCTTCAGCTTTAAGTTTTCTGATGACCTTAAATAACGATTATGCGTATCATGAAGGAATTCGAATCGTCCTTTAAGATAGGAGGGAGTAGAAGGGTTAAACAATATATTGTATAGTAGAGAAAGTATGTGGGTATTCCGGCGAAATCGTATTGGTAACCACTTGAGTTGTTTGCGAAATTGTGACACATGATCGTATTTGCGTAATCCAAATATGAATCGTATACAGAGATTTTGAAGGCGCTCAAGTTTGTCAAGCTGGTTTTCGGCGAGATCTGGATAGCTGACATCTGCATAATCAATAATGGGTAATAGAAGACAGTTTGCAAGTGCAATTTTGGTGGCAGTAGGAAGTAAATTCCTAAGTCTTCGCAATGAACCTGCTGAAGCAAATATCTTACGACTCACTTCTTGGACCTGCGAGCGCCAGGAAAGGGTAGAATCGATGGTTAGGCCCAGATTTTTAACTTTATCCTGTATAGGAATTACAGTGCCATTAAATATAACGTCAGGAAGTTGAGACCAGTCGATCTTCGATAACATTCTCGAACTACCGACAACAATGACCTGTGTTTTCGAGGGGTTCACCATAAGTCCATAGGATTTACTCCAGCTACTAATCTGTTCAAGATCACTGTTGATGGTATCTATAGAGTAAGACATCTGAGCCAGTGGCGACTGCAAAATGGCGACGGCAAATTTATCCTTGCATTCTTCTTTCTTTCTTCTCACTGTCTCTTTTACTTTATTTTCATCCTGTCATACTTTTCTTTTACTATCCTCTCATTGTCAGTGACACTATCTTGTAAACTTTTATTAGCTCTTATAACCAGCAAATCCATCCATGATTTGCGCTTTTCCGCGACCACACCACTTACTTCCTGATCCCGCCATTCATTACAAATCTTTTTAACATGCTTCCTCTTGCTTACGCCACATACTTGTGTAGCTGTCTCTATTACTCCACTCTTAAACTCTTTCCAAAATTCTTCTATCTCGCAATCATCTTCCTCAAACAATTATTTAAACCTTTCTTCCAATGCCTCCTTATACTGACTACGTACATCCTCTTCTTTAAATCTTTCAACTTTCACTCTTTCTATGGCAGGTGAGTGTATGCGAGGACGATGGCGCCATTTAGTGGTTAGTCCCGCTATGCGGCTAACTACCAAAAAATTTTCAGTACCCACATTTAAGCCTCGGTACACTCTAGTATCTTTCACTTTTGCTTTCAAACGTTCGTCTATCACAACAAAATCTATCATGCTTCGTTCTGTCTGCCTTTGCCATATATACATATGCATCATCTTGTGACTAAACATAGTGTTTGTCACCACAAGCTTTCTCTCCATACATAATATATCCAGTAAACTTTAACCATTTCCATTCACCCTCTCGTCACCAAATTGCCCTAGAACCCTTTCATAGCCATCACGACACACCTACCCAACCACTAAAGTCTTAAATAATTCCTGTTTTTAATGGTTTTGACATGTCTGGAGCATAAACAGACATAACAAAGACTTTAGTTAAGCCGAGTTTTAGTCGCACCCAAAGAAGCCTAACAAATTTATATTCTTTCACACACTCATTCATCCTATCTGATAGAATCATTCCAACTCCTTGGCTAGCTCTCTCAGAATCAACAACTCTAGGCCAATATGCAATATATCGGCCATGAGTATTTGTTGAACAACCTTTCTTCTTAGTTTCACTCACTCCTAGTATATAAATTTTCCTTACATCCATCATATCACACAATTCATCAATCTTACCTCCACAAACATTCACCGTTGCAAATAGGCATTCCCTAGCCCCCTTTTGCGTCTATTTGACGAGGAGTAAAAACGTGACGTGTGGCAAAGCGCGTTGCCGTTGTGAATTTTGCCAAGATACAATGGGGCAGTCTGAGCTACGAGAGAGATTCTCCGATAGGTCCGGTACCCTCCAGGGGTAAAGTAATATTTAATCCTCTAAAACTCATACTGCCATCTTCTCATACTGGAGCTATTATACTGCTCACGTTTTCACATAGTCGCCTCGTACGACACTCTCGGGACAGAGTGGGGTGGTGACCTATCGTATTCTTACTCCATCACCACACGGATAGAATACTGTAAACAATACGTGAAATTCAAAGTCTGTTGTCGTTGTTTTCTAAGAATACGATTACCACAATCGGGGTATCAACATCCTCACACCAAATATCGGATTGTGTTTCAGAGAACGCTCAAACGAGAAACTTTTGGCGTTCTCTGAAACAACTTCTTGGAAGCTGAATTAGGTTACGCCAACTATTTTATATTGTCTTTAAATTCATATGGTTTGCAATCCAGGGGTGTATAGTTATGATCTTCTTTAAAAATTAAAAAATCAAACAAGAATGCCTTGAAAATTTCACGACTTGTACATATATTAATAGTTATGAAACTGATCTACATATTATATATGTGTGGTGACGGTTTAGGAATAGAAAATGCCCCATTCCATTTTGCGAGTGTCGTAGGAGAACGACTATAGAAAATATATGAAGCAAGTAGTACTTTAATGAAGAGACGGAAACCTTGACATCAAACCCTATACTTGCATGTCTGGTATGGTATCGTACGCCAAATCCATCTTAATGACAACAGTCCTACTGAAAACCAAATTAGAAGTCCAGCAGCGGACTTCAAAAAGAGGCTAAAAGAAGGATTATATGCGAATAGGGCCAAAAATATAAGCACCACATCCAATTATACAACATCCATGCCTTCCCGAAGACGCTTCACAAAACTTTATGGCATGAAATAGGTATCTTTGTACATATTTGAAAATTTCCTCTCAACACTAACACTCGTTTGCAACAAAGCGCCTCTTAATGTTTTTATGATTGTTTATAAAATACTTTAAGCTGTAGGTTAATGTTAAAAACGCCATTACGACGCAGTCGCTTGGAATGTATGATGCTGCTAGTAGATGTTTTTTTTTTCAATTAATAGTTGCGATTGATAGCTTTTCTAAATATTATAAGTCCAGAGAAAGATCGTATGTATCGCAAATCAACAGTCCTGGTAACATTGATTTCATGATTTGTTAGCATTACAGTCTAGTTCAGACATCAAAGGCAAAGTAATTTTCAAAGCGAAATCCACTTTCTAGTATATCCAGATATGACAGAATATTAGCTTTACCACAGAGGAACTGGCGTCTGTCCACTGTAACCCAAAAGGATACGATATCCCATGGCTTAGATTAGTGTCAGTATAATATTCTAGGGTACCTACTTACTCCCCTTAACGTCTGGTCTTAAGTCAGCCGGGACTGATCTTTTAACGTGCTTCTCGAGGCACGGGGCAAACGCTAATTAGCAATTTAATATGCACATGGTGTCGAACAGTCAGTGACACTCTCCGTGGGTTAGAACCCGATGTCCTCTGTATGGCTGTCCGTTAGTATCTTCACCAGGCAATCGTTGGCTTTACAGGAGTACAACCAAATACGACAAAAATAACAGCTTTTGTTGGCATAACTTCAAGATTACTCAAACCAGTAAATATTACGATACTGTGGCATATTGTAGCTGCATATTTCTAAGAAGTCACGGACAAGTCGTGATTGCATACAACTGTCAGAGCGTTCACTGGCACGATCTGTTTACCTGACACAACTACACTTTGGAACTAGTTCAGACTGGGTTCAATTTATGAGGCGAAACCATGTCATTCAGCACAAAATGCCAGTGGCGCCAAGATGAAGCTCAAGAAACTCTAGAATAGCAATTACGTAGTTCACTCGTATGCCAGAATCGCGTGGCAGTCAGTGTCATTACCTTCCAGATGTAAAGTTCAATTAAGTATGATACCTATATTATTGACCTTTTGGTATTTTTACTCATCTAAATTTTGAATCCATATCCTTTTTGCAGACGTTCTCATCATTACAAAACATTAAACAAAAATTGTTGTTCATTATCACTGACAAGGGAACTACAAACTGAACTTGTCAAATATTCAAAATAATTGAACAATTTCCCAACAATAATAAAGCGTTCGCAAAAAAAATGTTAAAGACTTTAATCATTGTCACTCCACTTGGTTACTTTCAGTTATAACACGAAATAACTTTCGCTCGAATTATATTTTTTTAGGGTTGAATAAAAACATAATAAGCATTTAATGATAGCCATTTTTAATGTTATTTTTTTTCTTCTGTCATAATAAATATTTAATTAAGTTTTAAGTGTGTGGAGCTTGCTGTTTTCGTTTTACTGTTTTCATTTCCTTTTAATTTTTTTATGTTGCTAGTACAGGTTTTAAATGTTAATTAAGCCGTGTTTATTAATTTTTGACAACATTATCATGTATGCAAGGTTTGCATCTTTAATAGACAACCTCTATTCTCTGTTGTGTATATTTGCACTCCCGGTATTAGGTTATTAAAATATAAATTATTGTGATAATATTTACTTTCCTATTGAGCTTACGAACATTTTATTTTTACTAATTAGACAAAGGGGCTGAATTACCATGAGACATCAGCAGCTGAACTGGCTGGTATCTCTTCATCAATCAATAGCAGCCTTACTGTTTATACTGGTAAGTAGTAGTACGTACATAAGATAAGTTACGATACAGGAATACAATGTGTCTTTTTCTAATGGCATAGGAGGCAAACGACCAGACGGACCACCTGATAGTAAGTGATTACTGCTGCTCATGGACACAAGCAACACCAGAGGAGTCACAGCAATAGATGAAAGAGCGGGATGAGGGAGAAATAAGAAGGTGTGAGTCCGCTAGCTAATCTCATTCTTCGAACAAAACGCAACAGCATAGATATTATTTCAGGCGCTACCGGACTAAATTGAAAATCTATTAATTTAGTGTCGGGTAGTCCACTTGATGAGGCTAAATAATATAAGCTTTTATAAAATCACGTTATGTGCCACAGGTGCGGTGCAGTGTCCATTAATTAGAACGCGGTTATAACCGAGGGTACAGCTAAATTACATCATATCGAGAAAATAGGAGTAATAGTTCCATATCCTGATAGAAATTCAAACATTATATATAATACAATTTCAACCAAATCTCTGCATAAGTTAACATCTCTTTATTATCCAATAGAATAACAGCTTACATCGCTTTAAGTTCATTACATCTTAAACACAGATTGTGAAAACACAACTTAAATTAGATACTGTTATGAAACAAACAGAAAACCATAGAAGTTCTTGGAAATACCTCACGCGGTGGCGCAATACGGTAGCCATAAGGAAATTGAGTGCAAGAGTTACTTCTCCAAGAGAATTGAAAGGTTTCCCCATTGGTTGTGAGATTGTGCAAGCGATATAGGAGTACATTATGTAACTCTCCTTTAATTACGTCACAATTGGAAATTCGAATATTTTGTGGTAAGACTTGGAGTAAGGAAGTGATTAAGCATGGTTTCTCACACTATTATTGTTTTGACTTTTTGTTTAACTTAACCGTTTTTTCCTAGCAAATTCATTTGTAGCAGCGATAGCCTAGTGGTGTACGTAACGGACTACCGAGACGGTGGTCTCGGGTTCGCTCTCGATTTACCCCGGGCACACCCCTCTGACTTTACGAAGTTATGTGTGTATTAAAAATGTTTATTATATTGTCGATCGCTTAATAATATGCCCAGTAGATGGCAATAGGCTCAACCCCTATTACATTGGGACTGAAACATAACTGACGAAGTGTGGGTGTACAATACGCCTCTGCCTACCCCTTCGGGATATATGCGTGAAGTTATGTTATGTTAATTTGTGTCGGTTTATAAAATATCATCCAATACAAACTTGAAACAAATAGATCACCAAACACCAAGTCGAAACAATATTTGATGAATCCCACAAGAGTTTGTCCCAAGTGGGTTTAAAACCCAAGACATCAATGCTTATACCAGCCCTTTCACCACTTTGTCATGCGTCCTTACAATGCAGAACACATTTTGCTATACAAAATATATCAAAGGCTTGAACACAATAGCTAGTAAAGTATTCATAGTTGCAAAACTCAATTGCGAACATCGTGAATCAGCAAGCTTCCGATACTCCATTGGAAAACATTTCCAAACTATTCTTACTTGTCCCATTCCGAATGCTTGATTGATTGCCGGAGATTAGTGATTATTTGACCGTCAATTCGTCGCCATGACAAAATTTTCACAAAACCACTGAACAATGGCCTCTGCTATCTTTAAAACACCTTCCCTCAGCAGACATAGTAACAGTTCTGGTAAAATCGGTATGTAGGATGATTAAAAAAAAAATTAAATTAAATTAAAAGTTTAAGTTATTTTGGCACGAGTACTCCTAGCCCCAAATATAAATTCTAATACACTTCGTAATAAGAACAATCACAAAACTATTCGTTATTTTACTTTCAAAAACAAGTTCAAATCTTAGCTACAAGAAACCAACAACCAATAATAATAGTCCATTCACCAAACTCATGCAAGAAAGGTCCCTGTCCGCGCAAACACAAGAACACAATAAAATGGATTATAAACTTAATCACATCAATCACTTGGACATAATAGATGTACGAGTATAAAGGGAGAAGGGCGGCAAGGGTAGCAGCGATAGCCTAGTGGAGATACCAACAGATTGCTAAGCAGAGGGTATCCGGTTCAAACCCACGTCACGCATCACGTCCTTTTCGAAGTTATCCTGCTTCAGAGAGCACTAGAAGCTGTCAGTGCCGGCTGTCATGAAAATCTTTGACAGTCGTTATGCGGAATTAGTGCCTTTGAATATACTGACACTAGTTAAAATCATAGAATATTGCTATCCCTATGAGATGTGGAGGTCAGACGGCAGTCGCCCGGTAAAAAAAGCTAATATTCTGTCAAATCTATAGAATCAAAAGAACAGTAAGCTGGTCCCGGATCCTCAACGGATTTTTGCACGGTTTCACCAATAGATGGCGTGCTTAAAGAGGCAGGGTAAGTGTATAAATGGAAGTCTATTATAAGTAAAAAGTTAGACGTCATGGTTTGCGAAGATGAATGCATGTTTGTTTATGTTGTAACTTAATACTACACGTATTGCGTTATAATATCTCGCAGGCGCTTAACGCCAGCTTAGCCGTTCGCAATATTACCAAATATGGTCATGTTCACTAGCCAAAGGCAGTTGTGAGTCATAGGCCTATATCTATATAAGATGGGTGCGCGATCTAAGTCGATCACTTGCCCTACACACCGTCTCGCTGATGGTTGTAGTAACTACAACTACAATCCTACTTCTCTTTCTACTGTCCCGCTGGGGGTAAGCATATTCTAGTTGTCTGTGTGCCTATACGTTCTGTCTGTAGTATCTGTGTCTCCTAAGCATAACAGCCGATCTAGGGACCGCCTGTTCCTGACCGGTTGTTGTGTATTCTCTATGCTGTTTCAAGTTCTTCCTACGGGCTCACTGCACCTGTCTTCTCTCTACGGACTACAAGCCACGAGCTGCTGGCGCCGTGCCGCTACTAGCCAGCTGCCACCCAAGCCTCCGTTCCTGCCTACGAGCTCCTACAGCCAGGCCACGGACGCCTGAGCCTGACCGCTCGGCCCACATCGGCTGCACCGCCTGAGACCCCGCTCAGCCTGAACCTCGACCACAGAGCTGCCTGCGCAGCGCAGCTTGGCCAGCTCATCGGCGACCCTACGAGCAGCTAGCCTGCGAGCGTCGGAGAGCAGCAGGAGTCTACACTCCAGCCAGCTCAGGCCAGTGCTTACCTAGTTCGGTCATACTGTATGTAAGCGGTAGTGAGACATAATAAAGAACCTGTTCAGCCTAGCAGTGTTTCTCTCGAACCCCGACATCCTACCTGAGATCCTCCGTCTCAGTGGCGCCCTACTCTATTTGTCTCACTTCCAATTACTGCAGTTGTTCTTGTTTAGGAGGTCAGTCTTTGTAAACGAGGAGGGCAGACATCAGCGAACCGGTACGTACTATTTAACTTGTGTATATCTGTGTTTTGCTGTCTATCTTTCATTTCTATTCTTGTATAACTATTATGTGTTATTTTACTATTGCCTAATTCAAACAACTACCGATTCCCTACGTAACTGTTCGCAATTTGAAATAACCGTTTTTTGTTTTTGCAAGTCACTTATATATTGTCTACATTTTTACACTGAATCGTCGTAGTTTCTTTGTAAAGCAGAACGATTGCACACAGAGGGCTGTAATATACTTACGTTCTTTTCCTATCATACACTTCATTTCATCATGAGCACTAACCCCTTAAGTACTTCCTACTAAATAAAAATGAATTGGCCTACGAGGTCGCTATTCGCGGAGAGGAGCCGGCTACCTCTGTTTTAGGTTTACGGAAGCAGCTACCTAAACAACTCGAGCTAATTCCGAATGACGAAATCGTAGAGTCAGGCCTAGACATAGCAGACGACTTCAAGGGAGCTAGCCTGTCAGTTGCCGATTTAGATTCGCAAATCTCTTCCCTTAAGGAACTATACGACCACAACTTGGCGAAGCGAACTACGGCTTTGCACAACCAGGTCTACCACAGATTGGGCAGATTAGACAAATCCAAACCTAAATACGGCAAGAAAATATCAAACCTGACTGAACGCTTTCGGATGCTGTCGCCAGAGCTATCTAAGATAGAACACTCGAATGTTCCGTCGGCGGAAGTCGGAGTCACGATGATTTGCACGGATTCAAGCCCTGCACAGGCAGCCTCGACTCCGGTAACTGTCCACTGTGAGCATTTGAGGGTTGGCGAACTATCGAAACTCAAATTCGACGGAACAGGCTGCGTTCGCGAATTTCTACAACGCATGATGGAATTTAGGACGGTTAGAAATCTACCTGCCAATAGATTATTCGATTACGCGTCTGAAATTTTTACGGGTAATGCGTTACACTGGTTTTGCGGTGTTAAAAATTCCATTTCTTCATGGGACGAACTAGCTAGTAAACTCACAGCTGATTTTACACCGTACGACTATGATTATAAACTTTTAGCCAAGATTCGTAATCGTACTCAAGGGCAAACTGAGGGTATAATCATCTGTGGTAGCTAAGGTTCACTTTTGCTTGTAGGGAATTTTTGTAACAGAAACGAGGTGTTTGCTGCGAATTAGTTTATTGGCGACCGACGTTGAAGACAATATTATGATTATTTATCTAGATACTCACACATGCTTACGTCGATCATCAGGCAATACACTCATTGATAAATCACACTCAACATACCGCCCACCAAAGGCCCTATCAGCCCTTTAACAAATTACCTTTGCTGAAGCAAAGAGCTAGCACAATGATAATAACACATCACATCTAAACAAGCAATATAAAATTACGTAGGTACATAAACATAGGATAGGCATAAAAATGGCTGTATCAATTGGCAAATAACATTACTTATTAATTGGTTTTTGTACAATACTATCACCACTTTTTACACTATAAACATGCGTCACACCGTCAGCACCGGGATGTTTGTCAACAAAACGTCCCATCATCCATTTGCCAGGAGGCAAATTATCAGATTTTATTAGTACAATATCTCCCTTGTCGAACTCTTTAACCTTGTTGTGCCATTTTGGACGTTGTTGTAACCTCAATAGGTATTCTTGCTGCCATCTATTCCAGAAGTCAGACAATAATTTTTGCTGGTGCTGCCATCTTGATAAGTGACTCGTTGGAATATCTTGGTAACTTGTTGTTGGAACTGTTATAGGTGTTTCACCAACTAAAAAGTGGCCTGGAGTTAGTGGCTGTATGTTGTCCGTGTCCATGTCATCTAATACGTTTAGAGGTCGGGAGTTGAGGCATGCTTCAACTTGGCATAACAAGGTGCTCATTTCCTCGTAGGTAAGATGTGAGGTCATTATCCGCTTTAACGCCCATGTGTGGGCTGTAGGCCGGGATAAAATGCCACTCGGTTCCATCCATTGCCAGTGTTTCAAGGATTGGACCTTCGAATTGTAACTTGGCCTCCGCCCAATCTGCCGCTAGGGCTCGGTTTGCACCTACAAAGTTACGTCCCTGATCGCTCCATATATGAGCGCATCTTCCTCGTCTCGCGACAAATCTGCGGAAGGCCGCGATAAATGCCTCAGACGTTAGGTCTCCGACTAACTCTAACTGAATTGCCTTTGTACTCATACAAACAAAAAGAGAGATGTATGCCTTTTTCGTCTTCGCTCCTCTGCCTCTGGACATCAAGATCTGATACGGGCCGGCAAAGTCTATACCCGTGTTTAAGAATGGTTTCGTAGGCGTGACTCTGACTCGAGGTAAGTCTCCCATCAGTTGTGACTTTGGAGTAGCGTTAAGTCTTGCACAGATTAAACATTTTCTTATTCTTGACTTAATCAGCGGTTTTACCTTAAGGATCCAATACCTTGTTCTAATAAAGCAGAGCATCAACTGACTTCCCCCGTGTAGTGTCTTCAAATGTGCGTCGGCGACAATCAAAGAGGTAAGGTTGCTATTAGAATGCAGTATGATCGGATGTTTGCTGGCCTCATTCAAATCGGAGTGGCGCAGTCTGCCGCCCACCCTGAGGATACCATCATTGTCCAGGTAAGGTTTTAGATTTATAAGTTTACTGTTTTTTTTCACGTGTTTCTTTGTTTTGAGATACTCCACTTCTTCTTTGAAGTTATCCCTCTGTACTAATTTTATGCAGGTTTTCAGCGCATCATCAATTTCACTCGTTGTCATCGGTAAGTCTTTGTTGATAAGTTTTCTCCCCTTCAAAAATCTTTTGCAGTACACGATTACTTTTAGTAGTTCTTGTAATGTGGAATAATTCTGAAAACTAGAATCAATGCTCACTTCCTTTTCTATGACTAGATTAACTTGTAATTTTTCATTCCTTTCCAGATCAGACATCATCGCCTTTGGTCGGTTATATAGAATTTCTCCTTCTGTGAGCCATACTGGTCCCTTCCACCATAGCATGTCGTCCTTTAGATCTAGCAGTGACTGTCCTCGGGAAGCAATATCTGCTGGATTGTCTGACGACTTCACATGATACCAATTGTGATTGCCAATGGTGTCAAGAATTTCAACCACTCTGTTTCTAACGTAAGTGTTCCATCTTGCAGGGTCACCGAACAACCAAGAGAGTACGATGGTAGAATCAGTCCATGCGTCCAGCATGTTCATCGCTTCTTTGATCTGTTTCAGAAGTCCAGCCAGTAATACTGCTCCGCTGAGCTAAAGACGTGGTAAGGATTGTGGTTTAGTCGGGGCAACTCTAGTTTTAGCTGCGGCGATAGAGTTCTTAACATCTCCTTGCGATGTTCTCACTCTTATATAGGCTACCGCAGCATAGGCTCGGATCGACGCGTCGCAGAAGCCATGAACAGTTATGTTATTCATTAGAGTTTCATTAGTATGCACCCATCTATTAATTTCTATATCAGGTAAGTGTTCATGAAACCATTGTCTCAGATTCTTCCACTCCCGTAGCATTTGATTCGTCTACTTCTTCATCCCACGTTATTCCTTGGAGCCATAACCTTTGGATAAGAACTTTAGCTGGTAATACAGCAGGTGCCAGCCAACCGAGTGGATCAAATAATCTTTGTAGGTCAGCTAGGATTGTTCTCTTTGTGATCGTGTTTGGCATAGCAGGTAAGTTTAGGCTGTATTGAAACGTGTCTTTGCCCATATTCCAGTGTAATTCTAATGCCCGTGTAGTTCCGTCTAAGGTTATGTCAAGTTTCACATGAGTACTTCTTTCAGCCTCCTCAAATTCTTTAAGGAAGTCTATTTCGTTCGAACACCATTTTCTCAATATAAAACCTCCCTTCTTGAGTATGGCATCTATTTGTTTGGCTACTCTAACTGCATCTAACACTTTATCTTAGCCCGACATAATGTCATCTATGAAAAAATCTCTTCTGATTATATCTGCAGCTTCCAAATCATTTTGCCCTTCATCATTGGCTACTTGATGCAATGTCCTTATTGCTTAGTAAGGAGCAGAAGCAGTCCTGAAAGTGACTCTCGTAAGTCGATAGTCCTTTACCGTTTCTTGTTCATCCTTTCTCCATAGTATTCGTTGCAGATCTCTGTTTTCCTTGGTTACCATTATTTGAAGGTACATCTTTTGGATATCAGCCACGAAACAAACTTTCTTCATACGCCATCTCATTATTAAATTTCTCATATCTCCTTGTATTTGAGGCCCAACTAAAAGTTCGTCATTGAGTGATATATTATTATTTCCCTTTTGTGAGGCATTGAAAACTGTACGGAGTTTAGTTGTTTCCTTCTCTTTCTTGTGAACGGCGTGATGTGGTAGGTAAAAGGAAGGTTTTGCTAATTCTTGTGTTGGTTTCCATATAGTGTTGTACGTACTCTTCCATTACTGTAGTGTAATCGCTCTTGAGTTGTGGGTTCTTTCTAAATCTTTGTTCCAATTGATGCAATCTCTTCAAAGCTATTGATTTCGTATCACCTTGGGTAGATAGGGAGCGTGACAATATACCGTCCGTCAGTATGTCTGGTGGTAGTCGTGTCGTATATGAGTTCACATTTACGTTCTTCAGCTGTAAGAGCTCGTTTATCAGATGGATATTGTTCCCACACTCGTTTCAGCATATCATTGAGGTCAAGATGGAGGTGCATGACAATCAATTCATTCGTAGCTGGTTGGTTTTCTATAGCGCCAAAGAGAATCCACCCCAGATAAGTATTCTGAGCACATGGTGATCCTGGGGCACCTTTGATGACTTCACCCTTCATGATCTGAGCGCATACAGCCACACCCAGCAACAGGTCTACTCGTCTTGGCTGGTGGAAACTTGGGTCGGCCAAAACAAGCCCTTGCAGATGAGGCCAGGTGCTGATAGAAATTGTTTGTGACGGTAATTGACTAGTGAGTCACGTTGATATAATATACGTTTTGATTTTCAGGTTGCAGTTTGCGTCGTGTCTTGACAGAAGTTCGATTTCTGCAGCATGTTTGATATTCGTTTTAGTGGAGCCGACTCCAGTGATGGTGCCACTGACAGGCGTTCTCTTCATTCGTAACAGCTGGGCCGCTCTTTCACTTATAAATGTGACTTGGGAGACATGGTCGATCAAAGCACGGAGCACTGTAACTTGTCCCGATTCATGATGTCTCACTGGTACGAGGGCTGTAGCCAGCAATCCGGTGGACACATTTGCAGCAACTTGCGATGAAAGTGTAACGTTGGTTTCATTTGGTTGTGCAGAATCTGGTTGATGATCTTGACTTGGTTTGTCTGGCTGATTTGGTGACGTCATTGGCGTTGATTGGTGCGTGAGCGTGTGGTGACGTTTATGACATAATCTGCAGGACATCTTCAGGCGACAGTTCCTCGCTGCATGCCCTGGGGCCAGGCAATTGTAGCATAAATTCTGTTGTTTGATATAATCACACCTCTCTATTGGACTTAGCTTAATAAATTCCCCACAATGGCACAGAGTATGGTTCATTGTACACATTGTGCAGCTTCGTGGTTTTGCAGTGGTCGTCGTATTAGCAGTAGATAAGTGAACAGCGTAATCTCTTGATTTTGGTTTTGTTATTTCCTTTGTAGATGGAGTCGTAGTAACCAGCTCAAGCGATCGGAACGTTAATTGTAAATATTTGTTAAGAGCATCCCATGTAGGCAATTCTTCGTTATTTTCATTATACGCTAACAGTTCCCAATCACGATGTGTCTCTGGATCTAATTTTTGGACCACTAGAAATATTATAAGCGGATCCCATGAACCCGTGGACACTTCTAAGCTCTTAAGTGCGTTGAGACACTCTGTTGTCGTATCTAATAGTGATTTGATGTTAGATGCTGATTGCACAGTTATTTTCCTTTGTCCAAACAATCTTTTTAATATAGAATTGACTATTATGCGCTTGTTACCGAAACGCGACTTAAGTATGCGCCACGCTTCGTCATAGTTAACCTCGGTAACTTTCACGTGCTTCAGTAGTGACAGTGCTTCTCCCGTGAGGCTAGTTTTCAAGTAATGAAGTTTTTGGACTTTACTTAACGTTGCATTCTCGTGCACTAACGATATAAACAGATCTTGATAGGTGGGCCACTCATCGTACGCACCGGCGAAATTTGGTAGTTGAATTCTTGGCAACTTGACTACTGCCGCTTCCTTATGAAAGCTATGTTCACTACTGCCCGTAAGTTCCGACTGCGAAGGGGTCTTCTTTAATGACGATAATAAATCATTAAGGTCGGCGAGTAAACAAGTGTACAATTCTTCGTGAACATAATAATCTTCATTAACAAAATATGGGATGTCTTGTCTATTAGCTTTCGGTACAGATTTCACTAAGTCTCGATGTGCACTTTGAAATGTTGACCAATTTTGTTCGATACTTTTTATTCTTGTTTCGATGTAACCTCTCGTTAAACGTTGTTTTTGTAGTGTGTATGTTACCTTATATGTATTAAACTAGTAAGTAACTACCTTTATAATATTAGTGTCAGCATTTACCCAGATATTTGATATGTATTAGTATGTTATATTTTTTTGAGCAATAAAACTTGACTTTTGAATTGTACGGACGTGTTGCGTTATTATTGAAACTCTCCCTAACCGTGCCTCGGCACGTGAACACACCACACCACACCACATGGCGACCCTGCCAGACCCGCCATACTCGCTTTATCTTGGTTGACTCTATCGTGGTATCTGGACTTCTCGCTGATAATACCATCCGAAAAAGAAGACAAACAAGGCTATGGGGACGTCGCAAAGTAAAGAAGAGGTGATCATTGCGCAAGCTGCAGGCGGAGACAATCACGCTCGGGCTACCGCTGAACACTTGCAAACCAACAACGTGCTCCTGTCCATAATATGCGCGTGTATGCTGCTAGCTGTGCTGCTCGGATTCTGCTACCTGTACAAGAGATGTCACACTGGCTGGATGCAGAGGGAACTGAGGAATGATTCACTGGAGCGCGTGCTGTCTCGCGTGAGCTACCGCCGTCGCAGGGAACTTCGAGATCGTGAAGATTCGGAACCGAAGGTGTGAAACATGCGTGAGTTATAATTATGTGCGTATTAGTTAAAAAACTTTAATAAATATATAAAATTAAAATAAACCTAAATAATTAATATTATGAATTTAGAATTAGAACTTGCTAAAATTTACGAAGAATTAAATCAATATAGAAGTAGTATTTCTAAGTTGGGTCCTCGCAGAAGGATAGGTTCTAGTTTTGAGAATAAAATTTCTGAATGTAAGAATTTATATGTATCTTTTAAGAGTATTTTGCATAACTTGCCTAAAGAGATTTCTGGAGATATATTAATATTGTGCTCTCGTATAGATAAATGTTATGAGAAAATTTTATCTTATCAAGAAGAATCGAAAGTTTTTAGTATAAGTAGTTGTAGTGAATTAAAAACCATGGCTAGTGAAAAGTTTAACTTCAAAACGGCTGTCAGTCTTTTGCCGAAGATGAATGGTGACGAGGAGACAACTCAGGATTTAATTGATGCGATTGAATTATATGAGTCATGTCTTGAAGATGGTGATAAGCAGATGTTGATAAAATTTGTTTTAAAAAACCGTTTAACAAGTGGAGCCAAAATGCGATTAGCTGCTTCTTATAGTTCGGTTGATTTGCTATTAGGAGACATGCGTAGGCATTTACTGACTCACAAATCAGACACTGCTTTACAGGCGAAGTTACAAAAGGCTAGACAGGGAGACAAATCTATTTAAGAGTTCGGTGAGGTCATAGAAAAGTTGTTTGTCGATTTAACCATCTCTCAAGCTAATGGTGATGAACAAGCTTATAAGATATTTCGCCCCGCTAACGAAAGAAACGCCATAAAATGTTTTTCAGAAGGATTGAGGAACCAGAGGTTAGGTACTATAATCTCGGCTAGGAATTTGACTTCTTTGAAGGATGCTATCAGAGTCGCAGAGGACGAGGTATCCAGTTCCACTTCGGAGCATCAGGTCATGTCATACGGTCGCCGGCCACCGCGACGAGGTTTTGGTAATTATTTTCGCAATAGAGGATATGGATTTCATAATCGTAATTCATATAATTGTTATAATAGTAATAGGCAAGTGTCGCAACCGCATCATATTTCGAGCACGTCATCGAACACGTTTCAAGGCGGCCGCGGGCGCAGCAGCGCACGGGCACAGGCACGAGGCGTATCAAGTTCGAGGTATGTACGTGGAAATTATAATCGTGGCAATTATACAAATAGGAATTTAAATCACTTTACGTCTAATCCAAATACGTCGGTAAATAGTAACGAGAAGGGTGACCATAATTTAGACGAGTTTTTTCGTTCCTAATCAAATTTTAGTTAGTGATAGTATTAATTGGGTAACTTTAAGTTTAGATAATGTAGAATTAGAACTTTTAGTAGATACGGGGGCCTCCTTATCAGCGATTAAGTATGAAGTTTTAAGTTTAGCTAAGTTAGAGTTACATAAGTGTGATTTAAATATATATGGAATTGGTGGAAGTTTGAAATCAGTAGGTTTTGTCTATTTAACGTTGCAATGTGGAAACATTTCTTTTAAACATAAATTTTACGTATTTAAAAGTTTACCATGTAAAGCAATTGGTATACTGGGTCAGGATTTTATAAAACGGTACTGTGGAGTAGTAGATTACGGGACCGATACTTTGTCCCTCAAGTGCAAGGAAAGTATTGTCACACTACCTTTACATTATTATAGCTATTCTTTAAAAGTCGCACCGCGATGTGAAGTTATTGAATACATACCTACACGTATCAATTATGATTGTGTTGTGTATCCCAAAGAGATAAGACATGGCGTATTTTTAGCTAGTGTTGTAGCAAGGCCTAAGAACGGTAAAATGCCCGTGAGGATTTTAAATACGACCGAGGAGGAAGTGAATTTGTGCTTGAGCGAGTTAGAGGTAGACAAATTAGAGAATTATGATATTTGTAATTTTGAGAAACCGGATATAAATGTAGAGAGGATTCGTAAATTATTTTCTTTGCTTGATTTGGGGTCATACCTGAATAAAGAAGAGCAATTGTCTATTGAACAGATTTGTGCTAAATTTTCAGATATTTTTCATTTACCGGGTGACAAGTTAAGCGTGACTAATGTTTACGAGCAATCTATTCATTTAAAGGAGCATGCTACCCCCGTGTATAGGAAACAATACCGAATTCCATTTACGCAGAAAAAGGAACTTAATGAACAGATAGACAATATGTTGCCAGAGGGAATTATAGAAAAAACTAGTAGCGAATGGTCAAGTCCTTTGTTACTAGTGCTTAAAAAATTAGATAGAACTGGTAAACGTCAGTGGAGAGTAGTCATTGACTATAGGCAATTAAACGAGAGAGTACAGGATGACAAATTTCCTCTACCGAATATCACCGATATATTAGAATCGTTATCTGGTGCCATTTATTTTAGCCATTGTGATTTGAGTCGTAGTTACTATCAATGCAATTTATCGCAGGATTCCAGGAAGTACACTGCGTTCACTACTGACAGCGGACAATATCAAATGTGTCGGTTACCGATGGGGTTAAAAATTAGCCCATCTGCTTTTAGTAGATTAATGACAGTTGCTATGTCGGGACTTAATTACGATAAATGTATCATTTATTTAGACGATTTAGTAATTTTTGGCAGAAATTTGATCGAACACAATACTAATTTAATGTCAGTATTTACACGTTTGCGTAAAGTAAATCTAAAACTCAATCCTTCAAAGTGTGAATTTTTGAAACGACAAATTCTATATTTAGGCCACGTAATATCAGCCGAAGGAATTTTACCCGACCCTGACAAAATTCGCGTCATCGAAAGTTATCCGACACCGACATGCGTCGATGCTGTGAAACGTTTTGTTGCCTTTAGTAATTATTATAGGAAATTTATTCGTAATTTTGCAGGAATTGTTTTGCCACTAAACAAGTTATGTAGAAAAAAAGTTAACTTTGAGTGGACTACTGAATGTCAAAATGCATTCGACACGCTTAAAGGGTTGCTTTGTAACCCTCCTGTTTTAGATTATCCAAATTTTTCACAGCAAAATGAATTTATATTACAAACAGATAGTTCTGGTTATGCAATTGGCAGTGTTTTATCAAATTCTAATGGAAAACCTGTCGCATACGCTAGTCGTAGTTTGAACAAAGCTGAACAATAGAGAAGGAACTTTTAGCAATAGTTTGGTCAATAAAATATTTTAGACCGTATTTATATGGTAAGAAATTTATAATTAGAACAGATCATAGACCATTGCTTTATCTTTTTAATATGACTAATCCATCGAGTCGCTTAACAAAATTTCGGCTTTTATTAGAAGAATATGATTTTAAAGTATAGTATGTCAGAGGAAAGGAGAATGTAGTAGCGGATGCACTATCTAGAATCATTTTGACTTCAGATGAATTAAAAGAGATGAGTAACAAACAATTATGTGTTATGACTAGGGCGCAGAAGCGAAAGATTATAAGTGAACAAACATCGAATTCGATAGATTCGGAGACTTCGAACGACGATAGGCCTGATCAACCTAAAGTTGTAGAGGTTCTCAAAAAATGTGACACTGATGTAGAATTTATTATATTACCGGTAAAAACTATACGTAGAATATTAAAAAACGAGAATAGAGAGGATTTATATTTTTCACAGAAAGGAAACTATGTTTATTGTGATAGAAAGAAACATTTATTTGCCAAGTCATGTTCTTTATCAGTCTATTCGCGAGACGATTTACTGAAAGAAATGGCGTTATTGTGCAAACAATGTAATATTGAAGAGGTTACGGTTATTAAAACTAAGAAAAATAAGGCGTTTATAGAAAGTTTAGCTAAATATATTGCAAAAAATAATATTAAAAGTTTCCCACGGTTATGTATTGTAAATGACGTTCAAAGAATTCATACGAATGACGAGAAAAAAGTAATAATGAACGATTTTCATTTATTACCAAGTAGTGGACACGTAGGAATTAGGCGAATGGTAAATAATATTAAAAAATACTATTTTTGGCCATCAATAGAAAAAGACGTTAAGTGCTATGTCGAAAAATGCCAGAAATGTCAGAAACAAAAGTACACAAAAATTCACAAAGAGCCATTGACTATAACAACTACAGCATCTTCATCTTTTGAGAAAATTTTCCTTGATATAGTTGGTCCATTGGATAGAGACGATTTAGGCTATAACTACATATTAACTTTACAGTGTGAGCTTAGTAAATATGTCGAAGCATATCCTTTAATAACTAAAACAACTCACGAAGTTGCTAAAGCATTCGCGGAAAACTTTATTTTACGTTATGGTATTCCGAAAGAAATTGCAAGTGATAGGGGTACTGAATTTGTTTCCAACGTAATGTCAGATATGTGTAAAATTTTAAATATAACTCAAACTATAGCTACGTCATACCATCATCAAAGCATTGGGTCATTGGAGAATAGCCATAAAACACTAGGAGCTTATTTACGAATACAGACTGACAATAATCCATGCCGTTGGAGTTCATGGTTACCGTACTGGTGTTTTTCGTATAACACTACTGTGCATACTGAGACAAAGTACACACCTTATGAGTTAGTGTTCGGTAAGCTTTGTAGATTACCTAATAACCTGTGTAAGGACGTAGAGCCATTATACAACTTTGAAAATTATGCTTTAGAATTAAAATACAGACTCCAAAAATCTCAAAATGATGCAAAACGTCATTTAATTATAAGTAAACAATGTAGAAAACTTAAGATTGATATGTCTATTAATCCAATTACATATAAGCCAGGCGATAAATTGTTATTGAAGAATGAAACAGGAAATAAACTTGATACTTTGTATTCGGGTCCGTTTATTGTAATTGTAGATCTTGCACCTAATGTTATGATTAATATAAATGGTAAACATGTATTAGTTCATAAGAATAGAACTAAATTATATAAGGATTCTTAGTTAAGATTTAGTACGTAAAGGTTATAAAAAAAAATGTAATTTGTGATTTTTTTTTTGTTTTTTGGGGGGATGATGTAGTGTGTATGTTACCTTATATGTATTAAACTAGTAAGTAACTACCTTTATAATATTAGTGTCAGCATTTACCCAGATATTTGATATGTATTAGTATGTTATATTTTTTTGAGCAATAAAACTTGACTTTTGAATTGTACGGACGTGTTGCGTTATTATTGAAACTCTCCCTAACCGTGCCTCGGCACGTGGACACACCACACCACACCACATTTTGGGCATTTCTTTAGGTTACTTTGAGTTTTATGTAGCAAATTAGCTGTATCTTCTAACAAACCAAGTATTTGTTCCGGTGTATTAGCCATCTTCAATGATATTAAGCACAAATGCAATGTTCTAAATCTGTATAATTTTCGTATTGAATCACTAATCACTTTGTTTACTTCGTAAAAAGGTCCATTTATCGCACCTAGGTATAGGCATAAATTCCTTCTTTTGTTCCTCGCTCGGCGCTCGACCCGTTCTATTGTATAGCACTCGATGCGTAAACGTCGTAAGTAGCGTAGTGTATCCGGCTCGATGTCAACCAAATTATGTGGTAGCTAAGGTTCACTTTTGCTTGTAGGGAATTTTTGTAACAGAAACGAGGTGTTTGCTGCGAATTAGTTTATTGGCGACCGACGTTGAAGACAATATTATGATTATTTATCTAGATACTCACACATGCTTACGTCGATCATCAGGCAATACATACATTGATAAATCACACTCAACATCATCTATTTATCAATTATGTTCCAACTTTTTGCGCGATTGTCACCGAACACGGTACTAACCGAACATGAAAAATTAAATATATTGCTTCACAATATTAGACCGTGTTATTCTACAGTACTAGCTTCATGTACAACGGCTATAGACACTATAGACACTCTAAAAACACTATGTCTAAACTATGAGAGGTTCCAGTGTTTAAGTGCACAATTTCACAAACCTAGTTACCCTACGTCTAACACAGTAGCACCTGATTTAGCTTACATAAATAAAAAGGACACGCACGGACAGTATAATAATTCACAGTACTATAAATCGTCTAAACTTAAAAACTACGCTTCTGTCGCATCGATAAATGTCGAACCGAACGATACACCTGTGCGTAACCTACAACACTATAATGTAAACATCAGCTGTTCCTACAAAAATAACTAATAAGAGGTGTGTGTTTTGCCCGCGATGCCATTCAACTGATCACTCACTAGGGACGTGCAAGCGAGAAAGTTATCCGATATGTTTTAAGTGTGGCATTAGGGATGTCACGTTCGTAAATTGTCCTAACTGTAAAATTAAATCTTTTTCAAAAAACTAATTTACTCGGATCGTAGTTCGTCAAATAAGATGACAAACCCTACCATTTGTACATATTCTAAACCTAAATATTTTGACAAAGAAGACTAGAAAAATTGGCTGAACACTCTAAAAGTGTATTTTTCCAGTTATTCTGTGGCTGCGATCCGTGATCAAAAACGTAATACTGATTTTCGACCCTATGTTAATGTAACCATTAAGAATCTACCCCTCACTGGGTTACTTGACTCAGGTTCTGCCGTGACTATATTGGGCAATAATTCTCATATAAAAATTATTTCTCAAACTAATCTCCCTTTGAATAAGTGTGACAACCCTACTATATTTTTTCGATCGGCGGGTGGTCATCGTCTGACACCGATCGGCTATATCAACCTACCCACCACTTTTAAAAATAAAACTTGTAATTTAAAAGCGTACGTAATTCCAGAAGTTACTAGTTCGTGCATTTTAGGTATTGACTTCTGGAAAAGATTTAAATTGTTACCAAATGATATTTACTCTGTTCCGTTATCTAATAATGACTCTCGTAGTAATTCCTTGCCTAATAAAGTTAATGCTACCGTGTCAGCTATTGATAGTAACACTGATAACGACACTACTAAAACCACGGATCAGTGGTATACTACTATCTACAATGGCTGTAAAAACTCACCTACATCCTTCCCTAATTATACAATCAAAAATGATAAATTGTATAGATATATGGTATCGAAATGTGCACTGCGGAAAGAATTCGAATGGAAAGAGGTTCTACCTACCTCGGATAGAACTACCGCCACTTAAGAATACCATTCGGAACTCGCTGCGGGTCATTTAGGTATTTTTAAAACGTATAAACGTTTAGCGCAGCGTTATTATTGGCCTGGTATGCACGCTGACATTATTAAGTTTATATCTTCGTGTGATACTTGTGTCGCACGTAAGCACCAAAATAATGGTACTTTATATACACACACATACAACTTACGTCGTAAACCTGCTGGGTTTAACGTGGGTGATACTGTGTGGAAAAGAACCTACGACAAATCATTTGGCAAAAACCGTACTATTATTGCTAAAAAGTCACCACTAGTATACGAATTAGCGGATTCGTCGGGTAAATCTATTGGCAGTTGGCACATTAAAGATTTAAAACTAATTAACTACACTGATTCCTAACCTAACTAGATTCTTTCACTGTACCTACCTGCAGTTTGAGTTTCATAGTCACTATCTACTTAGCACCGTCTACAGAAGTTCGCAGGACTTAGTTAGACGGATTTTTCTTGTTTAGACACGAAAAATCCTGCTGTACAGAGCGGGGTATTGTAACGTAATACTACACGTATTGCGTTATAATATCTCGCAGGCGCTTAACGCCAGCTTAGCCGTTCGCAATATTACCAAATATGGTCATGTTCTAGCCATAGGCAGTTGTGAGTCATAGGCCTATATCTATATAAGATGGGTGCGCGATCTAAGTCGATCACTTGCCCTACACACCGTCTCGCTGATGGTTGTAGTAACTACAACTACAATCCTACTTCTCTTTCTACTGTCCTGCTGGGCGTAAGCATATTCTAGTTGTCTGTGTGCCTATACGTAAAAATAAATAAATAAATAAAATAAATATTTATTTCTGTCACCAATGGCACACACTTAAAAAGTAGACAAAAAAAAAATTAAAATAAGATATTACAAACTTAAAGCACTAAACTAAATTATGACAGAAAATAAAAAAAAAACACAAAAGTAACATATGATTATACAGCTACTGATTATTAATTGGTAGAATATTATTGCTGGTCACTGGCAACCCTATGCGTACCCGGCCGACCAATCGAACGAATCGATAGACAGCGGAAACGGTGCTGATATACAATAATAAATTATTGTCAGTGACACAGTGAACAATCTATAATCATTTAAATTTATTTATAAATTAAGTTTTAAATAAGACGTGGAAGTGTGTGTCTCATCAGTGCCAGAAAATGGACAACGCTCAGTATACGTTGCGGTTATTAAGCCGCAACACTGGTATTCTGCGCAATCCATTTTATTGGCGTCGGCGCCAGAGTGTCTATTTAAGTAGACTAAAATATATTACATCGTTGTGTAAAATGTACGAATATATATAATATAATAAATAAATTTAAATAAAATGAGTCAAATGTGGTGTCAAAAGTGGAACCCTACGTGTAATAGTGTAATTTTATTAAATAGTAAGCGTCAGTGTGCTATATGTACCTAGGTACCTAGGTACTTAGGATTAGGACTACATTTTGCGGCTTGTCTGCACCCTGATTGTAGAAATTAAATATGACCAAATACATCATTTAACGGTAGGTAAGTAATTGTATTTTATAATATGCATTGATATTCAGTTACTCTTGAAGTAAATAGAGTGCCTAATAATTACAATAAAACTGTTCTGCCATAGGACCAGAAGACAACCGACGACCATTATGCCAGTAAACAACGCAACCTTCAAACCCACGTTTAGATAAACTATAAAATTATGCTGCTACAACACAGGAATTTGAGATCTGAACCAACACCTGACGGCCATATCCAATAAGGTGAGTTGGTATTTGAGTATTGCATATAGCCATCAAGTGTAATGAGACTAATAGAAGATAGTGAATATACAATTAATATAGTGTAGATAGATTAAGGTATTTTATTTAATAAATGTATAAATTACAAGTGTACTTTATATAAATATAATATTATGTATACATGAAGCAAAATATAGTTAATTAGCTTTTTGTGTTTCTAGCAAATGTTTTTTTAGATGTAAAGCAAAGCTATTTTTGGATTTAAGGCTGCGGATTGGTGGTGGAAGATCATTCCAGCAGTGGGTTGCAGCATATTTGAAACTACCTCTGAAGGCAGCAGTCCTGTGCTTAGGCATGGATAGTGGATTACTGACTAACCTCACCATATACTTGGTCTGAGTATCTCTCCAGCACGTACTGTCTGTAGTATCTGTGTCTCCTAAGCATAACAGCCGATCTAGGGACCGCCTGTTCCTGACCGGTTGTTGTGTATTCTCTATGCTGTTTCCAGTTCTTCCTACGGGCTCACTGCACCTGTCTTCTCTCTACGGACTACAAGCCACGAGCTGCTGGCGCCGTGCCGCTACTAGCCAGCTGCCACCTAAGCCTCCGTTCCTGCCTACGAGCTCCTACAGCCAGGCCACGGACGCCTGAGCCTGACCGCTCGGCCCACATCGGCTGCACCGCCTGAGACCCCGCTCAGTCTGAACCTCGACCACAGAGCTGCCTGCGCAGCGTACCTTGGCCAGCTCATCGGCGACCCTACGAGCAGCTACCCTGCGAGCGTCGGAGAGCAGCAGGAGTCTACACTCCAGCCTCAGGCCAGTGCTTACCTAGTTCGGTCATGCTGTATGTAAGCAGTAGTGAGACATAATAAAGAACCTGTTCAGCCTAGCAGTGTTTCTCTCGAACCCCGACATCCTACCTGAGATCCACCGCCTCAGTGGCGCCCAACTCTATTTGTCTCACTTCCAATTACTGCAGTTGTTCTTGTTTAGGAGGTGGTAGCGCCATCTACCTTCCTATCCATAACTAATCGCATCAACATCAATCGTTCCACGTTCTAGTGCGAGCGATATCATATGTCCGTCCCGCTCTATCCCACTCCCTGGAAGAGGCACTGCCTTCCGCCTGATTCGTCGACGCGATCGTGGACGCAAGTGACAGTCGAGAACATTCCTCAGCTTTTCAAGCGAGGCGAGAACTCTAAGGAGGTTCTCGCACGCATACCAGATTCTCATAAGGCTTCTCCAGACATTGAGTTTGAGAAGTCTGTACCGCATAAGGTTCTCGGTTTACGCTGGGACAAATCCTGCGATAGTTTTCGGTTTGACGTCTCACCACCAGATGATAAGTGCACCAAACGCACTATGCTGTCCACAGTGGCTCGACTATGGGACATAATGGGTTTTGTGGCTCCCACAATTTTGTACGCCAAGCTCTAAAGAGCTTTAGCTATCAAAGTGTGAGTGGGATGAAACACCCCCTGACCATATTGTCGCCGCTTGGGGCCAGTTTTGTATTGAGCTTACCGCGCTCAATCAAATTACTATTCCGCGTCATCTTGGGTTGGTAGATGGATGTACCATCAACTTAACAGGTTTCGCTGACGCCAGCGAGCGTGCTTACGGCGGAGTCGTATATCTGCAAGTACGCATTGGTTCTAACTACTCGGTGCAGTTAGTTTGTGCCAAGTCTAAGGTCTCGCCTGTTAAACCATTTCGGTTGCGAGACGGGAGTTGTGCGCGGCCCTTCTGCTGTCTCAGTTGCTCCGCAAGGTTCAAGACACAGTTTTGCCCCACTACTCTATTAATAAATATACGCATTTTCCGCCTCCAAGGTAGTGCTCGCTTGGATTTATTCTTCTCCTCACCGCTGGCAGACTTTGTCGCCAACCGCGTTCGTAAATTGGTTGAACTTGTTCCCGCTACTTGTTTCAATCACGTCGCGGGTTATCGTACTCGTCTTCAGGAAGAACTTTCCATAGATCATATTGACTGGAAGTTTATTCCACCAGCATCCCCACATTTCGGTGGATGTTGGGCAAGCATGGTCAAAGTAATTAAAACGCATCTCTTCGAAGTTATAGGTCAACAGATCCTCTCTTACGAAGAGCCTTTAACTGTCCTTGCACAAGTCGAGGCACTGATCAACTCGCGTCCGCTTCCAACTCAGTGAGATCTAGCCTGAAGTTGGACCTACCTCTTAGTTTAAGTATTTAGTTAGTAGTTTACGCTATTATTGCGTTTGTAGCTTTCGCTAAAGTAAATTTAGATTAATTTTATTGTCATATCGCTGTCTTAGCCTATTGAGGGGTTATGCGGTAGTACACCCAATATAGCTAAGTTCAATTCTATTTATATGGTAGCGCCATCTACCTTCCTATCCATAACTAATCGCATCAACATCAATCGTTCCACGTTCTAGTGCGAGCGATATCATATATCCGTCCCGCTCTATCCCACTCCCTGGAAGAGGCACTGCCTTCCGCCTGATTCGTCGACGCGATCGTGGACGCGAGTGACAGTCGAGAACATTCCTCCCGCTGAGAACGCCGTCTCGATACCGCTCCGCGCCGCACCGCTGTATGTGATTTACCGCTTCCACCAAGGAAAACCCGCTCGTGAGTGAAGTGAAAACAAGCAGCTGCATCACGAAACCACCAGGAGACTGCCCTACGGAAACGAAGAAGGTTGTATAAGGTAAGTGCCTTCCATCCTTGAAATATCCTATACCCACTCAATCACCTCCTCCCGTATCCATCTCCTCTTCCCTTATTCCTTTCTAGGCGACCCAGAACTCGCCCTAATACAGTCCATTCCATTAATCCTTCCCAAGTCGCCTAGAACCCTACGGTTTCGGTGTAAAGCCGAGCCAGGAGGTCAGTCTTTGTAAACGAGGAGGTGCAGACATCAGCGAACCGGTACGTACTATTTAACTTTTGTATATCTGTGTTTCGCTGTCTATGTTTAATTTCTATTCTTGTATAACTATTATGTGTTATCTTAAGAACCTGTTCAGCCTAGCAGTGTTTCTCTCGAACCCCGACATCCTACCTGAGATCCTCCGTCTCAATGTAATGTATTCTTTACTTCGAAAACTACTTAATTGATTTAGACGAAACTTTGCATTAATATAGCTTATACGTCAGGATAACGTGTATGTACCTTTTCTACAACAACCAATACCTACGCTGGCAGAATTTTATATGAAAATAAAATGAAAGACAACAAAACTCATTATTCCATATTGTAACTGGGATAACGCTAAGAGTCGATCGTGCCTGTGTGTTTATCCGTAATATCGTAATCGTATCGTCCTTTTATAAGTAAGAGGCGGCAAATAAACGGACGGTTCGCCTAAATGTAAGCGATTATAGCAATAATCGCTTACATTTGCAAGCCCGAGCGCTCAATACCGCTGTCGATGGACACAAGTAACACCAGAGAAGTCAAAAGTGCGTTGCTGCCATTAGTGATGGGAAAAAGAAAAGGAGGAGGAATGGAATGAAGTAGAACTGTATCTTTGTAAACATTACTCCACTAGATCAAAAACAAAATAAGATTATGCATAAAGATCATGTTTAAGACGTTTGAATTGGTTACAGTACATTAATTTCTGAAATTTTACTGCAGTGAATAACTTACGGTTATAAATTTTATGAATCTTAAACTTAATGTCAAACAAACAATCTGGATTATGTAGACAGCAATGCATCTTAAATTTAAGTTAAACTAAATTTAGATAATACTTAAATTCGTTTTATTATGGAGTATTATATATATATACAACAAAAATTGTACTCGTCACATATAGATTTGACCTAGGAAGAAATCGAACCCACATCCTCAGGGCGTCTAACTACTAGAATGGTCGATAGCGGATCATTTCGAAAACGAGTCAATTTCATGTTAAATTCTTCTTTGCTCCATGAATTATTTGGGTGTAATGTTTGGCCCTGTTATTTTTTTTCTGAAAGTTGTGAAGTGATTATTACGGGAACTGCAGGGTGTCCCCACATAGATAACTACAATCTTTTATCTCCCCTTTGTACCCTGCCCACTACATTTTTCTTATTGACTGACCCTACTTTTGGTTCAGAAATCAGAGGTTTCCTGGGGTTTGATTTGATTGTGGTGTATGATTATTGTTACATTGTAAAAACTGTTGGGGGTCATCATCTAATCTTCTAATACGATTTTAAAGTCGTGTATACGGCTCAATTTTGTGATAGGACGCTTTTAATGAGAAAATGAAAGACTTTGTTATGCTTCTTGTAAACAACATGTAGAGAATATTATGTTCATGTATTACGGAGAGTGAAGGTCAACACGAATGCAGCTTCTCCGAGGCCCATCTCTGCGGTTGGAGAGAGGAGGATAATTTAGGATGTAAGTGTAAATTATGACATGTTGTGATTCTGATTATTAAAGACCTTGACTGCTTATTACGGTTACTTGTTCTGAGTTTGGGTGTAATTTGTCTGTAGCACACACATATATTTATGAAAATATTATTATACAAGTATCTTTATCAATAATTTAGTTACCATAGTACAGGCCCTACATAGTTCAGAGCAGATGACAGACTTAGTTGCTAAGCAACTCTGTGACTCGGTGATGTGTAGCAGCCAATGTTGGCTTTAAAACGTGCATTTTTTTAGCAGCCAATGCTGCCACACAGTACAGCGTTTAGACCATAATTATGCATGTTTTAAATGCAGTAATATGCTACATCTTTCTCCTAGCGTTAGAGGAAGAAGACTGAGCCTGAAGATTTATGCGTTAGAGCCTGGAGTCCGCTTATTAGTCCAACCAGATAAAGGAAGTGGTAGCGATATTCCATGGCTTAGATCTGTATCAATTTATTTGAGAATACTGACTACCCATAACAACTGTCAGATGTCTTCATGACAGCCAGGGCCTAGCAAGCAATAATCAACAGTTTAATACGCACATAATTCGAATCTGTGGCTTCAATCGTTATATCATCTGCATGACAGTCTGTGATATATTCACTAGGCTATGCTACATACATTGCTACATTGCACGCTAATTTATGTCTACCCCATGGGGAAATAAATCAGCTAACTCGTATAATTTTTTTTAAGTAATTAACCGTTTGTTAGAATTGTCACTGTCCCAAGGGGCGATGTTGATAAAGCCATTTTTATTATCATCGGACAGTTATCTTTAATTAACCCATATGCTTTACTTATGAGTTATTTATGATAGTAATTTAAAAGTCGTTTGAAAATACCACAGACAGGTCGAATGATTGACATGTGTGACAGTAGAATTCACAATATTTTGCTTGGTCATGGCTTAAATTGTATGACATTCGTCTAGTTGGATTGGTTCTCCAAGTTATAATTTATTTTTTACCATGATGTAGTGACCTAGGTATATACTACTTACGTTTACCTATCTAAGTAATAAGTATCTACAACATAAAACTATATACCATTTGTCTTTAAGTCAGCTTACGAACTTAGGAAATTGCTTGTATTGCTTGGGTCTCTTTTAAAACGGAGCGAGATCAAATATTTATTATTTATCATACAGATTTAATCTTTATGTTACGAAGTACTAGTTTCTTACCTCGTTTTTATTACGATGGAGGGTTATATTTTCTACTTTGATGATATAAACTTAGTGTTGTGCGTGAAAAAGTAAGAAACACCCACTAATATATTCTCACATTTTTTTTGCGTTTAAAATAATACAAGGCTTTTCTTTCAAGTAGTACCTATAATAATATTATGTGTGTTGTTTCAGATTCTTCTAAAAGACTTGGCGCATGCAGTTATCCAGATATAAGTTTCATACCAGATATAAAAGCTTCATATGGCCAAAGCTGGTGTAACCCATGCCGAGACGCCAAAACAAATATTTCGCACTTATTTTTAAATAATTACGATCTGTTCTATTAATATAGATCCGTTCCATAAATATAAGTATGCCTAAAATACAATTTGTATATATGATGTCTTATCGCCATGAAAGGTATATTTCACATAGGATATTAATAGGGTAATAATTACCTGGAGTACTCCTGACAGGGATACTTTCATCTCAGACCATCCGTATAAAATTATTGTCACCTCAGTGACATTTATAAAAAGTATCTACATGTCAAGATAGTCGATCGGAAGACATATTTGAATCCGAGAGAAAACAGATCGATGTACTTCCTATGATTAGTACTCAAAGGTTAAGGGAAATACGACAAGGGTCGCAACGTTTGACAAAGGAAGGCTTAAAGCGATAACCAATCAGGGCGTGACATCTATTCCCGCGGGTTCCGAGCTTTTTTTATGGACAGCAAAGCGTGAGCTGTGTCCGAACACTGTTGTTCGATAAAACCAATAACGTGGCTTGTCAAATTGAAAATCCTTTTTAAAAATAGCTGAAATTGCCTTGTCACTGTGACTGGATGGGAAAGTTATAGCGAAAAATTAGACGTGTCTGGACTTTGTAACTACAAAATTTTAATAAAAGTGGGAATTATTCTTACTCATAGTATAAGTTGGAATATAGGTTTGTAGGTAATTTTTTTCTCTTTATAATTACATAAAAACCTTCTTATAAAGTCAATAAATACACAATATTTCAATTCGCCACACAATACGATAACAAACCAACAAATTTTCATTACTACATCGATAATAATGAAAATTTGCATACACATAGTCAAGTGTATAAAAAAGGATAATGGTACCGTTCATTTACGAATGCAGCAGCGAGCAAAGTGAATTATTAAAAAAAAAAGTAAAATCTTTAGCATAATCTTACGTCAAACAAATCTTTATATTGAACAAGGAATTACTGTCAAAAACCGTTAAAAGATTAACTGACATATGCCTGCAAAAGCCTACTCCATCATTGCCATTTTAAAAGACTTGTAAACCAATTTTCGACAGTTTAATATTTACTCTTCCATTTTCCAGACTAGTGGAAGGCATGGGTAATAACTAGTGGGGGTTCTAAGCAAGGCTATGTAAACATTGAACATATTATTGAGCATACGACAGCAGCAGCCGGCCGTGAAATTATGCCGTCGCTTTTGTGTTGCACCCTTATAAGGACGGGGTGTGATTCATAAGAGGTTGCGAGTTTTGATTAGGGTTTGTGTATGGGAGTAACAAATTTTTTGTATACTATTATTATCATAGCAAAGATACGGCCTCCAGAAATAATGATTTCTGAGTGATTTGAATTCTTAGTTGATTGATTTAAAAACAAAACGCCACATTTATTTGCATTATATTTACTTTATTTGTATTGTATTTCTAAAATGAATTTGATTGCGTATTTATTGTAATCTTCTTGATATCAATGTTGTAGATCGTAATATTCGAACGCCACATTAGCAGTAAATATTGCATCGCGTGGGGCCTTTCCAAGCATACAATCAACGGTTACAAGGTACAAAGACACTTGAAATAACAATCGGTGGGATCACAAAAAGTGTTGTTTTGTCTAGTGATCAAACCCACAACACATTGCGCAGAGTCAATACCACTTCAACCATAACGCTAGCCGTTGGATTTAAAAAGTAAAAACATAAATGCAGCAACACATGAAATGGACCATTGCATGAACTCGCTGCCTTTAACAGCTCTTAACTTGTCAAGCATGGGGAATTGGGTACAGCAGGGGCTATGGTCTATACCTACTTTGCAGTTATGTTATGACAGTATTAAGGAAAGAATTTTGCCCCAAAATTGCTGTCCAAATGGTATGGTGCATGTGCAGGCATGCATATTTAAATTGCATATTTCACACTCCTTGGTGTTTCTATTATAAAATTATAATTAAAAGTGTGGTTTTAATTAAACCGGGAATATCAGGCTTTTTACAGAAATATATATAGACTTTTTATTATATTAAGTTTACAGTTACAAGTGTGTACAAAGCTAAGGTTCTGAAAATACTGGAAATACGGTTAAAATACTGGTAAGACATTAATAAATACCAATCTTATTTAGCTACTACAAGCCTTATGGTAACTACATCTTTGGGCTAATGAGTTATTCTTACTTTGGTAATGGCACAACAATATTATAGTCACCGAAACAAAACTCACAAGAATAAATTTGATTAAAATGTATAAACAAGGCATCCTGAACGCAGATCATAAAAATATTTTGTCACCATACTCTTTTGTGAGGAATAAAAAATAGTCCTATGTGTATCTCACACTAAATTCTATATAATAATATTATATCAAAAACAATTCATTTAGCCAACTTAAGGTATGATATAAGGCAATAATACGACCGAAGATTGAACACACTTTCCTTAAAGCGTCTTATAAGCGCCCAGTTGGTACTCATCAGAAAACACAGGCAAAGAATCTCCATTATAAATATCAAAATTTCAGCATCATTTGTATGCATGTAAGTAATTCTTCCCCTTCACAGAAACCCTCTAAAATGTGTGAACTATTATTCCTAAACACATACGTATGAAAAATACCGTTATACGCAAACACTGCTACTCTTTTACATAAACATATTCACCATGTATACAAAATATGGCGGTCGTTTTTCGACGAAAGCAAAGATTTGCTGAATATAATACTCAACATTAACTCTACATATAAAAGTACCGTAAAGTTTGTCAGTATATCACCGTACTTATTATCTTATGAACAGGGGAAGAGAAAGTTATGGTGATCTGAGATTGATAAAAACATGGAGGGAACGTTGTATGTTTTGCATTAGTTTGTTATGAAAAGCATAAGTTGTAGGGGCTTTGGAAGATGTTATAAAGGAGGTTGAGAGGCAATCAGTTCAGCTATAATTATATTTTTATGATAATTGCTGTAAGGAAATATTTTGAACATTGTTTGATTGATTTTTCATTAAAGAGTTTCAATGAGCCTGCTGTAAATTTTCTGGAGTTACTTCGATAGATTTTTATTGCATTCCTGACGTGACTTATATTGACTTATCCCTAAGGTATAGATCGTTATGTGAATTTTGGTTTTGCATAATTTAAGTGGTACTGAACAGTAATATAATTAAAGGAAAATTTCAAGTATTAACTTTGACTAAAATGAAGTGAAAAATATTGAGTGCAAAGTTCACCCAAAATAAAATTAACGAATACACACATTTGGATGTTTGTTTCAAAATGCAGACTAAATACTTAATATATTAACTTATTTTTGTCACGTCACCATATAAATCGATCATTACAATGATACCCGTGAAATAACATAAAAAGCGAAGGGTTGATTCCCCAAAATAAGCTCAAGGGTGCAAAGAGCTCTTGAAATAGAGTAGGTATTCGAATGACCATTTACAATAATTCTCGGATGTATTAAAAGAAGCAACATGACATGAAGTAAGTTATAGAGCTTTGTCTGCATACAAATCCAGATACAGTCATTGTCATTTTGCTTTCTTTAGATAGTACATTAATCCGTTGGATTCGACTGTCATAAACAATTTTGAAAGTCGTTACGATGATTCAGTATAGTAAATATCCTGATGTTAGGATTTGATGGAAGGGTTAGGCTGCAGCTCAACTAAAAATCGCGATTATCTTGCTTCGTCTAGAAGGTGGAGCCAAGGCAAGAGCTTGGATTCCCAGGATACGATAGACTAAAGACTGTGATCAAGCGAAAGAACATTTATAATATAAATGTGAATTCATGTCAAAAAATATTTTATAAAATATTTTACCAAGCATATCCACGCACAAAAGCTCTAACTTAAAATATGTATTATAGTTACTCCTAGAATATGCGGCGTCGTCTCGGAGAATTCTAAGGCACATTATATGCACGAAAAGGGAACAAACATCACGTGAAGACAATAAAAACTCTGGTAAACCGGAGTAGGCGTTTTAAATGCTACACTGTTGACATTAAGGAACGTTTTGTTTATAGCTACGGTCTTTTGTTACAGCATTGAATTATTTAGGAAGTTTAGTATGGCATCTGTGTTCGATATTATCGGTGGATGGATTTTAATACCCAAATAGAATATTTTTGCATTTCATAGTAAAAATATATCATTGTCTGAATCGAAGGCTGATGATCTGAACTCGAAACCAAACCCTATACTAACAAGACTGGCAAGTGTGGTATAAGACCAAATCCTTCTGTTCGCTCTCTTGTCCAGTAGTGTAATATCATTCAAATATGGGCTTCAGCAGCGATAGCCTAGTGGAGAGACCGACAGGGTCCGAGTTTGAATCCACGGCGCGCACTGATGACTTTTCGGAGTTACGTGCGTATTAAATTGTTAATTATCGCTTGCTAAACTGTGAAGGAAAACATCGTGAGAAAACCTGCATGTCTGAGAGTTCTCCATAATGTTCTCGAAACACATGTGAAGTCTGCCAACCCGCACTTGGCCAGCGTGGTGGACTATGGCCTTACCCTTCTCATAATGGGAAGAGGCCCGTGCTTAGCAGTGGGACAGTATAAAGGGCTGATGATGATGATGGATGATGCTGGGCTTTAAGTATTGCTCTTTAAGGAGTTAGAATTGGAATTGTTTATGAACTGTAACAATATTGATATTTTATGCATTACAGAACATTGGCTAAGAAGCCACCAGTTCATATTCAATTTTAATAACCACCAGGTTGTAAGCTCGTTCAGTAGAGAAAATTTTATCCATGGTGGCTCGTTAATCATAGCAAGTAAATTTCTAAAATTTAAAGAAAGGACTGACATTGTGAGCCTCTCTGTTGAGCGAGTAGTAGAGATTACATGTGTTGAGTTTGAGCAGTTCATTGTTATGAGTGTATACAAACCTCCATGTGCACCATTTGAAAGTTTTTTAGTTATTATGGAGGATGCTCTAAGCAAAGTTTGTGATTGCCGTAAAACGGTTGCTATTTGTGGAGACTTTAACATTAACATATTAGAAAAATGCTCTTCAACTATCAATTTTTTAAATTTACTTAAGTCATACAATTTATGTCATAATTTCTATGAACCAACTAGAGTGACTGCCACAAGTGGTACTTGTATTGATAATATATTTACTAGTATAAAACCAATACACAAATCTTTGATTAATATGCTTCAGTCAGATCACAGTGGGCAGTTAATCTGTTGTCCAAGAGAATGCCCGAGAGAACAGAGAAAAATTGTTAAATATATACCAATAAATGAGAAACGACTTAAAACTTTTAAAAACAATTTATCTCGAAAAATGCGTTGGTTGCCACATCATGACCATCCGGATCAGTTATATAACTCCTTATTTAAATTAATTAATGACGAATTTCAGACTGTATTTACATCCAAAAAATTAAATGTAACTGACCGTCTGATGTTTAGTGATTGGGCAACTGAAGGTATTCATAAAAGCCGAATTAGGTTATATGAACTGTATAGTGAAAAGTCTTATAATAATAGTCAGACCTTTATTAATTACGTAAGAAAATATTCCAAAATATTTAGACAAGCTTGTAACACGGCAAAATCTATTTATTTGAGAAATAAAATAAAACTATCAGAAAACACTATAAAGATTACCTGGAATGTGATCAACAATGAAACTGGCAGAGCTAAAGCACGCAGCCGCGACTACCTGTTAAAAATCAATAATGTAAGTATTTCAGAGGACCTGGAAGTTGCGACAGAATTTGAAAATTTCTTTGCTAATATACCTATAGTGACAACAGAGTCGCTCAACTCATCTTCTATGTCTGCTGAAATGCTTCTTAGGGACTGCGTGCCAGAATGTGATGCAGCCTTTGAATTCACTGTTGTTACTACTGACGATATTATTAAACAATTTAAAACTTTAAATATGAAAAAGACAATGGATTTGTGGGGACTGTCAGTGAAGACTACTTCATCTATTATTAGCATAATTGCTCCACATCTTGCAGCGGTATTCAACGGTTGCGTCGCTTCTGGAATATTTCCTGACTTAATGAAATATAGTAAAGTTATACCTTTATTTAAATCTGGTGACACAACCGACCCTTCTAATTTTCGACCTATTTCTGTATTGCCGACACTTAGTAAAATTTTTGAAAAATTAATTCTTAGTCAGTTGCTTAGTTATTTCAATAGACATAATCTACTCCACGAGAAACAGTTCGGATTTACGAGGGGTCGTTCGACTACTGACGCAGGAGTTGAGCTACTCAAAAGTATATTTGCAGCTTGGGAGAAGTCGCAAGATGCATTAGGTATTTTTTGCGACTTGTCAAAAGCGTTTGATTGTGTACATCATGACACTCTGGTCAGGAAATTGTATCATTACGGCGTTAGGAACAAAGCTCTCGATCTCCTGGTTTCTTACTTGGGCAACAGAATCCAGAAGGTCCAGATCAATGACAAGACATCTCCAGGTTCTGCCTTAAAAATGGGAGTCCCGCAGGGGTCAATTCTCGGACCATTTCTTTTTTTGATTTATATTAACGATCTACCTTATTATGTAAAAAAGAATCATGAGATTGTGTTGTTCGCGGATGACACCTCCTTAATTTTTAATATTAGACGACAACAGATAAATTTTGACGAAGTAAACAATGCACTCTCTAAAGTTGTAAGTTGGTTTAATGTAAATAATTTATTACTTAATGATAAGAAAACCAAACTATTAAAATTCTCAATGCCCAATGTTAAACAGATGGAAACCAATGTACAACTTAAGGAATCCAGAATTGAGCCCGTCGGGACGACTATGTTTCTAGGTATTATGCTTGATACCAAACTCCAATGGGGTCCGCATATAGAAAGACTTTCGGGCAAACTTAGTTCTGCAGCTTATGCAGTTAGGACAATTAGACGCCTTACAGATATAGATACAGCTAGAATGGTTTATTTCAGTTACTTTCATAGTATTATGTCTTATGGGATTCTTCTCTGGGGGAATGCTGCAGACCTTAACACAATATTCGTTCTGCAGAAAAGAGCAATAAGGGGAATTTACAACCTTGGTCCTCGTGTTTCTCTAAGAGGAAAGTTCAGTGAGATAGGCATTCTAACTGTTGTATCACAATATATATACGATAATCTCTTATATGTCCACAAGAATATTGACAAATTTAGTAAAAAAAGTGATCTTCACACTGTAAATACTAGACATAAGTATAATCTTGTAGTTCATAGTACCCGCCTCCACAAAATAAGTAACTGTTTTATGGGGCAGTGTATACGCTTTTATAACAAGCTCCCTCTTAATATAAGAAATTTAACAATAAATAAATTTAAGATAATTGTTAAAACTAAGTTGTGTTTAAAATCATATTATAAAATTTCCGATTATATAGACGACAAAAATGCTTGGGATTGAGCTGCTCTAATTCAACATAAAAATATAAACTTGTACAACTGATAAATTTAAAATTGACGTTTCGTAAGCACTTTATACAAAGTTTACACGAAATAAAGAATAATTTCATTTCATTTCATTTCATTTCATTTTCATTTCATTTCATTTCATTTAGGTATGTGGTTTGCACGGCAACAGCGCTGTCAGCTTATACTTGATACTTGATGGCACGGGCTGTTTCCGCAACTCCAAGTCTTGGCGTGTATTTTGCGTGCGGGTGGGAATGGTGTCGTCATTCGAGCCACCCCAGCTCTTCGAGGAAGGCCAGCAGACTCTAAAGCTGTCAGCTTATTTATGAGCCAATGTAAAAAGTACCTAAGGAGCAATACTTAAGGCCCATATTTGAATTATATTTTTGGTTGGGTGTGAGGCGAGTCGTTTATGTGGCCTAAGACCTTCACACACTGTCAGTCAGTGGACACATACATCCAGACTCGTAACAACAAATTGTGGATCACCCACATGTGTCTTGTGTAGGCATCGAACCCTCAACCGTTCGGGAAAACCCAATATGTTATTATTATTGTATATTGTGACACGCGCTCTTACACACAAAAAACAAAAGCCACGGTACAAAATATGCCGTAAATCGATATACTGAAACCAGTAAAACTAAGTACCTACTATTATAAAATAAAACAATATCAATTACATATCATGAAACCTATAACCCTGCAAAGATCGAGATCTCAGCTGCAAAAAACTACACACAAAGAATGAATGGCAAGTCTTATCTACAACCTCAGCTATGAAAGCCTTTGTCATTTCCAGCATGGTTATGAGACTATTTCCGTCATCTATATGTGCTTGTACAATGTAAGCTGAGTGTTGGCGCATCAATACGGCTAGACATAGCAATTATGTATGTGTCATATAATAGTGGAGGCTTCGCTTATATTGTTCTGGTTTGTCGATGCTGTGACGGTGTGGGAAATGAGGGATTTGTGACTAAGTATTGTTATGTAGTTTCGTAGTATGACAGCGATGATTTTTTAAACCGACTTAAAAAAGGAGGAGGTTCTCGTTTTGACTTTATTTAGGTATGTGTTACTGCATAACTTTTCACTAGATGGACTAATATCGATGATCCTTTTTATATGATTGCTGGGGCTTCTCGTGTGGTCCCATTTAATTTTATCGAGATCTGACTGATCGTTTTTGAGTTATCCTTAATAATGCATTTTTTTATTTTATATTATATAAAAGAGGATGTCTGCAGCTATGCCCTTTGACAATTTCTGTCTGTACACGTGGAAATATCGGCAAATATTTTCCTCTCTCCTCTTCCGGAATCCGGGTTCCGCTTACTGTGAAGTAAGCGGACCCCGGGTTGAAACTGGGATAACACTAGGAGGATGATGATTTTCCATCACAGTTTAACACGCGATAATTAAGAATTTAATACGCAAACAGCTTCGAAAAGTCATTGGGTAACAATATAATCAGAACAAGCTTAAATTATTTATGTCTGGCTACATAGATTTTTTTACCAAAATCATCTCCATTTTCTCTTTCATACAAGATAGAGATAGCACTAGAAATCCTATAAGTAATCATAATACTATAGTAATTTATCCAAGATTGCCGTGATGGAATTCTAATCGTCTTAGGGCATAAAGTTATTTTAATTTGCTCTAAGGGAAGACATGGCTAATGTTGATAAGACTCCCATTAATATTCCATTGCTTTAAACAAATAAAATTAAACAAAATTTTGTACCTCACCGTATAATTACACTTACCGCTCTATTTCCTATCAAAACATGCCATCCCCTTTTTGAATAAATTTCTTCAAACTTAATTAAAAGGTGCCACTTCACTAAACTTATGCACCCTTAAATCAAACACATTGAGAATCGAAACACCCTGTACAATGCACCCTGTACCCTATACCCCGCGTAATGGATGCACCGGATCATGGACCCTCGAACAATGAGCAATCAATGGCTAAAATTAAACAACTGCCTTCATGTACCTTTGCCAAGATGTAGCTATCTATGCTAGAAGTGGCATCAGTGAGGATATAAATATTTTATTGAAATGAAATTGTTTATTTTGCGATACATGGGTAAATAGATGGTTACAGCCTACAGGTAAGGTACTGTGTCACCATGCTCAACCGTGCTAGAGCGGCAAGCAAAATGTATTACCTTATAAGGAATAAAATTTAATATGAATTTAATACGATGAAAAAAAAATAAACAATACATTTGAAAACTTAATAAAAATTATAATGACCAAATAACATAATTTCAGTCAGATTAACGGCCATTTTCAATATTCGAACTATAGATAGATCTGTAGATTTTAGATACGTGTTTGACATATTTTGTATGGAGCTTATGTCAAAAACTGTCAAAAACGAATCTAAAATCTACAGATCTATCTAAAATTGGAATATTGAATTTCGCAGTAAATATGTATGTCAGTATATAGTAATTACAGGATATGTCAAAAACTAAAATTATAATTATCACAATATTATGCTTGCAATGTCTCAGTCAAGACGTGATAGAGTAAGCCGAAGTAGGTAACATTCCTATGAATCCTGTATCGTGCGAAACTTCACAAACTTTTATATTAAATACAAAATGGCCAATAAAATACAAAGTGCCCAAACTGCAGCAACAATTTCTTGATGACATATTTTGACAAAAGCTATGCCAAATAGCGCCATCTAGTGTATTTTTTGTCAAAGGCATAAACTATGTTCATGCCAAATTGTTTTCAAAACTTTTAAGTTGTTATGCCATTAAAATAACACTGGCCGTTTCTGAATTGTTAAAACAAATGTATGTAGGGTCCTAATGTTATCCTGATGAACGTTGAGAGATATTGCGTCATGACGGAAAACTTTAATCTAAGAAAATAACAACAATGTTTTTTGGTTGGTTTAACTCAATTTGACAATTATGAAGATGAAAATAATATCTACGCGTACTCAACTATATCTGTTTTAAAAATTATCCATTTGATCTTACTTATTTTATTACTTATCACATCTAGTATCCATATACATATCCTTAGTCTACCCTCCCCCTCTTTACACAGCGTGAAGATGCTCCGATGAATGATCGGCTTATTTCGGCATAGATGATTAAGTGACGTTCAAAGGAAATGCATCCACATTACACTTATTATGATGCTAAATAGAAATGACATGCGTTTTCATGTGTAATGGGTATAGCTAAGTATAACATTAAAATGCGTCAACTTTGAAAAGAAATAAAAATTTTATTTGTCACTCGGTTATGTAGAAATTACACTAATGTTTACGCTGGTTACAACGGCGAAAACTTATTTTTAAAAATGATAAATATTGTCAAAAGTTTTCGAAATTATCTTTCTTTTGAATTTTATATTCTGTTTCCGTTGAGAAAGAAAAAACCTTCCTAATTTACTTAATCCGTAATAATTTTAAAGCATACTTTATTTATTTCGAAACTAATTTGTCTCAGGAAACTTATTCGACTGTGTCGGTTTTCTAGTTCCAATGAAGCTGTAATTTGTGGGTGTTGAAACATGTTATTTTATTTAAAGCCTTTATAAATACATGGCACTTGGTGAGCACCTTTGAACTATAATAAGCAATTTCCCCCTCGTTTTCTCGTTACTACTTGAGTGAAACATTAATTATCTCTTGCATTATGAAGTAAACTAGAGTAGGTGAGTTTGTGGTTAAATACAAGCTTAGCTCGTTGATTTTCTTTATTATATCCTTATAACAGTGTCTTTCTTTTTATATTTGCAACACACTTTATGCTATGGCTAATCAATTATCAAGAATAATTCAAACTCTCTAGCAAATTAATAATTTTATCCATTTTTAACCAACTTCAAAAAAAGGAGGAGGTTCTCAATTCGTCGGAATCTTTTTTTTATGTGTTCCCCGATTTCTCTAAGACGCCTCGACCGATTTCGAAAATTCTTGTTTTGATTGAAAGAGTACACCTCCTAGTTGGTCCCATGATCATCAGGTCAGGATCTGATCATGGAATCCAGAAAAAATCGAAGGAACTCTTCAAATTTTATAAACACACTTGAAGCAATTTGACGATAACAACCCAATGACGTCGAGTTTGGGCTCGTTTGAGTCGTCTTTACATAGACTTTGATGCTGGATGATTAACATGGTCTGATGATAGAGTTGGAAAGTAACCATGAGATCTTTGTGATACAATAATCCAATCTCATCGAGTTTAGGGTCGTTTGATTCGTCTTTACATGGACTTTGGTACTGGATGTTTTGCAGGGTCTGATGATGGAGCAGAAAGGTGACCATGGGATCTTTGTAATACAAAGACGCAATCCCATTGAGCTTGGGCTCGTTTGATTGGTCTTTACATGGACTTTGGTACTGGATGTTTTCCAGGGTCTGAGGATGGAGCAGGAAGGTGGCTAGGGGATCTTTGTAATACCAAGACTCAATCCCATTGAGTTTGGGCTCGTTTGATTCGTCTTTACATGGACTTTAGTGCTGAATGTTTATCGAACTCTGATGATGAAGCAGGAAGGTAGCCATGGGATATTTGTAATACAATTACGCAATCCCATCGAGTTTGAGCTCGTTTGAGTCGTCTTTAGATAGACTTTGATGCTGGATGATTTCCATGGTCTGATGATAGAGCTGGAAGTTAAGCCAATCTCATCGAGTTTAGGGTCGTAAGATTGGTCTTTACATGGACTTTGGTACTGGATGTTTTCCAGCGTCTGGTGATGGAGCAGGAAGTTGGGCATGGGATCTTTGTAATACAAAGACGCAATCCTATTGAGTTTGGGCTCGTTTGTTTTAGCTTGGCAAACACTTCAGTATTGGATGATTTCCGGGATCTGATGATGGAACTGAAATGAACGTGTTACTAGTTAGTTGAAAACAAAAAAATAATACAGAAATTGCCAGAAAGGTACAGGTCTACATATATTTCAGAATTGAGGCGCCTAAGGAAGGCCTCCCCATCATGTAACACCTACACTTTCCTATGTACCTACTTACCACCTATTACTATTTTTATTAGTATACCACTAAAAAGCAAAAAATAAAAAATATTTTTAAATAAATAAAAACCGACTTCAAAAAACACTAAGGAACTAAAAAACAAAACATAATTAGTTTTGGAGCAAAAAAATTAAGAGTCGGTGCCAAGCCCTTACGCAAAAAGTTACTAAATTACAAACTACCTATTCTAGCAACAACGAAAGTTATATAAAAATGTATAGAGGTTTTATAGTCAGATCAGAAATACTTGGCTTGGCACCGACTCCAAAAATGTTTGCTCCAAAACCAATTATTTTTTGTTTTTTAGTTGCTTAGTGTTTTTTGAAGTCGGTTTTTATTTATTTAAAAATATTTTTTATAAGAACATAATTATCTATATTTGCGCTGAATTTTCTGAATACATCATTTTATTATGTCACATAGGCACCGATAGCCTAGTGGAGGAATCAACTGAATGTCATGCAGAGGGTCATATGATGTTAAATATGGATCAAAATTGTTAATTACCACCCGTGCCTCGGAGAGCTTGTTACGGCCTTGATGGCGGTAGTCATGAAGTTTTTTGGTCGTTATGTTGTGTTTGAAGTCAGTCACTAAGAATTTATCACTGGTTTAATCTATGGAGTATTGGGTTGCGGTGGTTAGACGGCAGTCACTCTGAGGAAAAGTTATTCTCTGAAAACTGCTTTAACTAGAAAGCTGGCTTTTTGAAGAATAATTAAATAAGTTGTGCATATTGGGTGGGTCCTTGGATGGTATAATTCCACAATTAGATTTGGTAGGTGACAGTACTGAAACGCCTATTAATACTTAGACTTAAAATAAATTCTAAATAGGGTTCCATAAAGTAAAGATTAAGTGCGCAAAGTCGCACTAAATCAAAATAACTTTCCATCCATGCCTAGCGCTTGCTACTATTTTTAAACAAGGAAAAACTTAGCTTGTCAGTCAGCCAATACAGTTTGAACAAACATTTATCATTTCACGCATCTAGCCAGTAAATACAAGCAATGATTTATTATCAGTAATGCTGGCTAAATGTTCGCGCTTCTTCTTTATGTTTCGAACTCACGCACATGGGGTATAGAATAGAAAAAATGGTGTAGATGGGGTGTTTTTATAAATTTTATGTTTAGATTTATACCTCAACGTTCTGCCCGCTTGAATTTTATACCTGAACCTACCCAGGAATCACACTGTCTATTAGTGAAAACTGTACAAAAATTTGTTTAGTAGTTTCTGAGTTTATCTCGTTTTTACAGACAGACAAGAAGAAAAGAGGACTTTATTTTATGAGGTGTATAGACATGCCAATCAACAGATTCTCAAAAAACCATTAACTTTTAATAAATACACCAAGACGAAGCGCAAGCAAAATTATGGTTGAGTATTAAAACCAAAACCGTCGACTAATAAGTCAGTGCCATTAACCACTTTACCAACTGACCAGTTAATTTACTGGTGAATCAGGTTATTGTTTTCTCTCCATCCGAATGAAGATTCTCTGATCACAACAGGTGATCATGCCCAGACTATGTTCTGACGGTTGTCGATTAATACTTGTTTGGAATAATTGAAAAAACCGAGTGCATATTATTATAGCATGATTCGGCATCTTCAGTCGTTATCAGTATTAGTAGTTGTTATCTCGGTGTCTGTTAGATGTCGCTAGTATTTGTATTTTCATCACTGTGGGATAGATGCCACTAGCGTTACAGCTATCGCTACAAGTTTGTACTACACGCATCAGTATGCAGTAGATGATATTATAACATAAATACATTAGTTAGTAACAATACACGTTAAGTTCGGCCATCAGTAGCTCAGCTTAGCAACTATATTCAAATTCTTTTTAAAACGTAGAGCCGTCGGTTGCATAACATGATAAGGCTATTATCACGAGTTAAATTTCATGGCTTAAAAAGTCACCGCCGTATTAATGTCAGTCATTTTCATAGCAATAAAATAATTCCACGCGTATCAGCTCAGAATAAAAGGATTTTTCGGGATTATACCCTTTTGTTTCAATACGAACGAGAAAAATATGCAAAATATCTTTATCTGCTCCGGTTCGAGTCCTATTAGGGGTGAAAACAAATCCTAAAAAGTACAGTCGTGGATTTCTTTGTCAGCATTTTAGTAAAGGCTTTTACTGAGCGAATTGTGCTTTGGGACTAGAGCTTAGACTACTTATTATACAATTTGATGATCACGGGGATAACAACCATGTTGTATAATATGAATATACTTAATACTAGGACGAAGGCGTTAAGTTTCTACGGAATTGCTCAAAAAACGGATGTGATGTAACATTGTTAGAATACATACATGCATGTTAGGTTTTTAGTTTATCAAATCTTTTTAATGCTTTAACTTAAAATCCTTACACATTTCCGTGAGTGACTAAGACAATATTTTGGAACTATGTTTGAAGGCGTATGTTTTAATTAAGAACACGAAGTTTTCTTTTTCCACCATTGTCGTATACCCGTAGTCTAGTGAGCTTAGTATCGATTTTCCGAAAGGTATTTGGAGCTAACAGTTCAGTACCCGATTGCCAAAAGGTTAAAAAAACGGTATATATTCGTATAGAACATAAACTGTCCGACTCATTTCATCGACTATACATTGCATTTAAAAATAAATATTATGTGAATTTATCACCCTCAGTATACTTTTATATTACAGTATGAGATGAAATTGAATAATAAATAAACAAAAAAAACAGTAATGTAACCTTGTATTCAAAACCAGAAAACGATGTTCTCAGAAACTTCAAGGGTAATTCTGTTATCCTTTATCATCTACTAGTAACAGATATTTTCAAGCTCTTGGCTACCCAAGAGCCGTAACGATGGTCATAAATATTCATATGACAAATATTTTGATAATCGGCTTAACGTGCCAAGCCTTGTCGATATAAACAACCGGAATTTATAACTTGCCTCACTTCATTGACGGTGCTGATCATTAGCGGTGATGCAGCGAATAAATGCTGAGAGGAAATGGCTGAGAAAACGGTTCATACGCTATGTGACTATATCTTTGTCCATCGGATTTTGATGGAGTTGAATATATGGCAGTCATTCCATGTGTTTTAAAGGACTGTAAGTTGGAAATTGATATGAATGTTCAGTTTGATTTAAGAGACGGTGTTTCGAGTTTGAGTATTTATTTTATCACTTGCTGGCATGTTTGTGAAGCCCCACACGACATGCGATTTCTAAAAAGGGGGATTATCTTTATACAAAAATTATTCGCTACCAAAAACCAAGTATGATATCTTAAAAAACCACTTAGTATATTTGAAATTAATGCAAATCATGTCACCAGCTAGGAATGTACGATATTCACTGAGGTTATTACAACGTGGGCATAAACTATATCAAGTCACCCATATATCTACAAATTGACCCTTCTACATTCTTATGTACGACTACACATGCGAATGCCATAATAAAATGAAATTATGACATTGGAAATCCGTAGACCGTTTGGGACGTATTGTAAAAATCAAAAAATTTGTTCTAGGTCTCGTGTTAACATGATTTTGAAGGCTTATTGGGGATGTTGCAGACATTACCGATAATATGAACTAGAAGAAAGTAATAAACTGGTCTTGTTATTGTAGGCAAGAACAAAAAATATTTAGTTAACCGAATATTGGTTTTGAGATTATTTCCTAGGAATTCAATAATACCACCGGTAGATTTTCTATTTCGATAGAGAATGGCGACCACTTGTATCTGGTTATTGTGTTTTGGGTCTAAATAGATTCTGTTTTCAATAACGGAGCTGCGCTGCCTCCTAATGGGGTAATGGTTTAAGTTATCGCAAGTGCTTGTACACGAATGTGTTGGTACACATTAGCAGTTAATTTTAGTGTTCGGAGTGATACAGTTTGCATGTGCTTATTGTTTGTGTTTCATATTAATTTATCTTACACCTACATGTCGTTTACATAAGAATATGAGATGGCTGAAAATAAATACGCACCACATAATCATAGATATCCATGACAGAGGGAGGGAGACATGACTATTTAATGTTGTCTCCAAATTTTCGATCAAGCTAAGCAATTAATTACGCAGGTAACTTCGAAAAGTTAGTAACGTGCAACATGCAGTGGCTTCGAATATTTCACTCTCCGCACTGATTTATCGTAGTTAAAGATTCTACCACCACACTAAATGCTTGTATGTGGCATACACATGCAGCCTGTAGGTAATAATTATTTGTTTACTATTTTCGTAAATATGTTAAGCGTGCATTGAAACTAAGCCTTAAGCAAATACCTACACTAGGTGAGAGGTCACATATACTAAACTATAACAGATGATTTTATTTATCTTCGTTAATATTTGTTTTTAAAGGATGACTCCTGCAAAAGGGTTCAATCCTGTGTCGCGGGGAGCCTTACAAACATGCGACACACGGACATAAAGTGCACCCAGACTCGAAACTAAAATTTATAGATCACGCAAAGCGTTGTCTCGAATAGGAATCGAAGTTGAGTCACACCACTCCACGTAGTTTCAAGCGGTGAGGCAGCCGTTGAACCCCCCCGTGGGATCTCCACCTTGTCGTGGTGGGGCGGCTTAGTAAGTGTAAGTATTAGTGGCTTGGACACCCGCGGTGAAGCTGAGAGAGATCCCGGGAGTGGACGCTCCGCATGGGCTTGGAAGGGCCTGCGCAGGATGCATCCAAAGGTGCGTGTGCGGGGGACAGTTTTGTCTGTCCCTCGCAGTCAGGCGCGGTCGCGGGAGGAGAGGCGTGTCGATGTTGCGTTGCCGCGCACCATTGTTGCGTCACGCTGGGGCCGCAGAGAAAGACGAGATGCGGTGTTGTCAGGTTGCCGTCCCTCCATCCTCTGCGGCCGCTGGGTATTTTGGCGGCGGAGCCCAAAACCTTCATCCGCCGCCAAGGAGGTTGTACCCTATGGGCTATCCGCCGGAGTATCAGGGTAGAATGCTAACGCGACCCCTGGCGCCCCCAAAATGGCGTTGAAGTATTAAAAAAAAGCAGCCGTCGGTGCAGTTACCATATACTTTCATTTCAAGTTCACATGTTGCTATCGATATAGAGCCCCGACACTCACAATCCCAAAGTTTATCAAAACAAACTTAAAAAATAATCGAAACTAGAGGGCCCGTGCTGCTCCACAGCATATTTTAATATTATAAAAAAGCTCTTACATATAGGTATGATAAGTAGGTACATTGTAGCCGTATCTAATAAGTAAAAAGATGATATTCTTACTAATCACAAAACTTCTTTTCTCACAACATTGGCTTTGCGTTGCACCATAGGTATCGTGAAATTTACACCATTCCATTACTGAATGGTTTGCCGCGCAATAGGGATATAATTATATAATATGTATAACTGAACATTGAAGAAAGAAAGTTCTTGAATATGACTGTGCTGCCCTACCATTCTTTCCATTAGGACACTGTAATGTCCTGCGTCCAGGTGCCCAGAAAATAGCAAGTTATGAACAATTTCGCCAGTGCCATAGTCAGTAATCGTATTACTGTTTGCCAGGTGAACTTTGAATTGACACTCGGGATATAGCTCACTTACACTCTGAAGTTCAGCTTGCCCTGCGTCCTATCCATTGGCACCCATCATACGTTTGTAATCTGTTGCATTTGTAATGGTCTGGCCATATGCTTCGTCCCCAACAGTGAAGTTACTATATACATCCCACTTATAGACAATGTCATCAACAGTGGCCAAACGAATTTCATAATGTGTATTCTCACTTCCATATAAACAATAAGAAATTGTGCGGAATAAGCAATTACCGTCACCAACAATAGAAATCACTTGAAAATTGTTGATGGTAGAATTAATCAAATCTGAACCCGTTTCCACCCGTATTTTTTTAGCAGTAGGAGGTCCATCCGGTACCAAATCTCCAACAGTGCCGTTATTGACCAAGATTCTTTGTTCAAACTTTCTCTGAGCATTTTCCAATGTCCTTCCAAGAACCATCATTATAATTGAAAACACAAATACAAAAAATACGTTATTAAATCAAAAACTTAAGTTACTAACTTACGCTAACTTCACTTTTTTTTTTATTTGTCAATATTTTATTATTAAAATTAAAAATATAGATAAATAACTTTTTTTATAAGTGAGAAAATAGGTTTTATTTCTGTTATCCAGCTAAATATTTCTGTGAGAAGCACGATTTATTTTGTTTTGTGTATGGGTGTGATTAATCCATCATAATTTAGAAATGTAATAATGACGTTTATAGTTTTGGTCAAAATTGTACTTTTGGTAGGAATGGTAGCTTTAGTAGCAATCGTAAGTTAGCAAAGTTACTTACGATTGCTACTAAAGCTACCATATATGCCAAAACACCATTTCTACCAAAACTACTATTCCTACCGAAAATACTATTCCTATCAAAACTACTATTTGTACCAAAACTACAATTCGTACTAACACTATCATATCTTCAATTTTTTTTAAACCACCATTTCTACCAAAACCGCCGGTGTTGTCAAAAGTACCTACCTTATCTCTCAAAACTACTATTCTTACCACAGCTACAATTTCTTCCATAACCACCACTTGTAATAATATAATTGTATGACAATAGTACTATGAACCGCTGTAATATGTTTGACATAAAAAAAATTAAGATGCCCGAAGAAAGTCCGTAATTTAAAAACACAAAAATTTTCCTAACATAAAACGTAAGGAAAATTCCTCAACATCAGAGATCAGTTCACCCAACATTAAGGGTTAACTGGTAACATTCGGGGAATTTTACCTGCCATCAGCTATAATTCACATTCATTCAGATTATATGTGGGTAGTTGAAATAACAGGTTTTGTTTAAATTTGCTCTAGAGGGAAATTTAAATAAAATAGTTAATTTTAATTAAAAAGTGATTTTAATGTATAATAGATAAAGCTTTCATTACATACCTGCTGGTATAGCGTTATCTCTTACAACTGACAAATATAAACATAATACACATAATGGACAGTTGCAATGTCTCAAGTATCCTTGACATGCAGTCATATTTTGAGGAGCGTATGGCACTTTTTGAGGCGGAGCTGCAGAAGAAGTCCCCACAAACAACCCGAAGCCTAGCAGACGAGTTTGCTTCATTCAAGACATTTGTTCTGCAAACCTTGAAGTCCTTCTCGCAGCAGCTCGATGCAGTTGGTCGTGAGGTTGACAATATCGAAATGCGTAGCCGCCGTAAGATGTTGCTGCTTCATGGCGTGGAGGAGCATAAAGATGAGGAGACGACTCGGTTAGTGACAGATATAGTTAAGCAGCATCTCAAGCATGACACCTTCACAGCTGATGACATCAGGCGTTGTCACAGGATGGGACGCCAAACTTCAAACGACAAAGCCAGGCCCATATTGGTCAAATTCCAAACTGTTGCGGTGAGGGATAGCGTCTGGTATGCAAAGACCAAACTCAAAGGGACGGGCATCACTTTGTCGGAGTTCCTGACACGATCGCGACACGACGCTTTTATGGCGGCTCGGACGAGGTTCGGAGTTTCAAAGTGCTGGACGAAGGAAGGCAACGTTCATATCCTGGGCCCTGACGGTAAGCGGTATCGCATCACTTCCGTCAGTGAATTGAGCAAGATTAAACTCGTAGAGGCGGAGAAACTTGTCACTAAGCCTGCCACGGCTGCCACGAAGACCAAGAGAGCTGCAGCTACGAGGAAATAGGTTTTTCATTTGTTGTCACATATCCGTATGTACTTTCATTTTATGTAAATGCACCTTCTCTTTACTAATTATTAACTTTAAACTTTATTTTCTATATACCGCATATCAACAAACAAAACACTGCTGTCATCTATGTCGCTGCTGTCACTAATGTCATAACTCATATTATTAACGTTTCGTTTCGCACTACATATTATTGAATACTTGGTTTTTGAGACACTCACTTATATCATATTATTATAATATAATTTTTCTATGTACCTAATTCACTGTAGTGAAGGTGCCTTTTCTCTTTTTTTCACATTTGTATACATATTTGTTAGTTTAAAATATCTATTTTTGTTACTCTAACGCGCAACTGGCGGGTGAACAAGATGCAAAGCTTTAAGTGAGAATTATTGATATATCTGGTTTTAGAATATTAATTTATTTCGTTATTATTATATATATATATATACTTCTATATATTATTATATGTATTTATATTATTATATTTATTAAATGTCAGATACAGACTCAGTCAATGATGATGACACCTTTGTTTCTGCAACAAGTTCAGACGACAGCTTTAAAAGTGTTCCTTCTCTGGGAGACATTCTCCAGTCACAATTCTCAGACGTACCCAAGCTCTTTAATGTAGTCCATATAAATGCGCAAAGTATTCCGGCCCATTTTCCTGATATGCTGGCTAACTTAGACTGCCAAAACATACATGCTGTCCTTGTTTCGGAGTCATGGCTAAAACCATGTCTCCCCTCAGCATCTTACTGTCTTCCAGGGTTCAACCTAATTAGGAATGACCGCACTTTCGGCAGTGGAGGCGGTGTTGCCATATACTTGCGTCAACAAATTCCCTATCACATAGTCACTATGTCTCCACAGCCTCCACAGTCGAATGCTGGCGAGCATCTATTTTTGGAACTTGAACTTCACCATATTAAAGTTCTATTAGGCGTATACTACTCACCTTCTAACCGTGTGAACTATTTTTCTTCATTTGAGCAGATCCTAGAAAACCTCACACCTTTATATAGTCACACTATTATAATGGGTGACTTCAACACATGCCTCCTCAAGCAAGATTCAAGGGCTGCGTCTTTTCGACAAGCTACGGAGTCTTGTAATTTATCAATTTTAACACTGAATGCAACTCACCACTTTCCCAACTGCACTCCTTCTCTTCTTGACCTTATTTTGGTGTCTTCTCCTAGTTTCGTTTACAAGCATGGTCAATGTACGGCAGTTGCGTTCTCTTATCACGACCTAGTCTTTGTCTCGTATAAAATACGCCCACCCAAAACAAAGCCTAAGGTTGTCTTGCAGCGCAATTTTAGTGGCATGGATCATGACAAACTTCGTGAGGATGCTGTCAATATAGACTGGGAGTCTTTATATACTTCAGAGTGTATTGAATCCAAAGTTCAGATACTAGTATCAAATCTGATTGATTTATATGACGTGCACGCGCCTATTCGCGCCGTTAAAATAAAACACTTACCAGCACCATGGCTAACAGCAGATATAAAAAACATTATGGCAAAGAAATCCGCCGCTAAAGCAAAATTGAAGCATAAACCTAGCGCTTTCAATCAACAAAAATACGTGGCTATCAGGAATCACTGTAACAAGGTGTGTAGGAAAGCGCAACGCCAACATATTCAAACATCAGTTGAAGACGGTAATCCAGCAAAGGTCTGGCAATTTCTTAAATCCTTGGGAGTTGGTAAGGCACGGCAACAAACAATTCCAAACAATATTAACCTCGATTCTCTTAATACTCATTTCACTACTTCGTCCAAATTTGATGGAATTACAAAAAGAACCACTTTAGAATATCTTTCATCTTTGCCAACCCCAAATTATTCTCCCTTTATCTTCAATCAATTTTCCGCTTGTGACGTTAAGAAGAGCATACTGGCAGTGACGTCCAATGCAGTCGGCAACGATTGTGTCAGCCGCAAAATGATCCTTCCCATCCTAGATGAAATTCTTCCAGTCCTATGTCACATCCTTAACCATTCCATAGCCCGTGGTGTCTTTCCATCAAGTTGGAAAGATGCACTAATAATTCCTTTACCTAAGAAGTCCAAACCCAGCTCCTTCTCCGATTATCGACCCATTTCCATACTACCTTTCCTATCAAAAGTCCTTGAACGTCTTGTTCACTCTCAACTTAGCTCCTTCCTACATAAACATGCGCTCCTAAATCCCTATCAATCTGGTTTCCGCCCCGGGCACAGTACTGTCACTGCATTGGTTCGTGTAACAGATGACATTAGGCTGGGTATGGATAGTGGCAATCTGACGGTTTTGACCCTACTTGATTTTAGTAATGCGTTTAATACCGTAGATTTTCACATTATACTTGGCATATTACGCTCTCTTAACGTATCTCCAACGGCAATTGACTGGTTTCACAGTTACCTGTTTGGTCGCCGGCAACGTATACGCATCGAAGACACTTATTCCACTTGGTCTAACACAAATGCCGGTGTGCCACAGGGTGGCGTGCTATCTCCTTTACTCTTCGCAATATTTATTAATTCTATCTCAAACCAATTACTTTCATCCTACCACCTTTACGCAGATGATTTGCAAATTTACACGCAGGCTCCGTTAAATAAGCTAGCAGAAGCCTGTACTACCATTAGCTCGGACCTGTCGCGTATCTGTGAGTGGACCACGAAATATGGACTTAAGGTAAATCCTGACAAAACACAATTGATTGTTGTCGGCAGCCCCAAACTCGTCTCGAAAATTTGTTGGTCCGAACTGCCACGCATTAGTTTTAACGGAAAGGATCTTCCGTTCAGCAAAACCGTAAGGAATCTAGGTATTTACTTTGATGATACTATGTCATGGAGATCTCAAATCCTAGAAACGAGTCGCAAACTATTTGCATCAGCAGGATCATTGCGTAGATTACGCAACTTCCTTCCAACTGCCACTAAGATTGCGCTTGCTCAAGCTCTGCTTCTGCCTATAATTGACTACGCGGACGTCAGCTATCTTGACCCCACTGAAGAGCAGCTAGATAAACTTGAGCGTCTCCAGAACTTTAGCATACGATTTATATTTGGATTGCGCAAATATGATCACGTTTCAGATTTTCGCAACAAACTCAAGTGGCTGCCAATTCGTCTTCGCAGGAATACTCACATTCTTACATTGTTATATAATGTACTTTTTAATCCCAATTCTCCCTCTTATCTCAAAGAACGCTTTAAGTTCCTCGATGACACACATGTAAAGTCCTTGAGGTCGTCTGAGGATCTAACGCTGGAGATGCCGAAGCATTCCACAAATTACTTCGACAAATCTTTTACTGTTCAGGCTGTGCGACTGTGGAATGCTTTACCAGTGGAGATTCGAAGAGCAAGCACAATAAATATTTTCAAAGACTTGGTAAGGAAGCACTATTTCAAGGATTGACAAATATATCAACTTAATTATCGTCTGAGTTCATCACTTGTATAAACTGTATCTATATTATTTAGTATATTGATATATATTTAATTGTATTTGTATAAATTATGTATGTATTTTATGTATGTAAGTAAAAGGTATATTTATTTATGTATATATGTGTATCTTATTTAGGATAATCTTATTCATAATTATTTCACTTTAAAGCTACACCATGCCCACAATAATGCTTTAATCATTCCTGTCCATCCCAAGGTTGCCTGGCAGAGATCGCCCCTGGCGATAAGGCCGCCGTTTGTACATGAAACTTAGCTTTAAGTCACTATATAAAATGTACTTTACTTTGGTGTGCAATAAAGAATACATCTATCTATCTATCTATCTATTCACTATAGTGATAATTTGACCAACATCGGCTATAATTTTACACACCACCACACTCACACCCGTATGAAAGTAAGGCAAGGTCACCTTAAGGAGGCATAAAGTTTCTTCCTCGCAGTTACTGCAAGGAACTTATTAGAAGCCATAAAAATATTTTTGAATTAAGAACCGTCCATGTAGAGAGAAAGCAATGGAATCTTAAGAAATTTATAGGAAAATATTGAAAAATAAGTTCAATGTCCACACCTATCTTCCTTCAACACCCAATTTAAATGAACATACCATCAAATGAAAGAGCTCTTTTCAGCGCGTGTTTTAGGCCTATAACGAAACGCCTACCTCAATGAGAACCAGATATATAGAAGCAGAAAGTCATTGACTACGGCTACGAAAACGTAAAAAATTTATGGGAGAAAACTGTTTTTGCATATAACTTGATGAATGTGCAAGTTAGGTAATTTCAAATGCTTGATGACAAATCTATGCAGCGAGAGCTTTCATTTAAAAAAAAAATCATGCGAATCGGTTGGGTAGAACGGGCTGGCCGACTCGTATTATAAAACACAAATTCTTTTAATATATAGATTGTATCGACAGCCATCTCCACTCCGGTCTTTGAACAAACGATAAAATACCAGAGCTATTATAACAGGAACAATATAAACATCGAAAGCCATGTGCCAACATATTACTTACATATGGTTGGAGATAAAAAGGATCTTAGCACAAGAATAACACAAATAATCCGGGGTGAATTCCGTTATTATTATAAGTTTAAAATGTTGCTGAATATTGGGAACGGGACCCAAAGGGATCTCGTCTTCCGACTGAATGACTTTTACGTAACGGGTGTGGTACAACTTACTTATATAGCGATGTCGTAAACTGTTTATTTATCGAAAAGGTCATAAAATATTGCCTACAGGTGACATTTTTCGAAAATGTGAAGACTTGCTATCAAACATCAAACTTTTATATTTTTTTTGCATAGGAAGAGAAACGAGCACGCGGGACACTTAAGTGATCAACTCCGTCCATAGACCTCCAATTCTCGGAGGAACACAATGCGTTGCCGACCTTTTAAAAAATAATATGCACGCTTATTAAAGGTTCTAATGTTGAATCGGTTTGGAAATACCGCTGCAGATAGCTTGTTCCACAGTTTGTCGTACGATTATAATAACGCCAAATATAATTGTATATAATATTACTACAATTTATTAATTAACTAAAATTCATAAGCGTTTTGTTTAACGCGATGACAGGACGGGGCCTATGCGGTATTGTCATTCTGATTTGTAATAGTAGATAAAACATTTTATGGCCGTTTATAATACCTGTAAGATCTTTCCATTCGTAGAAACATAAATTCAAATTGATAGACACAATATCAAATCGGGACTTATAAAAAGTAGTTTGATTCTACCTTCCATACTATTTAAATTCTTTTTTTATACATCAAACGCCTCCACACAATAAATTTCCTCCAAAACGCTGTTTTTTATAACTTATACAAATACCACATAAGGGCAAGTTACAATAAACCCCTGTCTCGCACGTGAGTAAGTCGCATCAATCAAAATGATTTATTTACATTATATTACACTATAACTTTGTATCTATTATTTTGATACATAATACTAAACTTCGCTTAAAATTATTCTTATCAAGTAATGCGTTATTAAAAGGTGTTACTGACTTGTGATTATTGATTTATTTGAAGACATAATAATAGCATCATAGATATTTCAATATTTTACTCTTTATTTTTGACTTTAAAATTTACTTACCTTAGTAAAATCGCAAGGTCTTTACACAGTTTTAGAAAAAAGGCTTACAGTTGAACGAACATAAAAAAATTAACGAATACTAAGACTAGAATAATATAATGTATTATTTTGATGTTCTTATTTTTTTAATTTGACAGAATTATGCATACAGTTGTAACATTTAATAAATTTATATGTAGAACAACTAAAGATTATAAAATTGAAAGATTCTGATGATATGATATCTTCATAAAAAACGACTTCGTGTTTAGGAAAGAAGAATCCAGAGTTAAAAAGACCAAGAAATTATGAGTGTGTATTACAAAAGTCCCATAAGGCCTCAAAAAGACGTAAATACCAATAAATAACAAGTTATTAAGACTCTGTTAATGAACTATGTAGCTACTGGTGGAGCAGAATTTTGGTCAGAATTCTAACATTGCGTAAACCTCCGCCAATAAACATCATTGAAATATAAATGGAGAACTCAACGGAAGCAAATCTAAATAGTTGCAAACTAAATATATACGGTCGGGTCCAGTCACTATTTTGGTAGAGAAAGTAGTCTAGCACAAATGTATTATTCTTGCAACACTGTCCGATGCGGCTATTTGAATACAGCTACATTTTGAATACCTATTAAATCTGTGCGCATAAACACATTCCAGGTCCAATTTGATGTTGTCTGTAGTAGATTTAATGATGGTCTGAATATACGTACGAATCATAAAGGTATCGATTTATATAGTTTAATTCAACGTGTCTTTATGTACGTCACATGAAAGGTTACATAGTGTAGCGATGGTATCTTTACGCGTCTACGCACGCAATAAGTAGGCATGCAAGCAAGCACGTATGCACGTAAGCATGTGACACCTCGTCTAGACCACAGTCACGGTCCGTTGCTATAGCATACTGATATTTCTTACTAGAAAACTTCTATAACCCCAGGAAGTTGTCCATTAAGCATGAAGACTATATATTGGGACAGTCCACTTGGCATTTGTTTGTGTTCCAATAATAAGAAAAAAGATATTTATATACAATTTTATGGATCAGGCAGGCAAGTGCTTCTCCACCAAAAATACTAATCCACCACTAGGGCTCATAGCGTGACTTGGCGTGCCAATTGCAATAGGTTGGCAAGATTAAGAAACGCTTGCATAGGTCACCCCTTGGATGGGTAACCGCGTGTGGCATTCACATCAAGGAGCTCTGCTTCGGCGCACATAGATCTGTCGATCTCGGTTCTTGTTTCAGAACAAAAAGAATCGTTAGGCCTTCGGTTGGTCTGACAACTCCTTCACCGGAGATGACTACACACAAATAAGATCTATTATTATAAAAGCATGTCTTAGTCTTTTATTTTTTATTTTTTATAAACGTGGTCACATTTGCAGTCCTTTAATATATACATTAATCGGCGAATATTCAAGAAGGCTTTAATACACTGGGAGCCCTTTTTAAAAGTATAATAATACAAAGTACTTAGACATTTTATATCAGTTCTCTTGAGTTTTTCGCTATCGCAGAAAATATCTTTCAAAGTCATAAACTAACAGAAATATACTAAGTTAAAAGGACTGAGAAAATCTATTGTACTGATCTTTTTACTTGATGAAATAGAAAATGATAAGCATAAAAAAATAAGAGGCCGTATTTTTTAATTTTGTATTAATTATACTGCTTTGAAAGCATAAACATCTTCTTAGACCCAGCGGTAACACGTCCTTTGGTATAAATAGTCGTAAATTTTGTTCATGAGTTACAAATAGTACTTTTGTTAAAGTGTAATAGGCTCGCTCCATTCTACGAAATACCTAAATGGCGAAACGTAAGTGTAGAAAAAGTTAATTAAATTTTTCGGAACTGCACGATTTTTCTAAGGTTGGCATTTGAACCATGCAATACTGGTATTGCTATAGCGGGCATTTAATCTATCCCGTGTTTACCTTTATTAGTATGAGAAGATCAAAAGTGTGTATTTCTTTTATAGACTTACGGACTGACGCCGATCAGCAGACGCGTACGTTATCCACTGGACCACGGAGGCAGTCAGTTTGAAGGTACTTTGATGCGAATTTTGTTAAACGTTAAGTAATAAATAGTTCAAGTTTAGAACTAAAATCAATGTTCAACGGTCTTATTGTTCTGCATAGAGCTTCGAATCGACAACACTCGGCGTAGTGTTGTACAAAGGAACCTCTTTACTACCACTTCATGTGTGCAATCAAAGCCTGATATTTGCGCCGATAGCAAAATGCGTGACACAATTTTTTTTTGTAAATGTGAACGGTTTGAGGAGGTATTCCATGGCGTTGCAATATATCATGTTTTATCAACAATGGACCAAGGTCGCATACTAATGTTACAGCGTATGAGCTTGTCAAATGTTTTTTTCATAATATTTTTTGCCATAAAGTACAGAAAAAATCGGTATACATTTAAATAATAAACATCAACAAGAATAATTTAAAGAAAAGTTATTGGCAGCCCAAGAATGTTGGCTAAAATTGTCTGGTCTGATCTACCACGAATCAGTTTTAATGGCGAAGACCTATCATTTAGGAAAACCGTTAAAAATTTGGGTATCCATATAGATGAAACAATGTCTTGGCGACTTCAGATACAAGAAACAAGTCGAAAACTGTTTGCTTCAGCCGCATCAATACGAAAATTACGCAATTTCCTTCCAACTGCAACTAAAATTGCACTTGCACAATCTTTGCTTCTGCCGATCCTTGACTACGCTGATGTCAGCTATCTTGACTCCACAGAGGAGCAACTGAACAAACTTGAGCGTCTCCAAAATTTCTGCATACGTTTTATATTTGGTTTACGCAAATATGATCATATTTCAGAATTCCGCAACAGGCTCAAGTGGCTTCCGATTCGCCTTCGTAGAAATACTCATCACATATCATTCTTACATTACTGTATAATATCCTGTTTAATCCCAATAGTCCCTCATATCTTAAAGAACGTTTTAAGTTCCTTCATGACACACATTCAAGGTCCTTGAGGTCGTCTGTGGACTTGAGGCTGGAGATGCCAATGCATTCCACTAATTATTTTGACAAATCTTTTACTGTACAAGCTGTGCGCCTGTGGAATGCATTGCCTCTAGATATTCGTAGAGCAAAATCACCTAGTATATTTAATGGTTTGTTGAAATCGCACTATCTTTCATCCATATAACATCTTTCATTATAGTTATAGTATGTATTATATATTATTTTTATATTATAATATATATATATTTATATGTGTCTGTCGTGTATGTATATGTAGGTATATGTATGTATGTATGTATATATGTTTCTGTATATCTATGAACTACTTGTATACCATTCTGGTTGTCTTTAACCTACACCATTTATCGCACTAAACTTATTTACCATCCGTCCATCCTAAGGGTGCCTGGCAGAGATTGCTTTTAGCGATAAGGCCGCCATTTGTACATTCTGTTTGTGTTTTGTATATATTTTGTTCTATAATGTAACTTCTTGTAAGGTGTACAATAAAGAATAATCAATCAATCAATCAATAAAGGTGAATTTCGTATTGGGTGGGTAATTGTAATGATAATGCATTTAATCTTCTATAATATAAAAATGAATCGCTGAATGTGTTGCTAAGCGCAAATCTCGAGAGCAGCTGAAAAGATTTCGCTAATTCTTGATTTATCTTATTCCTTGCAGTACGAGGATGGTTCTTACGCAGAGAAAATTAGAAAAATATAATAAGGAATCGACTGTTAGACGGTACGAAGTTCGCCGGGTCAGCTAGTATAATATATTAATTTTGGTTACAAAGTAACACTTGTGAATATCAACATGTTTTACGCCAACCTTCGGAATAGTAGAATCTGGAAGAAACTGAGGCCACTCTTTTAAACAGCCAGAATCAATTTATGGTATCATGACCGTTGTTGATAATGATAAATAAAAAAAAATTCGGGCAAGTGCGAGTCTGACCCGCACACCGAGGGCTCCGTACGCATTTTACCTTATTTGAGGTTGGTGCTAATTACGCTAGTCCTCTAAATCTGTATGAGTGCCCATACAACTTAGAGGACTATCTTAAATGGAGTCTACTATGTATGTATGGGGACACCCTTAAATTTTCCACTTTTTTATTTTTTTGTAATTGGTCCTTTATTGGTGCTGTGAGACCCTGCTTTTGGCCTAATTTCGTGATTCTAGTTCAAAAGGAACTACCATATAGGTTTTCAACCCAAAACCTAGGGTACTTACGATTGACCTAGAATTGTCAATTTTGGTGAAAATTAAGGTCTTACAGCACAAGTAAAGGAAAAATGCCGAAAATTAAAAAAAGTTGAAAATAAAGGTTAATTTAGGTACTTACAAGTTTTCGCAAAAATCTAATTTTGACCATATCTTTTATCGGGTTGTCCTAGGATCCTGATTTTTATACACCTAATAGGAACCATAGACCTCAGTATCTGGTATAAATTTCAATTTGCTAGGTCCACCCGTTCCTGAGAAAATCGGTGGTGACATACGGACAGACAGACAGACAGACAGACAGACAGACGGACAAGAAAGTGATCTTATAAGGGTTCCTTTTTTTACCTTGTGAGGTACGGAACCCTAAAAACAAAAAAAATATGTTAAGCGGTTTTATTACGTAAAAAATATGTAGTTAGGTTATGTACCAAAAGCTAAAAAATAATTCGGTAAGTCCTAACTACCAGATCGTACAAACCTGCTCATCAATCTGGAGTATTTATCGGGCCAATATAAAATCGTTTTGTAGTGTATTGTCATCAAGATTAAGAGTGTGTACCAAATATCAGATCAATCTGTCATCAGGAAGGGGGTAAAATTCCAATTACTAAATTTGACCTAAACAAACAGGTCAAGCTAAATAAAACCGTTTAAAATGCAACACTGCTTTAAAAAATTGAAGTAAAATACTTCATTTTTTTAAAGCAAATAGAGGAATGAATAAATATATCGTATTAGAGGCTGAACACACTGTTCTATTTAATTTAAAAGTGACTGCCCGATCCTGTGAGAATTCCCAGTTAAAATTGGTTTAAAATATTTAATCTACCTTTACCGTTTACTACAAACCATATTCTGTAGTAAACAAAACTGTATTATTATCAAAGTACACTTACACACAACATCATCCCCCAACATGTAATAACAGACTCAACAAAGATCAATCCAGTGATCAGAAGGCCAATTCTGGTAATTATATTTGTTCAAATTCCAATATCGATCTAGTCTCGGCGTCATAAATGGTATTCTCGTAACTTAATTGACACTTGAATGAGATCGGGACTACATCGAAAGTTGAACCAAGTGTGAACTAGTGTGAACGGTATTCTGCTAATTATTAGTAGAGCAGGTAAGGTATTTCTAGTTTTTGCACAATGATACCATCGTACATAATATAACTGAACTATGTAGGTACTTAATAGTAATTTAAGCGACATCTCCAAAATAGTTTCAAATTTTTAAAAATAAATAATAAACAAGCTTCGCGCAAATCAAAAATTCAAATCCTTAGACCATATTACTATAAGCCCCACGCAAAATATAAAATTGTCATTTTGACGTTTCGTTCGTTGTGTGATGCGAGGGGTAATTTTGCGGCATAATCAAAACACCCATATTTTTATAATGTTCTATTTTCATCTAAAATTATTGAATACCTATTGAAAATAATTCACACGATCCAAGGAACCAATATATTTACTTACCGAAATTTTATTACTTTTTTGTATATTAATTTTAATTTGGCATGGAAACGTATTGGCATCCAATAACCATTCCTATTAATGTATATTCCCATACAATGGCAAAATTCATGTTTTTGTTTTTGAGCTTTTGACATTACCTCTGAGATTAACAAGAGATTATAAATTGATTATATCGAAATTATACTGTAAGGAGATTAAGTGTAGCAGAATATCAATTGTGAGTCAATTCAAAATTAAATCGCAGTTCAGTCAAAATTCAGTGTCAGTGTCTGTTAAATACGAGAATTGGCCTTTTGATAACAGCCCATTGTCTGCGACTGTACTCTGTCTGTCAGCGGGACAGACACAATGGTCGCCACTATATCAATGTGAAGTTACATTGTTATGCGTTTATTTAAAAGCTGTGTGAATGGATACTGTAGATTGATTGGTATTTTGATAATGATTTGAATGAATACAATCAGTCGAGGATTTGCTTCCCTTCGTTTGAAAAATAAAGTATATAATTTTAATTTAAAACAGACAATGTTAATAACACAAATAACATAAGTCCTTTTCAGGGACCCATACTTTTAAGAATAATTTGTATATGATCTGTAAATTTAATATTGTGTTACTGAATGCCTGACAGACAACGCCGAGCCCAAAAAATATCCCCCGGCAGAGCGCAAGAAGCTGAAAATTGACATGTACATAATATATTCCTTGGGGACCGCACTAAGAAGGGATACCCCAAAATCAAACGGGATCGGGCAGAAACGGTTATCTTACCTATACTTAATATATAAGGCTGAAGAGTTTGTTTGTTTGGTTGAACGCGCTAATCTTAGGAACTACAGAACCGATTTTCAAAATTATTTCAGTGTTAGATAGTCCATTTACCGAGGAAGGCTATAGGCTATATTACATCACGCTTTGAGTGACGGGAGCAGAGCAGTAGCCTTAAATAACGCGAGTGTAACCGCGGGCATCGTCTAGTATAAAATAGGCGTAGCTGTGGGTATCCTCTAGTACTGGGTAGCGCAAAAGTAATGACCCTATTTGGTCCAGCTACAACTTCGTTTCCAAATTAGAAAACTAGAATTAGTTTTTTAAATATAATCTGTCTTACTTATAAAAAATACGACACAGTGTATACAAGTACTATAAGCATTGCGTAACAAAAACGCAACTAATAAAAAATATTTTGACAGATTACGTGTATACATGCGTTATAAGAGATCAAAATATCTATTTAGACTTACACAAGCTCTACACACGCTTGCACCCTTGTTTAAGGAGTGCGCGCAATCTATGAAAGAGAGGTTGGACTAGGAAGGTTATATTTCTTTGATCTATGAAATGAATGTGATTGTCAGTGGAGGCGTTCGGAAGCTATGACTACAAATCAAAACATATTTATCCTTCAGAAAATAACAACCATTAGTCTTTAGTTTTTGTACATTAGATTAATAGATAAGGGATATTTTTAAGAAGAAACTCCATTTAATATATAATTAAGCTTGTAAAATTATATATAATCTATAAAATACAATTCTATTATTAAAACCAAGTTACGATTAGAAGTTTCTGAACGTACTTCATAAAAGGTTGTCAGCACATTTGGTGTACACACAGCTACACATCTACCTATGCAAAACCAATATTAGCTGAACTACTCAACAACAGGTTGGTCACACTAAGGGAGTTCGCCTAATATTGGGCTTGTTTAGGTTAATGTATAGCTGTGTGTACACAGACTACACAGCGTGAGTAGTTACACAAGCTTGTCTTTGCGTTTATTAGTAGCGATGTTGTGTAAACCCTGTATAACTCCTATACAGACATTATACGCTGTGTAAGTATTCATACGTAAAACGTGTGAGTAATATTTTTTTTATTAGTAAGACAGAATATAAATTAGTGCCATGAAATTTAGTTGCATTATGATTCAAATATGACGTCTATCAAATGTTGACCTACAGACATAGAGCATAGATATTTATATAGAGGCGCATTTCTTATGGGCGCTCTGTAGACAAACTTTCTGTGACCCAAATTGCCGCTTGGCGGCGTGGCAGTCGCGCTGTGACTGCTGTCTCTATGAGTGCAAGAGAGATGAACTGTGCAAGGCACACGAAATCCTTAAGAAATGCGCTTCTATTAAGTAAATCTGTATTCATTGCTCCAGAGTTGAAGCACGTTTGAGCCCTATTTATATTTTATTTTCATAACTAGCCGTAACACTTCCTGCGATATGTTTCTTATTGTTTGTTTGTCTGTAGTTCACATACACCCGAGATTTCAAAAAAACCCTCAAGAATGAAGTCTGTACGCCACACCATACAGTTACCTACTTTTAATGTATATAAAGGTGTTTGTTGAATAATGCGTGGATTTTCAGTGCCCCAGAAGCGAGTATTCTGCTTATTGACATGAAATGCGCTTCGTCACTCATAATCAATCATGAAGAAAAATTTTCGTCGTCAAGGTTGAGGTATATGACGCGATTATTCCACGTTCTTGGGAAGTAAAGCGGTCCATGATTATTTTTAGTGAATTTTGCATTTGTTTACTACAAAATTTTCAAAATCAATGTCAAAGTCAAAGTCAAAATCACTTATTCATCTAGGTCACAAGGTGACGCTTATGAACGTCAATTTTTAAATTAAATTACTTAATGCTTCTACATTTACATTTTATGCCTCGTTCGCAAAGCAATAGGTAGACCACGAGAAAGAACGGGCAATAAAACTCGTGGCCACTCTTTTAAATCGCCAATATAATGGTACATATTTTTATTTTTATTAGGAGCTGCAACCGTTACACATTGTACTTAATTACTTGTAAATAGTAATTAGTTACAGACATAATACTTAAGCAATTAATGCAGTTACCAAATTAAGTGTTTTAGTTCGCCTTCCAATGTGAATATTGTGTAACAGGAGCATCCACTTACGCCTTATAATGTAGACAACTCGTGACCATGTTCAGAACTATGGTGGAAATGTATGTTACTGAAGTGACGGTATATGAATACACAAAATTACAAAAACGTTAATTCACAGCCCATGATCACGGGTTATCTTCATCTTACAGTACAGTAAATTTTAATAAAATTAGTGGAAGAACAATGCAAATGTAAATGTAGTAAGTTGAATGACCTAATAATAAACAATTAATAATAATTTTAAACAACTAGGATACACATACTAGAGATAAACTGAAAAATGCTAAGTATCTATATAAATTCTTAATAAGTAGTAGATCATGAGTTGTCTAGAGTAAGTGACCATCTATCCTATTATCACTGAAATAATCATTAACAGTATAATAACCTTTCCTAATAAGGCAGTCTTTTATTTTACTTTTAAACGTATTAAATGGTAATTCTAAAAGACTAATTGGTATTTTATTGTAAATACGAATACCTAGCCCTACAAAAGAATTGTTAACTTTATGTAAACGATGATAAGGGGCATATAACTTATGCCTGTTTCGAGTATTTATATTATGTGTATCACTTTTTGTAGTAAATAAACCTATATTTTGCCTAATATACAATATATAAGCAAATAAGAACTGCGAGGCTACTGTTAGAATTCCTATGGACTCAAAGCGTTCCCTAAGAGTATATTTTGCACCTAATATGTATATTGCTCGTACCGCTCGTTTCTGTAGAACGAAGATATTCTGAATATCAGCAGCTTTGCCCCATAACAAGATGCCGTAGGACATGACACTATGAAAATAGCTAAAATATACTAGACGAGCTGTGTCGACATCAATAAGTTGTCTAACTTTTCTGACAGCATACGCTGCAGAGCTGAGCTTACCTGCAAGACATGCTATATGTGTACCCCATTGTAACCTATTATCTAATGTAATGCCTAGAAACACTGTAGAGTCAACTGAATCAAGTTCCTCCCTATCTAGCATAATATTAGGTACCAGTTGTCTAACGTTAGGTATGGCAAATTTAACGCATTTAGTTTTTTTTAGAATAAAGCACTAGGTTGTTTGCTGTAAATCATTGTGTAACTTGTATAAGTGCATTATTTACATCATCAAATTCATTCCTATTCCTGTCCACTTTAAAAATAAGTGACGAATCATCTGCAAAAAATACGACATCACAGATGTTTTTTTAATGAAAAGGTTAGTCATTAATATATACAAGGAATAGAAAAGGACCTAGAATTGAACCTTGTGGAACGCCTAACTGTGTAGGTAATTTAGAGGATGTAGTCCCATTTACATCAACACACTGAAATCTCTGCCGCAGGTACGACTCGACAACACTAAGTGCGGTTTCCTCTACGCCGTAGACGCAGACTATTTAAATTAAAGTGTCTTAGTAGTTGCTTTAATAAAATCTTTTCAAGTATTTTACTAAATGCCGGCAAGATAGAGATGGGCTTAAAATTATTTATGTCATAATTACTGCCAGATTTGAATAAAGGTATGATTTTACTTAACTTCATCAAATCCAGAAATACGCCTAGGTCAAAACATTGGTTAAAAATTATAGAGAGGAAAGGCGCAACAGTCTCAACTATAGTACCTAAAATTTTAATTGAAATGCCCCAAAAGTCGCCGGTATTTTTAATAGTAATTGATTTAAATGCGATCAATATATCTTGCGGGGTGACGTGCTCGAATCTAAACACGCTCTTGCATTCAGGTACACTGCTAAGCAACAAATTTCCAGCGTATAAAGACGATGATTGTAAGGAACTAGTAGTTCTTATTGGTATGCTTGCAAAGAAACTATTGAACATATGCGCAACTTGAGATTTGTTTGTGACTAATAAATTGTTATCTATGATTTCAAATTGGTTTTCTCGTTGTTGTGCTCTACCGGTTTCATTATTTTTAATTCTCCACGTTTCTTTAATTATATTTGTCGATTGCTTAATTTTACCATAAATAAATTTTGATTTTGCTATAATACAAACTTGTTTAAAAATTTTTGAGTAGCTTTTTACATAATTTTGAAACGGTGTGTCAAATCTATGTTGTTTCAAACCATATAATTCAAACAACTTGGCTCTACTTCTGTATATACCTTTTGTGGCACACTGGTTAAACGATGCGGTAGTACTCTTTAATGTTACAGTTTTACTCTTAAAAGTATTTTGAAACTCATTAATAATTAGTCCAAAAAGTGAATTATAAATTGTATTTGGAGTTTCTGAGTTCAATATTGAAGGATTGAGATTTGCGATAATATTGTTTTTAAAACGTAGAAGACGATTGGTAGTTTGAGGCCTACATTCTACTGGATGTGATTTATTATATGCTGAACAAGTAAAACTAGCTATCTGTCCACGATGATCAGAAGGAAGAGAACTAATAACTACTGGGTTTTTAGCAACACAAAAACTAAATATATTATCCAAACAAGTAGAAGATGTTGCAGAGACTCTAGTAGGTTCACCGAATAAGTAAATTAAATTAAATGACTTAAAAAACTTCAGAAATCTAGTACAATGTGAAGAATTCTCTAAAATATTAATATTAAAATCACCACAAAATATAATATTCTTACTGCTGCATTTAATTTTATTAATAGCATCTTCCATAACAGTCTCAAATAGATTATAATCTCCAGAAGGGGTCGATATACACAAATTACAATATATAAATTTAGTTCCACACAAGACAACTCAATAGTGCGCTCAATAGATAAATTTACAATATCTTTACGTTCTTTGCATTTTAATAAATTTGAAGTAATTATGAGAGAACCGCCTCTAATAGCCTGCTTTCTTATATACGCGCTCTGCATTGTGTAATATTGATTAATGACAATAATCTCATGCTTCTTTAACCAGTGTTCAGTTAAACTCAAAACTTTAACATCATATTTATCTAGAAATAAACTTAATTCTAATTCTTTGCCAGATAGGGCCTGCATGTTTTGGTGTATTCAAATACTGCAGCCTAACTGTTGTCCTATCTTGGAGTTTAAATCACAAGATGTGTCAATAAAAACGTTTTTAGTACATGTAATAACCCTATCAAATAAATTGTAAACACAAGGCTCTTTGCCTTGCTGTAAATTGTATGCTAATAGTTTAGCAATCTGTCGCTTAATATAAAATGGCAGATACATTGTATCTTTTGTTAAAGTAAATTTACTAATAAATTTATTAGCGTCAAAAAAGAATATAGCGTCACTATGACGACAAGTTATATTATACAATAACATATTTAATGTGTGTATGTGCATGTTTTCTGTATTTGTTAAGTTATTTGAGTATGGCAAAGCACATAAAATAAATTTACACCTAAATTTTGAATTAAGTTCTAATAACACTTCAACACATTGTATGATATCCTGTCTCGTTACAGTTAAACTGTTACCAAACATTAATATGGCTGTACCACTCTCATCAAAGGGGTGTAACCTAATCTGTTTCACTAAACTAGTGTAACTATCCCCTGGCCTACAATAATTTATTACACACTGATTTGTATACTCACTGAGAAGACTACCAAAATTATGACCTAGTCTATCAGAAAAGATATAGGTTTTATTAGTTGATGTTGAAAGCCTAGATTTAATCATATTTGATTGCAAAGGCGATTGGTTTTGTAAATTATTTGAAAAATTCTCAGGTAGTATGGTACTCAATGGCTCTGTTGGGATTAGAGTGGGAGTACAAGAACACGAGAGCTTATTGGTCCGAGACTCATACATTTCTGCATTACATCTCACCAAGTCTACGAGCTCACTTGCCTCCTTGATACGCTTGCTCAGCTCTTGTTGAGAAGCCAATTTGTTGAAAATCTCATTTAAGGTGCTTTCTCTAAGTAACAGTTCTTACCTCAAGCGATGAGTATCAGTTTCATACACTAACCTACTTTGTTCCAAATTTCTAGAGTACTCAGATAGTTGATTAACTAAGTTTATGCGCTGTTTTCTGAGATTTAAATTAATTCTATGCACGTTATATTTCCTTATAGCATTATGACATTTATTAATTAATTTATTAACTTTCATGTAGCGTTTCAGTTTTTTATGACTAGAAAAGCTGCGTCTCATAAGAATGGTATCCTCCCTGGTCAGATCTATTGTCACAATTGGCTTCCTAATACACACATGATCAGGCTCACTACTAACCAACTCATGATATAGGCTGCAGGTATTCGCAATCTGTTCACTATGTTTAATAGTTTCAATGTTGGAGATGGTGTTATGAGCTTCACTCAATTCACGTTCCAGTTCAGCAACACGTCTCAGAGCTTCTTCATGAGTGTCCATGCACTGTTGGAAGTCGGCCACCGTCAGTTAAAGTTGCTCATGTTGTTCTAGGATTTCGTGATGGTGAATGTGTATGTCAGCCAGCTGTGGCTTGAATTCAGTGTTCTTGTTCATAATTTTTTTAACTTCTTCTTCGCTGTCCTCCCTTTCCTGTAGGAGCTGGTTACACAGGATTTTAGAGCATTCCAATTCCTTTAGCGTGGTCTGTAGTTTGTCCTCCAGAACTGCAATTCTGCGAGTCATCATTTCCACAGACCTACCCCATAGGCAGCTGAAATATAAGGAAGAGTGAGTGAGGTCAGCTGAGGGAAACTATGAAATTGGTGAATAGAAAGTTGAGAAGGAAATATTGTAGGTAGATCATAAAAAAGAAAAAGAGACTAAATTGAATAAATTTAGGAACAGCTTATTTTAAATAGGTACTAAGTATTGGGGAATATGATATGCTATTCATAGAAAAGTAATGAACATAATAAGTTTGATATATTTATAAAACAATAAAGTGCAATTAACAAGATGAGTATCACTTATTGGTAATTTTTTGTAATTCACTATAAAAATACAATGAATGTTTGAAATATCAATAAAATTGGAATGTAGGTACTTATATAAATGGGCCTGTGTAACACTACTGTACAATTAATATTAATATATTTTATAATAAATAATTATGTATTGTATAATTATAGTGTGTCATGTAGTATATGGTGTCTGAGGCAAATGTTTTTCGTCATCGATTTTGCTTCCACAAATTGTCAAGCAAAAGGAAACAAACGGAGCCGCTGTGTATTGTAATTGACGTCGCTCACATTTAATGAGCAGTGTTTATGTGATGTATAGTGTATTTCGTTAGTAGTATATATAATAAAACGGTACAGGATTATGTAAAGAATAATGAAAACAATACTCCCCGGGTTTCCAGGTGATTTTAAATCTCGTCTCCGTTATCCGTTACTTTGACAGTTAGTCCGCCACAAATTTTCTAGCGAGGTTTTGTCAGTAGTCATTTGATTTATAGTTACACCAACAATTATTGGTCAGGTTTATGGGTATACACTTCACTTCCCACATGGAATTAATACTTAAAACAACATAAAACTATTTTATAATTTAAATTATTATACACGTATTGAAATGACAACTGCTCGCTAGTGTTGCCAGCGAAGAAAAAAAGTATATTTAAATAAATATATTTTTGTAAAAGTGTTACTGGGTTTTTCCGAATACTCAGTAGCAGCCGGGAGTCTGGTGATGAGCCCGGTACGGCAATAGGCTTGCCCCCTATTACGTGAGACCTAAAAAAAATTCATGGCGAAATATTACACCATTGCCTACCCCTTCGGGGATACAGGCGTGATAATAAAATCTGCATATCTGTAAGTTCTACTTAATGTCATCGCAAGAAGTGTGAATCCATCGTCATATACTATCGATTAAAATTAGATGGGTATAATAATATTTTTTGCAGTACAAAGCGGCGATATCCTAGTGGAGAGACCAACGGACTGCTACGTAGAGGGTCTCGGGTTCGAATCCACGGCGCGCACCAATGACTTTTCGAAGTTATGAGCGTATTAAATGTATAATAATCGCTTGGTAAACGGTGAAGGAAAACATCGTGAGGAATCCTGCACTTCTGAGAGTTCTCCATTATGTTCTCGAAAGACATGTGAAGTCTGGCAACCCGCACTTGGCCAGCGTGGTGGACTATGGCCTTACCCTTCTCATGGTGAGAAGAGGCCCGTGCCGAGCAGTGGGACAGTTTATATACAGGGCCGATGATGAATAATATATTTTTAATCACCTTACATAATTATACAAGGCGATAAAGATATGTGTATTGCAAAAGTCTTATATCACAAAACTCACCCAACTTCCAATTATATATCAATATGATGAATTTAATCATGTATCGCCACGCTAGGGTACGTTGGGACGCCGTCAGCACAGGATTACCCTGTTCGATGCATACATAATAGTTTGGAAATAGCGTTTTCATCTGCAGCTTTATATATATAAACTAGCTTTTGCCCGCGGCTTCGCTCGCGTAAATTCGGGGTTCTCTCGTTATAGTATATCATATATGTTCGGGGTAACACAAATCTCATTTTGTTGTCGTTTTAACTCTTTAAGAATGTCAGCTCTTGTAGCGTGGTGACTCTCAACCTCCCTTTTAGAAATATAACAGCAAAAAGTATTTACACATACAAACTACTTAGTACTAAGACTTAATAGTACTCAAAATGTTGAGCGTTTCGCTAGAGTGGCCAATATGGCGACTGTGATTTGTCTGTCAGAACCAGTAGAATTTAACAAAATACTCGACAATCCGAATTTCGCGGATATATGTTGTCGACTCGAAATCTGTATTTTTTAATGTTTTATTACTCAGGTAAGGTTTCGATGTACTCCTTGACGAAGAATTATTAATATAAGATTTGACACTGCGATAGCAGCGCAGTCCGTCGGTTCCAATGTGAAACATTCCAAAATCCACAATTACTTACAAATTAAAAATTAAGTAAAAAACATTTTCCAGTGGACTAAATTGTGAATCTAAACCATTCTCAAGTCCCCTTGAACACACACAAAAAATTTCATAAAGTTCGGTCTAGTCGTTTAAGAGGAGTTCAGTGACATACACACGCACAAAGAAATATATATATATTAAGATAATGTTAATGAATGTTTTACTGTAGAAAGCTGCTTCATTAAGCTGTATTAATAGAAATAAACTAGTTCATACAGTTTGGTTCAAAGCTCATTCAATTAAATTTTTTTTAACCAGTTTGTTAAACCAGTTGTCGTTTACACAAAGTATGGGTAACATTATTTTATTTTTATATAGCAAATACTTCAGAACGTTTGTATGGAATTCTTTACGCGTTTTAAACGGTTGAACTGGTGTTGATAACATTTGTGTGTTCATATCAATCCACAACTTATTGCGCTTTGTCGATGACATGTCATGAATAGATAAAAGCAAGGGACAGCTAATATACAATCGACGAATGAAAAACTGCAATTCATATTATTTCATTGCCAATCGACTATGAAATCTAATAGGTTTAACAACATGACATATACATACATACACTCACGTCTGTTTCTCAAAGGGGTACAACATTACCAACACCTTATGATAAAAACGTCATTACCTACATACTTGCTTTATAATAATCGAAATCCTTTACTTGCTCTCTACGAGAACATATCACGCTTTTGTATACCTAAAGAGGATAGGACAGAGATTTATCGGTCAATTTACGTCAACTATATTAAAGTACATAATCGTACGAGACATCTGCTAGCGACGTCCCAGTCACGTCTGCGAACTGCGATCTTTCGTACAGGTAGTAGGTTTTAGGTTTAAAATCTTAGCTCACATATATAGTATATTTTCGTTCCTTCAGCTGACAAAACTGGACATTAATACATCACTCACACGACAATACTGATTTGTGAAACTTGAGAAAGCATAATAAAAAAATATCATCATGAACATCTATATTAGGTACAGAGCCTTGCTGATTACAGTATGATTGGCCCCGTAGACAGAGAAATTTCTGTGTCTATGATTGGCCTGGTTGACCAGGAAATACTACCCACAGAGTACCTTTGTATATAGGAGGCACTACCCTCACATAGAATATCGACGTACAGTATCTGTACTGTTGCGTTTTGTTCATTGAGTGAGAGTGCCGAAGTCCCCTTTTTTTCTCCCTCATCCCGCTCCTCATTTTATTCTTTTTCTCGTCCCAAAGGGCGGCAATTGGCAGCTCTTATGATTCAACCATCTTCAGTAATCACACTTTATATTGGTGAAAACCGTACAAGATCGGTTCGGTATTTTTGAAGTTTATCACATTTATAAAGACAGAGGCCGCGCTGGGAACCTTCCTATCATAATATAGTATGCATAGATAGCTTTTAATAGATAGCCATATGATATAAGTAAAATGCGTTGTGGAAAGCAAAAAGAAACCACTAAATAATAGGAAACTCCATTACGTGACGAAATTTCGGTCTGCCTTAACACAAAACTTTACTTCAAAACATTCTTATCCATTAAAATAATATACATACGTCAAATTTAATCTAAACATTCCGCTTCAAAATACCAAACGGCCAAACCAATAAACTCTGAGCGAATCTATCTGAAATGCCATCGAATCTGGCGGTCCAATTTCAAAATTTCAATCAATATCTGCCACAATATTTTACTAATCCAAACATCTGTGAAATACCGCGCACGGTCATCGCAAATACCGAAAACAAGACGCCCTAGAGAAAAGGTGGTCGTTCACTATGACGTAACAGAGCATGCCCGGGATATTTCAAAAGCGACAATGCGTGTCCGGATCGCATGTTTTATATCGTAGGTGATGGATACGTGTGCGTTATCGGGATGTAAATGTTTGAGTTGATGCCACCAATTTGGGGGCTCGGGTTTGTTGTATCAGTAAGTATGGTTCGTATAAGTTTAATGCTGTGTAAAAAATTGTTTTTAGTAAAATGCAGCGATAACCTAGTGAAAAAACTAACGAACTGCTATGCAGTGGGTCTGGGATTAAAACGCACGGGCGCACCAAAAACCAGATTATATTGTTAATGACCGGATTATATTGGAAATGACTGCACGGCTGGCGTAGTGGTTTAAGCGGCCGGTTCGCCGCTTGACATTGCGCTGAGTGTTGTGGATTCGATTTTGCACACGAGACAACACTTTGTGTGATCCATAAATTGTTGTTTCGAGTCTGGGTGTTAATTGTCCTCGTTAGATGTATGTTTGTAAAGTACCCCGCGACACAGGATTTAGTCCTAATGCGGGAGGAGTCTTTAAAAAAAAAAAGAAAAAATATAGAGAATTATTGCTCACTGAACGGTGAAGAAAAACATCATGATTATTGTCTTATAGAAAAATATAGGGGTAGTCTGACACCAATTTTGTTGCCGGACAAGCAAACTCTTTGACTACACGTAAGGCGTGGTGGTTTTAGTGGCGGCCTCGCTGCTTAACACCACACAAGTGTTTTGTGTTCGACCCTCATACTGAACATCGATTTATGTGACGCGCGTGTTGTTTCGAGTCTGGGTATTCTTTGTGTCCGATTCTTAAAAATTCATTCATAAAGTTTCGTTTTAAGCAAATAAGTGGAAAAGAAAATTGTCGTGGTCTATCGGACTCTCTATTTTTCTTTCTTCAAGTTATTTCAGGTCAAACCAAACCGCTACCATTAAAATCATCAACTAGCAAGTTACATAGTATTGGCATCTGTCTGCGTTCGACAAATTTATTGGTGGATTTATTGACATCAGTCGCCAAAGCTTGATATTGTAACATGTGCGATTTGACTATCAATCAGGTTGGTCAGTACAATTTTACAACATAATATTTACAAAACAGAATGTATTCGGTTAAAAAGGTTACATGAATGTATGCAAAAAAGCATTTTTTTATTTGTGTATTCGGTTATAGTTACGAGCAAATCGCTTGAGAGTTACACAGGTAAAAAAAATATAAAAAGCGATATTGTATGGAAATTATTAACAAACGACAAGTTAATCTTCAACGGGCTATCTCTACGTCCAGAAGTGTACAACAATCAAAAAGAGGGTTTGTAATATATACACTACGCGAGTATTAGTGTAACATTGTTGACGGATGTAATCAAGGGTTAATAATTTATATACAGTATCTTATTATATATGGTTGGGGCGAGCCTCAGCTACCTCCCTGGTCACAGGTGGCGGATAGTGAAACATCCTATAGTAAAATCAAAATCAAAATCATTTATTCATCTAGGCCACAAAGTGACGCTTATGAACGTCAAAATTTAAGTTAATTACTTAATGATTCTACATTTATATTTACTGCCACGTTCGCAATGCAGTAGGTAGAACCACGAGAAAGAACGGGCAATAAAACTCATGGCCACTCTTTTCAAACAAATATAAAGGTGGTACATTTTATTTTTGTAAGGAGCTGCAACTGTTTCACATTGTAGACATCTACTAGTAATTTTTTTAGTAGCTATTGATATCATACTCAAGCATTAAATGATGTTCATATGGTAAGCCTCCCAAAGTAAATATGGTGAAACAGGAGCATCCACTTACGTCTTTTTAATGTAGGCAACTCGCGAACATGGTCAGAACTACGGTAGAAGTGAATGAAGCAGAAAGTAACGGTATATGAAACCAAAGCAATCGACAACCTATTAGTTAGCCCATGACCACGAGTTACCCACATTTTACAAATCCGCAAAGTTATAATGAAAGTGTGGAACATGAATGCAAAATATAGTATGAAATGAAAATATCGTAATTAACTACACTATAAAATAAAACTAATAATTATTGACCTAGTCAAAAGCGAACAACTACTTCCAAGCGCTCCTGTCATCAAAATAATCCTTCAAACTGTAATATGCCATATTTATAAGATTCTTTTTAACTTCTGCCTGAAACGAACTTAATGGCAAATCTAAAATATAAGTTGGTAATTTATTGTATATGCGAATACTGAGCCCAATAAAAGAGCTATGCGTTTTGTGCAAACGAAAATACGGAACACATAATTTATGTCTATTTCTAGTATTGATATTGTGTAGGTCACTATTCATTTTATAAGAATTTATATTTAGTCTTACATGCATAACACTGGCATAAATATATTGTGACGCTACAGTAAGAATACTAATAGTTTTAAATTTTTCTTTCAGTGAGACTCTTGTCTTTAACTGGTTAATGGCCCTAACTGCCCGTTTCTGCAATATAAAAATATTTTGGATATCAGCAGCTCTATCGCATAACAATATGCCATTTGACATAACACTATGAAAATAACTAAAATAAACCAATCTAGCCGTATCGACATCGGTCAACCTACGAACCTTCTTAACGGCATAAGCAGCTGAGCTAAGTTTCCCTGAGAGATATGTAACATGCGCATCCCATTGTAACTTCGAATCAAGTGTTAATCCTAGAAATAATGTGGATTCAGTTGTTTCGAGTACATCGTCATTTAAAACTATGTTAGGACCAAGGTTTCTGACATTAGGCAGAGCAAACTTAACACATGTTGTTTTTTTGGCGTTGAGTACTAGATTGTTTACATTAAACCATTTAGTCACTTGAATGAGTGCACTGTTTATTTCGTTAAAGTGTTCCTTATTTCTATCTTCTTTAATTATCAAAGAAGTATCGTCAGCAACAGTACAACGTCACAAATGTTTCTCAAGTAAAAAGATAAATCGTTTATGTAAACAAGAAACAAGAAAGGCCCTAGGATGCTGCCCTGTGGCAGTCCTAAATCAGCAGGTAAGCCACTGGATTTTGAGCCATTTATTTCAACACATTGGATCCTGTCACTTAACTACGACTTAATGACATCCAATGCTTTAGTCTGGACGCCGTAATGTCTAAGCTTGCACAAGAGCGTCTCATGGCAGACACAATCGAATGCTTTCAAAAGGTCGCAGAACACACCAACAGCATTTTGGGAACTCTCCCAAGCACTGTAGATATGTTTGAGTAACGCTACTCCTGCATCTGTTGTCGAGAGACCCTTGGTAAAACCATATTGCTCGCAATGAAGGAGGCTGTTTTTGTTTTGTCGTTCAACTAATGTTCACAAAGAACACTCAAACTCGAGTCAACATTCTGTGGATCGCACAAAGCGTTGTCCCGTGTAAGGATGGAACATAAAACATTTGGACGCAGTGCTAAATGGCGTGACGTTCGCTTAATACATCAATCACTATCCATGCAATCTGTGTTGAAATGTCGTTGTAATAATATTACTGCCCAATCCTCGTATACCTCTTCAAATTACACCTCATTATTGTTTTTCATCCGTGTGGTGACGGATTAAGAATACGGAATGTCCCCACCCCATAACATCCCATGGGTGTCGTAAGAGCCGACAGAGGGAGCATATTATGCAGAGAACAGCACTGTAAGAGAAGGAAAACTTGATACAAACCCTATACCGACCCGTCTGGCCAGCGTGGTATAGTAGGCCAATACCTCCTTTCAAAGGAGAGGCCTAGTCCAACAATGGACTGTTAAAGGCTGATGATGATTGTTTTTGTTAAGGAAACGAATATATTATTTAAAATTACACCCAGAAGACGGCCGTTCAAGTTTGTTTTGTTTCGGATTCGAACTCATTTGGAAGTTGATTAACTTAACTTGACTTAAATAATTTCATCCGATTCAAATTGAAACGCCAGGACTGACTTGTGTTCAAGTGTTGTTTATTTACATTATTTATCTGTCTTTGTTTGTTTTGTTTGATTAAAATGTCTTAGTAGTTGCTTAAGTATGATCTTTTCAAAAATCTTACTAAAAGCAGGTAGTATCGATATTGGCCTATAATTACTAGGATCAGTCTTATTGCCGGATTTGAACAGAGGTATTATTCTACTATGTTTCATAAGATCTGGAAAATTGCCAGATTTAATACACTTATTGAATAAGTTGCTTAAATAAGGAGCCACTACGTCAATTATACTTGTCAAAAACTTAACAGAAATGCCCCAGAGATCACCTGTATTTTTAGACTCTAAAGACTTTAAAGTATTTATAATATCGGTAGAACTAATACTATGAAATTTAAATATTACTTCACATTTTCCTACACTAGACTCAAATAGGTTTTCTGCGACTATAGCTGATGATTTTAATTCTCTTGTAGTAGTAAGTGGTATGCTAGCAAAAAAGTTATTAAATGTGTGTGCGACTTCTTCGTCATTATGAATTATTTGATCATTATCAAGAAGACTAAAACTATTACTTCTTAATGTTGTCTTACCTGTTGTTTCATTAATAGCTCGCCAGGTTGCCTTAACTTTATTCTAAGATTGTTTAATTTTATTCCTAACGAATATAGCTTTAGCTGTATTGCACACTCCTTTAAATATTTTAGAATAATTCCTAACATATTCAGTGAAGTTTAAATCAGAATTTTATTTTTTCATTCCATACAACTCATACATTTTTGCTCTGCTTTTGTAAATACCCGCAGTAGCCCACTCATTAAAAGCTCGAGATTCCTTAATTACTTTTCCTTAGTCTTAAAAGTATTCTGAAACGTGTTATTAACTATATTAAATAAATTGTTAAAATTCTTATTTGGCGAATCTATTTCTATTAAGTCAGGATTCATAGTATTCATTCCAATCAATACTTTATTCCGGAATTCATTAAACTTATGCCTAGGTAATGGCCTAACCAACACTCTCTGTACGATGCTATCATTGTAATATGGAAACCTAGCTAATTGGCCACAGTGATCCGAAGTTAATTCAGAAGTAACTACTCTATCTGAAACAATACAATTACTAAATATGTTATCAAGACAGGTGAAAGATGTTGCCGTGATTCTAGTTGGTTCAAGAAATAAAGTTTTCAAATTAAATGATCTAAAAAGGTTTAAAATCTACAAGTCATTATTGAATTTTCAAGAATGTTAACATTAAAATCACCACAAACTATAATCCCTTTCTTATTGCTCCTAATTTTACTAATTGCATCTTCCATAACAGATTCAAACAAATTAAAGTCACTTAATGGAGGACGATATACACATATAATATTTATAATAATATGCTGCTCAAGCTCAACGCATGACAGTTCCACCGTGCGTTCTATAGACAAGCTAGCTATGTCTTTCCGTTCTTTACATGTTAAACTGTTTGAAACAATAATCAATGATCCACCATGAATAGCTTGTTTCCTAGAGAAGGCACTATGTACTGTGTATTGTGTGTTATTTATGAATTTAATCTGGTATTCTTTAAGGCAGTGTTCCGTAATGCACATAACTTTAATACTATGATTTTTTAGATATAAACCTAATTCTAAATCCTTGCCAGATAGACCTTGTATGTTTTGGTGTGCTACAGTCAGTTCAATATGTCTACCCTTTGTCCTGTTCTTAAGTTTAAAGAACTTGTGTCAGTATTCTCAATAGAAGAATTATAAGGATAGGAACTATTTACAGAAACTAAATTTTTGGATACCCTACATGTACCTGTGTAATTTTGTATATAATATGCTAATAATTTAGTAACTTGTCTTTTATAAAATAGTGGCAGATACATAGTATCTTTAGTCAATGTAAAATTATTAATAAAATTATTGATGTCAAAAAATAAAATAAAATCCTTATATTGCCATGTCAAATTGTATAATATCAAGTTATGTTCATGAATATGTCTATTCATCATAGCATTTAAACTATAAGCATAAGGCAAAGTCATACTAATAAATTTGCAATCATATGTTCTGTGAAGCGATAACATAACTTCTGTTAAATTAATTATATCTTTTTAGTCACCATTTGACTATCACCGTTTGAGATATTTATTGTGGACTCCCTATCAAATATTATTGTATTTAATTTATCAATTAGATGTGAAAAAGAAGACTCTGGATAGCAATAATTGATAATATTGTGTTGTTTCAATTCACAATTCATTAAACTACCTAAGCCTAAACCTAGCCTATCAGAGAACATAATTATAAACTTTATTTGTGCCATTCCTACCTAAGGAAGACCTATCTGTTGTATTATTTGCTAAATAGTAACTTTTGTCAATATCCAAAATATTCTAAGAGTCACAAGTGGGTATGGTTGATTTTATGCTATTTAAGCAAGTATGTAGGATAGCCGCGAATAAGGGGAAACCTAAATAAGCAGTCCCGGACCTGAGGCGGTAAGGTTATCAGGGAGTGTTGGAGTATTCGGTGGCGCGAGTACTCCCAAGAAATGACACAGAAGTCTCAATGACGACCTAACGACATGGCGAACAAACATAGCCATTAAAAAGGTGTTGCCCTGGCAAGGGAAGCAGCTTGCCAGTATCTGGATTCGCGGATCTCGCGGGGAGAAGTACGACTGTTCAGAAGAGAACGTGCGGGCGAAGATGGAAACCGTCACAACCGACCGCACCACTGTGATCACCAACCCGTCGTTGCTGACGCGGTGATTATGGCTAAAACCCTTCCCTAATAAACCATGATTGCACAAAACTAAAATCGACCCCGAGTTCCCAGCGCTTCGTCTATCCCCGGCCCGAGCAGTGACCAGGTGACATGAGGCAGGGGTGCGATAAGTTATCCCTGGGAGTTGGCCAACTGCTACAAATTGAAACTTTTGACATATAACATTCAGTCGCTGTCGTCGGATGATAGGTTGATAGAACTAGAGAGTGAGCTCAGTAACATCTCAGTTGTAAGACGTTGTCAAACATCCAACGTACAGAGCTAGAAGACCGTTTACGCAAATTTGATGCCATATACGATACTTTTGATGATTTGCAGACGGAGATAGAAATACTGGCAGATAAACCGGACGAAGCCTACACAGGACCGCGTCAAATTTGAGGAGCGTTACCATGCTCTGGCTGCACAGGCTCGTTGCTTGCTGGCTGACGCAGGCGTCGGTGATGGCGGGTCTGTAGCGGGCTCAGCAGGAAATAATACAGGTGCATCGTCCCATCATAACTTAATTCGTTTACCAAAAATTGATTTGCCTAGCTTCGATGGTAGTTATCAATACTGGCTCGAGTACAGGGATACGTTTCTATCATTAATTCATAATAGCAGTAGTATTGATCCATTATCTTCGTGCGTCGTTAAAAGGTAATGCTCCAGAAATTATAAAAAATATCGATTTTAAAGCTAGTAATTATGAAATGGCGTGGAACTTGCTTTGTGAAAGATTTGACAATAGTAGACTTTTAGTAAACAATCATCTACAATCATTGTTCAATGTCGAAGCTATACCTAAAGAGTCGTGTTCATCTTTGCGTCATCTTGTTGACGGCATTAATAAAAACATAAGGGCGCTGAAAACATTGAATGAGCCTACGGAGTACTGGGATACCATTATCATTTATATGATGGCAAATAAATAAGATTCCATTACTTGTAGAGATTGGGAGGAGTACCGTAACACTTTGACTACTTCACCCACATTATCACAGTTTTGTCAGTTCATTAACAATAAGGCTGATTTATTGGAGACCTTGGAGGATACTAAAACTAACAAAACAAATAGCAGTAGAACTTACGCCAGTAGTAGTAGTAGAAGTTTTATAGTTGCCACTAACAAGAGCAATAATCAGCATCGACGTTCCTCTCTTAATACATTACAATGTCCTATGTGTTCTAAAGAACATCTATTGCATACTTGTGAAGTCTTTCGAAGCCTACCGGTTGAAAAACGCATTTTAAAGGCAAAAGAATTTAAAGTTTGTTTTAACTGTTTGCGTCTAGGACATACCACAAAGAGATGTCGATTATCACACTGTAAATATTGTAGTGCTAGACATAGTACGCTTTTACATGTTGAGCCGCCTAGTAACGCCGCTTATCAAGACCCCATGCCTAATAGTGTAGTTCTCCCTGCTGACACTTCTGATCGTACCTCATTGCCTATACGGTCATCAGATGACGTCGTGTTATCTAGTGATACTGTGTCAACGCGTACTACTTCTTCCCAAGTTTTGCTTTCCACAGCTATGGTGAAAGCGGTCGGCGACAAGGGCAAGAAGTTCGACGCCAGAGTCCTGCTGGATAATGGTAGTACTGCAAACTTCATTACTCAGACCCTTTGCAACAAGTTGGGATTACCTCGACGTAACACGTACTCCACTGTAACAGGTATCAATAGTCAGACTTCCGTTAGTACACAGTCATGTAATCTAAATATTGAGTCTTACAATGGTAGTTACAAGAAAAATATTGATTGCTTTATTTTGCCTGAAATAACCAAAATTATACCATCTTCTTTAATTGATATAACGAACATTCCATTACCGTCAAATTTACAATTGGCTGACCCTTCTTTTAACATTCCCTCAGAAATTGACATTTTAGTAGGTGCTGAGGTCTTTTGGCATATCTTAGGTAGAACTTCTATGGACCTAGGAAGAAACCAGCCAAAATTATGTGACACTAAACTTGGATGGATAGTATCAGGCCCCGTGGCTCTTCCATCGCATCCATCCTCATCAAAGAAGTCACATTTTTGTAATTTATTAGTAGATGATGTAGGCTTTAACTTAAACAAATTTTGGGAGCTAGATTCTGTATCTTCAATACATTCGCAGTCACGAGAAGAGCGTGACTGTGAGCAAAGTTTTTTTTACAAAATACTACTTGCGACAATAATGGTAGTTTTGTAGTTACCATACATCCTAGCGTCTTAGGCCAGTCATAAAGTATAGCAAAAAAGCGATTTTTATCTTTAGAGCGTCGTTTTCAACGCGATCCTGTATTCAAGGAGCGATATATAGCTTTTAAGCAGGAATACGAGCGTCTGGGTCACATGACTGAGAATAGTGCATCATATAAGCCGCATTCTGAAGGTAATATTGATTATTTTATACCACACCATGGCGTAATGAGAGAATCGAGTACTACTACGAAGCTTTGAGCAGTCTTTGATGCATCAGCTGCAACCACATCTGGTGTATCATTCAATGACATCCAGATGGTAGGTCCTACTGTCCAGGACGATCTTTTATCAATTTTACTGCGTTTTCGGCAACATTAATATGTAGTCACGGCTGATATTGAAAAAATGTACAGAGCTATTTCTGTAACTCCCTCACAACGGTCACTGCAGCAAATTGTTTTTCGTAAAAGTCCGGAGCTACCTCTTAGGACATACAGGCTTAATACTGTCACTTATGGTACGGCTTCTGCTCCCTACTTAGCCACTAAGTGTTTAGTAAGTCTGGCTGCATCTGCATCCAATGAGGCCACTAAGAACTCCATTAAAACAGATTTTTATGTTGATGATTATTTGTGCAGTAGTGCTTCTATTTCCGGGGCAGTGCAGTTGGTAAAGGAGGTATTAGCCATTTTAAATTCTGCAAATTTTCATTTGCATAAATGGCAATCAAACAGTCAGGAAATATTAAAACAAATTACAGGTAATTCCGAAAGCCTAAACGATTCTGGTAGCATCCTTAACTTGTCAGACTATAAGACTGCGTCTTCGAAAACTTTGTGTTTACATTGGTTATGCAACTCAGAGACTCTTATTTTCTCTATAGGGATCGATATAAGCGAACGTGTCACGAAACGTCACATTTTATCAGTGATTAGTAAGATTTTCGATCCGTTAGGCTTGATAGATCCATGTGTGGTACTAGCTAAGATAGTTCTTCAAAAACTATGGATATATAAATGTGATTGGGACGATGAAGTGCTCCAACCGATACGAGAGCTCTGGTTATCTTTCGCAAATGGGCTTCCATATCTCAATACATTAAAAATTCCACGATGGGTGTCAGGTGATAATTCGGTGTCATACGAAATACATGTTTTTACACATGCATCGGAAAAGGCGTACGGTGCATGTGTATATGTCCGCTCGATTAGTAATGAGTCAATTAAGGTTCAGCTTCTGGTATCCAAAAATCGCGTGGCATCGATTAAACCCACAACAATTCCTCGTTTGGAACTCTGTGGGGCTTTGTTAGGAGCAAGACTGTGTACTAAGGTTCTGAATTCGATAACTTTGCTAACAAGTAGATGCCAATACTGGTGCGACTCATCAATCGTATTAAGTTGGTTGTGTATGTCGCCAAACGCACTCAAACCCTTTGTACGTAATCGCGTTGATGAGATACAGGAAAGCACCTCAGGTTACAAGTGGAGTTACGTGCCGTCGAAGGATAACCCGGCAGATCTTGTTTCCTGCGGGCTGAAGGCTGATCAAATTTTGGATAATTCTTTATGGTGGTCGGGACCTAGTTTCTTGTTAAAACAAGAAAATGAATGACCAAATATGCCCAATAATGCCGCAAAACAGGACCTACCTGAAATTATCATAGCACAACCCAATCATCATACCTATCATTCATCAAATTCATCTATTCTTGAACAATCATATATTAAATTATTAATTCATAAATTTTCATAATTTAGTCGTTTACGAAATGTAGTGGCCTATGTACATAGATTTATGTACAATCTAAAAAATAAAAATAATAAAATGTCAGGTTCCCTTTCTCATGATGAACTTAATAAGGCATTAATTATAATAGTGAGTCATGCTCAAGCTGACATGTTTCCCAACGAGTACAGACTACTCAAAGCGGCAAAGTCTTTACCTCGAAAAAATAGACTTATTTCGTTAAGTCCCTTTTTAGATGACGATGGTGTCATTCGTGTAGGCGGCAGGCTTGACAACTCTCCCTACGATTATAACGTAAAACACCCTACTTTGGTGTGCAGTAAGCACCACCTAACAAAAATTATGTTTGAAAATATGCATCTAAAGTTGCTCCACGCTGGTCCTCAGTTACTGCTAGCTAATGTTAGACAAAATTACTGGCCTTTAGGAGGTAGAAATCTAGCCAAAGCTGTGGTTAAAAAATGTATTCAGTGTTTCAGATACAAATGCCAGAACATGCAACCGATTATGGGTCAACTTCCAATTTCTAGAACTTGTTTGGAGTTTCCCTTTTTAAATTGCAGCGTAGACTATGCCGGGCCAGTATTTATAGCTGATCGCAAAGGTCGGGGATGTAAGCTAATAAAGTCGTACCTGTGTATTTTTGTATGCCTTGCAGTTAAAGCCGTCCATATCGAGCTCGTTACAGATCTCACCGAAGAAGCGTATATGGCAGCTTTAAATAGATTGATAGCTCGTCGCGGTAAACCTAAAAGTATTCTATCTGACAACGGCACCAATTTCGTAGGAACTTGTAATGAATTACAACAACTTTTGCAAGATTCCAACCTATCTTATGATATTGCCCAGCAAGACATTGAATTTACTTTTGCTCCCCCTTATTCTCCACATTTTAACGGCATCGCTGAGGCTGCCGTTCGGTCTACAAAACACCATCTGAAACGACTACTACAATTAACGCATTTTACATACGGGGAAATGGCCACTTGTTTGACTCAAATAGAGGCAGTTTTAAATTCACGTCCGCTCACCCCATTCTCCTCTGATCCTTTAGATTTTACAGCCCTCACACCTTCACACTTTCTAATTGGACGCTCACTGATGTCTGTTCCGCATCCACAGGTGGCTGACATTAATATTAATCGTTTGGAGCGATATAAAAGAGTGGAACATATTAAGCAACATTTCTGGACCCGATTCCACTTAGAATATGTTTGTATGCTTCAGAACAAGACTAAGTGGACCTCTTCAACAGGACAGCTGACCGTTGGAACGAGTCTCCAAACATAGGCTAACGACGACACTCGCGCACTAGTTTCTTTGCCGTAATATTATAATAGAATATTGTAATAACTAGTAATCGTTTACTGTAATATATACCTAGCGTTTACAGTCCACTGTTTTATTACATACTGGGCTAGAATCCTCAACAGGTAATAAAAGATGCCGCGACAAATTAGTGCACTCATCGAGTTTTTTCTAAAAACTAAATTTTTATGTATATTTATTATTAGTAGAGTACTTATATACCAGATTGCCTATTAAAATGTATAAAACTCGATTGTGTATAAAACTCGATGAGTACACTAATTTGTCGCGGGATCTCGTATAAGTGCATATTTAAATGGATTCACGTATAGTCTGAAAATGCAATCCTGTCTATCAATTTTATTTACAGAACAGACACGATGACGTAGCCAGTCAGCTAGTAACTTATATAAATATACAAAATATAACACCAGCAACACATAAATAAAATACAATCCAAAAAGAATAACGTTTCACCGAAATCTGTACAGAAATAAATATACATAGTTTGGGCTGCAATAAATAACATGTACGGAACGGCAGACACGCGAGATCATCCTTCAAGCAAGTGAGGAAAATATTAAATGCAATTGTTTGTCTTCACTGTATGTGTCATGAGTAGAGGAAATGGTTCGTTATTTTAGATTCACTCACGACTGTTTATGGCAATTGGAGTGAATGATATCATTGTGTCGAGTAAGGGATCGACACAGCTAGTAGAAGTGAGAATTTACGCAGTGGATGGCTGGACACGAAGAGCCGGAATTCGAACCCAAAGCGGTGTCCCTGAAGAAGCTTAGTATATGTCAAGCAGGGGACTGCAATAGGCTAACGGTGACAATGATGATGATGTTGATGGAGAGATTAATAAATAATTTATTAATCAAAAAGTAATGATACAGCTTGTACAAAATAAGAATGTACATAATCACATGAACAATAATATAGCTGCTAATATCATACACGAAAATAGCACTGTGCCTTAAACTAGGTTATAACTGTATCTTAAGGAACAGTTTTTAAATATACGATACTATACATTTATGACATATAGCGAGTGTGAAGCAAATGTTAAATAAATATAAAAGTAAAATATTATTACTAATTTTAAATTTAATTTAAATTGATTTTATCTTGAATTTAATTAATAGATTGTGTTTACTAAGGCTATAAGGTGTTAATAAAGGCTTTATAATAAATTTATAATTATTATAATTTAATCTTTAAGGTGATTACTTTTCAATTGACTGACCAGACATGACTGTAATACGTATTTTTGTTTTGGGTATCTGATATTCCGATTTTGTGTCACGCAATCATGGATTCTTTCTGTAATGATCAGTACCGTGATCTATCTTATTAAAATGCTCCAACTTTCTATATGTTCCAACATATTGTTACACAATATACATGCAATTAGTATTGCTCCAGCATTACTAATTGCATCCATGTAAGTGATTCTTCAAAATAATATTATGGATTGTTGACTTAAAATATTTATTTCATTTTTATTTACGTCATGTAATAAATTAAACAATATCATGGGCATCATCTCCTAACAAAAAAAAATTCTGCAAAGCTCTCCCATAGACTAAGTACCAATAAACCAAAAGTCAAAGTTCACGTTCACTGCCGGCCCTTACGTCTTAATTTGACCCCAAAACGGCATTCACAGTCCAGTGTACAACTTCCCAAGCACTCCATTTACTAAAGCACCTATCTTTCGCCAGTAACGTTGTATGACCACTCATTCGGTTCCCACTTGTTGCAGATTACTTGAAATTACTTTTCCCAGTTCGAAATTACAGTTTGTGATGGAAATTTTCTAGGAAGGGTTGCTTTAGTAATTATACGGAATGTTTTGTTACAGGGTTTTTGTTAGCTAAGTATTGTGTTTCATTCTCATTTTGGGTTTCAATATGTGTTTTTTTTGTTATATTAGGGTGGCAATAGGCCATCGCTCATCTGATGGTCAGCGGCTGACCCTATCTCTTAGACAGAAAACAGGGTAGCGATAGCCCAAGTTGAGATACCAAGAGTCCAGTCAGTACCCTTGCATACGCTGGCAATAGTAGTCTAAAGTTTGAAATATTGCTATCGTATGGGTAGCGAGTTCTTCGTTTTAACTCTACGCAATACGTGTATTTTTTAAGTAGTATCTTAACATTAATACACTAAAGCAGGTATATTTGCTACTAAATATAAGCTATGTACTTACAAATGACTTAGTTTTACTAAAACATTTATCCTTAGCAGGCAGACGTTACAGCCTTAACACAGGCAATAAACTAGAACGCGATAGGATTTACCTAAAAACGGTTAATTTTAACCGACACACTTTGAAACTGGGGCAGCGAGTTGCGTAACTGACTACGTTCAGTTTTCCAATATTTCACTGCACTTTTTACTGTTGAACTGTGGGATAATAGACAGAGAGGTCAGTGTTTTCATTAGAATATCCTTTTGGAGAAACTAACAGACTATGTAGAGGTTTTGAGCCGGCGGCGTACAAATATTACTTTGTGACGTCATCTAAGTACGTATTTTCTACTCTACATACTACAGTCAGTATTTATTAAAATACATATATCATCATACTACGCAAGACAAACAGCGGTGTAAGTAGATTCACTATTATTTGCTGAAAGAAGGAAAACATCGCACTTTATTAACATTTTCTATATTTTGTGTTATTATATATGTTACTAGCTGACCCGGCAAACGTTGTTTTGCAAAATTTTTTTTTTTTTTTGAAATATAGATGTTGGCCGATTCTCATAGATACCGGATAAGCACAAAAAATTTCATCAAAATCGGTCAAGCCGTTTCGGAGGAGTATGGGAACGAAAACTGTGACACGAGAATTTTATATATTAGATTATATCTATACATATAATAAAATGGTAGGAAAGTCAAAACTGTACATTGAATATTTTTTTTAAAGAATAATTGGGGTGTGATCTACTATCGATACCGAGGCCAAAAATATAGTTTTTAGAAATTTTGTCTGTTTGTCTGTTTATCTGTTTGTCCTTATATCCGGGCTAAAGTAAAAAAGTACTGCATGGATTTACTTCAAATTTGGCACAAATATTATTAAAAAGTCGGGTCACCACATAGGCTACATATTATCACGCTATGACCTACAGGGAACGAGCAGAGAACCTTTATTTCTTCAACGCATTCTGTAACAACGTGTAATGTAACAATGCATATTTGAGTGTTGTTATTATATTAACTATGCTATAAGCTAGCTTCACACTATAAAAATCACGCAATATAAGTAATTTAGGCTGATAAACATAATTAATTGAATATTTAAGTAGAATCAAGACAATTTTAATGCAGCGCAATCTAAGAGAGTTCAAAAACATCAAGTCGAATTACATGTGTAAGCCCTTTTTGGATATAAATAATTTAAATTTGAACATGTTGGCGACGTTAATAGTTGTTTTCAAAAGTCATAGATGGAGTTGTACATTTTCTTCTTAAAAATTGTATTTTTAATTCGTTTCAGAGATGAGCAAGACTATTAGTTGAAGTTATTGAATTAATTAACTACACCATCGCCACTCTTGATTGCTTACATCATTTCTGTCAGAATAAATAGTAATAGAGTTAGTACAAAATAAACATTTTGGTCACATTGGTGTAATTATTGCTTCTTAATTAATATATTTTCATGTCGCATGTAAACTTGCTTTAAATTGTCTTCCGGGATATACATATAGCACGTACCTTTGTTTGGATTAACTGTATATAAACATAAGTAAGATGTGGAACTAGCTAGATTATTTTTACTCACACACAGCCATTTATTTATTGTTACGTCTGAAGCGGTTTGGTGGATACTGGTGTTCTCTATACATGAGAAGCATCCTACCGTAATGCATTTACACGACAGCCAGCGCATATATTTTGATCCCGACAGCGTTGCTGAGCACTTGGAAAAGCCGCGTCAAACAACTCTCTTGGCATTTTTCAGGCTCTGTAAAATCGATCAGTTTGGGAGGTCCCTTACGTATGACGAGATGCCTACATATTACACGTACGACAAGCAAAAGGGTGTATTTAACCGACGTTGACGAGCAGGTGCTGTGGAAGGTTTTCCGGGAAGTTTCAAGGACATCGCATTTTGTAGAGTTTATACCGTACTTTTATATTATTTGTGTAATAATGTCGAATGCTATTTTCTGCGGTAGTTACTTCACACGTTCCGAGGCCCAACGTCTTTCGCCTTTCTGAGGACATTTGATGGCTTGGAGTATCCCACTTACCGCACAGCCTGCGTAGTACGTCACTTTCTCGACGGTGACCAAGACTGCGATGACAACCTCGCGGAGGCGAGCGTCAGTGACAGTCCCAGCCGCATGCGTCATCTGTTTGACGTCATCTTGGTGTTTTGTGGAGTCGCGAACGCGGTAGCTTTCTGGGAGAAGTATCGCCATCATCTGTCTGAAAATTTTCTACGAGCTTTGAGGCGTGTTACTAGAGACGAAGTCGAAGTAACTGATGACCGCGTGCTGAACACCTGTCCCAGTTCATTTCAAGACGTGGTCTTTTCTATCGGCGGCAATCCACTGGTCAAATATTTGTAACCAGCTGCCCAATCATCACGGCATCAAGACCGTGAAAATTGGGAGTATAACGCTGAGACAATTTGAAATGACCACTTTACGAATTTTACGACACCGTCCTTGATAGCGTTGGGCAAAGCCAGGATAAAATGTTTTTCTTGGATGCTCCTGGTGGAACAGGAAAAAAATTTGTTACTACTGGCATACTTGCAGAGGTCAGGAGGCAAGGCAAAATTGTCATTGCTGTAGCGTCGCCGGTAATCGCTGCCACACTGATTTCGGGTGGCAAGACAGCACACACCATGTTTAAATTTCCCACCGATTTAGAGAGCGCCGTAACACCCGTTTGTGGTGTGTCCCGTAACACTGATAAGGGACACGTGCTCAAGGATTGCTCTCTGAACGTATGGGATCAGCGTGCGATGGCCAATAGGAAGGCAGTTGAGGCCATGGACTCCACATGCCCTGCAGGACATCCGCAGGAACGAGCATTTAATGGGTGGTCACAGTTCTGTTCAGGGACGATTCCCGACAAACGCTTCCCGTGGTGACGCGGGGATCGAGGGCTGACTAGGTCATCATCATCATCATCATCATCATCACCCTTGAACAGTCCACTGCTGGACTAGGCCTCTCCTTTGAAAGGAGGAATTGGCCTACTATACCACGCTGGCCAAATTGGTATAGGGTATGTATCAAGTTTTGCTTCTCTTACAGTGCTGTTCTCTGCATAATATGCTCCCTCTGTCGGCTCTTACGACACCCATGGGATGATATAGGGTGGTGACATTCCGTATTCTTTATCCTTCACCAGACGGACAAGGTGAGTGCTTCGTTAAAATTATCTTTGTTGTGGACACGAGTTCGTGTGCTGCGCTTGACCATTAATATGAGAGCTCAGCTCGGCGTCAATGCACGTGCTCAACAATTCTAAGATGTCTTTCTAAGTCTTGACGAAGACACTACCAGAGGAGAGAGGTGGACAGGTGTTGCTTCCAGAGTCTCTCAGAAGAGTTGTATCCAGCTTAGAATTATACAGCTGTATACCGTAATAGTAGAATTCTTGAGTGTGTGATTGGCCTATTTTGACGCCCAAAAATGATCAGGCTGTAGCAATTAACGAATGCATTGTCTCGGAAATTGAGGGGAATGAAGTGGTCTACAACTCTAGAAACACTGTCGTCGAGCAAGAAAACGCCACACATTATCACGTGGAATTTTTGAACTCCCAGTCAGCAAGTAAACTTCCAGCGCATAGCATCAAGCTGATGGTCGGTGTCCCGATTATGCTTCTTCGGAACCTATCTCCTCCGAAGTTGTGTAACATGACACGCCTGAAAGTCATCTCGCTCCACAGACACACCATTTAGGCGGAAATTCTTACGGGTTGTGGCGTCGGCGAGGCAGTATTTATACCACGCATTCCTCTCATACCTCATAACTTCCGGTTCCCGTACAAGCGCATACAGTTACCCGTGAGTGTTTGCTTCGCGATGACCACCAAAAAGTTGCAGAGGCAGACACTGAGGGCAGCGGGTGTCCTGTACGTCGCTTGCTCCCGCGTCACCAGTCCTGACTCTCTTTACATTTTTGCCGGGGGGAGCCAAACCACTAATGTTGTATATCGAGAAGTCCTATAAGTATGTATTTTACCCTATTATGTATTCCTTATTTTCTTCATCTGCTTCAGTCACAACTTATGACTTAATTCAGCAGAATCACCATAAAGTCATTTATTCAAAGCAGGCTGAAAATCAGCAATTTTTGAAGGTCAATTTTACAAAAGACAGTCTCCCTCATGTTATTACTCTTTCTGCAGGTATGAAATATAAAGAAAAAACGGGTAAATGAATGTTATTTTAAAAGGTATAATCGTAGGTATTTATTTAATAGTTAGGTGCTGTATAGCGTTCACGCAGACGAAGTCGCGGGCAGCAGCTAGTATTTATATATTTTCCGAAAGAGGTGGCGGGATGACTTAGACGCCTACCACAAGAACTGGACTGAGGTTGCGTGCGACAAGCAAGCCTGGAAAGATTTGGGGGAGGCCTTTGCCCAGCAGTGGGACAGGGTAGAAGCTAAAAAAAAAATGTTTGTGAATGTGCTGTTGTGTCTTATTATCGTGATCTTGTCGTATTGTGCTAGTCTAGTTTAATGCTTTTATGTTATTCTTTAAATAACCATATTAATTAACGACAACATTATGGACAATCCAGCACATCTATGAAAAATACAATGTAGTTACTTAGATATTTAATTGTATAAAAATGGACGATGAAAAGAGTGGCCCTCAGTTTCTTGCCTGATTCTTATCAGAGGCTCTACTTTCTGAACAGGCAGTTTTCCAATGCTCAATTATGTAAATATGCATTTATATTTATTTATTTTTCTTGTATTACAATCTATGACTTTCTGACGTGTCCAAAAATGGTTGACATTTTTGTGGAAATAAACATATTTGAGTTTTAGTTTGAATCGTGAAAAACTTACATGTCTGAGATTTCTTCACAATGTTCTTGAAAGGCATGTGAAGTGTGTTAAGCCGTACTTGGACAACGTGGTAGATTTTGGCTGAACCCTTTAATGAGAAGAGGCTTGTGCTCAACAGTAGGACAAATTATAGACAAGGTTGATGATGACAATGACAATGTTGGGACTATAAAAATCTTAATACTGTTTGACCAAAAACATGGATAACTATATACAGGGTGTCACAAGACCCTTTCAATTCTCATAAATCGAAATATCCGCTAGGTCGGTCAGATCGAACTGGCGCGAATGATAACGCGTATTTATGTGATATTGGACGCTCTGTAAAAGAACTACATCATGAGCTGTATCTGAAATAGTACATAGTACCTATATTTTCTATGAGATCAAATATAATGACCACCATAAAATGCTTGGATACCCTTTAGCTCTTTAACCAAAAATATATACTTAACACCAGAAAAATAAAGTCTAAAATTACAATTAGTACTAGCTATTTTAGTCACGACTGCACTTCAGATTGTATTCGAGCACCAAATGTATTAAATTATCACCAAATAAATAGGTTATCAAAGTAGGTAGGTCAACTTAGTTTATTAAAGTAGGTGATGTAAACAAATCCAATTTATGTGTTGGTATTTCATACAACTAACAAAAAACTTTGGTTTTTATTTTACATTTACTACTTTTGGGTTAACAAAGATTTATTTGGAGTCATTTTGCTTTAATAGGATAGCGAAATGTTAAAACTTTTAATATAATTTTACATTAAAATGCGGGTATCATTTTGGTGACCATTTACTTTTTTTGTCTGTTATATTTTACTATCTGGTGGTAAGTAAATCATAAGCCATTTTCTATTTCGGTGGCTCACTTGATTTGACTACATCCTCGTTACTTAACAGTGCGCCAAGTGTCGCGGGTTCGATTCGTTCAAGAGACAATATTTTGTGTTATCCACAAATAGTTGTTTGGAGTCCGAGTGTACTATGTCATCATCATCATCCTCCTAGCGTTTTCCGAGTTTTAACCTGGGGTCCGCTTACTAGCCTAACCGGATTTGGCTGAATATTAGGTTTTACACAGATCGACTGCCTGTCTGACCGCGGCAATCCGAAGGGATAGCGATATTCCATGGTTTAGACTAGTGTCAGTATTATTTAGAGTTACTAACGCCCTATAAGGACAGTCAAAGATCTTCATGACAGCCGCGATCGACGGCTCAACGTGCTCTCCGAGGCACAGGACAAGCGATAATTGATAATTCAATTTACATTGCACACAACTCCGAAAAGTCATCGGTGCGCGCTGTGGATTCGGACCCGATACCCTCTGCATGGCAGTTTGTTGGCATCTCCACTAGGTCGCTGCCTTTGGGTGTACTATGTGTAAGCAATAAATCAAACTCCTGTCGTGCTTGTCAACTAATATCTACGAATGTACAAATAACATTAAAATTTACAACTAGGTATAACTTTATAATATAAACCGCTTGAACGAACTTTATCTAATAGTATAAGAAACTAAGCAAGTAGATGTCTGCAGGGGTACCACATAACGATATAAATAAACTACATAACTACGACTCAACTATACAAGAGCGGGAAGACGACTACTGCAGCGCGCTAATACAATATTACGCCTTGCATATAATTTGTAGCGTCAGCAGCCGCTACATGTCTATAAAAGCAATGACCGTCAAAGTCATCAGACATGTCTACAATCTACGATCATGTAAATCGTCTATTACTTGCACATTAAAGCTAAATTGCTATCCCTTCAATAGAAAAGGCGTAACGTTTGTCTAACTAACTCTTAACTAACATCAGTCAGAAACTTCTACAATACCCATTCAAATCAGTTTTTACCAGCGTTCACTAATAATCCGACAGAACCACTATACAACTTTATATCGAACATTTATTAAAGCTCACCCATTGCTTTAATATCATATTACTCTAGACTAAACATGCCAGACAATGATACACCATGGGAGATTTTTCTCATAATAATCTCTTTATCAAAAGAACCATAACACCATGAAAATCTATTATGAGCATAACTATCCAATTTTGCACTCTACTAAAATATAAATAGAGTATAAAATAAAGATTGTGATAGTGTTTACATTAACATAATTTCATAACGAGGGGTGAACATATTTCTAATAACATATTTAGATTTTTTTATAGGATTCTTTGTGAAGATTTGGCATTAATGTGTGGGATAAGAGCCGTCTGATTATGGCCAGCGTTGGTCTTACAATGCGTGCTCGTGAAAGGTCGTTAATACACTGGGGTCGGTTCCGGTTACTATTGAGGGGTGTTATCGTAGTATGTTTGTATTGATTTGTTGATTTTGGCCCCCTGAGCGAAATGGAACGGACAGTTGATAGGTTTATTAGATGATCGTGATTTTGTAGTTGTACCCTGGCAAACAAATACTTACACTGAAATAACATTATCCGAACAATGATATATATATATATATATATATATATATATATGTCCAACATGCATACATATACTCTCGCCTTTTCCTGTCGGAGTAGGCAGTGGAAGACAGACAACGGAACGCCATTTGCTTCTATCATTACAAACCTCACGCACTTCCTCTACATTCATTACTCTTTTCATACATGCTCGTCGGTTCCGGGTGCTTCGGACCTTTCCGGTTTTAATGAAGGTAAAACTTACTACCTAATCTTCAAATTCAGATGATTTAATAGCAACTCACTAATTAATTTATTGTCTTAAAAACAAACTTCAAAATTTCCGGTAAAGGAGACAAACTTAAAGTTAAAAAGAAACGTTAAAATCCTTAATCTGTTATTTTACACAATAAAGAAAGGATTTAAACTTTAGATGTCTAGGATCGTTATCAATTCAAATATCTGAAGAACACATTAAAGGTATAAAGGAGTTAAGTGCGTAAAAATAACAAGTCGATAGTTCTCAAAACTTAATAATGAGATTGTAAAGAAAGGATGAAAAAAAGAGGAGAATTCTGCCTAAACTGACCCAAAAACTAAAAGCACTATTTAAATTTTGGAGTGCTTAACAATAAGCTTTTTATGCAGTCTAGTAATAAAAAATTTCAAAAGACAATGAAAAGGATACAGTCTTGTAGTTTGTTTTGCACTTCAGGTAACTGAGTTGCATTACGAAAGATGCGCGGCGTGAGAACATATTAACATGCAGCAAACAAATACAAAAATATTAACACGCAGGAACTAAATTCCTATAATGAAATAAAATTATTGGACTCTAAATCTCCCATCGTTCTTTCTGGCCGCTAATACCTTTTTCTATGTGGTTCTAGTTCAATATATTCTTTGGTCGGAAGCGGAGATTTGTGAAAAACTGCTCACAATCAGACAAGTCATAATATGACAGTTTGTTATTATGGCAAAAATTCTCTTCTGTATTGATTTTTGATATATGACATGAACTATGTTACAATCACCCTCAAGTTTGTTATTCTGTACTCTTGACTGTTAAAGTATCACATCCCTTTTTTTTTCAATAAAAGCGTGAACATCTATATTCTCGCAATTTTGACTCCGAACATTTCGGATTGTTCAATTGAGATCGTTACAATAATAAATCTTGCACAATAAATTTAAAACACAATAAATCAACGATCTCCGCTGTAGGTCCCCTAACTACAAATAAAAACCATTGTGCTGAACCAATAACACAGTTACATTATAAATAAACACTTTTAAAAGTAAAGGCCAACATACATGAAAAAAATAAGGACTGAGCAAATAAATAGGTTCAGGTAAAACACCTGCTGACAACGTAGCTCCACCCAATACTCGCGTTAATCCAGAACTACTATTAAGGGCGCATTGTTCTTACAACAATAAGAAGTGTCATCATCATCAGCCTTTAACAGTCCACTGCTGGACTATGCCTCTCCTTTGAAAGGAGGAATTGGCCTACTATACTACGCTGGCCAAACGGGTTGGTATAGGGTTTGTATCAAGTTTTCCTTCTCTTACAGTGCTGTTCTCTGCATAATATGCTCCCTCTGTCGGCTCTTACGACACCCATGGGATGATATGGGGTGGTGACATTCCGTATTCTTAATCCGTCACCACACGGAATTGTAATAAGAAGTGTACTTGCTAGAAAGATGCTCATAAAACCCACGTTAAGATCTTATTATAGGACATTTAGGAGACAAAAGGCTTGCCTCTTTACCGCGTGTAAATATCTACACTATACAATATCTTGCCACTCGCGAGTTATACGCGGTAATTTGAATAGATTCAAGTTCCTGTACCTTTCCAGACAATGAGAGATTTGTAAGTGGCCGTATTTCTTGGAAGACGTACTTTGTATCGCCGCTACGAGGTTTGAAGTGAAATTGCCTAGTTGAGTGTTCTATGATTTGTTGAACCATCGTGCTTATAGTATTATATACAAAGCTTTGCACAGAAAGTTATTGATAAGCCATCAAACTTGCATTGAGAAATAATTATTGTCTTAGGTGATTATTGTACAAGATAAGACGTACACTTCCTTTATTCAAAGGATGAAGTATTGGTTCTTTAAGCCTTTTTTAAATTCTAAGCATTGTCATCAATTGCATGGACTTTTTACTAACATTCCGCATTTTACCACTCAAAAATCTCTTTCGTGATGGCACTAAATTTCCGAAATCAACAATGAAGAAAGAACTAGTGAAATTCAGACTCTTCTAATTTGCTGAATTCATTAACCCAGAGATTAAGTCGGCCGCTTATCATTACGCGATTTTTGCAATCAATTCAAGTCTTCAGTCAGCTATCCAGAATAATACAAGCCTTGTTTATAATCTCGAATAACTCTACCATTTCTAATCCAATGCCCTGGTTCAAAGCCCAAACCTTTTCAATTAGCACACTGTATACGTCTAGGAACTTTTTAATTTCAAGTTTTCGAGTATTTGCCTATTATTCTCTATGTGATGTGTTTGGCACAAATGAACCTATTCGTTTGACCCAGACTTGGCACGAGACTCTCATTGGTAATTCACATACTTAATTAGGTCGACTTACATAATATGAAGACGCACGAGTGTAGGCTTAAGTGTTGAAATTGTATTCGTATAAGATTTTTCTACAGCGCTATGTATTATTATTTTTGCTATTTTTGAAACTTTTTCCAAGCAATATCAAACAGTTTTGCACGTAAATACCCCGCTACAAGACACTAAAAGATATTTTGGAGCCCTCTATTGTCTAAAAAATATAATTACTCGTAATCAAGCAGATTCTCGCAGCGGCGTTACCCGCGTGGTGTTCCATTTTTAAAGTTTTAAAGTCAAAGGTAGCCCACGTGCTTCCATGATGTATAAGCTACTAGATGAGCCCGCGGTTACACCCACGATATTTAAGGCTACTGCTCCGCTCCGGTCGCTCATAGTGTGATGTTATATAGCCTTTCTCGATAAATGGGCTGTCTAACACTGAAATAATTTTTCAAATCGGACCAGTATTTCCTGAGATTAGCGCGTTCAACCAAACAAACTCTTCAGCTTTATATATTAGTATTAGATATGATTGCAAAGTTTATTTAAAATGCAGTAGCTTATGCATGAAAAAGTAACATATCATCTTCAACCCATCCTCAGAAACATCCAAGTTTATAGTACTAAGATAAAATTTAGTTAGACTCTGTGAATCTCTTATTTCTGCGCATTTTTACTTAAGTCTGAGATTGAAGTGTTCTCTGCAGTCGTATTAAATTCTTGAAGACGTGACTTGGACATATCTTGAGACTGCTAAATTTTCCTGAACATTTTACCTTGCAGCCTTTGACCTACAAGCTCACAAATTCTTGATGTGCGTGACGTCTTACTGCTCAGCTGGTCGAAAAAAAGTTCATCTTGTTATGTGTTTGTTGTAAACATGTTCTACATTAAAGACGAAAGCTTTTATGAGACAAGATTTTTTTCTATTATTAGTTTGTCACGTGCATTTTTTTCATCACTATTCATAGAAATGGCTTTCACAATAAAGTACATACATACATATACTCAAGCCTTTTTCCCGGCGGGGTAGGCAGAGACATTAGAACGCCACTTGCATCTATCCTAACAAACCTTACACGCTTCCTATCATACCTAACTTCATAACTTTTTTCATACAAGCTCGCCGGTTCGGGGTGCTTCGGACCTTTGCGTTTTTTAAACGGTTTAATATAGTACGTATTTTATTCAATGTGTTCATTCCCATCACTTTAGTATTGTTTGTATGAAATTTAAGTACTTTCATTACTTGCTATATTCAGTTATTGGCAGTTCTTGTCCTCGAATTCACATCAATGCATAAAGTATATTCTGTCATGTCAAGTAATGTCATGTCAAGTCCCGATAAAATAAAAACAAAAAATATGTTGAATACAAATCGCGGAAATTTAAAATCAATTATTCTGTCATGATGTTGAATTCTCACGTCTCTTCGTTAGAAATGCTCAAAATCTATCTATCTATCTAAACGTCACGCCTGTCTCCCATTGGGGTAGGCAGAGATTATCGAACGCCAAATGCTCCGGTTCAAACATACCTCTTTCGCTTCCTCGACATTTATTAACCTCGTCATACATCTCGTCGGTTATGGGTACTTTTGACCCTTCCGCAGTACGTCACCAATTTGGTCGGCGTAAGTCCATCTTGGGCGTCCTCTACCGACGTCTCCATTCATTCTTACTCCATACACTTCTTTCGTAAATCTTCTTTCATCCATCCGTTCCAAATGTCAAAATCATCGCAACATACCTTTCTCAATTTTTGTCACTATATCTCCTTTCAAACCACACCTTTCTCGAACAAAACTATTTCTCACTTTATCTGTTATGCTCAAAATATATCTTAAAATAATGTTATATCCCGAATAATGTCCGTGTCATATTTTTTCGGGCGCAAATAAATTATAAGCTGTTGTTTTATTAAGAGTTGACACCCGTCAAATAGTTCATGATGTGAGTGCTTTCCCTTGTCGTACAGTGTTTTTGACGTTAACGTTCGGCAAATAATTTTATTTATATTCAATAAACCGTTTTTAGGTGATGGACTGCAACTCCATATTTTTGAAGATTTTAATTTAGGCTGTATACAGCATAAATGTAAAAGACACTGTTATTTTCTGTCAGCGATTGCTTAATGGGGAACTGCCATAATATAACTTTGTACCGCAGTCGCGCGTCGTTGTTAAATATCTGCAATTTTGTTTCATACAAACCTTCGACTGCCTATAACTAACACATAAAATAAAGATTTATCTTTCCCATATATACCTTCTCCTGTCAATAATTAATACATAAAATAATGATTTACTCCATTTGGTGTAGCCGTGCTTAATTTGTGCGCGTACGATCATTTCAGTGATACATTTTTATTTATATAAATTAAGATTTGAATCTGAAAACAACGGATGTTACTGCGGCTGTCGCATTGATTGTTATAGCCACCAGTGACAATGTTGAACATGTTGTTTACAGTCATCTGTTTACCAATAATGGTGGTGTGTCACATTATATGTAATGATTTTGGTGCAGGTATACCTATTACCTGTGTATGTGAGTAGGTATATAATATAAATGTTGTGTCACAAGACCTTTCAAAGTCTTCATTTTTATCATCATCCCCAAATTCTTGAATGAACTGTTAAATTATTCAATAATTGTCAACAATTGTATGACGTACAACCAAATTTAATTCACAAATATTAAAAACTAAATCCAAACAACTGTAACGTAAATTAAAATTTAATATAAAACTTTTATATCTTTAGGCGAAGCTATAATTATTTGGCATACCTACAACAACCCAGCTAACATAAATAATACTAAATTAAAATTATTTTAACCTGGGAGAGCAATTTAACCTACGTTGATCCAGTGGATCACCTTCTATGATTTTATTCCGAGCTTATTGAAAAGCGCTCGTAATTATTCTAAGCCTATTCAAGGTTTAGGTTCACATTATAACTGTCTTTTTTTTTGTTTTACGAGGTGGAAAATCCCTTTGGATCTCCGACTCTTGGGGGAAATAAGAGCCGGAGTATGTGGTGTTTCCACTAAAAACCACCTCGACTTCCGCCATGTACCCGTGTGTCGGAGGGTGGGGCATCACCAAAGCACTCGTCGCCACCCTCCGACGGGTATTGGCCCGCCAGATGGTCAGGCGGGCCCCGAACAAAACCCCCTTGGCGACGGATTAAGGTGTTGGACTCCGCCGCCAAAACGCCCAGCGGCCGCAGAGGATAGGGAGGACGGCAACGCAACACCGCATCTCCTCTTCCTCTGCGGCCCCACCGCGACGCATCGAATGGTGCGCCCCCATTTGGTCGCGGGAGATAGGGCGCGCGGCAACGCAACACCGACACGCCTCTCCTCCCGCGACCGCACCCGACTGCGAGGGACAGACAGAACTATCCCCCGCACCCGCACCGTTGGACGCGTCCTGCGCAGGCCTCCGTCAAGCCCACGCGGAGCGTCCCCTCCTGGATCCCTCTTAGCTTCACCGCGGGTGACCAATCCACGGTTACTGAGCCCCCCCACCACGACAAGGTGGAGGTCCCACGGGAGGGGACATTATAACTGTCTGGAATAATCGACCTACGCACTTTGCTCGATGTTAGGTCTTGAATGACAAGTATTATTTGAATAATAAATATGTATTTTTTTTTTGTTTGTGGTCTAGTAGGCCAATTCCTCCTTTCAAAGGAAAGGCCTAGTCCAGCAGTCGACTGTTGAAGGCTGATGATGATGATGAAACATCATTGCATTTTGTTGGGTGCTATCATTGAAAATGGCTACAGATACATGCAATAACGGGGTCTAAGTCGAGATAGCCTTGATATGTTTTATCGTAACAGCTTTTCGAAGTCCACTTCTGAACATAAGCCCCTCTACTGAGCGTCGACATAGCTTGAGAGCCGATAGAAGGATTTGGGTTTCTATACCGCCAGATGGGTTGGTATAGTACGATGTCGAGATTTCTATCACTACGCAAAGATAATATTTGCTTCGTTTTTAGTCGCCTCTTGCAATACCCACAGACTGATACCTTATATTCTTGATGCCTCACGACGCAGATAATTGTTATTATTGGCCAACTACATTATACTGGGTGTTGATTTGCATGATGGTTAATATACTACTATAATTCTAAAAAAGATTCGACGTCATACACTTTGAAAATTAACTCGGTGTATTGACCGCCACCACCGCTCAGCTGATCGCGATTGCAGGTACCTAACACACACAAGCACACGTACCTACAGTGACTGCGCGATACAGTCTTATTTTGCACGATTTTACAGTATATTCTGATTTACTATCTAAGTAACATTGAATGAAAATAGGGTCTTATATCATCGCACACTATTTGAAATAATTTTAGGTTGATAAGGATATTGTATACCTATGTTGTATTATTAAAATATTTTGCAAATGCAGATAACATATTGTAGAACAGCAAGCCAATTAGTGTGTAGAACGCACAACAGTTTTAAGGAGAATTCATCTTATAATCTTTTGTGGCAAAACTATCGAACTCATTGTAAGCAAACTTTTATTATAGTGTGTTATATTCTCAACAGGCAAAACTTTTGGTTGATATAATGTATATTTTGATACGGTAGCTGATCTGCCATTTTCGCCAATGTACATAGGCTGCACTAAAAGTATCGGCAATGGAATATTTCCACTGTTCCTGTCATATTAAAATCTTTTTAATTGAAAACTCATTGGTTTTAAAAATTGAATACCATTTACTTATTTAAAAAAAGATTCTCGGTCTTTTCACAAGGTTTTGTCAAACTTGTTTAGTCGTTGAGAAAATGGAATTGACTCGAGAAAATTCAAAAGCGATGATTTATTATGACTTTCAAAGTGGTTTAACACAAAAACAATGTGTTGACCGGATGATTTCTGCATTTTGTGATGAAGCCCCATCCAAAAACACAATTTACCGCTGGTTTGCTGAGTTTCAACGTGGACAAGTCAAGTTCAAGCTCAGTGATGATCCCCGTCAAGGTCGTTCAGAAACTGCAGTCACCCAAGAAAACGTTGATGCTGTGCGTAAGCTGATTGAGGAAGATCGACATGTGACATACCGCAAAATTCAGGCAACTTTAGACATTGGCATGAGTCAAATACAAATAATCTTGCATGAACAATTAGGTGTAAAAAAGTTGCTTTTTCCGATGGATACCGCATTCGCTCTGTGAAGAGCAAAAAGCGGCTCGCGTTACTTGGTGCGTCAGAACTCTCGAAAGATTCCACGCAGGATGCTCAAATGCTCTATACAACATCGTATCAGGTGACGAATCCTGTATATACGCGTACGAATCCGAAACAAAAAACGAGTCACGAGTTTGGGTGTTCGAAAGTGAGTTAAAGCCAACTAAAATTTATCGTTCACGGAGTGTTGCAAAAAAAATGGTGGCCACGTTTGTCTCCAAAACCGGCCATGTTACGACTATTCCTCTTGAGGAACAAAGAACGGTTAATGCAGAATGCTATGCTAGCATTTGTTTGCCACAGGTCGTTTCTGAACTCCTTAAAGAGAACTGCAACCGCCGCATCATCCTCCATCACGACAATGCGAGTTCTCACACCGCGCACAGAACAAAACAGTTTTTAGAGCAAGAAAACATAGAATTATTAGACCATCTGCCGTACAGCCCCGACCTAAGCCCTAATGATTTCTATACTTGCCCTAAAATAAAGAATAAATTGCGTGGACAGAGATTTTCATCACCTGAAGAAGCTGTGGACGCCTACAAAACGGCCATTTTGGAGATCCCAACTTCCGAATGGAATGGTTGCTTCAATGATTGGTTTCATCGTATGGAAAAATGTGTCAAATTTCGCGGAGAATACTTCGAAAAGCAATAAATACATTTTTAAATAGTAATGTTGTGTCACTTCCTTGATTCCCGAAATTTTCTCGTAGTACCTATTGTCGGCTAGTCGTTGCTATAGTAGTACGTTCAATTCTTTTGAATATTTTCATGTTTATCTCTTTTCTAGGGTTGCTACCTTTCTTCTTGCCAAAACCAGTAGTGGTAAGAAAGTGTAATACACAAAGCAATCATAAAATAAATAAGAATGAATAAAAATAATAAGGCAATACAAAGGTAATTGCCGTCAGCAAAATTGTTGAAATATTTCTTCGTAAATATATTATCACTCGTATAAAATCAAGTGTATTTTCCATCGAACAACTTGTTATTACTGTCCTCGCGTAAATGATAGGCGGCCAGCGAGAACAAAGTAATACTTGCATTCGTATAACTTCTGCACTTATTTAAATTGAATTGAATTGAAATTCATTATACTTCTTTGTGGCATATCAGACAAATATCGAACAATAAACATTATTTTTTTATTTTAGATCTGTCTTAAGTTATTGTTTAAAATTGTAAGATATAATTTGAGATAGTATTATATAATATACCTACCTAACTTGTACGTAAAATTTTTCTAAACAAAATTGAAAATAAGCGTCGTAAAACTCCTTCATATTCTTGTCTCAAAAAGACTGGTAGCATTGCTACGTTGTACATACATACATAGACTCTCGACTGTTTCCCCGAAGGGGTAGGCAGAGGCATATTAAACGCCCACTTTTCGCCAGTGTTTTGATCCCACGTAATAGGTGGCCATAATGGTATGCCAGAGCCTCGTCCGTTGATCGGCAGGTGCATCACTTGCAGGTGAGGTTGGCTTGGGACCCTAAGTTCTTGGTGGGAACCCTATGCATGCTACGTTGTAAGATTTGATTTGGCCGGAAAGTGGACCCTAAGCTCTAAGGCGAAATTTTGAATGGAACTGGGAAAACGCTAGGTTAATTAATATGACTATGAATAATGATCTGTAAGCAATTGCGACTAAAAGATATCGAAATCTATTACCCGGTTTAAAACTTAGAAGTTAATAGTAGCTATTATATCGAATAAACTTTTCTAACTTCAGACCCATTCCTAAATGCTGTAAACTCATTTATAAAGTCCACTACCACAATCACATTATTTGCATGACACAAAATTGTCCTGAAACTGAATACTTCCATAGTAACAATACGATAATTCTACAAGCCCGTAGAATTGTCTGCGTAACAATTGCATTGGTTTAGATTTTAAGTCCGAATCGTTGCAATTCAAGATTTCAACGCAGATTTTGAACTGGGTCAATGTGTTAAATTGAAGCTGACTGTGCTTGCTCAGATAGCCAATTTAGTCACAATTGTTTAGTGAAATGGAGATGTCCGGAGATAGCATTTTTGAGAAAACTTTGCACCACTCTCCTGCGTTTTCAGCGTCTGTAAATAAAGTTGTAATCATGCCTAAGGGTAATGCAGTGGGTCCAACACTAGGAAATTTTATATGTTACTTCTACGTGTTTATACAGATTTAGATACTTCGTTAATCATTAAGTAAGTTTGCGAACAAGAAACAACAGACAAACACCCACACCTAAAACAGAATAAATTTCCGTAACAGAATAAATGTCACAATGGCCAGATGACCTCTCCTGTCACAACTTTGTTTATTTAGTGAACAAACTTCGTAAAAAATTCCATTGAACATTTATAAACTCACACATGAGGCAAAAAGCAATAGTTTATTGCAAGTTAGTCGCTAACGTGACATATATCACACAAAAAAAGTAAACACACGCTCACTTGAAGCCGGTTCTATAAAAATACTAGAGGTCGCCAGCAGCTACGCCTGCATTTTTTTAATTTACCCGTTTTGGCCGATCCCGTAGGAATTTCGGGAAATCCCTTCTTATTGCACCCCTACGGCCCCCAAGGAACGTACATGCCAAATTTCAGCTTCCTGCGCCTAATAGTTTCGGCTGTAGCGTGTCTGTCAGTCAGTCAGTAACGCAAGGATTTTATATATTAAGATGTGTCAAAGTTGGCCTTTAGGGCATGGCAAACTAAAAGGCAAATAAAATGTATAATAGTCTTGTTATGTGTGAAGGTATAAGGGGACATTTTATTCCTAGAGCCATTTCATGCTGAAATATCGACTCGAATATCGAATTCCAGCAACTATTTTTCTGTTTATTTTCTCAGTATAATTGAGTTAAAAAAACCGAATTTCGCTGAGCTGGGACAAAGAAAACAGTGTGAATAAGCAATTTGTCGCAATAGAGGAATACCTATGGTTGAACTGAGCTTTTATAAGTTTCTCTTTGCTCTCCTTTACTACTAGGATTTGAATTTCGTTAATTGAGAAGCGTTATACTCTATTTTGGCGATATAACAGCATCGATACTATAGTAAGACTAACTAGCAAATAGGGAGTTCGGTGAGCGGCCAGCGTTCATTTTGTTCTACAGTCTGATCGTATACTGCCTCCTCGCATGCCACTGCCGTCTTGAAATAAAGTAATGTCATATATTTAATTGTAGCTACACCTTACCTCAGAGTTTTTCTTAATGTTGCCATAGCTATGTAAAGTCCATAGTAAAAATATTTGGTATATATGGTATGGGTGCATAGGGTTCCCACCAAGAACTTAGGGTCCCAAGCCAACCTCACCTGCAAGTGGTGCACCTGCCCATCAACGGACGAGGCTTTGGCAAACAAAATATCCCAATAAGCGGCAATAGGCTCGCCACCTATTACGTGGGATCGAAACACTGGCAAAAAGTGGGCATTAAATATGCCTCTGCCTACCCCTTCGGAGAAGCAGGCGTGAGTCTATGTATGTATGTAAAAATATTTATTTATTTATATTTATTTAACTTCTTGCACTACAAAAATGTGATACATAGGCGAACGTAATGCCTTAAGCATTCTCTATCAGTCAAAATAGGGTGGTGCAGAGATAATATAACGGTAGGTGCGACATTAGATAATCATAAGAGAGACATTAGAATAATTCTTAAATAAATACTAGGTACAAGTGTAAATAAAATATGGCGCTGACTAATAGGTGGGACAGTTTAGAAACCCCTACAGCATTATACATTTTGACATGTTGGTTTCGAGTTAATACGAGTGGAATATTTAAGCTCATGCCAAGCAAATTCTCAGAAACAGATAATTAATCTCATGTAATTAGTGCGACATAGAAGCGTAACTCTGCATGAAAATTTCAGCTACCGTCTATGACAGAGAATCCCTTCCATGGATTAAATAAACATATGTTTAAGTTGACGTGCACATTAACATTTTTTAAATTCAATTATGAATATGAAAATGGTGTACCGTGGCATCTAAAGTATTTATTTTTATTAGACGGAGATTATTCAATCGGCAAAATAGCAAAGGTCACTCCTTTGGTCACCGCTTGTTGTAAAATTTACATTAGAACCGTGGTTTGGAAAGCATGTAATATAGACGATCCCGGACAAGGTTTAGAATCAATAGGCCATATTAAAAACCTTCGGGTGGCCTAGAAACTCTGACCACTCATGAATATATAGATTTAATAGAGTAACTTATAGGGCTGTTTAAATGTGTTCTGCCATAACCATGTATTTTGTGTCTTCTGAGCTCTATACGGTACAAAAACTGCAGTAATCTAGAAATATTAATATGTCAACCTGTAGAGTCCCACTGCAGGCCAAAGGTTTCCTTTTCCTCTTTCCACTCATCTCTATTTTGTGTCAGCACAGGCCACGCCTTCCTATACGCCAGTTCGTTCGGCCATCGATGTCTTGGCACATTCGGGGACCCAATTAGTGGCAACTTTTGCCCAAATTTCTTCAGACATGTGGCAGACGTGCCCTGCCCAGCCTATTTCAGTATATTAGCTTTAATAATAAAGGAAAATTATGAATCTCTAGAAGAATTTAGTCTTAATGGGTGAGCGTTTCTTTATTATTTACAGGCTTAAATTCTACGCACCTTATTCAATTAAGGAAAACCTTGAAGTTTTATCTTACATAAAATATGATAAATAAGTCAATAAAAATTTAAATACGAAATTGACGAAACCATTTTATCGGTTATTCGATTATCTGTCGACCGCTGAACGCCTGTAATACGCTCTGGCATCCGGCAATGACGATATTGTGATTCAACCGTATGTACTGGAACTTTTGCTATCAATAATATCAAACCATTTTTATAGTAATATGGTACAGACAATAAGATGATTTGTGTCTAAAAAGGCCAAAAGCGGACTTCCATAATTTTTGTCATAAAAGTATTATTCGCTAGTGTGGATATTCATTGCAGGAAGACGAGTTTGTGTGTTAAAATATAGTAAATTTCATCCACGTGGGATTCAGAAATCGCGGGGAACGAAGCCTATGTCACTCTTCAGCATACAAATCATAACTTGACATTAGAACGTTGCAACGTGAAAGAAGGACAAACAAACTCACTATCTCAAATTTAATATTACTATGAAAGTATGGATAAAACTTTTACCAATTGCACCAATAAAGCTTAAGGGTCTTGGAAAGAATAAAATTTGAAAACCTACAAGAGAAAGATGTAAAAGATGAGTATAAACGAAGATTGATAACAAGGTTTGAGAGGTTCGATAGCATCAATGATATGGAAGAATTGTGGCAGTCCCTTAAGGAAGAGGTAGTATGTGTAGCGTCTGAAGTATGTGGTGTGATCAAGAGAAGGAAAATACGAAAGATAAGGAATACATGGTGGGACAAGGATGTGCAATCAGCAGTGTCAGAGAAGATAGTGAAAGAGATGGTTAAAAAGAAGAAAGAGGCAAAGAATGATGAGTTTGATAGTCGATTATCTGACGATTTCCGGAGAAAAATTAAGTTTTTCTGGAAATCCGTTCGCACAGTTCGAGGAAAAACTCAATCCTCAGAATACACGTAGATCAGAGACATGAATGGTAAGATACTGAATGGTGAATCGTGCGTGCTGAAGGGATGTAAAGAATATTTTGAAGGTTTATTTGAAAGAACGGCGAAAGAGACACCTGCAACTGAAATAAATAATAATGATAGCTATGATGAAAGCGACATTGGCGGGGATGAGATTTCGAAGGCACTGGGAAGTATGAAATTAGGTAAGGCTGCAGGATATGATAAGATTACAGTCGAAATGCTGAAGGCTGGACAGGGCATCATAGTTAGTCAGCTGCAGCGCTTGTTTAACTTGTGCTGGAACACTGGCCGAGTACCTGATGACTGGATCACAGCAGTAGTTGTGCCTCGTTATAAAGGGAAAGGCTCGCAAAAATACTGCAAAAACTATAGAGGAATTAGCCTTCTCAGCATTGTTGGCAAATTGTATGCGAAGGTACTGATTAAAAGAGTTATGAAAGTAACTAACAAGAAAATATGGGATGTACAAGCGGGATTCCGAAAGGGTATGGGGTGTACGGATCAAGTCTTTTCCTTGCGATTCATTGCCGAGAGATTCTTGGCCACAAATCGTTCGCCACAAGTCAAAAAGTCTATTGCGCTTTCGTGGATTTGGAAAAGGCTTACGATAAAGTGGTGAGGAATGAAATGTGGTCGGTACTATCAATGTATGGGGTGAACATGGCCGAAATGGCCTCATTCGAGCTTTGAAATCCCTTTATGATGATTCTAGAGCTTGTGTGAGGATAAACGGGGCATACACTGACTGGTTTATCATCGAGAATGGTGTTAGACAAGGATGTGAAGCGTCGCCGTGGCTGTTTAACCTGTTCATGGACAGTTGTTTGCAAGATCTTTAACATAGTGATTGTGGATTAAGGATGAATGAGTTACCTATCAAATGCCTCCTTTATGCTGATGATCAGGTAATACTTGCGTCTTTAGAGGAGGAGTTGCAAGAGATGGTAACAATCATGCATGGTGCGTTAGAGAGGAAAGGAATGAAAGTGAATGTTAGTACAACGAAAGTTATGGTTTTTGAAAAGGAGGAATGTGTTACGGTTTGCAATATTGTGATCGATGGCCAACGAGTGGAACAAGTGAATGAGTTTGTATATTTAGGTACGCTTTTTACAAGAGATGGTAAAAATGAAGAAGATATTGAAAGTAGAGTAAATGCAAGTAATAGAGATTAGCTGTGCATAGAGGGGTGTTAGTACCGACACTTATGTACGGTAGTGAAAGTTGGGTATGGCAGAGGAGACATGAAAGTAGAATAAATGCTGTACAAATGAGAGCACTGAGAAGTATGTGTGGTGTGTCTTTGACAGAGTAAAGAATTGTGTGATAAGAGAGTGTTGTGGTGTAAAAGAAGATGTAGTGGCAAGCATCGAGAAACGAATGCTAAGGTGGTTTGGGCACATGGAGAGGATTACGAAAGACTGACCAAGTAGATATACAAGGCAAGTGTGATTGGGACAGCACAAAGGGGAAGACCAAGGCGGACGTTCTCTGACTAGATTGGAGAACTCCTTAAAACAGGAAAGGTTAGAAGTACCCTAATCAGAAGAGCATGCATGAAGAATTTGATGGGAGTGAATGAAGCAAGAGAGATATGTCAGGATCGTTGCAAATGGCGTACCGTAGTCTCTGCCTACTTCTCCGGGAAACAGGCGTGAGTCTACGTCACGCGACTAAGAAGTTGCGTGATAACAATAAGATAAATATTTAATACGTACTTGAGAGAGAGGAGGGAAGTTTAATAGTCAGTCATACAGTTGGTCTTTGTAAAGAAAGCATAAATATTTAAGAATTCTGATTAGTAGAACTTCTGGCAGTCCAAAGGAACTCTATTAATTCTATTCTTAGAGAGAAGTATTATTTGTACGAATTCTATTGAGCCTTAACTATTAATATTCATAACAAAGAAAATTTTTCAATGAACATACCTCATGTAAGTGTACCGCAGACAAATTGAAATCCATTCCGGCATTCATTAATAAACTGATTGTTATACCATCATACGGGCTTTTTGTAAAACTGACGCAAATACGCCAGTGAATTGAGGAACATAATATTTATTGCTCAAACAGGCCAAAATAAATTAATTTATGTGCGTAATTACCGTGTGGTTGACGGCATAGAATACAAGTGTCACCACCCCTTATCTTCCCGTGGGTGTCGTAAGAGGCGACTAAGGGATAACACGATGCAGGTACCATCTTTGCGTAGAGACGGAAAACTCGACATCAAACCCTATACGACTGCCTCGTTGGTCTCGCGGCATAAATGTGCGCGTGGGATCGTTAGGTCCCGGGTTCGATTCCTGGGTCGGTGTTATTGGGTTTTTCTGTCACGAAATTCTCAGTAGCAGCACGGAGTCTGGAAATGTGCCCGGTACGGCAATAGGCTCGCCCCTTATTACGTGGGACTAAAGTATATCTGGCGAAAAGTGGGTGTAGAAATAACGAATCTAACGGACTGTGAAGGAACAACAAAGAACGATAGGATATTATTATAATGAATCTCTCTAAAAAAAGGTGGCTCGTGCGATTGCTACTTAAATAAGTTCTCGACAAGCCCCCCCAGCCGCGTTTCAACAGATACGATCTTTTAGCCTGAATAGAGGATCTTACCTTTAGTTGGAGGAACACCATGCTTCTTCCCCCTCCTCTATGAGGATTAGGTGAAGATAGGCTGTAAAATATTATTACAAATTAAAGTAATTCACTGTTGTAATGAGACCAAAATAAAGCTTAGCATGCAATTACAATATTCAATATCAACAATATTATACGATCTGTATAATACTGTGTCCGTGTGGTGACAGATTAAGAATACGGAATGTCACCACCCCATTTCATCCCGTGGGTGTCGTAAGAGTTGACACAGGGAGCATATTATGTAGAGAACAGCACTGTAAGAGAAGGGAAACTTGATACAAACCCTATACCAACCCGTTTGGCCAGCGTAGTATTGTAGGCCAATTCCTCCTTTCAAAGGAGATGCCTAGTCATGCAGTGGACTGTTCAAGGCTGTTGATGATGATGATGATGATAATACTAGACGTCCCCAGCGGCTTTGCCCGCGTTATTATACATATAAACCTTCCTTTTGAATCATTCTATCTATCAAAAAACCGCATTAAAAGCGTTGCGTAGTTTTAAAGATTTAAGCATACATAGGGACAGACAGACAGAAGACAGACTTTGTTTTATACTATGTAGTGATAACAATGGAATTGAACAGCAATCATGTCATTCAACAAATTTCTACACAGAAGTATTACATTTTAATTATAGGCAATATTTTTTTAAATTGACGTCTAATTATATAGGGATTCATAGGAATAATAATTAATACTAAATAATAATTGAATTCTACGTTACTCATATTAAAACTACAAAGCATAGTACTAACAACATAAGTCTAAAACCTATATTCAAATCTACCTTCATAATCCTACACAAACGACTTTAATCTGTACCTTTATAAATTCCAGCTTACTCTAACTTTAAACGAATCAAGCATTTAATTAATGGTGGGTAATCACCATCGATGTTTGGCTTTAACGATTTGTGGTCAGTTCCGCAGTACGGCTCTTGCGTGTGTACCAGCTCTTAATTAGTACCGACCTCTGGGATACAATGATTGTGCCTGTCATTTATTTACATAATAAATTAAAGATGAGGATTTCTTTTAGTTTAATTAGTCCCAGTGCTTGTTAACGGTAATAGGTTCAAGGTTGAGGTTGGGAGAAAATGTTGGTTTATTTGTAAACTTGGAGCAGGTAAATATAAACAAGTGGAAGGAAAATGTGATATGTATTACTTTAAGCGTCGTTACTTCTATTATAAAAGGGATGTTTGTGAGACTAGATGGTTATTTTTTACTCCTTCACGCAAAAATCTTCTGGACGGATTGCGATAAAACGTCGCAGTACTTTGGTTTACACATTGGAATAACACATTGGCTACTTTTATTCGCAAGAACTGTCACCCACGTCGACGAAACTAAACTAAAATAAATTCTAGTCATAAATAAAACTTTATCTTTAAACATCTCCATTAGGCAGATTTATACAAAAAAAATCAACTACAAGCAAACTTTGAAATATTTCTTTACATGGTTTGGCTTTTCCACCCCAGTAAGTCATTTTCACATCTCAAATCCCAAAGAGCAGGGTAGGATTGTATTTCTGCAACGCTCTCATAAAAAAGAAAACAATATGCGCGCTATTTTTTTCGTTGAACTTTTTACCGACGTTTCCATAGCATGTTCGCGAACTTTGTTACTACTAAGAGTAACTGAAAACACGGCATTTTGTAGCATAGTTTTAACTGGGGCGTGAACGTACGTTATTCTGGTGAATAGTTTTAAAAGTGGTAAATTTTCTGTTTTTTTGGGTTGGCAAGTTGGTGCAAGTATAATTTGACACGTTGTGTTCTATTGTAAGTCAGTGTTTTCTAACCGGAACTGATACTATGTTAAGCAAACGCAATCGTGTATTTGTCACCAAATTTATTAGAAGTATATCTATTGTAAGGAACATCAGAAATTTAAATTCTGTAATTTTAGACCAAGATTACATTACTAGCTAAAACTACCACAAGAAAATTGTAATCAAAGACGTACATCATAATTAAGCTGAATATTTTTCTGGCCGTCCCGGGTCTCAAAATCTGTACTATCCGTTTGTTGAACCGATAATACACAGATCACTTGAAAAAAGAATTACACATATGACATAATAACTAGATTTAGTTGTATGCGTACTAAAGATTTTTTCAAAACTTTGTCTTCAGCGAAGAGACAACCCTGAAAAATAATAGTTACTGTTGCAAGCAAAACAACTAAAGGCTCCAAGCTTCAGTTTTAACAGCAATATTATTTACGTATTATATACACTGCAACAGTTAAAGCCTTTTTATTTTGCACACTCGAGCAAAATACATCACAAAGTACACATAAGACGCAATCCTCTATCTCCCGCGAAAAATCCACCTAAAATAATAAACGTGGTCATACAACCTCTAATCCACAAGAACATTACTCCCTACCTGCAACATATAAAATATTACATTACTATGCAAAGGAAAAGCAACATTATTACATAAAAACAAAGGTGTAAAATCGCTTGCGTTGAAAACGTAAGTAGGGGTATAAATTTATTAGAAGATTATCCCCTGGGTAGAGGTCCCCAGTTACACAGTCTGTTAGTCAAGAGGCTGTTTACACCCTCTAGGTGGACGTATGCACAATGCAATGGCTTAATTATCTTTGTACAAGGACTTAGAGCCATGGAAGTGGTAACGCGGTTAGACGTACGCGTAATAAATATTAAATGAATTTAGTCCCCCGTCAGATCTTGCGTTGGATCTCGTAAAGGTAAATGTAATTGCGTATGTTTTTGACATTTATATACTTAACTTTTTGCTTGGGTATATCGGTGATCTGAGTACGATATCATTACGTAATTTGATGCTTGAACCTTGAGACTATCTCCACAGCCTGCAGTTTAAGGTTTCGCAGGTAAATTTGCAGTTTAAGGTTTCTTATAATCGTGAGGGATTGCCACACTTCAATTACGATTTCTGAAATGACGCCCACTAGGCGATAGAACTAGAACGTCAGCTTCAGCAACCTGTAAAAAGTATCAGAGCTCCTATATTTTCGTACGTGGTAGTTTCATGTGTGTGTACGAATCTGTACTTAGCTGACAGCTGTTTGGACCTGACCTATACGGAGCGTCGTCAAGTGGCAAAAAGTATCGAAAACCCTCATTGCCGAGTTTGATAAAGAGTCATTACGTCTTTCTGTATAGGTATCTCCAAAGAAAACTATATGAATACATTACAGCTTCCATGTTCCAAACACAAAGCTGATATTGCGACCGGAAAAAACAGGTATAACGCCAAACTCAACATAAAAGGCTTGTAACACTGCCTCGTACCTGTTTATTTATATCAACGAACAAAACAAATCAAGTGCTTTGCTTAGCGTTACCCAAAGTTATAATCACTGAAGACACTTAGTACATAATAGAACAGTAGTTATCAATAGCCCTGATTCCACAAATGTAGGCTACACGAGTATCGACGATGGTAATCACACTAATTAGACTTCACCAGAGTTATATTATTAAGACTTGGAAACTACTACATTGTTATCGTAACACTGTTGAAACAACCAGTGGGTTGACCTTGAGGAAGAAGTTTCAATAGGTTAAGGCTTTATATGAGACTAGATAAGCCCACGGTTACACTCACGTTATTAAAGGCTATTACTCCCCTCCTGTGGCTCATAGCGTGATGTTATTTAGCCCTCCTCGATAAATGGACTATCTAACACTGTAAGATTTTTTTCCAATCAGATAAGTAGTTTCTGAGATTAACACGTTCAACCAACTAAACAAACAAACAAACTCTTCAGCTTTATATAATAGTATTAGATTAGATATTCTGGAATATTGATTGTCTGACAACATCAATCTAAAGGTATATTCAGTCTAAGGTTTTGTTAAAATTTCACCTTCGAATCCAATTTCTAGTCTTGATTTGACAAAATACCAGATTGACATTGTGTGTCCTTCACACCAAAAATGATGTTCTATGGTTTTAATAGAATCAGAATATTTGAGGTTACTGTAGCTCGTGGCGACTCTCACAGATCCTGAAGACCGGCCTTGCGTAATCGCCGAAGCACAAGAAACTATATCGACCACAAAAGTCCCACAGGACTTTTGTGGTCGATATAGTTTAATAATAGTGCAGTAGATCGCGCTCTGGCGTTACTCAGTACCCACAGTATCTGAAAGATCCTTAAAAAACTTTTACATTAAATGTAAAATGAGTATATTTTCTTTTGTGGCACTGTCACAAAAAACGAAACAATTATTTTTGTTATAATATATTTTTGATTGATTAGGGACGCTGTGTTTTCCTGTCAAAGGAATCGAATAAATAGTTTTCCAAGAACTTGTTAGTACATGGTTAGTTCAGTTAGGAACCGTAAGGGAAATAATGTCGTCAATATTTCTGGTCAAGAGAAAACATCCTTTTAAATTAGATAGATTGACTTTCCTGGAAATTGTCATTAGTCTTATGAGCTTAGGTTACCAGAATCAATGGGGGCGTATACATAATTATGTATTATTTGTATCTTCTTTCTTATATTATTATATACTATAGGCTTAATTTCTTTAGACTAATCTCAACTCTGTCTTAATCATCGCCTGATACAATGGTTTGGAATTTTTGGACCTCAAGTTTTCTGTCTTTGAATTCTCTTCAAAGTTAAAGCAACTGGTAAAGGGAGACAAAAAGCAAGATATTTTTAACGACACGCACCATATTTGTTTTGGTGTACCATTCAAGTGGTGACCTCTGTTAACGTCGTTTGACTTTGCCGATCTTTTATGAACGTGAAGTGACTCTTTTCGCACGAGTCTCATCCAGTCGCATAATTTCCTTGTTAGTTATTTATCAACAGCCACATAAATAAGCCGGCTGACGGTTTTGTCTCGACAGTCATAAAATGGACTCGTGTGCTTTATAATAAGGGTCGTTAGCAACTAAATGAAATTTAACAGTCAACATTTATACTCGCGGTATATTAATTGACGTTTAGGGTTGGACTGCTCTTTACGATTCGTTGTGTTTTAGGAGATTGTAGATACCAGAGGTCTTAATCGTTATAGTATGTGCCTTGCGATTCCAAAAACTGTCTACGTTTTAAGCCAATCTAAGAATGCGAGCGCACTATTCGGAGGTACAAAAATACAATTATAACATAACAGTAATCCCAGACAGAGGTGAGGAGGGTTTTCACGCCGGAGCAGTTGTGTCTGTTATACAAGACCCAGGTTCGCTCCTGCGTGGAATACTGCTCTCACCTTTGGAATGGCTCCGTTCAGTACTTATTGGACGCCCTCGATAGGTTGCAGCGGCGTGCTGTCCGTATCATCGGGGATCCAGAGGCCACTAAGACTCTTGAGTCACTGCAATTACGCAGAGACGTCGTCTCAATGGCTGTCTTCTACCGCATCTATCACGGTGAGTGCTCCGAAGAGCTCTTTCAAGTAATCCCACCCTCTCCTTTCCTATCCCGAACGACACGTGCTGGGTTGAGGTGCCACTCTTACACGGTAGAACAGATACCGTCACGCACCAAACGGTTCGGCGCCTCTTATCTGTGCCGTACCATTAAGATGTGGAACTCTTTACCAGTTCACGTGTTTCCCTCCACCTATGATCCCGGGTCCTTTAAGCGGGGCTTGAAAAAGCTTTACTCAAGGCCGTCAAGGTGAGGGCCATCATGCCATAATGCCATGCTGGCTGCTGGGATGATGTCCATCATTATGGGACTTCACTGACTGCTTAACATCAAGCAGCATGGAGTCAATTTGTTCGGCAGGAATAAAAAAAAAAAAAAAGACTATTCAAAACAAACCAAACTGGGTAAAGCTCGTCTTCAATATATCTAATTACTACATTGTATTTTTCGCTACATGCACCTCAAGCCACCACCCATCTCATCATCTACCTCAATCAGACCTTTGCAACTGAATTAAAATAAACTACCAATTTGTTATGTACGAATGTTGAGCTAGCATTACTTTCGTTACCGACCACTAGAGGGCTATGACGTCACTCCAGGGACCACCCCGAAGTTGCACGGCCATGGGATAATGAAATTTCCATGTATTTTCTACCTTAAAATAACAGGACTACTTTTTCTTCGCTTTTAGATGATGCGGCGTATCATTGTGATCATATCCAAAGCATTTATTGATGATACAATTTTAACAATTATTTTATATAACTTATCGTGCTTCAGATCACGTATGCTATATACTAAATAAACCAGCCCGCTAAACTTCGTACCACCTATTTTCTTTTTTCAAACGAAGCTTTTCTTGACATCAACGATTTGTTCGTTAAGAAAGATTTATCTAAGTTAGAAGTTATGTGCGTACAAACATTTCAGTAATTCTTTTTTATTTAATGTATATATGAAGCAAATGGCGACTAAACGACATGCTATGCACAAAATATATAAGTGCTATTTGTTAAAGGATTAGTAACTTACATATCAGCAACGAAATTGCACTTACAAGTGCATTGCACCTTTCATCGAGTGATTTACAAACAAGTAAACAGTTTATCTTCAAGCCTTTAAAGTTTAACGGTGGGCTTGTAAGTCTAGTTTTCAAATACCGTATATCAGCGTACTTATTTTAACACCGTATCACGCTTAGGGACCCCCTTATCCTTTTAGAGAAGTTCGGTATTGTCAAGCTTTTTGTACTGCAATGGTTAGGGTGGTCAAGCCGCCAAGTAACGCCTGATTCAATCAACAGTTTATAGATCACACAAATTACTGTCCCGTATGGTCATTGAACCCACAACACTCGGAGCAAAGTCAAGAGGTGAGGTGGCTGCTTCTAAAAACTAACAACCTTAATTTTATCTCTGTTTATTTAATGCACCAACCAGGAAAACTATTTATTTATCTATTATGTATTTTTACTGAAATAAATTGATGTAACGTGTATCTCTACATTAAGTTGGAAGAACTATTTATGAAATAAAAGAATAACTAATTTTAAGAAACCGATGAAACATTTCCAAATATGAAAAAGTTCATTGAAGTAACTGTGACTAGCCTAAGTATAGAAAGAATATATATGGCTAGGCTAAAACTGTTAGATTACTAAGACAGGTTTCAACCGTCTCAAGTTACCCAGTAACTTCATTTACCGAGACTTTTTAAAGCTATGTGCATATCCGTTAAAGAAAACTTTCTGTCTGAGTTCTCCTTAATGTTTTCAAAGACGTGTGAAGTGTTCTGATATGCACTTAGACATTTTTCTAAATTATGGCAAAACTATAGTCATCTTAAAAGGCCTGTATTCTGACAGAAGAATAGCTTTGAAATAATGTTAGTAGGTGTTATTAGATGATGATGCGGTATGTGGTTATTTTTTCTTAAAATATACCATTGTCACTTGTATATACAATAATCATTACTGTTCCCGAACACACACATATTTACATATTTTATGCCATAAATATTCATATTTTAAGCCCTCCTTTCATACTGTAGAGTTCCCAAGGTATTTCTATAGTATTGATGGAAATAAAAGGAGCATTTTTAATTTTTTTAGTACTATACTTGCATGCAGCAGCTAAAGAAAATATCGCCGTATGTAAATGCGATTGTTATCAGATTCTGTAAACTTACTTTTGAGACGGAGGATCTCAGGTAGGATGTCGGGGTTCGAGAGAAACACTGCTAGGCTGAACAGGTTCTTTATTATGTCTCACTACCGCTTACATACAGTATGACCGAACTAGGTAAGCACTGGCCTGAGCTGGCTGGAGTGTAGACTCCTGCTGCTCTCCGACGCTCGCAGGGTAGCTGCTCGAAGGGTCGCCGATGAGCTGGCCAAGGTGCGCTGCGCAGGCAGCTCTGTGGTCGATGTTCAGGCTGAGCGGGTCTCAGGCGGTGCAGCCGATGTGGGTCGAGCGGTCAGGCTCAGGCGTCCGTGGCCTGGCTGTAGGAGCTCGTAGGCAGGAACGGAGGCTTGGGTGGCAGCTGGCTAGTTGCGGCACGGCGCCAGCAGCTCGTGGCTTGTAGCCCGTAGGAAGAACGTCAGCCCGTAGGAAGAACGTCAGGTGCAGTGAGCTCGTAGGGTGAACCCCAGCGGGACAGTAGATAGGAAGTAGAATGTAGAATAATCGCGAGGTGTAGCGGCAGCGTTCCGATGTCTAGGGAAAGTGACCATTCTACGACGCGCACCCATCTTATATAGGCATAAATCTATGACTCACAACTGCCTTTGGCTAGTGAATATGACCATATTTGGTAATATTGCGATCGATGTCTGGCTAAGCTGGCGTTAAGCGCCTGCGAGATATTATAACGCAATACGTGTAGTATTACGTTACACTTTCTTTTTTTTTAATCATCAACTTTCCCTTTTATTAACGACCACAAAATTAAATTAATTTTAACATAAAACAATTATAACTACTTATATACTACTTACTACTAAAATTAAATTAAAATATTAAAATATAGGTACAATTACTTTCTTAGTTCAAATTTTTAAACCAGAAATAAATTTTGACATGTGCTCATGGGCAATACCTGTATCAAAATCTCTATTTCTACTGCTCAACATGTTCTGTATCGCGTAAAATAATAAGTTTATATTAAGAACATATCTTCGGTATTCAAATATTAAAATGAATTAGTAATTGAAAGATAAAAAAAGTATTTTAGTTAATTGATAATTACTGCTTTAAACGTTCTATAATTATTATTTAATTATACGTTCACCTAATTTTGCTCATGACTTGAAATATTCCTTAGACTTAATTCAAACACGTTAATAGTGACATAGTTAATCAAAAGTATTAAAATTTATATGGAAAATAAATCATGGCTTTTATGTTCAATAAAGTTATTAGTTACAAATTAGTTTTTTATTGATCTCTCTAATTAAGCTACTTGAAATATTGCTCCATATTCTTAGTGTAAACAACTTTCATGATCTGAGGTAGGTATTCCTTTTTCTGGCTTTCAGGAGGTAGCTAAATATAAAACCATTGAGTAACCGCCTTTAAGTAATGAATATTGATTTAATTGGCATCCATAAATCGATTAGAATGAAGTTGGAAAAGTGCATATTTCTTTTCAAACTCCTGCAATATAATTCTTGTTAAATTCGTCAAGAGTTTTTTCGGAGTTCTTTTCTTTCACCGATAATACTCGAATGATAAAACTCTTTATCTTTAATGGTCACTGTACAAATCTAGTGACTATGGGCATATCGTTGTTTAGTTGAAATTTTGATGAGACAAGTCCTAAAAAAAAACAGCTTAGACGTTTCATTTTTGTCTTTGAGGGAATCGAATGCACAATACTAAAAACAACGTTATAACCAAACAAACAATTTTAAGCAAGCTCTCTTGCGATAGAAGTTCTTATACAGATGACATTTCAAACGTACATTCCTACTTTCTTTCAAGACAACGTGACTTTAACCTATGCAAAGGGCCACTTTAGCTGCTTTAGCAAAGGGTAACCATTCTGTGAACACTCAAAGCCTGCCTTTGAGGTCTTGAGTTAGTATAACCCCTTACTCGCCCTCAATACTACCCGTATTGAGGGAGAGTAAGGGGTTATACTAACTCTCTAGGAAGTCATGGGGGCTAGGAAGCTTTTACAATGTCAATGTATATTCAACTGTAACAATTCTGCCGCTTCTATAAGCAACATCAAAGCCGATTATGAAATTTTGATGAAAGTAGTTTAAAGGTACTTTTTATCAGAAATGTAAAAATAATAAACCTAACCATTTGCCCTCACTAGTGACTTGCATGCGTAACGTGGAGAATGGGGTCAATTTGTTAAGAAATACGATTAAAGGTAAAATCGGGTGGCTTTGTGAGTTTAGTGTACACAGACGCAGTACTTTTGCATATTTAAATCTGATTTTCATTTCAAGCAATGTAATAATATAGACAAATTCTTGACCAAGAACCTTGCAGTATTCGTAAAATAACCTTTGAACATAGCACGGCAGCGATAACTTTGTGGAAACACTAACATACTTCTACTAGGACTACAATTAATGTATGTTTTATAAACAGGTTGATGAGGCGTTTGTGCTGGTTCAATACATTTGATAGGTATGCCGTATTAGTTTGATGGACGGCTCAATAATTTTGTTAAAGCAAATTAATGAAACAATGTAGGAATTTTAACTGTTGTGGTCATTAACCCCAATTTTAAATTGTCTTTTGTGATATAATATACTACGTGTCTTTGTTTTAAGTTACCGATATTTCGGCACTGTTGTGCACACAGTGCCATGTTCACGGATGTAATATGGGTTACTCGAATCAAAGGTACGTAGCATATATCATAATGAAGTTCTATAATTTGATTTCTTCTACGTAGAACTCTGTAGTATTGTTACTAGTTACATAATATCCTTATCCACTTTGCTAAATAGTTGCTGCAGTTACTGAATTCGCAATCGATTATACGACTAAAAAGGTACAATGCTGCAGCTAGCCATTCAGAATTGCATTATCTCCAATTGATACTTGTTTCAAGCAATTCAAAAAGATAAAAACCATCTGTTTCTTTATGGGTAATTAAGTTCTATTACTTCATGAAAGGATGCAGGCGAGAATAAAGGATTAATGAGGACAATTAATACTTTGATTATGGAAGTAATTATATGACATCTTCGTTTGAAGGCATGTAGGTGGCGTGTGTTTATATTTAGACAGGTCAATGACATTTATGAAAGGTTTGTTTGGATGTAGAGTATAATAATTGGGCTCTATTTTAAGACTTTTGATTACCGTGAAACCTGCGTATGTATGTAGATATTTGAGATTCTTGTTTCAAATTCAGTTATGGTACCGCAAATTTCTGGAATCAAGCAAGTGACACAACATTACTATTTAAAAATGTATTTATTGCTTTTCGAAGTATTCTCCGCAAAATTTGACACATTTTTCCATACGATGGAACCAATCTTTGAAGCAACCATTCCAATCGGAAGTTGGGGTCTCCAAAATGGCCGTTTTGTAGGCATCCACAGCTTCTTCAGGTGATGAAAATCTCTGTCCACGCAATTTATTCTTAATTTTAGGGAAAGTATAGAAATAGCATAGGGTTGCCACCAAGAACTTAGGGTCCCAAGCCAATCTCACCTGCAAGTGGTGCACCTGCCGATCAACGGACGAGGCTCTGGCAAACAAAATATCCCGATAAGCGGCAATAGGCTCGCCACCTATTACGTGGGATCAAAACACCGGCGAAAAGTGGGCGTTTATTATGCCTCTACCTACCCCTTCGGGGAAACAGGCGTGAGTCTATGTATGTATGTATGTATGTGTATAGAAATCATTAGGGCTTAGGTCGGGGCTGTACGGCGGATGGTCTAATAATTCTATGTTTTCTTGCTCTCAAACCTGTTTTGTTCTGTGCGCGGTGTGAGAACTCGCATTGTCGTGATGGAGGATAATGCGGCGGTTGCAGTGCTCTTTACGGAGCTCAGAAACGACCTGTGGCAAACAAATGCTAGCATACCATTCTGCATTAAACGTTCTTTGTCCCTCAGGAGGCATAGTCGTAACATGGCCGGTTTTGGAGACAAACTTGGCCACCATTTATTTTGCAACACTCCGTGAACGAAAAATTTTTTGTTGGCTTTAACTCATTTTCGAACACCCAAACTCGTCACTGGTTTTTTGATTCGGGTTCGTACGCATATATCCAGGATTCGTCATCTGATACGATGTTGTATACAGCATTTGAGGATCCTGCGTGGAATCTTTCGAGAGTTCTGACGCACCAAGTAACGCGAGCCGCGTTTTGCTCTTCACAGAGCGAATGCGGTATCCATCGGGAAAACAACTTTTTTACACCTAATTCTTCATGCAAGATTATTTGTCTTTGACTCATGCCAATGCCTAAGGTTGCCTGAATTTCGCGGTATGTCACATGTCGATCTTCCTCAATCAGCTTACGCACAGCATCAACGTTTTCTTGGGTGACTGCAGTTTTTGGATGACCTTGACGGGGATCATCACTGACCTTGACACGTCCACGTTGAAATTCAGCAATACAGCGATAAATTGTGGCTTTGGATGGGGCTTCATCACCAAATGCAGAAATCATCCGGTCAACACACTGTTTTTGTGTTAAACCACTTCGAAAGTCATAAAAAATCATCGCTCTTGAATTTTCTCGAGTCAATACCATTTTCTCAACGACTAAACAAGTTTGACAAAACCTTGTGACAAGACCGAGAATCTTTTTTTTATAAATAAATGGTATTCGATTTTTAAAACCAAGGAGTTTTTAATTAAAATGATTTTACTATGACAGGAAGAGTGGAAATATTCCATTCCCGATACTTTTAGTGCAGCCTATGTAGCATGTGTTATAATTTGGAAGCTTATATAGGTTTTGTTTTAGAAACATCCCAGCATAAATTTATATGTACTCTCTATGCTTGCCAGCGTAGGTCACTTACCTCACATTCCTCCCAATATGTAACGAATTCTGCGAAATCAAGTCAATATGAAAAAATGTACATAAAGGTTTTGAAATAAGTATAGTGTTCGTATAAAATGAATGATAACTTTAATAATATATTTTCCTTTGACTGCACGAAAGGCGTAGTGGTTTTATTGACCGCTTTTCGGGTTAATACTGAGCTGAGTGTTGTAGGTTTGATCTGCATACGAGATAGCATGCACACATTTTTCTTCAAGTCGGGGCTTAAATTCTCTTAATACGTTTGAGTTAAAGAAAAAGTAAGAGTCACATGCCGTGTGAACCAATTCAAGATCACTTAACTTCCCGTCTTATTACCACGTCTATCAAATTTCTGTTTATTTAATAGAGAACCACAAATAAATTACTTTTACTTGTCATTTCAAATGACGAAGTCAAATATGAATTATATAATGTAAGTGAAAGGATTCTGTTATGTAACGTAATAATACCAAAATTACTTAAAGGCATTTATATACGGCAATGGAAACAAAAGTTTTAACAGGCTTCAACTTCTAATAACGAAACGTAGCTAATAAGCTTTCAAAAATCCAAGTCAATTAAGCGTCCTAACGAAACGCAATCCGGCTTCCATACAATCTAATAATTGACCTCACTAATGTACAAAATACGGTGTAACTTAAAAGGGAATAAAAGAAACTCGCTAAACACGCTCCATTCTTTTGTTACAGATAAAAATCGCTCCGATGTGAAAAGGAACAAAAATGGACCTTAAATATCTGATCCTAATGATTGCCTTCGCAACCGTCGAAATAAATGTAACTGAGAGCCGACAAAACGACAAAAGACGATGGAAGAACGACAAAGTCTACTCGCACTACGTTAATATCTGCGATATACGAGACCGAGGCTCCAAAGTGCACTGTTACTGCGAAAGCATCAAGATAAAAACTGCTACAAAGGCTGATTGCTGGGTATTCAACGGCGGCATAGCCGAAGATGATCCGTTTTGGTCCAATTTTTATTCACAACCAAAAATAGAAAAGTTAGCATTCAACGTCAGAGCAGACGGCGGTCTGACGTACATCCCAGCCAAAGTGATCGTTAGACTGGAACGCTTACAATACCTTAATATACAGTATGCAAATATATACAGCATACCGTCGTTCGCATTCACAAATTCGACAACGCTCAGGGAAATAACTCTGCCCGGGAACAAAATTGCCAAACTGGAAAAGATGTCATTCGCTCATCTGATAATGCTATCAAATGTCAGCTTAGTGGAAAATCAGATATCCGAACTGAAACGGGACGTGTTCTACGTCCTACCCAAATTGCAAAGGTTGTATCTGTCAAAGAATATAATTAGTGTGCTCCACGACGGTTGTTTCAAACATCTGAACAATCCTATCAAATTGGACATTGACAACAATCAGTTGATAGTCGTCATTAGGGAGAACTTCCAAGGTCTGTCTAATCTTATAACGTTGGATATGAGAAACAATAAATTAACGATGATAGGGGACCTTGCGTTCGCGGAACTTTGGAGTCTTCAGGAACTTTACCTGGATGGCAACGAAATAGAATTTATATCCGAGAGGGGTTTTGGGGGATTGACTCAGTTGCGGAAACTTTCACTGGCCGATAATAAGTTGAAGACATGAGACGACAGCGTGTTGGGTGATATTCTTAAGTTAAATGTTTTGGATTTAAGGAACAACAATTTGGAGACATTAAATCAGGAAGCGGTACAGAATGTTCTGGAAAACATGAAGTCGAATTACGCATTAATCTCTTTAGACGGTGAGTTGGGTTTTGGAACAAGTTTGTTTACAATCTATCTTTGTTCTTTTACTTATGTAATCCTTGACAAATTGTCGGGATTATCTTAATTTGTTAAAAGCTGGAAGGACGTTTTTAAATTATTTATTTTGTTCTTTGCTTTCTCTTAAACATAGTTTGCAGTATAACAAGTACAATATTTTATTTATTTTTATATATGTATAGACCCACGCTTTTTCCCCAGAAGGGGTTCGCAGAGGTGTAATATTACACCTACATTTCGACATGAAATTTTCAACTAAGATAAAATGTATATACCTATATAACTTTTTAAACATATGTATTAATTTGCATTTGTTTGGTTGAACGAAAACATAAATACTTAAACAATTCAGTTCAACATGAAAAATACAAATTAAATGTTTACGCCAATTCAGCAATACCCAAACAGATAATTTTTAAATGCAAACTGCGTATTCAAGGGTCGATTAATGAGAAAAAGTATCGTTAATAATCTCTGTACGCGAAGTTAATTGCCTGACCACCCTGGTGAATACTGCTTTAGTAATTAATTGTGCGAATTATCCCGTGTTGAAAATTAACGCGACGTTCAATTAACCACACGATTAGTTACGTTATATATGTTTTTTCTCTTTTCCTCTGAGCTTGAGGTTTATTTCTAAACTCTTATTTATGTTACCAAAGGAAAACTTGAGTAACTAATATTTTCTTATATTATTTTATTAGATTTCTTTCTTCTGATGTCATGTTACAGTATATATGTATTATACGATCATAAATATGTACTTAGGAATTCCGTCGTTTGTGAAGCATAAATGTTATCACAAAATAGTATTACTGAAACTAATATATTTTTATATATATATATGTTAGGTTGGCAACAAATTTGTTTTACGCTTGATTGAAAAACTAGATATATTTTACATACATGGCCTATAGAAAAATACAATCGATAAATGAAAAGGAATATAATAAATTTAGCAATTTATTCAATATGATTCAGAAAACAGTTTTTATTTTATTTTATTGATGCCTATTAAAATGACTCCTTGCCTCCTGATCTTAGGCGGACATAGAGTCCCATAGCAAAAGATATCATGCCAATAGAATATTAATAAAAATGGCATGATGGCTACTTTGTTAGACATAATAATATTATAATAAGGCCTTAAATCTAGAATTCAGTTAATGCCAAAACCAAAACCATTAGTATCCCGAACCACTATGAATCAGGTCTTGAAATACCGTGTTTAAGTGCTCTGTGACAATTTAATAGCGACTATATTTTGCGGAAGGCTGGATGTTACATTTTCTGCAAAATGGCCGAGCATCGCACTGGGCTATGATTTAATACTCTTTGTCCAGTGTAACGCTACGTACGAAAGAGAGATGAGCGAAGAAACTAAGCAGTGAAAGGAAAACAGCTGCCCACAGTTTCACACAGCTGAGCGAAGCGAGGGTAATAAAATGATAATGTTATAAACTTCGCTCAGCTTTTGGAGACCCACCTTTACTCTAGTGTTAATTTGGTTTTGCGGCTTGTCTAGTGTTAGTTTGTTTGTTTTATGTATCTGGGTTTGTAGTTTACTAGGTCGGATTATAAAACTATTGGTACTTTGTTTTAAATTATTTTGTATTATCAGCAGTTTTGTTATTCCTGTTTTAGTTTTGATGAAATAGGAGATTGTTTTATTATTGAAGGATTACGATTTGGTTTTGGACAAGGTCTAAAGTTAATAGCAAGTCTAAAGTTTTAGTAGTATTACTAGGAATATAAATATGTATTTCACAATCATAAAATTAAAATTCATTTTACATGGTGAACGTTATCTACACGTGCGACCGTTAATAAATGCTAGTCTGTGAAATAAAGTATTAGTGCAATTTTATGAAAACAATTAATGAATATCTATGTACATAAATGAAAATATTTTTAGCTGAATAGGCTATAGAAAATGCAGATAATATGCTATGGCTAAGTAATGACAAAATCATTGGCACATGAGATGAACATATATATTTTTAATTGTACACTGGTGCCATTTGTAAAGGTAGCTATTGAGATACTCACAAAATTGGAATAGACAAATTTTATATTTAATTTCAATATAATTGTTGTTTATTTAGTGTTCTAATTTTGCTTTGTACATGTACTTATATGTTTGTAACATTGTCAATCGCATTGGGTAAAACGTGTTATGATTGTGTTGCCTTGAAAAAATAAATAAATAAACATAATCACCATGATGATCAAGCGATATAAATATGAAAGCTTTCTATTGAATGATTAATGACGTTCTGTTTTTAGTAACCTATTATTTGTTTCATTGATTGGTATTTTCATACTCTGCTGACAATTTGCTGACGATGCCAACCAATAGATTATCTAGATCCTAATTTCGTCACTTAGTTTAGGCAAAGTGTATATAATAAAGACGTTTAACTGTATCTACTGTTTAGCTGTCTGTTTATTAATGTTATAGCAATAACCTTATTTTTTCCCTATTAGGTAATAGACTGACCTGTGATTGTCATTTATCCTGGCTGTACAAACTGCGAAACGAAACAAGAAGTAAACGCGTCAAAGCATCACTCTCACGACTACATTGTATCATGGATACCAAAACAAGCATAGCAACTACAAGACTAGAAAAGCCACCAAAAGTAAATCAAGGTGTATACAGAAAAGAAATAGATTACGAAGAAGACGATTTCGAAGAGAAGCATTACGATGACGCAATGCAAGACCAGGAAACGGATAATATGGATGATACTAAAATTGAGTATAAAAGGAAGCTTCTCGAAATACCAACGGAAATGCTTCCTTGCCCGAACCGTTTAATATACGAGGCATCTTACTCGCCACCGACGCAAGATGAGGTCAAATATTACAAGACTTCATCAACCCAGCGGGTGCTCGCAACGACTTTGAATTTGATACTTGCTATCTTAGTCATGTTGTAGCATATGAACTGAAATGTAAATAGCTCTGTGATTTTATGCATTTACTAGTTATATTCTACATTTATTTGACTACTGCTTGCAGATTTTATACTTTAAAATGTGAATAGGCGTGTTCTATTTGCGTGACCTTATTGATCTAAATTATTGTTTTTAGAATAATGTACATACATACATAGACTCACGCCTGTTTCCCCGAAAGGGTAGGCAGAGGCATATTAAACGCCCACTTTTCGCTAGTGTTTTGATCCCACGTAATAGGTGGCGAGCCTATTGCCGCTTATCGGGATATTTTGTTTGCCAGAGCCTCGTCCGTTGATCGGCAGGTGCACCACTTGCAGGTGAGGTTGGCTTGGGACCCTAAGTTCTTGGTGGGAATCCTATGCAATTCTTAGATTATTTTTTAACTGCGAATAGTAAAATATTTTGTCATATTTATGGGTCATAATTAATACCGTTACTTTGAGTTATCGAAAAGCCCTTATAAAAATACTGTCTTATCAGTTTTATTATATTCTCTACACAGGTTCAAGCTATCTTAAACTTGCTCAGTATAGTTGATAGAGCTATGAGTTGACTTTGTTGAGCTTTTGTAAACACATGACGGCTTTAATTTAACGATTCTGAGTGGGAACTACCCAGTAGACACACTGGCTAGAAATAATAATTAAATATTTTGAAATGTATTCTCTCGTGAATCTACAACAATTGAAGCAGTGTTATAAACAACTGAGACATACTTGCAGTCAATAATTAGATATAATTACTACGACTGCACGTATGGCGGTTTAAGCGGTTACACGCGTTTGGAACTAGGCCGAGTGTTGTGGGTTGAATCTCTACAAGCGACAAAACTTGGTGTGATACCCAAATTGTAGTTTCGAGCCTAAGATGTATTTCAGTCCAATGATTTATGTTATATAATATACTACCTGACCCGGCGAACTCCGTATCGCCTTTTTAAAGTACCTTTCTTAAGACGGCGGATGGGTAATCAAAGATGGCGGATGGGAAACTTCAATAAAATAATATATTGATTTTCCATCTGCCATATTTGATCACGAAACAGATGTTATATACGAATGCCACATCCGTTATAACGGCGGCGCCGATACCCATATTAATTTAATAGAATTTTCCCATCCACCACCTTTAATTTTCCATCCGCCATCTTCGATTGCCCATTTGTCATCTTTGATCACGAAATATATGTTGTATTTGCGTTCCTCATAGCTTAAAACATCGGAGAGGATACCCATATTGACTTTAAATATTTTTTCATCCGCCATCTTTGATCACGAAATAGATGGTGTATTTGGATTCGCCATCCCTTAAAACATCGGAGACGATAACCAGATTGATTTTTTTAAACTTTCCCATCCGCAATCTTTGATTTCCCATCCGCCATCTTTGATCACGAAATAGATGGTGTATTTGGATTCGCCATCCCTTAAAACATCGGAGACGATAACCATATTGATTTTTTTAAACTTTCCCATCCGCAATCTTTGATTTCCCATCCGCCATCTTTGATCACGAAATAGATGTTGGATTTGGATTCCCCATCCCTTTAAATAGTGGAGACGATAGAAGAAGAAGAAGAAGAAGAAGAAAAACATTTATTTACACAACATACATGGACATAAATACATATCTTATAATATGGCACGGATTACATTATGTTTTAAAAACACATTGACAGAGTAACAGTATGCATGTTGTGAAAACGAGGTCACCACTCAGGCTTATTGTTGATTTGAGGCTACACCTCAAACCAACCCTGATTTTATTTGGTGACCCCAAGTGACGATACAGATATCACACTAATTCGTAAAATACACAGAGTAAAAAAAAAAAAGAAACAAATGGAAAACCTTATTCCAATATAACGGTGCCTGAAATTAAAAAAAAAATATGCCATAAATAGAATATACTTACATAAAATTTAATTATATAAACAAATATAAATTAAGAAACATAAGTATCTACATAAATAAGTATTACATTTATACCAATATAAAAAACAGTATAAAATTATATATGAGTACTGGCATTATCGTACATACATTACGCAATCAATAACAAAAAGTATACTTATATCTATAATAGGTATCCAACACCTCAAGTCTACCCAAATACAACACTCTATTATTATTTACTAGTCGCGAAGCGGCCAGACGCCTGAGCAAACCGGTTATGTTCGTCACAGTCTCACAGTCTCCCTTCTCGCTTGCACATAGCGTCGACTCGCTCACCCGGTTACGCAATCTGAATCGATGCACATTCATCTCATTCGGCTGCCGCGTCGTGCTTCCCAAGCATGGTGTCTCGTGCTCAAAACATTATGTAATAATACTGTTAGTGGGTACAAATGAAGTGTTGCATATCTACGAGTAAGAAGAAAGTAAGACTATAGGAAAAAGAGTATAGCTATGAAATTCCAATGTTTAACAACCACAGGTAACGTATTACTATTTGCTTGATATCATAATAATTCTAAGTGCGTGTAATATTAGGTACTTTTATCGAATAAAATCATAAAACGTTTACATTGCTGTATATTTTCATCTTAAACCGCATACATTTTTATTTTGTTTTAGGCTCTAAGTATAGAGGCATAACAATTTACACAGAAAACCCAAAATCATGCCACAACTTATCGACTGGAAGATACACATTCACTGAGATTATAAACTCATTATGATAAATTACTAGAAGGTCAGAAGATCATAACAAAACGTAAGCATTTGATATAATATTACAAAACTTTAAATATATGTATCATATTATTGTGCATTAAATTATCATTTATTTATAATATTTGTTCTGATCACATTTCTGTTCAAGTAATAGATGTTTTTTAAGGTGAATTTTAAAGGTACCTTTTGTATGCAGGGATCTTATCGGCGGGGGCAGGTCATTCCAAATGTGAGTGGCAGCGTACTTATAACATCCCCTAAAAGCTGTGGTTTTATACCGAGGAATGGACAGTGGCCTGGCAGTGGATCGAGTGGAATAGCTGTAGTGATCCTGTCTCCAACTAAGTTTGTTATAAAGGTATTTTGGTTTGCCCGTATTCAAAATGCCGAACAATAACGTTGCTAAGTGAAGTTTACGCCTTGCGGACATTTTAAGTATCTCATGATTGTTCATGTGAGGTGTAATATGGTTTCGCCGGGGAATATTCAAACAATAACGGATACACGCATTCTGTATACGCTGTATAAGATGTTGAGTCCTGCTTAAGAGGCATGGACCATACACGGCGTCACAGTAATTCAATTTTGAGAGCACTAAGCTGTCCACGAGCCTCTTTCTCAAAGTGACACTAAGATAATTTCTTACTCTGTAGAGGATTTTGAGTCTGTAGAAACAGGTTTTTGCAACGCCATTGATGTGATCCTCAAAGCGCAACTCCGGGTCGATCATAAGACCAAGGTCACGTGCAATTTGCACTTGCTGAATACTACCGCCCATCATCTCAATCTTTGGATTTAGTGATGTTATTAGCTTAACCTGGTTATGGCTCCCCATGACCATACATTTTGATTTTTGTGGGTTTAGTACCAGTGAGTTTCGTTTAGACCATTCCGCTACCCTGCTGAGCTCTGCATTCATGGTGGCTACGGCGGCAGCAGTATTATCAGGGTTAAATGATATATATAACTGCGTATCATCCGCGTACATGTGGTACATGCAGTCCCTGAAGTTGGTTGTTATATCGGCAGTATATAAAACGAATAGGAGTGGTCCCAGGAGAGATCCCTGAGGAACACCGCGAGGCACGGGTCGTGACGTCGACAACATTACTGAACCGTCCCTCTTACGTATTTCGACCTGCTGTCGCCTATTTGTTAGATAACTTTCGAACCATTTGATTGTGTTCGACTCGAAACCGTAATATGAAAGTTTCGAAAGTAATAATGAAATATTAATACACTCAAAAGCACGCGAAAAATCAAGCAGGGTAAGAATTGAACCCTCCCCGCGGTCCCGAGCTTCGAGGATATTACCCACGACATCCGCTAAAGCCGTTGTCGTGCCCCGTCCTCTTCTGAACCCAGACTGGAGCTCGGGTAGAATACCATTCTCTTCTAAGTAGTTGATGACTTGTACATATACTACCCTCTCCAACACTTTGGATAGACAAGGCAGTATACTAATTGGGCGAAGGTCCTTATAATTTTGCGGATTACTATTTTTTGCTATCGGCCGTACTATAGCACTCCGCCATAGCTTGGGAAATGAAGATGAATTAATCGATTCATTTATTATGTTCGTTATGGCGGTAAGTGACTGCGGCATAGTAAGGCATAGCATCTCTTTAGATATGTCATCTATTCCCCGTGCATTGGTATTGATGTTGCTAATTATACTGCGAACTGTTTGAGTGTTAGTAGGCTGCAATGAAAAGGTTGCGGCAGCATATCGATTGAACTCGAAAAACGTAAGTTGCGAGATAGAAATGTTAGGTTCCCCCGGTACATCGAGGAATGCTGAATTCAAACCCTCAGGATCCTCAAATTGTCCCGCAAGCATACCATCGTCCATGCCTGTAGGTAGTACATGTTTTTTTAGATTAGACCATAATAATTTGGAGTCATTTTGATTGTCATTAATGTACTTATTAAAAAATGCCTTTTTTTCATTGTGTAACGCTAATGCAGCTTGGTGCTTGAGATCTAAATAGTATCGCTTGTGTATTTCTAGCTTAGATTGACGATATTTATTACGAGCTTCGTTACGGAGTTTAAACATAAGTTTAATGTTATCTGTTATCCAAGGTGTTGGTGGCCCTCTGAATACTCTAGTCTTATACGGAGCATGATTGTTGAATAGTGTATGTATGTGATAGTTAAACAACTCAACCATTGCGTTTACATCACTAAGTTGGCCTATTATTCCCCACGGTATCTCATTCAGGTCCATCTCAAAGTACTCAGGAATTATATTCTTAAAGGGTCTGAACGTTACACATCTTTTAACAGGTTTATCTTTTTTAACTAAAAGTTCGCAAGCAATGAAGGAATGATGACCTAGCTCTGGTATATGATCTATAGCAACCCTCCGGCACTGTGCGTCTGTACAGATCACATCAATTAGCGTTGCACTGTCACCTACAAAATGCGTAGCCGTGGTTACTAATTGATTTAAGTGGCTATAGCTCAGAAAAGCAGTGAGTTGTTTAGTTTTATAATTATGAGTGTCCAGTAAATTAACATTAATATCCATATTGATTTAAAAAAAAAGGTGTAAATAAAGTACACTTTTTAATTAAGATATTGTTTATTTGTAAATAATAATAATAAGCTCTAGAAATATAAGATGATTGTGTCTCACTTGTGTGTTTAAATGAAATGATATTAAAAAGATTCATGATTTTTTTTGATAAATGCAATGAGTGGCTGTGTGGGATACTGTTGTGAAAATGTATGTAATGAGAAAAATGAAAGCTTGTTTTAACTGTGTGTAAAGAAGGGACAGAATGGCAAAGTATGTGCTTTGGGCAAGTGTGCTTGCGATAGTTGAAAAAGAAAGGACTCAGCGCAAATGGGAAAATAAGTAAAGAACAAACTTAAAGAAGTTTTACTAAAAAATGGAGATAATAATGACAGGATAAAGCAACTTAATAGTATATCAGGTTTGTAGAGAGTGGACATTGAACTCTGCATATCCTTCGTGAAAAATGTTTAAGTCATATTCATATTTTGAATTATTTGATGCCGGGAAATTCATTATTATATGTATTTCCTTAAATAATCAAAACCATAATGTGAGTAGTTCTAACTAGCAAACTCGTCGTCTACATTTATAACTTTGTCGAATAAGTTATAGAGAAACAGTAAACGATATCTATCCTCTAGAAATTTGGCTCAGGAAGTGTGGTTTTCTTTTTTATAATGTTGACGACGTAATAAGTTTTCTCTATGTATAACCATGGAAACTAAATCTTTATTCAGTTACAGGAAAATATGGCACAATATTGTGACGGTTATAATGTTGCCATAGAATAACCATGATGCCATTTTGTAACTAAAAATGTCGCCTAGAAAAAATATAAGTATTATTTTTATTTTACATCGTATAATTTAAGGGTATTGGTTCAAAGTCTGAAATGTTATTTTGATTTTCTTTAGGTAATATTTAAAAGTCTTTAGGTAAAGAAGAAGTTCCAGGGCCTGTAGCCAAATGGCATTCGAGTGGCGATATCGCTAATCGCTAAATTTAATGCAATAATGTATGGAACTGACACATCTCAAGCATCAACTGATATATCACTTGGTCAACGAAGAAGGAATTCCTTATGTTACCATGGCAATCAAGCGCCAGGGAAAGTAAAAATCAAAAGCGAATGCCATTTCGCTAGGCCCTCAGGATTTGAAAAAAGAGACGGCTCGATGTACTGATAGGTATTGGTCGGACTCTTTTTCAGAATATTTTTTTTTGATATTATTCTCGAGAACTGATACGAATGCATTTCACTAGGAGATAGTGTGCTTTATAAAAGTCACAGTAGAACTTTCGTATGAAAAACTACTGTTCGTTTTTTATCCGTATCCATGCGAGCGGGAGTTGGACAAAAGTTAGATTTTATAACGCAGTGCCGACAGTTGGACTTTATGATTAATTTCAATATTTCCATTCGCTTGTACTCCACTTCTTTCAATACCTATATTGTACACAACAAGAACTGGAAATAAATTCTTTTTTAGATTTATAGACTTCTTTGTTCAGAAATTTCGCTATATTAAATATTGTTAAGCTTTCTTTTCTGTTTTAATTTTTAAGACTGCGAAGTGGATTGAAGTTTTATGATGAATTATAGTTGTAATTATTGGTAAGATAATAGTGATCTACGTACTATAGATTTTCTAACCACGAGTTTATTATGGTATTGTTTATGGTAAAGCCTTGTACTTGTAACACATTGTAAATAAACACAACAGCTATTGATCTATTATGTGCAGAGTGTGAAACAATAAATTTATACTTTTCCATTTCGTTTTTTTATTTACCAAATCTACGAAAAGCGCTTTTAAACCATGCAATCGGCATTCTAAGCAACATATCTGCAGAAATGGATATTATATTCCACTGTTCTCTAAGTGAATCACAAGAAAAAAAATTGTTAAAGATATGGATGGTTTGATACAAGATACAGATGGTTTGATACAAGATACAGATGATGCATAAAAAGACAAGTCTGACATCGAAAAATATATGTAGGTATAATATATAAATGCCTACTAGAGAAATAATAATAGAATGCAATATTGAAACTGACTGTACGAATGATCTGATAGTTAAGGTGATTAGTGCTAGTCGAGTGTGGCATGTTGGATCCTCAGACATGAAGGAGGTTTATGTGATCCTCAAATATTTGTTACGAGCCTGGTTCATAATATATCATATACAAAGAAGAATTATCTACGGGAAGCGTAGTATCAGTACTAGATAGGCTAATAATAGTCGAATTTATGACGCACGTGGCAAACTTTTGAGGCTGATTATGGAAAGCCAATTAATAAGTCAAAAGCAATTAAAAGTTAACATTCCCATGTGCCTCAGTTACTCATCTGTGTCCCACGTTACCTCAGCTCGGTACTTTCAGATTTTGTCAATTATACAGAGACGAAGCACACAACCAAATTTCCAAAATGATAAAAAAATGCTGTTCATCATGAGGTTTTTTATAGTTATAGGAAACTAGGTGTTGCCTATAGCTTTGTCCCCCCTAAATTTAATTTAGTGGCCTACAGGTACCAACCTTCATCACCTATTTAACCCCTAAGGGTAAAATATAAAATTATCCTTCCTTAATGAATCCTTAGGATATTAAAGAAAACCACTGCCCAAACATATTTCAAGCTTCAATGGTTTAGACTTTGTGATAATATGTCACTTAAGACGAGTGATTTTATACAAGAAGATTACAATTTATCGAGAAATTACCAGACGAGCAGTAGCAGCAGTATCATTCCCCGAATGCTGTAAGAGCATTACATTTTGTTACAATTGAAGGAATATTATACGTATGGCGCGATACAACTACGCATCGGGCTATTGGTCTACAAAATATTTGTTTCAAGTTTGTATGGTTTCTGTGTAAACGGATACAAATTCATTGATTTTCTTGGGGGTGAAACTGTTAAGGTTACTCGTAATTCTGAAAATCGATAGCAAAAACATTTTGATAGACTGAGACAAAGAAAACTATTTACTTTTGTTGATTTAACCCCAGCGATCAGAATCTGGCTAGGAGGACTGGAATTGTTTGCAGACGATAGTGGAAGCGTGATTATATTCATCAGTCCTTGTAGCCACAACAAATCTCTGACATATATGCACAGCGATGAGATCAAACTAATAGGTACATGTGCAAATTTACCTTAGATCTCCTGGTGATGTTCTTGTGTAGACCTATAAGATTACACTCATCATTTTGACCAAAATAATAAGGAAATCGTTAGAGTTACTCAGCCGGTCCTCCAACGATGTTTTCGGGCAGAATACACGTGGGCGGATTCACACAAGTTTTACAATGTTCAGTATGTTACAAGTTTATTACTATTCTTGCCGGTAATATTCAAGGGGCGGCAAATACAAGAATTTACAGTTCAGGATTACACAATACCAATACGATTCGCGAAGCAACCATGTGCCTTCCTTAGCGCGATATTCCACGAAGGACAAACCGTGTTAATTTTACTTTTTGTCAATCGCTCACAACCCCGTAGGACTAAATCAAATAGCGACGGTTTCAAGGTTAATTGGTAGTTTTACAAAAATACAAGATCAAAACGCGCTCACAACCGGGAAGTTTTTCAGAATGACGTGAGAGAGGAGTTTTTAGCGGATGCGGATCCGACCAAAAAAAAAATTAATGATTTGACAGTTCATAGTGTGACCATAGTCAGACATTTTCAATAGACAAAGTAACACGCAACTAAACTGATATAATCGATTTAACTTGTCACAAACAATATTTCTATTTCAAACACCCAGTATTAGATCAACAAAATGCTCTAGATAAATATAAGTATAAACAAGGTTTCAAATTATGATGAAACATCCCTAAACAAAAAGAATAATTCTTGGAAATACGCACAGGATAATAATAATTATAATCCTGTGCGTATTTCAAAGTAAATAAACCCAGTTATTTGTGAAAACACAATTGTCTTCACAACGTACAAAAAGGTAAAACAGACTGTGACCAGAATACATAATCGATCTCTCTGCAGAAATATATCAAGAACTGACGAAGGTTCCGTCTTAAAAATATAACTCGCTGCTGACAGAATATCAGGTCCACTGAGTTCTGATTCTAATATTATAATTGTAAGCTAATTCTGACGGCATGAATAGAAATTGTGAATGGTGTAAGTATTTTTAACACTATACAAACTATAACACACAACCTAAATAATTATAATCTTGTATACTTCATAAGCAGCGGATGGATGCGGGTGGCTCAGGATCGATCTATGTGGAGAGCCTTGGGGGAGGCCTATGTTCAGCTGTGGACGTCTTTCGGCTGATATGATGATGATGATACTTCATAAGCTCTGTATATTATACCTCCCACTGCTGGGCACGGGCCTTCTTTTCACAATGAGAAGGGTAAGGGCATAGTCCATGGTGGTCCAAGGTGATTGGGAAGTGCGGGTTTGTAGAATTCACACTCGCGGATTTCGCGGAGAAATAACATTCACTTGCAGTTTTCCTTATATGTTTTCTGTTATCGTCAAGCAAGCGATCGTTTAGCAAGCAATAATTAACAATTTTATTCGCACATTACTTCGAAAAGTCATGAGTGCAAGCTGAGAAGAGTTATTAAAAACAAACTGAGTTATTATTATTGTACAAGTTGGCGATCAAGTTGAGAAATAAATTTATAGCATTTGTACGCATTTAATGCTGCAATATACAGTTAACGAAAAAAACCCACAAAATCATAGAATAAAATTTTGTTTTGGGCTAGACGATATTATTATGTTTATACTGACCCTGTGATACTGACGATGAAGTCCGCCTGTGCGAAACGAATCCTGTCTGAAGTGCGCTTACCATATCATACTGTGTTAGATTGGTGGTTTGTCAGAATAGTATCGCAGCAATTTGAAAACTGACATGTCAAATGTCATGTTTTCAAAAATTTATGAGGCGGTGTATTTAATTTAACATGAAATATTTATTTGGATACTTGCTCGGTGTTGTAAAAAAGGTGTGAATGAAGATTATTCAGACTTTTTCAGAAGTTTTTGGGGTCAATTGTTATTTATGGCTAGTTATGTTGCTTCACCACACAAGAAACAGAAATGCACGGAATATTTATCTGCCAAAATGATCAATTTCTGTTACAAAATAATGATGGACAAAAAGATTCGTGGCACTCTGTTAAATCACTCACAAAAAATTGGACCGTGTCATCATATTCGTCCTAGCGTTATCCCTGCTGCATCCAAGACTTCACGCCTTGGATTCCGGGGTCCGCTTATTAGTCTTACCAGGGCCTGTAGTGAAATGGTATTCGTATAGCGATATCGCTAATCGCCGAATGCAAAAATGTATGGAAAAGACATAATTAGGCTTTCGGTGTATCACGTAGTCAATAGGCGGGTCCACACAGACCGAGCAGCCTCGCGCGGAAAATGCTTCGCGAGGCTGCTCGGTCTGTGTGGACGTGGCTCGGTCGAGGAAAACGCACGGCAGCCGCGACCGGCCGCACGCGTGCGCCCGAGCTACCGAATTAGACAAGTCCACAGAGAGCGCGCAGCCTCGCGAGGAATTGGCGCGCGAGGCTGCGCGCTCTGTGTGGACGTGCCCCGGCCGAGGCAAGCGCGTGTGCCGCCGCGGGCGAGCGACCGAGCGGCCGAGCCATCGAGTTTGGTTTTTTGTTTTGCCGCGGTCTGTACGCTGTTTCGTGCCTCGCTCGAACATAAGAATCCCTACTAATAATAAAAAATCGCAAGTGTGTTTGTATGTTGGACATTTTTTTATAGACTCACTTCTGTATCCGCGTAAGGATAGGCAGAGTTGTAATATTATTACATCCACATTTCACCATGAAATGTTTAGGTCCCACGTAATAGTGGACGAGCCTATTGCCGTTAACGAGCACATCAGCAGACTCCGTGCTGCTTTTGAGAATTCGGGAAAACCCAGTAACACTTTTGCCCGACCCGGGAATCGAACCCGGAACCTCCGCTCAGCAGTCGCATACCCTATCCTTTGGTCACTGAATGACGGAGGTTACATTCATCATAATATTCTCATCTTTGACGCTATTTATTGTACGAATAATCCTTCAGTCTGTGCTTCGGTTACAGTATCCTTGCCTACAGACATTCATTTCCTATAATTCATTCTATATTTTTTTCCATGTCTACCTATTTCATCCTTTAGGTATAACAATAATCGACGACCGGTTGGCAAAGCGGGTGTGTAAGCGACTACAACGCCGAAGGTCGCGGGTTCGATTCCCGCTCATGTCAAACATTTGTGTGCATGAACATGAATGTTTGTCTTGGTCTGGGTGTTTCTATGTATATATTTACAAAAAAAGTAAGTATAAGTAAATATGTATATTATGGCCCATTATTACCATTGTCTAGTACCCAAAGTAGGTACAGCAATTGGCGTCAGTCAGGCAGCCGGCTAGTAAAAACACATGCCACAACCACATTGCAGTATGAATGGTCATACTGTATTTTGTTTATAAATATAGTACTTGGAAATGGTTCCAAGTACTATATTTATAAACAAAATTTTAAAATAAGAGAGAGAGGAGAGACCAACAATCTCACATTGATACGTAGACCGATATATGGCAAATGTACTATTTCACTCTAATTCACAAGTTGACAATTTGATACATGCGCATTAATACATAATAGATTTTCAACTATATTTTCATGTTCTGAATTCAAACTTTATGACAACTACAATTTTGTTTTTTTCCTACGGTGCCGAGGCTGCCGCGCTCTAGGCCGCGTTCACATTTATCTGATGTAATCTGTCGTGACGGCGTCTGTCGTGACGCGACAGACAATATCCCGGTTTGCGACAGAGAGGGGGAGGGGGGGAATTACGGTACAGCGCGAATTAAGAGATTGGACTCAGATTAATTGTAAAAAAAAATACTTTATTTAATTATAACAGCTTAATAGTATATTTAAAATATAAAATAGTAATCGCTAATGTTAGATCTACAGAGGTATTTATAATAAATTAATGCTAAGATGACAATAAGATTATCTAGATAATTTGGTGGGGAGAGATGTGCTGACGAAACTAACATTGTTGGGTTCCGTACAGTTAACTCGCGCGACACAACTCGTCAGACTAATGTGGACGCGCCACTGTCTGTCGTAAAGCGTCAGACGTGCGTATGCAATTGTGCGCAATGGACGACGAACTAATTGACTTCCTTTTTATAATATTATTCTTATACAGTACCTATAGATGAGCTGATTGAATACGAAATAATATAATCCTATGTAAATAATTTATGGATATGATTGGATATCTACTTAATCTGAATCGGATAATTCATCAAAAACATTGCGAAAGTGTGGTCTCCACGAGAGTCAAGACAGAACTGATTTAAAATTGCGTCAGATCGCGACAGACGGCGACAGACAAATGTGAACGGTAAGTAATTACGACAGACCGTCACGAGAGATCACGTCAGGTAAATGTGAACGCAGCTTTATTCTATGGCCTCGCTCGTTCGGGGACCGTTTCCTCGCGCGGCAAATGCCTCGCGAGGCTGCTCGCTCTGTGTGGACCCACCTATTGAAGAAGGAATTCCTTGTGTTGCTATGGCAACCAAGCGTCAGCAAAAGTAAAATCAGAAGCGGATGCCATTTGGCTAGGCCAATGAATACAGATTTTACATAGAAGCGCAGTTCTTAAGGATTTCATGTGTCGATTCCAAGTGGGGACTGTCTCCAATTTTGTTCGTAGTTGGCGCCGTTGGCGGCGCTGGCGTCGTTCTCCGTCTCTCTTGCTCTCGTAGTTAAGATACACTGGAGGAACGTTCGTCTCTCTTGCTCTCCTAGAAACAGCTGTCACAGCGCGACTGCCAAGCCGCCAAGGGGAAACTTGAGTCACAGAAAGTTTGTCTTCAAAGCGCCCATATGAAATGCGCCTCTATGTAAATATCTGAGCTCTTTGGCTAGGCCCTCATGACAGAATATCACTTTCGACAGAGCGAACAACAGCTAAACGTGCTCTCCAAAGCACTGGACTAGAGATAGTTTACAATTTAATAAGCACGTGACTTCGAAATCTCAGTACGCCTTGTGTTAAAAGCTGCTGACATCCTCTGCATGGCAGTCCTTTGGTATCTCTACTAGGTTATGGCTGCCTTGGCCTCGTCATATGACACCATGAGCAAAATATATAGAACTGAGTGGTAATTTCAGGTTAGTTATGAACAGGCTAGCTATAGAAATTAAAAACCCAACTTCTTATATTAGGTCTTTACCTATGAAATTGCCATTTTTCATGAAATAAATAAGCTTATTTCTTTGTATATTTTTTACTTCTATTAATCAAAGTTATCACCCATGCAATCAATGCATCTTTGCCAACGCATTGGTAGCTTATTGATGCCCTTCTTGAAGAAATCAGCTGGATGGGAGGCAACAAATTCTTCAAAGGCATTTTGTACTACCTCTCGGGTATTGAATTTTTTTCCCGCCAAGAAGTTATCCAAATTCTGGAAAAGTAGAAGTCTTAAGGTGCAAGGTCTGGTGAGTACAGCGGATAACAGAGAACTTCCAACCCCAGCTCTTGTAGCTTGGAGACCGTCTGCTGTGCAGTATGAGGTCGCGCGTTGTCGTGCAGGAGCAGTGGAGCCGAACGATTGACCAAAGCTGGTTGGAGACGTTCGAGCTTCTCCATATTTTTTTTTCTTTTTTTATTGCTGCTAGTGGCAGACGAGCAAACGGCCCATCTGATGGTAAACGGTAACCGCTGCTCATGGACTTCGCTAATGTCAGGGTATACACAGCAAAGCCGCTGCCTACCGTGAAAGTAATGCTCTCTTTAAACCTCGTTTGAAGAAGGACAAGTCATAGCGCTCGGGAAACACCGCAGCAGGTAGTTCATTCCAGAGCCTACACGTACGTGGTAGAAAAGATCACTGGAAGCGCACCGTACTAGATGAGAACGCTTCCAGGTAGTACGGGTGAACTCTACTGCGTCGGCGAGTGGTACAGTTGGTAGAAGGGTGACCCTGGTACCAGATTAAACAATTCTTCGGAGCACTCCCCGTGAAAGAGTCGGTAAAATACGCAGAGAGAACCAAAGTCTCTCCGCTGCTCCAGCGACTCTAGTCTAGCCGTGAGATCGGGATCATCGACGATTCGAACAGCTCGTCTCTGTAGGGAGTCAAGTGGATCAAGCTGATATTTTGGCGCTCCGGCCCAGAGATGTGAGCAGTACTCCACATGTGGCTGAACTTGCGCTTTATAAAGCATAAGCCGTTGACTTGGTGTGAAGTACCGCTTAGCCCGGTTAAGCACTCCCAACTTCTTGCTTGCCAATTTGGCTTTATCTTCCAAATGACTCCCAAATTGGACTTTGTTCGATATTTCGACGCCGAGGATCCCAATATTCTCGGCAATATGCAGGGGTACTCCTTGAAACCGAGGTACTATAACGAAAGGGTCCTTCTTCGCAGTGAACGCGCATACTTGTGTCTTAGTGCGGTTAAATTGAACAAGGTTCTTTTCACCCCATTTGGAGGCGCGCCCTAGAGAGTCCTCGACTTCAGACACAAGTTGCAATCGTATTTCCTGTGCCTGGCTACGAGGGACATTCTGGGGCGGAGGCCCGTGCAGTTCAACTCATCTCTAACTCCACTGAACTGCACTGACCTCTACTCCCTGCACCTGAGTCCGGTGAGGGAGTGGCGAATGGTCTCAGGGGTAGCGCAGGTCGAAAGATACCTAAGGCAAGGCTGGTGGACTACCCTTCTCGAGGTTGCCGCCCGTTCTTGGTCCAGTTCCTTCAGAAATGGATGCATCCAAAACCTCCAGCCGAAACACAATATCAGGCACATTACACACGCACACACACACACACGTACACACATGCGCGCACACACCCACACCCACAAACACATCTCTTCACCACGCCCCCTCGTGGCCGGGTGGGCTTGGGCTCATAGTAAAAAGTCACGGGTAAGAGAAGTTGACCACCTGCGTTAGGACCTGCGCAGTCGAGCGCCGTACGCGGGGATGACGGAGTCCTGGGGGGTTGAGCCGAGCGGCGCTGGCGGTAATGTGACCGTGAGGCAACACGCCCTCTTTGGTCCCGATTTCACGCTAAACGGTAGCCCCCGCTGTGATCCGCAGCGGGGGAAATGGCCACCGTGTCCCGTCAGAGGGCCACAGGCTAGGGACGTAGGGTCCGCAACAACAGTCGGAATTTATTTCGGCTGTTGAGGTGGTGGGTGAAGGCTATGCTGAGGGTGCAAGCGAGGGTGGACAGCTAGAGTTGGTAACTCGGCTCAGGCCGTTAACCCGAGCGGGCGCCCGATGCCGTGCTGTAAACCAGCCCCGCGTTCCTATATCCCTCTGGTAATCCTAACGTCCGGATGACGTTCCCTGTTGCGGGCTCCATGGAGGGTGGGAAGCCAGAGGGATGAAGTCTTGTTAAACTTTTATGGATACCGCAGATCCTAAAATTACCCCAACTGCGACGGTGACAGCGAAAGCTGTTACCGCCGCCACCAAAACCAAACAGATGGTCGACGCCGTGGCCTCGGCTGCAGGTGTCACACCGTCCCCCAGGGACGGGACTTCAGCGCTAGCTAGTACTAGTAATGGTCCCGTCCTTACAATCGTCAGCCCGTTTGAAATCAAGCGGGAAGACGACTCCTCCTTCGCGGGATGGCAAGTGGTGAGTCACCAGAAGGGCAAGGGCAAGGGCAAGACCACTAATCCTGTCCAACGCCCGCCCACCACACAACCGAGTGGACCCGCTGCTGCCAGCTCTGCGAAGAAGAAGAGGTCAAACCGAAACAAAAGACAGCGCATGGCGGCTAAGCGGAAGGCTTCACAAACCTCTGCTGCTGCCGGTGCTGCCTCTATGAAAACAGCTGAGCAGGCCGCTGTCGCAGGTCCCAGCAAGGTGACCAGCGCGCAGCCCACGCTCAGCAATGAGGGGTGCACGAAAGCCGGAGGCAGTACGGGTAGGCCGCCTGCCGCCAAGCGGCGGGCAGGTCACCCTGGACGGCACCCAGCTGCAGCACCACCGAAGAACACAGCAGGTAAAACTGCTGAACACAAGGAAAGAGGTGAGGCCAAACGTGCTCTCAACTCGCCTCGAGGGGAGCACAAGAAGCCCCGCCTCGACTCCTCCAGGACGACAGCAGGTAGGACCTACGCACAGGCCTCCAAGGCGTCCCTGGGCGTTGCAGTAACATGCAAACGCACAGGGAACTTGCCGAAGGAGTTGGTGGACCAGGTACTCCGGGAACTCCAGAGGAAGATCCTGGTTGATGCCTGGTCGACCAAAACCCCCAAACGCCCCGCTCCAGCGTTCACCGGGAAACCCATGTACGCGGACGGGGTCCTCAAACTCTGGTGCACCGACGAGGCAACCCGCACCTGGCTGACGGAGGCGGTCTCTCTTCTGGTCCCACCACCAGGCTTCGAACTGGAGGTCAGGGGCCAGGAAGAGGCCCCAAAGAGAGTGCGGTGCGGCATTGTCGTACCCGACGAACAGGGGGTCTTGGGCGACGTGCGCGACGTGGGTCGCGCTCTGGAGTTCCAGAACCCCTGGTTGGAGGTCAACAAATGGTCGATGCTGCACTCCGAGAGGCAGACAGGTGGGTGGTTCCTAGTGGTCGGCGTCCCGGAGGAACAAGTCCCGACCCTGATGAAGAACGAGCGCCGCCTCGCGTTGGGGGTAGGTACCGTCTACGTAAGATTCCGGGAACCCACAGGCAAGTATGTCGAACATCCTCCGGGATGCGACGGCAACTCCACACAGGTCAAGCATGACTTCAACAGCCAGTCAGGGTGCGACGCACAACCTGGCCCGTCAGAGCCGGCCGCGTCTGGCCGTGCTCATCCAGGAACCTTGGATAAGGGTGGGCCTAATCAGAGGCCTCTCCAGTCTGGGAGGTAAGATTTATTCTTCAACTGACCACACACATCCAAGAACCTGCATACTGACAACGAAAAACATCAGAGCCCAAGCTTTAACGGAGTTCTGTTCCAGAGACATCACAGCGATACAAATTGAAATAACACAGCAGCCAAGGAGTATAGCGGTTGTTTTCGCATCGGTCTATATACCCGAGGCCGAAGACCCGCCTCTGTTCGACCTGACGCCTTTGGTTAACCAGTGCGAGAGAACCAATACAGAGGTCGTAATAGGAACGGACTCCAATGCCCACCACCAAATGTGGGGCATGAACTGCAATAACAACAGAGGTAAATCACTGGTTGAATACCTATTCACCACTCATCTTACCCTATTAAACACAGGTAATGAGCCCACCTTCGTCACAAGACGTAGTCAGACAATTATCGACTTAACTCTCGCAACAGAAGGAGCCGCTGAACGCATCAAGGGATGGCACGTCTCGAAAGAGGCATCGTGCTCAGACCACAGATGGATCAGCTTCTCTATGGAAGTCGTTATACAACCCACACAGCCACGTAGGAAACCACACAACACTGACAAAACAAAGTATGTCCAATTACTTAAAGAGAAACTTACCCTTACTGCTACGCCGACGGTACTGGGTGACAATGAACAGATCGACGAGCAGGTATGTACACTGACGCAGTCGATGCTAGACAGCTACCACGCAGCCTGCCCGAAAACCACTCTACCCTCAACTCCAGGTAAACAACCCTGGTGGGGCGCTGAGCTCGAACGCAAGCGCAAGAAGGTAAGAAGGGCTCTAAACAGGGCAATGAACACAAGCGCGGACGAAAATTGGGACGCTTATAAAGCGGCCAAATCAAGCTACAAGAAATGCCTCAGATTCAGACGCACCATGGGATGGAAGAAATTCTGTGGGAGCATTGAATCTTGCCAACAAGCAAACCGGGTAAGGAAACTACTGGCTCAGCAACCAATGGTTGCACCAGGTACTCTCCGTAAACCGGATAACACATAAACCACATCAGAGGAGGAGACGAGACGCGTCCTACTTGAAACACACTTCCCAGGCTGCGTCCTCACTCCGGTAATAACGTGGCACGATACACCAACAGTGGCGACCGAACACGAGTGGAGACACGCAAAGACCGTGGTCACAGAAGAAAAACTCCGATGGGCCATCGATAGCTTCTATCCCTTCAAAGCAGCCGGACTGGACGGCATCTTCCCAGGGTTATTACAATGGGGAGGTGAACCTGTCCGTAAAAGACTTCTGGCAATCATGAGGGCTAGCCTGGCCCTTAGATATGTACCGAGGAGTTGGAGGGAAGTCAAACTAATTTTCATACCAAAACCAGGCAAAACAGACTACACCAATGCAAAGTCCTTCAGACCAATAAGCCTGACCTCCTTCATGCTTAAAGCCTTGGAAAGGCTCTGCGAGAGGGAACTAAGAAGTGGGGCACTTAAGCACCTACCCCTAAATGCCAACCAACATGCATACAGCTCAGGGAAATCGACGGAATTGGCCTTACATCAGGTCGTGAGCCAGATAGAAGCTGCTATACAACAAAAAAGCATCTGTCTGGGCACCTTCATTGATATAGAAGGAGCCTTCGACAAGACAAACTTTTCCAGCATAAGCAACGCCCTAGCCAGGCATGGTGTGGATCAGATGCTCATACAGTGGATCCAAAACATGCTCAGCAAAAGGGTAGTGCGCCTGCACGGCGATGCCCGCAGTACTCTCCCCGCTTTTGTGGAACTTAGTCATCAATGAACTCATAGACAAACTCAACGCGAGATACTTCTACACAATAGGTTATGCAGATCATCTAACCATACTCACCTCAGGTAAGGTAACCAGTACAGTGTACGACCTAACCCAACAAGCCCTACGCATAGTAGAGTGGTGGTGTAATGAGTACGAATGATCTGTAAACCCGACCAAGACCGAACTAGTTATGTTCACACACAAACGCGCGCTGGGTACTTACCGATTGCCCAGGTTATTCGATACAGAGCTTAAGCTGTCTACCGAGGTCAAGTACCTGGGTGTCACTCTCGACAGCAAATTGACATGGAACAGCCACAAGGAAAATAAGCTCAATAAAGCCAGCATCGTCTTCTGGCAGTGCAAGAAGATGATAGGTGTTTACCTATTTTGGGGGATAGGCCCCAGCAAACGCTGGGGCCTATCCCCCAAAATTGTCTTATGGCTATATAAGACAATAATACGTCCGATGATAAGCTACGGCGCAGTAGTGTGGTGGCCTCGGACCAACCTAACAACGGCCGCCAACAAGCTTCAAAGACTTGCATGCCTAGCGGCCACGGGCTGCATGAAAACTACACCTACAGCGGCACTCGAAGTGTTGCTGGACCTGCCTTCTCTGCACCTGTTCATACAACAGGAAGCAACGATGTCGGCGGTCCGGCTAAGAGCTCTGAAGCTCTGGAGAGACACTAACACCCCGCATACTAACAACTTAAATACACTTTTGAAAGAAGTTCCTCTCACACAAGCCATTGGCGACTGAATACCGAAACAATTTGTGTTCGACAAGAAATACAAAATCTAACTGTACGAGGATCTGTACGAAGGAGCGGTTAATTACAACGAGCTCACAATCTTCACAGATGGGTCTAAGACTGATACAGGTACGGGTTCAGGAGTATTCTCCGAGGTCCTAAACATCAACATCGCAGCACCGCTGGGAGCCTACAACACGGTCTACCAGGCCGAATGTTTTGGCATAATCCTAGCTGCCACAGCACTCATGGCACATGAGGCAAGGGAACGATCCATTAAGATCCTCTCAGATAGTAAGGCTGTCCTCTCAGCCCTCAAAAGCCATACTATCACCTCGGCACTCACGCTTGAATGCCACCAGAAACTAACAGAGGTAGGTAAACATAACAAATGAACACTGCAATGGATCAAGGGCCACAGTGGCTCAAGAGGGAATGACGCAGCCGACGTACTTGCCAGAAGAGGGGCCACTTTAAAGGTGGTGGGACCCGAGCCCATTATTCCCCTTCCTTCTGGTTTTTATCGCAACCTGGTAAGAAATAGGACCAGGACCCAACACAACCAGTCCTGGATTGGTATTGAAACATGTAGGCAGGCCAAGAAGGCTCTTCCCGAGGTAGACGGTAAGATAGCCAAACAAATCCTCCGGCTGTCCAAACAACAACTGCGGACAGTCACAGCCGCCTACACAGGACACGGATTATTTAATAAACACCTATTTACTATAGGTATCACCGACAGCCCGCTGTGCAGGGCCTGTATGGCAGCAGACGAGACGGCAGCCCACCTGCTCCTCGACTGCCCTGAGGTCGCACAGTACAGGCAGCAGTACCTGACGAGATACAGCACCCTGAGGGAAGCCTTGGGCCACATCAAGAGTCTGCTGGCCTTCCTCGAAGAGCTGGGGTGGCTCGAATGACGACACCATTCCCACCCGCACGCAAAATACACGCCAAGACTTGGAGTTGCGGAAACAGCCCGTGCCATCGAGTATCAAGTAAGAGGGACATTCTGGTGGCTGGTGTACCGCGCATCACCCGTACTGTCATCGGCATAGCAATGCATGTTCTCAATTGACAACAACTCATTGATATGCAAGATGAACAGCGTTGGGGAGAGCACCGAGCCTTGTGGGACGCCAGCGTTGATCGACTTCAGTTCGGAGCAGGTGCCGTCTGCGACGACTTTAATGCTCCGATCAGCCAGAAAGCTGGCAATCCATTTGCAGAGTCCCTCGGGGATTCCATCAGATGGTAACTTCAATAGAAGTGCCCTGTGCCAGACCCGGTCAAACGCCTTGGCAATGTCAAGGCTAACGGCTAGAGCTTCGCCCCCAGTCTCCAAGGCTTCTGCCCAGCGGTGTGTAAGGTACACTAGAAGATCGCCAGCTGAACGACCATGACGGAAACCGTACTGGCGGTCGCTGATCAGCTGGCGATCCTCTAGGTACTGGAGGAGTTTGTTGTTGATGACTCGCTCCATTACCTTGGAGAGTAAGGACGTTATCGCTATTGGCCTGTAGTTTGACGGGTCCGATCTGTCACCCTTTTTAGGAATAGGGTGAACATGGGCTATCTTCCACGAAGATGGAACCCTGTTAGCATTATAGGAAAGATGATATAAGCTCGTTAATACGGGGGTCAACTCAGGGACGCACGTCTTCAGCACCACTGCTGGTGTATGGTGCAGAGAGTCGAGGTTGTTTGAAGTTGAAGTTAGAGTTATGGGTTGAGTTGACACAAACCACAGATTACACTTAAATCACAGTTTATTTCTAAAGTTATTGTTAGTATTACACTTGTTACGATTTAGATGCTAATCCGCGGCGATCGATATATCAACTAACTATACTTATTATTAGGTACACGTTATAAAGAAAAGTAATGTAGGTCGCGCATGTAAGCAAAATGCGTACGGAAGCTAAACGTCTGTACGTTAACCGTACATGCTCCCGAGGGAAAAGTGGATGAGCATCTATTACAAATATTATAAGTTATTATAAAATTATGTTAGTAAAATTAATAAAATAAGTAGTATACACAGTTATTAAATCTTAACTAGACATATTAAAATCGAAGCGACGTTCCGGCTGTACCACGCTGTTGGCGGGTTCCGATGTCGACGGCAGGTGGCGCATCTCTCGCATCTCGATGTCCACTGCAGCATTAGTCTCTCCTTCGGCCTTCTTTCTGCTTGAGACTCTTTTCAGCTCAGAGTTTTTAAGGCATCGTTTTCTGACGATACTGTAGCCAAATAAGGACGCGATACCTCCCAGCAGCAAGGACGTCACCGAGTATAAATATATATCGTGACTGGACATCGTGGATGTATATGACGTCACAGGTAAGTTCTCGTGTTCCTTTTGATAGGATATCTGTTGTTGTATGTTCGTCAATTCAACTGCAGTAGATATTGCAGGCTCCGTAATATTCAAACGTGCATTTTTCCAACCAAGGTCAAAAATGTTGTTTATAGTTGAATTTATTGTTGGCACGTTGATATTTGATTCCATGTAATATTTACTTCCTAATTGGTTGTAAGTAAATATTGTAGCATCCTTTTTCTGTAGTATGCATTTAGGTTTCAATGCTAAGACACCAGTTCCGTCAATGACCGCCGGTGTAACTTGATCGCTGCACGTGACGCGCATCAATTGTTTATCGCATAACGTAAACAGCCACAGGTTAGGTTGGTGTAGTTTGACCCAGGTCTCCCTGCAAGTTACATCATCGATGACGCATGACAATGATGTTTGTTGGCTAAAAACTTTAGCTTCACAAGGTGCGTTTTTGTCATGTAAGCTGTATACAGGCTGCCTCGAAATGCATATATACCTGTCTTCTCCGTACGAGTTACATTGGTGCATGTCCTGCTCTTCCATTGTTATGTAGCAGTTTTTCATGAAGTTAATGGCTATGAATTTTGATTCAGGTCTTACTATTCTCAAATGTCCTTCGCTTTGGAATGGTATGGGTATTACACGGTATATGTTGTAGTCTCCGTCACTTAACAAAGGAATGTGTAATTCGAATAGTATGTAATTGGTTGTCAATCGCGCCTTCACATAAATCAAGTCAAAAATCTGCTTGTAATCCTTTTGGATATCTTGAACTGGTAAAGAAACTCCTTGTGGTAGTTTTCCGGATATGATATTGAGCTGTTCAATCAATTGAGATGCTGAAAACAGATGTGTATCCAAATGCCCCTTGTAGATGTTGCCGAGAGCGTTCATAAGCATTTCTTGTATTCGGTTCAAGTTGTTAAATATCAATGTTGACGTCACGGCAGCAGAGTTGATATCATTTGCCGTGAATAGCATTTGTGCCTTGTTGTCTATTTTTGAGATAATATTACTCGTTTTGTTCATGTAGGCATGCATAATATCCAGTTGTCTATTCATGAATTCGGTATTACTTTTAATAACATTGTTTTCGGATTCTATTATAAGTGTCTGATTCCTCATTAATTGGAGCAAATAATTATCGTTATCGTGTAGATTTTGAATGTCCTTTTCATATTTTTTGGCAAAGTCTTGGTCTAGGACACCGAATAGTGTTCTCGCTAGACTGCCAACGCCGTCGAAATAGCCTCTTCTTTGCCTCGAATGCTGCGATAAAAGCATGGTGTTGTATTCGGTTAGATGCCGCATTTCGTTTTGCAAGTGGTTGACAACAGCTTCGCAAGCTATATATTCGTAGGATATCCTGCTACAAAGCTTATCTATTTGTTCGATGTGGTAGTTGATTTTATTTGTTGCATGCCAGTATGATGTTAAATTGTAGTATACCACAAGAGTCCACTCATCATGTATTAGTTGGAGTTTTCCAGCGTCATCAAAGTATATAGGGTGATCATTTTGTATCTGTGTCACTACAAAGTTTGGTGCGACAGGTGCAGTTTCAATTGAGTTTATCCCCGTCATTGCTATCATAGTCATAAGTACAAGTGAGAGTACGCCAAACTTCTTCGGTTTTATACACCTTGTCGTTTTATGATCAGTTCGAATGTTCTTCTCTTTCTCTCTCTTATTGCCGTAACTTTGTTTTACAGATTCGATGTCGGTTCTCTGCGGTAACGGCGAAAGTTTTATAACAGGGCGTTTCAATTGACCACTTTTAGTTTTTAGCGTAACCACCCGGACGCTCCCATCGGCACCAGGATGAAGTTCTGTTACTCTTCCGAGAGCCCATCTACTCGCTGGTAAGTTTTCCTCTTTGATCAACACTAAACTGCCTTCCTTAAGATTTTCTTTAGGATGTTGCCACTTGCTTCTCACTTGCAGTTGGTGTAAATATTCGCTCGACCAACGCCTCCAGAAATGTAGATTCATTTGTTCTATTAGTCTCCATCTGTTCCTTAAGTCATACTCGTTAAAATTTACCTCTATGTGTGGTCGGGATAGCAAAGGACCGCCGATGAGAAAATGACCAGGTGTCAGGTATTCCAGATCGTCCACGTCTTCCGATAACGAACACAACGGTCGTGAGTTTAAGCAAGCTTCGATCTGTGTAAGTAAAGTACTGAATTGTTCAAAAGTTAGTTTTTGTTCTCCTAGGACTCGTTTTAAATGGTATTTCATCGCTTTAACGGCAGCTTCCCACAGTCCACCAGCCGACGGCCAGAGAGGTGCGTTAAAATGCCACTGGATTTGTAAATAGCTCATTTCATCGAGAAATTGTGTGCTTTGGAAAGTTTTGTTTTGTTTAAAGTCTGCCTGAAGTTGTTTCGCGGCACCTACAAAGTTTGTGCCATTGTCTGAAAACACATTCTTTGGTGTACCTCGCCGAGCACACATTCTTCTAAATGCTGCAAGGAATGTTTGTGTTGTAAGATCGGATACCAATTCCAGATGTACTGCTTTGGTTACCATGCAAATAAAAATGGCAATGTACGCCTTACACGTTTTTACTCCTCGCCCCTTGTTGATTTTGACATCTACGTGTCCCGTAAAGTCCACACCGGTATTCGTGAAGGGTCTCGTTGGTGTCACACGTTCCTTCGGCAAGTCAGCCATCAGCTGCGTATTACGATGGGGCTTAAAACGATGGCATCTTACGCACAAGCGTAATTCCCTTTTGACAGTTCTACTCCCTCCAATGATCCAGAACTTTAAGCGTAAGTGGGCTAAGGTTAGTCTAGCGCCGCCATGTAGAGTGATGCGATGTGCTTCCTGTATGAGCAGTTCAGTTAATCTCCCTCTAGCGGGCAGAATGATAGGATGTTTTGTCTCGGGCGGTAGTAAAGACTGCGCGATTCTACCCCTCACTCGTAATAACCCATTGTCGTCGAGAAATGGAGTTAATTTGAGTAAAGGACTTCTGCTAGATATTGCCATTTGTTTCTTCAAACATTCGATTTCTTCTCCAAAATGTTCTCTTTGAACAGTTTTGACTATCAGATCCGTGGCCATGGTTATTTCATACGATGTTAAATAATAGTCAGTTTTGTTATTGTGCGAGTTCATTGGTTTCATTTTGTGCACTACTCGTAGAATCCAAGCAAGTACTCGTATTACACGTTTGATATTACTGTGTTTATTTAATAATACCGTAATTATTTCACACTTGTTATAAACTGCTACGCAGCATTTTGTTTGTATTGGGTCAGTGTGTTTCAGGTCAATGTTTGTTACGTACGTCAGTTCACTTCCCTGTTCAGTTTTATAGTTATAAGTTTTTAACCACTGGGGCCCTTGCCACCAAAGGTTAAACGTTAAAAGTTGTTTAGGCGACAATCCTCGCGTTGCGCAATCCGCAGAGTTTTCCTCCGACCTAACATAGTCCCACTGGCTGGCAGGAATACAGTTGTTTATTTGTGCTACTCTATGAGCAACAAATGTCTCCCATCTGTGTACGTCACCTTTCAACCATGCCAACACTACTTTTGAATCGCTCCAACATCGTATATGTAGCCTTTTAGTTGAAAGCGTAATTTTGATCTTTTCGATAAGTTTAACGAGCAATAGCGCGCCACAGAGTTCCAAGCGAGGTAACGAAATCTTTTTACTGAGCGGGGCCACCTTGGTCTTAGCGGCAATTATAGTTGTTATGTAATCACCGTGATAATTCGTTACTCTGCTGTAGACAACACAGGCATAGGCCTTTTCACTCGCGTCACAGAACCCGTGTATCTCAATAGATTCGTTGGTACACTGCAACCACCGTGGGACAGAAATGTTATTGATGAAAGGAAGATCTTTTCTTATCATTTCCCATTCGTGAACTATCTCCGTAGGCAGGCGTTCATCCCACTCGACCTTGCTGACCCATACTTTCTGGAACAGTAGTTTAGCCTTTATTGTTGTAGGCGAGAGGAACCCAAGTGGGTCGTATAATTTACTAATTTCTCCTAGCAGTATGCGTTTTGTTACGTTCTTTCTTGCAGGCAAATGCCAATTATAAACAAAGTTATCGTTGATTTGGTTCCAACTCATGCCTAACGTTTTGTTTATTTGTGTTGAGTTCGTTGTTTGTCCCGGTGTGAAGTTTATGTTCTGCTTGTTATGCTTTTGATCCGCGTCTAGATTTTCTAAGATACGAACATCATTACTAGTCCATTTCCTTAAATTAAAACCTCCTTTTCTCAGTAGCTCAACCATTTCCTGAACTAATTTTTTCGCTGACTCCAAGCTGTCTTGGCCATAGACTAAGTCATCCATGTAGAAATAGTTCTGTAAAGTCTTTGCAGCCACCGGGTAATTACCCTTTTCGTCGTTTGCGAGTTGATGTAGTGTGCGCATCGCGAGGTAGGGGGCGCTTTTCATACCGTATGTTACTGTACAAAGTTCCCATTCCTTTAAAGGTTCCATCTGAGAAGATCTCCATATTATAGTTTGTAAGTTTCTTTGTTCTTCAGCCAGCCATATATTTCTGTACATCTTCGCTATATCAGACGTAAAGACGTATTTGAAAATTCTCCAATTTGTTAACAGGGTAAAAATATCCTTTTGCAAATTTGGGCCTGAGTACATCATGTCATTGAGACTGCTGTTAGTTTTCGTTTTGTATGAAGCGTTGAAAACAACCCTCAGTTTGGTTGTCGTTGACTCTGCTCTCAACACCCCGTGATGAGGTAAGTAGACGTGATCTTTGTTCCTGCCCTCAGCAGGGACACGTCTCATGTGACCCAAGGTAATATAGTCATCCATGAAGCGCTTATATTCGTCGTTGAGGCTCTTGTTTGTTAGCATTTTTCGCTCAAGCTGTAGAAACTGGGCTGTTGCTTGAGGTCTTGTAGCACCTAAATTAAAGTTACCAGACTGTTTCATAGGCATCTTGACAACATATTCGCCAGTGTCTAATCTCTTAGTTGTTGATTTGTAAAATTGTTCACAGTATTGTTCCTCGCTAGTTAATGTTGTAGTTTCAGCAATGTCTTCACTCTCCCAGAAACGTGACATATCCTCTATGTTATTGAGCGTAATGAAACACTTGAATGTTTTTACGTTGCCGCATAAGATCCATCCTATTCTGGTTTGTTGCGCCACAGGGACGTTGTTGTCACTCCTCATAACTCCGTTCAGTATTAGTTCCGAGTAGACGTCGGCACCCAAAAGTAGATCGATTGGGCCTGACACATTGAAGCGAGGATCGGCTAATTTCAAGCTTTGTAAATAATCCCAGTTTTCAATGGTAAAGGTTGTAGTTGGCAAATTGCTCATTAGCTTTCTCATTACCAAAGTTTCTACGTTAAAGTTGTAATCTGAATGAATGGATGTGCATTCCAAATTAATAGAACCTCTGCTATTCCCGGAAAGTGACCCAATACCGGACAATACCGCGCTGAGTTTCTTCCGTGGCAATCTAAGACGCTGAGCTGCATCTTCCGATATCAAACTAACTTGGGATCCTTGGTCCAGCAAGCCCCTTAAGGTAATGTAATCCCCGTCAATGGTTTTGACTTTCAGAAGTACTGTCGGTAACAAGACTTCTTTCATTTCGTTAGTTAGATTGTTAACTACATGGGAATTCGTGGATGATGGCTGTAACGGAATCCTATGGACCCCAGGCTGATTAAAATTTTAGTTTTCTTACTAACTGGGTCTAAAATATCAATTTCAGCCTGGCCCCGCCAAGTAATTTGTGGCCAGGGTTCCCGCGCCCCTACGCCCGCGCAGGAACTATGGAATTCGTCCCTTCCTCTATATTCCTCTACTGACAGCATTTACCAAACGTAAACGCTTATAATTGAATGAAAGTGGTCATCAAAATACTAAAGACAGCGATACATTAGTATTGGTTTGTCATCACAAAATCACTCTCCATATATTCATGCTTCACATATTGGTACTTGAGTACAAGGCAGCGTATCTCAGAGACGGCAGCTCCAGGGAGACGGAGAACATGATCCAGGTATATTTGTCATATAGTATTATCGGCGCCGAGTATTTCAGCGATATCCAGTGTATAGTATTGAACGTACAGTAACAGTCTCAGAACTGATGTCACAAAACGCCTCCTTGCCGCAAGTCACAACATTGAAGCCCATACAAACATAGTCAATTAAAACGTATTAAGCCATCGCGCATAGTTTGCGGGGAAGCTCTCGTTACAATCGCCGCTAGGTTAGCCGCATTAGGTCTTACTGCTACCGCGTGACCGACAGGTGGCTCTTCTTTCGCTCTTTAAAACCTTGTCAGCTGCTATGTACTGGCCTGTACGCAGGTTTAGACAGCGATTGTGAAAGTCCTGCATTCTACCACCTGATCGCAAATACGGAGACTCCCATCATACATCGCTCGTCTTTACATCCATCATCAACAAGGTACGAACCACTACTAATGGTACACGCGGTTATTGATAATATAACTATGTACAATATCTCATAGAGAACTTTATGTTTTAGTCAGCCTGGTATATATATATATGGTGTGATATAGACATAGATACACAACAGAGTTATTAATGTTATACAGTTCATGCAATAAATTACAGTAAAGTGAATAACAGACACTCACCGGACTATTAGCTGCGTCATTGCCAAACTTACCCCTTGCCCTGTGCTGATCACCTTCTCTTGAAGCCGCTCGCCTTGTTCTTCGATATCACTAAGCACTAATTATCGACCAACACCGAACCTCTTACGCGCTAGGCCAGGTCCGATCTCTCTCGCGCCAAAAGACCAACTGTCTGAAACACCACGCTAGAGCGTTCCCGTGAACTGGCCTCTTCCGCGTCCTAAGACTGACTGTCCGAGATCCGCCCGGTTCCGCGTCCCAACATTGACTGTCCCATCCAACACCCCCACTACCACGTCACGCTGTCCTGGGACCCGACTGGCCCTGCCTCCTAAGATCGACTGTCCAGTCAAACACCCCCAAGGCAACGCCCCTGACCTCTTACTACCTGACAAGGGTTCGTTTTTTATCGTTGATCCCCTTTTTTTATGATCCTCAACTATACAGCATGTGAACACTACAGTGCCAATATTTTCTCATATTTCATGGCTATTTCTTTACTTATATGCCTGTCACATAACTCTTATAAATTTGTCAACCTCTTAAAGTTTATGAGTTTACTAATTGCAGAACGTTGGCGCCATCGTAGCGATAAGACAAACACATGTGGAAACAAGTATGCGACCTAAGGACTATATATTATTATTTAATTTGGTGCTGCCAGCAACACCATTACATTCCCCCCTCTGAAAATCAGACGCGTAGACTATGTCATAGCCGTATGAGCTTTCACCACAGATACAATAGCATATGTATTAGAGTACGCCAGTTAAAACTGCATCTTGTCTTCCACCATTAACTATCGGCAAGTAACATACAACTTCCAATAAATAACCACTGCTTCAATACCACTTATCCTAACTCATAGTTGTTTGAGAATAATAACCCTACCATACCTTTGCTAAGGTCACTCCGTACGATACAATAACTAACTATACTCCGCCCATCCCTATACTATGACAACATTGACACTTATAGGAATCTAATTGCAATTGTTGCCTCAAACTCGTTTACCATCTAAAGTTTATGAAAAATAATTGAAAAGCTTATTCTAATCCGTCTATGTACTACTTCTCCTACCAGACCAAAATTTCATATTAGAACTAGCGCACTTAACCAAGATCACCAGTTGCCCGGAACCTATGTTTTCCATTAAGCCAAATGGCGTATTAGCAATAAATTCTCAAAATAGTAGTACAATCTATAAGACATCCTATCCATGCTTAGAATGGAAGTGTACATACCAGATGTCTTCTTGATAAACGGGCAGCGTGGTATGATCGAGGTACCTGATTCGCCATTTTCACTCGTCGAAATCGGGTTCAGTAGCGGGTGTACATAGCGTCAGGTAGCAGTGGCTGGAATAGTTCGCACACACTCGTATAAGAGACTAGTTTTATCAAAAGTGACAGACAAGTAGTTGCAATAGTTTTATATAATGAGCTAAATAGTCGTAAACAATAGTATAGTGCAGCAGTCGTTTTCCCCAGTTGATAGCTCGACAGTCCCTACAACTAAACAATTCTTAACTCGGACTCGCACTAGGAATTATTCCCATTTAGCTAGAAATTGTACGCGCGGGGATCGAACCCACAATGTTCGGCGAGATGGCCGCCAATCAGTTCTTCATTCGGATCATCAAGCGTATCGACATGATATCTGCTTCATTATTAAGGCTCTGATTACAGTTAACGTAAATAACAATTACGATTATTACTCGTGCAGTTGGACGCAGCTGCCAAATATATTATGCCATAAAATAAAGGTTCTATATAACGAACGACACACATAAGGCCCTATGTAACTTAAACCTTCGTTTAATATTGTATGTATATCTGAGAGTTCGGATCAGAGGGAGTCCTCTTGTTTGAAGTTAGTCAATGTGCGCGTTTATAGTTAGTACAGATAATGAAAACTTAGCTCTGTGTAAGATGATCCAATGTGAGATATGTCCTTCGACGCATACTGCAGCTGCCTTTCACGTTACCGGAACGCCGCTACTTTGTAGTCACAGCCGACGGACGCAACAACACGTGCGGTAGTTGAAGTAAAAGGTGACGTAGGGTCCTGGAATTTTAAATGAAATGCCACGAGTATCAAACTTCCAAGATTAGTCATTAATATACGACTTCTATTTGAGTACTAAACCCGGATACAAACTAACAGATAATTAGAAGATGTGATGCGGATCACCAATTAATATTTTTCAGTATGCGTATTAAGTATATTGCATGAGTCTAGCAACAAAATATTATTTTTATTTGAACTTCAGAATCAAGTTAGCTGTTTACGGATATCACACGATAGGGCTAAACTATGTCTGTGAGTCTAGTATGTATCAAGACATTGTTTGCATACAGTAATACTTGCAAACCTCTCGAATCTCATGAGAAATATGAATTCAATGTCAAACTCTAAGTAAACCCGGGGCTCGAACCCTGGTAAAAAAAAAACCGTGGTTAAAAGGTATGTGTAGAATATACCAGGTATAACAAATACATACATCATTGCCACTGACAATCACATTGTAACACAGATGAATAAGTATTGTAAATACTCAGCTAAACCCAATTCTGAGATAGCCTAAACTGTAACAGTTAGGTATAATATTGATGCTTAGAATTAACACGTGTAGAATATCTATTTCATATGACGCACGGCGGGAATCGAACCCATACCAAAGACGGCAGAAATGACTTACAAAAGCCATTCAGTTTTTCAAAAGAATGCAGCACATGTGCAGTCATATCTTAACAAAGTAGCCGATCTTGGCCCTTGGACAAAGCACATCAATAATACAAAAGAACTATGGCTCCTTTCACGATGGGAATCGAACCCATCCTAAAAAACGGCGTAAATGACTTTCTAAAGCCATTCAGTTCCTTAAAACAATGCGCCACATGCGCAATCATATCTTAACAAAGTAGCCCATCCTGTCCTTTTCACGTGCGCGTTGGCGCGTTCGGACAAAGCACATCAATAATACAAAAGAACAATAGTTCCTTTCTAGCCTTCTTTCTTTTAAGTAATAAACATCTAAAATGTGTTTCCCTTTTTTGTTTTATCCCTTATTTTTTTCACACGCTGGCATTTGGAAACAAAACGTGCCAGATGTCGGCTTATTGCATTGCCTTTCTAGTTTGGGAAACAATTTTAAAACAAAATATTTTAAAATAATGGTCACTAAACCCAGCTCCAGACAATAATAACAACAATTAACAAAATAGTTTCGTGTTCAACAATAGTGTGCATTCTTTTTATGTTTGGGAATCGAACCCAAAATATTTAAAATCACATTGTGCGACTTCTATAAAGCCGACGCCGATCATTAGGTACATGAGTATAATATCCGCCGACTTTCACCAATGCTCAGGAATCGAACCTAGAGCTTTTATAAAGTATACCAAAATGCTGCAGTGGGCTAATATTACCCTAATCTACTTGCTAACACGTTAGGAAACTAAATTTACTGATATATGATCTAAGAATAATCCTTTTCTCAATTATAGCTCGTGTACACTTCATCATTAAAACCCCTATGCATTCTGTAAGAATCTCAACTCAACCAATGTAATAAACTAATAGATGCTTGTCCAAAGAACGCGTATGCATAAGATAGATATTATTACTAGATTTCGTAATTTAATACGTTTGTTGACATCATTTTGAAATATCGTAGCAACAGGAATTGAACCCGCTATTTCAGTAAGTTTTTAGAAACCATTTTAATATATCGTAACAACAGGAATCGAACCCGCCATCTCAGTAAGTTTGTTGAAAACATTTTAAAACATCGTAGCAACAGGAATCGAACCCGCTATCTCAGTAAGTTTGTTGAAAACATTTTAAAACATCGTAGCAACAGGAATTGAACCCGCTATCTCAGTAAGCTTGTAGAAACCATGTTAATATATCGTAACAACAGGAATCGAACCCGCTATTTCAGTAAGTTTGTGGAAAACATTTTTAAAACATCGTAGCAACAGGAATCGAACCTGCTATCTCAGTAAGTTTGTTGAAAACATTTTTATAATATCGTAGCAACAGGAGTCGAACCCGCTATTTCAGTAAGTTTGTTGAAAACATTTCAAAATATCATAGCAACAGGAGTCGAACCTGCTATTTCAGTACGTTAGTGTAATAAATTCCTGTCCCGCAACTCCAACATAATATTATTCATTATTTATCCTTAAATAATTCCCTCTTATTATATACAGTTATCGAACACGCTATTAATAATACGGCGTCTAGTTTGTTGACGTTGCACAACAATATAGTTATAGTCACAGACATTGCTCAGGAGTTTAACCTGATTTAACTACATCTAGATGTTCCACGGAATATTCTGGTGTGCATTATACATTAATCTCAAGACATGTTAATGTTCTACACCAGATTTTCTATAAAAATAATCTTTATAATATAAAATCCTTCTCTTTCCTTATCTAAAATTAGTTCTAACCATCGCTAGTCCGCATCGCGTATCGGACTCAAACAGCGAACCTGATACGCAAGTGCTTGTAACCCATAATATGCTTATTATCGAGAGTCGAACTCGAGATATTAAAATGTAAAGCATTTTCTGTAGCCAATAATATAACCACTGTCGAGACTCGAACTCGACACCCAGTATAAATGACACGCATGAGCTTTATGTAAAGCGGTGGATCTATGTAGCCAATTATATGATTACTTTCGAATTGCAGCGATGTTATAAGAGGAACCAAAGTGCTATTAAAATAAATAACACGTGCGAGAGAGCCCTCCTCCGATTATTAAATATTAAGATGATTGCCGCGCTTTATGGAAAGCATTTCTATGTACCCAATAATATAACCACTGTCGAGACTCGAACTCGACATACAGTATAAATGACACGCATGAGCAGCATTTATGTAAAGCGTTTCAACATATGTAGTCAGTTATATGTTTACTTTCAAGATACAGCGATATTATAAGAGGAACCACAGTGCCATAAAAATAAATAACACATGGGAAAGTGTGGCACTTAGGCGCAATATTGCCCCCCTCGGACTATTAAATATTGAGATAATTGCCGTGACTTAAATATTATTTCGTCTTTCTGAAATGAACATGATCGTCTATCGATTAATGAATAACAAATTGTGCCTAATTAGATTGATATTTTCCTACGTTATGTATTGTTATTTCTCTACGTTGTGTTTGTATTTTTCTACGTTGTGTTTGTGTAGTAACTCTTTAGTTCTTCCTCGTTGCTCTGAAGTGAATCAGAACATTTTATGACGAGGATCCTGGTCACGGCACCAAATGGAACGGAATCCTATGGACCCCAGGCTGATTAAAATTTTAGTTTTCTTACTAACTGGGTCTAAAATATCAATTTCAGCCTGGCCCCGCCAAGTAATTTGTGGCCAGGGTTCCCGCGCCCCTACGCCCGCGCAGGAACTATGGAATTCGTCCCTTCCTCTATATTCCTCTACTGACAGCATTTACCAAACGTAAACGCTTATAATTGAATGAAAGTGGTCATCAAAATACTAAAGACAGCGATACATTAGTATTGGTTTGTCATCACAAAATCACTCTCCATATATTCATGCTTCACATATTGGTACTTGAGTACAAGGCAGCGTATCTCAGAGACGGCAGCTCCAGGGAGACGGAGAACATGATCCAGGTATATTTGTCATATAGTATTATCGGCGCCGAGTATTTCAGCGATATCCAGTGTATAGTATTGAACGTACAGTAACAGTCTCAGAACTGATGTCACAAAACGCCTCCTTGCCGCAAGTCACAACATTGAAGCCCATACAAACATAGTCAATTAAAACGTATTAAGCCATCGCGCATAGTTTGCGGGGAAGCTCTCGTTACAATCGCCGCTAGGTTAGCCGCATTAGGTCTTACTGCTACCGCGTGACCGACAGGTGGCTCTTCTTTCGCTCTTTAAAACCTTGTCAGCTGCTATGTACTGGCCTGTACGCAGGTTTAGACAGCGATTGTGAAAGTCCTGCATTCTACCACCTGATCGCAAATACGGAGACTCCCATCATACATCGCTCGTCTTTACATCCATCATCAACAAGGTACGAACCACTACTAATGGTACACGCGGTTATTGATAATATAACTATGTACAATATCTCATAGAGAACTTTATGTTTTAGTCAGCCTGGTATATATATATATGGTGTGATATAGACATAGATACACAACAGAGTTATTAATGTTATACAGTTCATGCAATAAATTACAGTAAAGTGAATAACAGACACTCACCGGACTATTAGCTGCGTCATTGCCAAACTTACCCCTTGCCCTGTGCTGATCACCTTCTCTTGAAGCCGCTCGCCTTGTTCTTCGATATCACTAAGCACTAATTATCGACCAACACCGAACCTCTTACGCGCTAGGCCAGGTCCGATCTCTCTCGCGCCAAAAGACCAACTGTCTGAAACACCACGCTAGAGCGTTCCCGTGAACTGGCCTCTTCCGCGTCCTAAGACTGACTGTCCGAGATCCGCCCGGTTCCGCGTCCCAACATTGACTGTCCCATCCAACACCCCCACTACCACGTCACGCTGTCCTGGGACCCGACTGGCCCTGCCTCCTAAGATCGACTGTCCAGTCAAACACCCCCAAGGCAACGCCCCTGACCTCTTACTACCTGACAAGGGTTCGTTTTTTATCGTTGATCCCCTTTTTTTATGATCCTCAACTATACAGCATGTGAACACTACAGTGCCAATATTTTCTCATATTTCATGGCTATTTCTTTACTTATATGCCTGTCACATAACTCTTATAAATTTGTCAACCTCTTAAAGTTTATGAGTTTACTAATTGCAGAACGTTGGCGCCATCGTAGCGATAAGACAAACACATGTGGAAACAAGTATGCGACCTAAGGACTATATATTATTATTTAATTTGGTGCTGCCAGCAACACCATTACATGGCGAAGTGTTTGGAGATGATGGCGAAGTGTTTGGAGTTGACGCCGATGTTGCTCGACGGTTTTCAGTTTCATGCATTAGAGTATGGTGCGCTTTGTTGCATAATTTACATCTCTTTCGTGACATACATTGCTGTTCACCATGACTAAACAAACAGTTTTTGCATAAATGCAAGTTACGAACTGTGTCATGACGCGCCTGTGTGTTCATGTTTAGGAATTTGTCGCATTGCATTAACACATGATCGGTTTTGCAGATTGGACAATATTTGGCTGTAGTGAAGAAGGTTTTTTGCGCTAATTATGGCTTGTTAAAGTACGCTGACCTCGAAGCGTTATTCAATTTATAATTATTGTTACGGACTTGCGATGTATTATTCGATTGTTTGTAAGGAATTACAGTTTTGTTCGAATGGGACATTTTCTGCTGGTTATTCTCTTGTAATGCCTCTAATGCCATAAATTTGGATTCCAAGAATTTTGTGAATTCGTCTAAATCGGGCAGTCCTCGGGGCTCCTTCAGGTCTTTAACATATTCATTATAGGAAACATGGTCTAGCTTCTGTACCAAAAGATGAACAATAATTGGATCCCATTTTGATATATCTACCCCAATGTTAATGAGCCCATTTAGACATTCCCGCATGACATCGTGCAGTTTTCTTACGGACGCTGCACTCGCGTGTTGAATTATAGGATGATTCAGCATGGTATTCATGTAAGATGTAAAGAGAAGACGCTTATTGTCATAGCGGTGTGATATTATGTCCCAACAGGAAGAGTAGTTGTCGGCACTGATGCCTAGATGTTGCACAAGTTTTTCCGCCTCCCCTTTGAGCTTTGTTTTCAGATGCTGCATTTTCTGAGCCTTCGAGAGCGACGGGTTGTTATGGACACTCTCCATGAAGAGGTCTTTAAATGTCAGCCACTGGTTGTAATTACCATAAAAATCTGGTATAACGATTTTCGGTGTTGCCTTCTCGTAGTGCGCGTTATTCCATATTTTATGTTGCAATTGCTTGCGTAAAGTGTCGTAAATGTTTTCTATACCCAAAAATTTATGTTTGTATACTACGTTTTCTTCTTGTAAGATATAATCTAGTTCCCAGTTCGCCTTTTCTATGTGTTCCCATTTAGTTTTCAGAGTATTCAAGCTATCTTCTAGCTCCCACTTTTCCATTGACGTATCAAAGGTGATCTTTTCCACGGTACGTTCAAACGCTCTAAAATTACAATATTGCTGTCGTAGAAGATCCTGTTGCTTTTCAGATGTTTCTTTGGCATCCCGAGGTGGCACATGGAAGTCAATGTCACTGAAAGTAAACCGAGAGGGTTTGTTTTCATTTTCCTTCTTTGGTGTAGTAGGAGGCAAATCTTTGCTTGAGCTGTTACCAGGCAATTCCGCCTTCCGTTTCAACATATCGTGCAAAACGTTTTCATACATCTTCTTTGTTTCATTAAAAACGTTTTCCGTAAAGTATGAGATGTCTGTTACGCCAGATTCTTCTAAAAGTTGATGGTTGTGAACAAACTTCTCCCATAGACTATTAAGCCGAGAAAGACGTTCTTCCAAGTACGCTAAGGTTTTCCTATCAGAGCTATCCTTTTTATAGTTAATGCATAGTTGTTTCAGGTTGTTGAAGATAATTTCTTGTTGGTTGATAAGTTCCTCGACGCTCTTTCCCATTGTTGTTTGATGTATGTATTAAGTTGAAGTTGACGTAAATGTTATAGTTGGAGCACACGTAGAGCTGTGTAGCCGCAGGTACTAGTCCAGTTGTTTAGCTAGATATCAATAAGTATCTTAATGCACTTACCGAATCCCACCTAATTACCTTACGAAGGACCACGCTGTATGGTGCAGAGAGTCGAGGTTGTTTGAAGTTGAAGTTAGAGTTATGGGTTGAGTTGACACAAACCACAGATTACACTTAAATCACAGTTTATTTCTAAAGTTATTGTTAGTATTACACTTGTTACGATTTAGATGCTAATCCGCGGCGATCGATATATCAACTAACTATACTTATTATTAGGTACACGTTATAAAGAAAAGTAATGTAGGTCGCGCATGTAAGCAAAATGCGTACGGAAGCTAAACGTCTGTACGTTAACCGTACAGCTGGGATGCCGTCAGGCCCACTTGACTTGTGGATGTCCAGAAGTTTGAGCTGCCGCCTGACCGCACGTTGCGTAATGTGGATTTCAGGCAGGGAGCTCCCACACCAGGGGATGGACGGTGGTGTGGCTCTCTTGTCATTCAAAATCGAGTTTTTGTTCAGTTCTTTACAGTAAACATCTGCAGTAATGTTCGTCTCGTTTGGTAAGAAGCTGTGATGAATTACACCGGCGTTAGACCACCAAACAGTGACCATCACTTTTCTAGGGGTTAGTTTTCGTTTAGGGCATTGTTTGTGTGCTGAACCAGGGTCCCACCAACTTGCTGAGCGCTTACCATTGTCAAACAGGATCCGTTTCTCACAAGTAACAATGCGGTTCAAAATTTCTTCATTTGTATGCCTGTTGAGCAGGCACGTCTCGACGCGTACTTCGCGCTGGCGATCATTGACTTCGTGGGGTACCCATTTGTTAAGCTTTTTTACCTTGCCAATTTGACGCCAATGGACCAATATTGTTTTGATGCTAACGTCAAAAACTGCTGCTAATTCATCCGTAGATTGGTTATCATCAGCTTCCACAATCGCCTTTAATTCGTCATTGTCGACCAAAGTTTTTGGACCACGACGTTCATTGTTCAGGTTAAAAGAACAATGCCCATTTCTGGCCCAGTTTCGAACTCGTGAACAGCACAATAGAGTTTAAGTTTGTTGTTAGGCGGGTCCACACAGACCGAGCAGCCTCGCGAGGAAAATGCTTCGCGAGGCTGCTCGGTCTGTGTGGACGTGGCTCGGTCGAGGAAAACGCATGTGTTGCCGCGGCCGAGCTTACCGTGCGCCCGAGCTACCGAATTAGACACGTCCACACAGAGCGCGCAGCCTCGCGAGGAATTGGCGCGCGAGGCTGCGCGCTCTGTGTGGATGTGCCCCGACCGAGGCATGCGCGTGTGCCGCCACGTGCGAGCGACCGAGCGGCTGAGCCATCGAGTTTGGTTTTTTGTTTTGCCGCGGTCTGGACGCTGTTTCGTGCCTCGCTCGAACATAATAATCCCTACTAATAATATAAATTCGCAAGTGTGTTTGTATGTTGGACATTTTTTTATAGACTCACGTCTGTATCCGCGTAAGGATAGGCAGAGTTGTAATATTATTACATCCACATTTCACCATGAAATATTTAGGTCCCACGTAATAGGGGACGAGCCTATTGCAGTTAACAGGCACATCAGCAGACTCCGTGCTGCTTCTGAGAATTCGGGAAAACCCAGTAACACTTTTGCCCGACCCGGGAATCGAACCCGGGATCTCCGCTCAGCAGTCGCATACCCTATCCACTGGTCACTGAATGACGGAGGATACATTCATCATAACATTCTCATCTTTGACGCTATTTATTGTACCAATGATAATCCTTCAGTCTGTGCTTCGGTTACAGTATCCTTGCCTACAGACATTCATTTCCTATAATTCATTCTATGTTTTTTCCATGTCTACCTATTCCATCCTTTAGGTATAACAATAATCGACGACCGGTTGGTAAAGCGGGAGTGTCAGCGACAGCAACGCCGAAGGTCGCGGGTTCGATTCCCGCTCATGTCAAACACTTGTGTGCATGAACATGAATGTTTGTCTTGGTCTGGGTGTTTCTATGTATATATTTACAAAAAAAATAAGTATAAGTAAATATGTATATTATGGCTTATGGCCCATTATTACCATTGTCTAGTACCCAAAGTAGGTACAGCAATTGGCGTCAGTCAGGCAGTCGGCTAGTAAAAACACATGCCACAACCCTATTGCAGTATGACCATTTCCAAGTACTATTTTTATGAACAAAATTTAAAAATAAGAGAGAGGAGAGACCAACGATCTCACATTGATACGTGGACCGATAGATGGCAAATGTACCACAGAGTACCTTTGTATATAGGAGGATAGAGACGTCACTCAAGCTATTAGCGCTACCTGGCGGTCGTTTCAAGCATTTTTTAACTATAGTAGGTATTTTATTAGATATTATTAGACAAATTTATCTTATTATGTGGTTGAATTAAATCAAATCAAATCAAATCAAAATCATTTATTCATCTAGGTCACAATGTGACGCTTATGAACGTCAATTTTAAAATTTAATTACTTAATGCTTCTACATTTACATTTACTGCCTCGTTCGCAAAGCAATAGGTAGAGCCACGAGAAAGAACGGGCAATAAAACTCGAGGCCACTCTTTTAAATCGCCAATATTATGGTACATATTTTCATTTTTGTAAGGAGCTGCAACTGTTACACATTGTACTAAATTACTTGTAGATAGTAATCAGTTACAGACATAATACTTAAGCAATTAATGAAGTTAGTAAATGATGTGTTTTAGTTAGCCTTCCAATGCGAATATTGTGTAACATAAAATTACATATACATCCCTAAGTGAAAACCATGGTTTTCGCTTATGGATGTACATGCTACTGAACTGAAGTGTGTAATTGCGTACTGTAAAATTATATAAAATAAAACATTGGTTAAATAGCACCCTTTATTTTTCAAACGTTTTTTACAATATTCATAACATTTTTGTTGTATCTGAGATTTTTCATCATAGTCAATTTTGGACCCAGTTAAGCCTGGCCGCAGACATCCGATTTTCAGGACCGATTTTTCATGGCGGAATTCAGTGAGACTAGCGAGCTTCATTTGTCGACTGTATCAAATGTATTTTGTAAAATAAACGTACTTACCACCGCAAACGATAGATTTTGCTTTGATCGGAAAGCACGCAAAAGTTTCATTCCGTTCCGGACTGAAAAAATTCAGTGCCCGTTTTCAGGGACGACTTTTCAGGTTTGTAATATTTTCAGGTTCTCAAAGTCATCTAATTAATAAAAAATGAGCTTACTGTCTACCACGAACGTTTGATTTTGCTCTGAACAGAAAAAATCCGTGGACTGAAAGAAATGAAAATCAAGCGCGCGCGGAACGGCTCGTGACGTCATAACTGAATTTAGCGCATGCGTACATCTTGTCATGTACCGATAATTATATAGCATTGGTTTGAAGTTTATTTTGTCAGAATCTATATACAAAGGTACTCTGTGGTCAGAATCACACGACAATGTATGCGTAGTAGACGTGTATAAACTCTTGTCTGGGGTCTTCAAATTTACGCAAAAATCACATACCTACGGACAAGAGGATAATATAATAATATAAGTTATTTTAGCATTTTCGTCAGATCCTCATAATGTGTGACGTGAAAGGTTTATATTGGCTACTGAATACCACTCTGCTTAAACTTTGTCTCTCTATAATTATGACTAGCCTATTGGTCTAATGGTTAGTGACCTTGACTGCTACGCCGGAGGCCATGGATCCTAGATAATCTTTGTGTGATAGGCACGATGATATTTGTTCAGTGTCTGGATATAATTTATCTATAATATGTACCTATATATTTAGAAGTATATATTTATCAGGTGTCTGGTTACCATACTATAGGCTCCGCCTATTTTGGGATCACATGATTGGGTGTAAGTTGTCCAAGAATATTATTATGGAATGTACACAATGGCAATTTCGGTCATACAAAAAAGTTGGTCTGAGACCCGTTATGCAACTAGGTTTTTGAAGATTGGTATCCTGTATAAAAGTGGTAGAGGGAATAATATAATGATTTATATCTACATACATATATACTCTATGCGAGATGAAAACAATTAAAGAACGTAAAACAAATCATACTCCTCAAATTGTATTGTTTGCTTTGAAATTGTATGATGCATTCACATTGACACATAAAATTTGACAATATCATAAAACTTATTCTGCATAAATCAGACACTTGTTAGAATGGTCGTGACTGTTTCTGATGGACGCGACGCCGTCGCCATACAAAAATTATAAAAACTTATCATAGAATCCACCAAAACACCAAATATAGGGCCTAAATATTTAAAAAATGGGTAATGAAAATTTTTATTACAGTTGTCCAACTAAAATTCTCTATTAAGGCTAGCGTCCACTAGGCTCGCCGAGCCGAGCCCTGATGAGTGTAGACGGGTACTACATTGCGTAAATACCTACATGAAAAGTTATCGAAATGAAGAGCTGTTAATTTCCCTAATTTAGAAATATACTGAACTTAATGATCATGACTGCCTCAGTAGTCTCGCGGCATAAATGTGCGCGTGGGATTGGGAGTAAGTCGGGTAAAGTGTTATTGGGTTTTTCTGTTAGGAAATTCTCAGTAGCAGCACGGAATCTGGTAATGTCCGGTACGGCAATAGGCTCGCCCCTTATTGCGTGGGAACTGAAAATTCATGGCGAAATGTGAGTGTAATATTACACCATTATCATGACGAGCAGCGTAGATAAATATATGGAAAGAAATAGCGGGAATAATGAAAGAATTTGAAACAAGAAACCAACACAAGCAAAACCTACAGCAGCTAGTCGCCGACTGCTGGCTTCGATTCGATTCGTCTGTAATGAACGCACATGGATAAAATGCGACTCGGCGCGATTCGACGCGGTTCGAATGTAGTCGACGCCAGGCTTTATAGACCTCTGACGCATACGTGACAGGTTTTTACGCGGACTATACCCTACTTGCATATTTTTTATAAATAATAATCTACTTTGTCAATATTACCCTTTAAAAAGTTTTTAATAACAAGGTAGCAAAAAGGTTTTGTATTTTTAATTAAATGGGGCTATCGTAGTGGCTGTATACTGCTTTATGCAACCGATGCTCAAGCCGAACACGTCCTCTCCTCCGTTGACTATACTAACCAATGCACGGAAAAATATCGATACTCTGTGGTATCGAGTATTTTTCCTTTCGATATCCATAACTTTGTACAGGATACTTTGCACTCAATGCTTTTACTCAATAAGTACTTAATGGCACGGTAGTACACGTAAGCAAGGGAGTCTCGGACAATAATTTAAAAAGGTATTGTAGATTTGTCGAAGTGACGGGTCTCTCAGACCCACCAGGCGCCCGAAGAGTGAAAATACTACCTGCAGATTAATTATATTATATAAGTACAAAAAACCGGCCAAGTGCGTGTCGGGCCACGCGCTATGTAGGGTTCCGTAGTTGCCCATAATGGCCATTATTGATAATAACTTCTGTTTCACATGGGACTAAAAACGGGCCCACTTTGTACCCCGAAGTACATTACATACCAAAGTAAGATAATCTTTAAGATTAAGCCAGCGCTCCCAATGTAAACTCACAGAAATAGGTATTTATAAGTTGAACGACGATTACTCGTAAACTAGTGATGTCTACTTAGCCGTGATAGTTTTCCTTTTAAATTCGTTATATGTACTACATTTGTGATTTTTTTCACCTCTTCCAAATTAGTAGTTTAGCCGGCAGAGGTGGGGGGGGGACACTTGAGTATAAAAAAATCTTTTCACTTCAAAGCTTGATATTTGACAAACCAATCACTTGATCGAAAAATGATTTGAGCAAGCTAATAATATTTTTTTAAAACCTATCCAATGATACCCCACATAATGGGGTACTCAACCAAAAAAAAATTCAACCCCACTATATAATTTATCACGTATTCCATTATGAATTTAATCAAAATATTTGATAGACATCCTATAGAATTCAAAGAATTTGTCTGGGTGTGCCCGTAACTTAACTTGCTTTAAATAAAATTGACTCTCGTTGATTCTTTGAGTATTTAATGGGTGTACCCAATACCGAAGATTCCTTTTCTTTTTCATTGATAGTAAAAATGCGATTGCAATTAGATCGTCGTCCTCCATTGTGTCCGTTCACTAGGCTATCACTACTTGTACTGGTAGAATAATACTGACATAGTTACAGGTAAAATACTATATACAAAAAGTAATGAGTGTCACAGCGACGAGGTTTCACCCATACCTGTGACAGTTATTATACATATTATGTATCTGGCATTACGTACCAGATATGTGTCATATATATCTGATACGTAATAAATACTCATTTTATGAATGACATTTGACACCTTGGCTCTTCAGAATAAAGTCTTCCTGCTGCTGCTGAAGTAACTATCAATTAAATTCTACCGAATTTCGTTAAATTCGATAATGGTGCAAAATTAATTGACCACGAAATGTAACCTGTCAAACACTTATCCGTTTTCCTAAAATCTTATTAGTCTCCGGTAATTTGATTTGATACAGTAGTTCTACGGTTTAGAAGATAAAGAGGGGTTCACTTTGCGATTGTTTTTTTGCTAAATATTTCGTAAAAAGACCTCTAAATGATAAATATCGGTTAGGAGAATAGTAACGTCAGCAGAATTCCAATATGTGCTGGGCATATTTTAAGATATATCCAGCGACTTTGACAACGTATAGTGGCTAATGCTATGATTGCTTACTCGTAATTTCAACATGGAACAACAAAGTTACAGTTAGGGCATTATGCTGTGTCGAAGACGCCGACGATGAGTTGTCCTCAGAGCTCACTGCTAGGACGTAATTGATGACTTTCTTAGAAAGCCTCTACCGTCTGAATGTACATTGACAGGTTATGCAGATGACGGTATATTCCTTATTTAATCAAATACAAGAGTAGGACTTGAAAGGTTAGTATACATGTTTAAGGATGATCAACAATTGGGGTGAAACTTACTTATCGTTTATCTTTTGCTCCTCAGAAGACATTTCAGTTACTTTTAAAAGAAAATTTAAAGACAGCGCCTCGTATCATATTCAATAAAGTCATTATTTATCATCATCAGCAGCCTTTAACAGTCCACTGCTGGACTAGGCCTCTCCTTTGAAAGGAGGAATTGGCCTACTATACTACGCTGGCCAAACGGGTTGGTATAGGGTTTGTAGCAAGTTTTCCTTCTCTTACAGCGCTGTTCTCTGCATAATATGCTCCCTCTGTCGGCTCTTACGACACCCATGGGATGATATGAGATGGTGACATTCCATCTTCTTAATCCGTCACCACACGGTCACTATTAAACATAAAGAATCTGTTTTTTACTTCGGATTAGTTTAAGGGAGGAATTTTCTTTTGTTGAACACGTAATAAATGGTACCTAGGTGAATAAAAAAAAACCTTTTACGCTCTGTCTATGATGTCAACTGCGACATGGAGACTGCCGTTCAGACCTATAATTTCACAACTTTAAAAATAATTGATGCAACCTATTTAGATTGTATGTGTGCGCCTGTATGAGCCGATAGGCCTACTATTGGTACTGTACGTCGGCAATCACTACAAGAGTCAACGTCTTGCGTTGATATTTTAAAATTTTTGTGCAAAGCTCAGTTAGCACTGAAGCTTTATCAATACTGGCAGGTGTACTTTCGGTTGATCTTAAGGTCCAAAGACGTGCATCAATGAATTATACCATACGAGAAAGCATGAATCCAAAATTTCCTAGCACCTCGTGATAGAAATAAACTGCTTAGGTTGTTCAACCAGCACGCCGATGTCTACGTAGGCCTTGTCAACGAATAGCAGTTTCGTTTGAATACATCAACCAAGGGCCGTCACCTCGACCAATTCCTTCCAGACGTTCGTGAGCGACTGGCCGGACCTGGTTAGGGGGGATCACTGTGTTGCTCAATTTCATATGGGGCATGGTAATGTTTGGAGGAAGTTGCTTTGGTTTTTAATTAGTTTATTCACCATTATTCAAGCTCTGACAACAAATGTGAGTAATCTGCACATCACATTTTGTGTGTGAGTGTGGTGTTTGCCAATCTGACATTAACAATATGCCTAGTGATTTTCATACTTAATCACTTCTGGTCTAGCGTATTATGCGGCTCTTGCGGCAAGCAATCGAATATCAGTGCGTTTAGGCGTCTCTGCCATGCATATTACTGAAAATAGGCACAGCTCGAAAATTGTCGGTAATAGAGGCATGTTGATTTCAGCACAAATGGGTTGGGTCGACCGAAGAAGTACTACCCTCTCACAGAAGATCGATGTAAAGTAACAGTATCTGTTATTTTGTGTTTTGTTCAGTGAGTGAGAACGCCTGAGGCCCAGTCACCTTTCCTCTCCCGTTCCCCATCCTGATCGCTTTCCCTTCTCCTCTTCCTTCGGGTAGGCAGCAACTTGGCTGTACTTATTTGACATTGCTCCTGTAATGCTAAGTAAACACAGCTAAGTATGAGCCACGGATACCACTTACCATATCAAGTGGGCCATTGGCTCGTCTGCCAACGGTGAAAGCATTAAAAGTTTCGTAGTAACATCGCAGCGCCAATCAGCTTGTGACCATGGGACTTGCAATCGTTCCGAAACGTCAAGCCTTTCATGGTATTTACGTATAAAAGATCGCGTTAATTCCCGTGTCATGAATAATTAATCATACTTAATGCACTTTCAATAAAAATTATAAGGGCTCATTAGGCTTTACAATTAACTAGTACCCGAATATACAATTAACTTAAACTTACGCAATTAAGCGATTAAATTAATAATTGTGCTTGACTTCTTTTATCCTTAGGACACTAGATAAAGGCTAATACGGGACCCTACATTGTGCGTGGCTCGATATACATTTGTCCGGATTTTTTAGTAGGTACCTAATATTTTGTCACAGGTATTTTTCACACAAACATTTAAATCACAGTCATGTAATACCTAATATTTTAATTACCTATTTAGCCCATGTCTAAGCCAAAGGAAAATAAATGAAAATCGCTTTGCTCACGGAATGAACTGAAAACGGTTCTGAAAATCGGACCTGAAAAACGGGCCTGAAAACGGATGTGTGCGGCCAGGCTTAAACTTTTTTGATGACTTTACACCAAGTAAAAATAAATAAGTTGGTGGATATTTCTTCAAAATTTTTGAGACTTTTTTATTCAAGATGCGTAAGTTCCTAATGCAGCCCTTCTGCTCATCCGGCGCAGCATATTCATCTCATTGACACGCAGGCTGTGCGATACAATCGCTGGCAGCTATAGTTCGGATAAAAACCTGTGTTGCACATTTACTTTCATGTTTGATATTTTCTTTGAATTCACATGATATATTACTTTTGGCATTAAGCAAAGTCTTTGATATGCAGGATTTTCACTTTGCAGAAGCATAGTATGTTTCTTTTTGCTAAATTTTCTTGCCCATCATTAATTACTTTAAAAATTATTTTTATTATTTTCTCAAATTGATCAAATATATTGTCATTGAAGTCGGGTGTAAGGGAAGCTGTTCGAATCATTCGGCTAAGTGTTATTAGTGATGGTAATACAAAAACCTTTCTGAACACGCTCTCGGACCCTATTTCTAATAGGTGACCACTTTCTCGCCTTTTTTAAACAGTCTGCCCATTTTTCAATTACCAATCTTCTTGATACTGTAGCATAGTGATAATCATTGCAGGGGATATATACATTCAGTGTCTTTAAAAGAAATGGGTTTTCTCATAGCTTTAATCATCATCATCATCCTCCTAGTTTTCAACCTGGGGTCCGCTTACTCCTCTAACCGGATTTGGCTGAATATGAGTTTTTCCACAGAGCGACTGCCTGTCTGACCTCCGCAACCCAAAGGGATAGCACTATTCCATGGTTTAGACTAGTGACAGTTTATTTTGAAGGTACTGATTCCTTAAAATGACTGCCCATTACTTTAAAGAAACTTTACACACAAAACGATATCCTTAAGATCAGTTAGATGACTTATAAAAGTGGCTTTAGTTACTTACAAATTTTATTACAGTTTCAAACACAACATCTTCTTGTGGACATTGCTGTGAATGTTGCTAAATTCCAGTGGAATGCAAAATTTCTCAAGTAAGATGGGTACCTAGGCGAAGAGTGCGGGAATCAGAGTCCAGGAAATTAAGAAACATTAACATTTAAATGTTGTTTTCAGAATAAAAATTGCTTTTTACAGATATTTTTATGGAGAAAATTTTGAAATAAATATTATAAGAATAATTAAACGTGAGAATAAGTGATTATGTAAAAAAGTGAGTTCTACTGCCATCTAGCGCTCATTTTATCTAAATAAATGAGGTTCTATTCAACTTTGTTCTAAGTTTTAAAACAATGAAATGTACTATTTCACTGTAATTCACAATTCGACAATTTGATACATGCATTCTGAATTCAAACTTTATGACAACTACAATTTTGTTTTTTCCTACGGTGCCGAGGCTGCCGCGCTCTAGGCCGCGTTCACATTTATCTGATGTAATCTGTCGTGACGGCGTCTGTCGTGTCACGACAGACAATATCCCGGTCTGCGACGGAAAAGGGGGGGGGGGCTACAGCGCGAATTAAGATATTGGACTCAGATTAATTGTAAAAAAAAATTCTTGATTTAATTAAAACAGCTTAACAGTATATTTTAAAAATATAAAATAGTAATCGCTAATGTTAGATCTACAAAGGTATTTTTAATACGTATTTTGTGTTTTTTTACCGGAACAACGTACAAAATATAGTACAAAGTTGTATTCAAAGCTCAGTAGTAAACGGCGACTTACTAAAATCTCAAATGCACTTTCAGTACCACGAGATTTGAATAAATCGTCTTCCGAGTAAATTACTAAAGCTAAATCAAGGTCATCGATTTTCTATCTTGGATACTTTTCGTTTGACATTTGTTTAAAAAAATGACTGACGGTGTGTTAAAACGGCCGTGGAACTTTCCACACGTCGTTATCGTAAAGACGGCCGCCTTTATGCGTCCGTAATATTACGGCCGCTATATGACGGCACCGCTTTCCTAGGAAACCAAAGCTTAAAGAGGGTTGGCGTCAGTCAGGCAGCCGGGTAGTGAAAACACATGCCACAACCCTATTGCAGTATGACCATTTCCAAGTACTATATTATATATTTATAAACAAAATTTAAAAATAAGAGAGAGAGAGAGAGAGAGAGGGTATTCTCTCGTTTTCCATAAATTCATTTGCACTAATATTGTTTGACATAATCATCCCCGATCATAATATTTACTTGCACTATTGTCATATATACTAATAACGTTTGCCTTAACAACTCAACTGTGATAACTTTTATTTGCCATAAAATGACTTTCTATAACAACATATGTCATAATAATTCGTTTCCATAAGTAACACATCTCATAATCGACTCTTGACGTAATCAAAATTTGATATAATTATGAAAATAATACATAATATTGTTAGGTCGACATTAATTGTCGTTAACACCCCGACTCAGTGCAATCCGACTCGGATAGGTTAGGTTAGGTTAGGGTTCTCTTTTGACCCTTAACCCAAAAATACATAGGAGCCCTGCTAAGCAGGGCTCCGTCAACTTAGTCCCCATTCTTCACACTAGTTTAATAAACTGAAGTTGAATTAATTATCGTTAACACCCCGACTCGGTGCAATCCGACTCGGATAGGTTAGGTTAGGGTTCTCTTTTGACCCTTAACCCAAAAATAGGAGCCCTGCGAAGCAGGGCTCCGTCAACTTAGTCCACATTCTTCACACTAGTTTAATAAACTGAAGTTGTTCAACTTCAGTTTATTATCTCTTTTCTTCTTAGATTATTGAAAACGAAAATTATAGCAAATACATTTATGGATTTAAATCATTATGGCATTTGATTGATTATGACCAATGGAATTAGTGAAAGTCATTTTATGTCATGTCACGATTATGACAACTGAAGCGTTATTTCTAATGAAATTATGGCAAATACCAGTATGGCATATGAAATTATGGCATTTTAAATTATGGCAAACATTAGTAAACCAAGAGAGAGACCAAGGATCTCACATTGATACGTAAAACCGATAGATGGTAAATGTACCTACTATGTCACTCTAATTCACAAGTGGCAAAATACATGCGCAATAATATCACATGAGTAAATAAACCGAATAGTATCATAGATTTTCAACTATATTTTCATGTTCTGAATTCAAACTTTATGACAACTACAATTTCGTTTTTACTACGGATATTTATAAACAGATGTCGCCGAGGCTGCTGCGCTTTAGGCCGCGTTCACATTTATCTGACGTGATCTGTAGTGACGGCGTCTGTCTTGTCGCGGCAGACGATATCCCGGTCTGTGACAGGGAGGGTGGGGTGTGGGGCCGGTACAGCGCGCGACACGACACGTCAGACAAATGTGTACTGTCTGTCGTAAAGCGTCAGACGCGCGTATACAATTGCGCTATGGACGACGAACTAATTGACTTCTTTTTATAATATTATTCTTATACAGTACCTATAGACGAGCTAATTGAATACAAAATAATATAATCCTATGTAAATAATTTATGGATATAATTGGATATCTACTTAATCTGAATCGGATAATTCATCAAAAACATTGCGAAAGTGTGAACTCCACGAGAGTCAAGACAGAACTGATTCAAAACTGCGTCAGATCGCGACTGACGGCGACAGACAAATGTGAACGGTAAGTAATTACGACAGAGACCGTCACGAGAGATCTCGTCAGATAAATGTGAACGCAGCTTTATTCTATGGCCGCGCTCCTTCGGAGACCGTTTCCTCGCGCGGCAAATGCCTCGCGAGGCTGCTCGGTCTGTGTGGACCCGCCTGTTGAATAATCCTTTTTATTTATAACTTAATTTATAGGCATTACTAAAGGTGTGCCGAGAAACATAATCAATAAATAGGTTTAAAAAGATGTGTTAACGTCTAAATAGCCAACACATAATAGATCAGAAATTGCCAGTAAAGAATTCATAATATTAAATCGATTATCTTAATCGATTTCACATTTTATCTACTCAAAATGTTAGTGACTAGCAAATCTTTATTTGGTCCTAAACATTTTTATTTTGTGTATTTTTGAGGAATATATGTGATTAACTAAAAACAAGTTCTGTTTTGATTCAAATATATAGATTTATTACCTATGATGACCCAAATCTATATCGATTAATAAATATTATCATTTTAAAACTATAAAATGACAACACTTTTTTCACTCTTAGGTAATGTCAATAATGTCATATTCAATTTATTTTGTTTGTTATTTTTTTTTGCTCGTGCGCATTGTGAATGTTTGTGGATCTTTCACGACTTCTGGCTTTTTCTTTCCGATTTCTACCCTTACCAAACGATTAACTCATTCCTTTCTACTCAAAACTACGAAATACTGTAACTATCCTAATAAAAAAATTCATAAAAAGGGTCCGAAAAACTGCGTTGAAAATTACAGGCCGATATCGAAGCTATGTGTATTTGCGAAAATTATGGAAAAAATTATACATAAACAACTATCTTCTACCCTCAAATTGAGTTTCACCGATCATCAGCATGGATTTTTAAAGGGTCGCTCCACGACCACAAATCTCGTTGTGTGTAGTGATTACCTAACGGAGTGTATGTCTATGAGGTCTCAGGTCGACGTTATATACACTGATTTCAGCAAATGTTTCGATCGTATAGATCATGTCTTACTATTACGCAAGCTTTTCGCGATTGGAATCAGAGGTAACTTGTACCGTTGGTTCACGTCCTATGTACAGAATAGGTGTCAAACAGTAGCTCTCAATGGTTACACCTCTCGAGCAGTGGTAATCCCGTCGGGAGTCCCTCAGGGATCCTTATTAGGTCCACTCTTGTTCAATATTTTCATAAATGACGTCGACACATGCTTTCAGGATGCTAAAGTCATATTGTATGCCGACGATATGAAAATATTGAGACAGGTGACAAAAACCGAAGATGCTCAATCCTTGCAGGATGATTTGAACCGCTTCCTTCACTATTGCTCTAGGAATAAAAAAGATTTAAATGTCGCCAAATGTTACACGTGTACCTTTACCCGCAAACTAAACCATATTAAAACCACATATAAGCTCTGTAACACACCGTTGGAAAGAGTCGACACTATCAGAGATCTTGGAGTAACATTTGATGCAAAGCTGTTATTTGATTCGCATATAAATAGTATTGTAAACAAAGCATCCAAAGCGTTAGGTTTTATATTTAGATTATCATCTGAATTTAGGAATGTCAAAACAATGAAAATACTATACTGTACGTTTGTTCGTAGTCATCTTGAATATGCATCGCAGGTTTGGAATCCAATCTATAATGTATACATTGACCGCATTGAAGGTATCCAAAGGAAATTTTTAAGGTACATTCAATACCGATCCAATACCTACTTGCCGGACTACCTTAGTCGTTGCAGAAAGTTTCACATTCTCCCTCTATATGAACGCAGAAAAGCAGCTGATTTAACATTCTTATACGGCGTTATGAATGGTCTAGTCGACGTTCCGGATTTGTTTAACAAGATTGGACTACGCGTACCTATTGCAAACTTAAGAAGAACAAATCTTCTCGATGTACCCCTAGTGAGAACAACGTACAGGCAAAATTCATTTCTTGTTAGAGCATGTCGTACGTTTAACGGGGAGTGTCGGAGAATTGACCTTGACCTGTTTGCATCTGGCATTGCCCATTTAAAAAAATCTATAAACATAAATTTCTTTGAATCTTAGTTCCTAACTCCATTTCTTTTGTTCTTTTTTTTGTATGTTTTTTAAGTTATGAATAATAGCCTAGTGTATGTATCTCATGTACTAAATATTTGTATAATTATTATAATATCACTGTGTACGTGCATGTTGCAATATTGGACTGCTCATAGGTGAAAACTTGTAATTGGCCTTCTGCTAATATTGTATTATATAATATTCTGTTAGCTGTTAGTTTTCCTTATAAGAATAAAAAAAAAAAAAGTACGTACACACCTAATGTTTTTTGAGCTAAAAAAAGTACTTCTTGTAATAAAACTATGAATGTGGCCGACCTCTAATCAATCTCAAAACTCTAGTTTAACACTCTTTTATCAAATGCAATAACAACTACTACGATTTTTGACGGTTCATACCTGGGCCGGCGTCTCTAAGAAAAATGGGCATTGTTCTTTCCAGAACGGAAGCGGGCAAGCAAATAACGGGTGGTGCGTTCGTTTGTACTGTTCGCTCCGTAATCGTCGTTGATGTTGCGTGCCGCTGGTGCCGCTTTGCTGCCACGATGGTACTCATACCAGGCCTCCTTCACTCGGCCGTACCTACAGCGATAAGTGCCCACACTTTCGCGCGGCTTCCAAGCCGCGTTGTCACCGCTCGCGCGCAGGGCTAGCTAATAACGTGAATTTTAATAGTGAACAACAAAAATGTTCACATCACAAGTCTGGTGCAAAGTATTGCTCATTTAACGGATGTGTGTCGAAAGCAACTTGAAATTTTGATTTTATTTATTTTACGAGAGCAACTTGAAAATTGTACTTTTTATTTGTTGAGATATCTCAACGATTATGGTGTCAAATTAAAGATCTAGTTCAAAAACCATTTTATCTGTTTGAATGATATAAATCGGTCTACGCGTTTAGGAAATAACTAAGAATTAGTATAGTGAAAATGTAAACCACCAGAATTTTTATGGTTTTCGTTCTACGAGCTCAAATAGTGGGATAGGATACTTATAGTATAAATATTTATTATTAGGTACGTGGTCAAGTAGGTAGATAGACGATGAATAAATACTATAGTAGCAGCGGCAAGTCGACAACCCTAGCGCGACAGCTAGCGCACCGCTCCGCGCCAGACAGCGACAGCGTTATGTGTTAGAAAAGAGCGGGAATAGTTAGGTCAATATCGCGTTAGGTACTGAGTGCTCATGCGAGCTGAATTGCACTTTCTTGCTTAGTAGCAAGAGTCGCCATTTCTATAAATTGGTTTGCGAAGTGGTGCTTCTGTTCGTAAGAACTATCTATTCTGTGCTCATACTCCATAATTATTCGAATTTTTAACGTATCCATGATGACGAAATATGTTCGAATGCGATGAAAACGTAACACTAACTAACAAATGTCAATTTTAGAAAAAAGAATTCCATGAAATTAGAAATATCAGCCAAAAAATAAATATTATTTGAAATGGCCAGTACGGCAGAACGGCATTTCATAGGTAAAGACCTTTTTTAATTTTGTTGTAACTATTGTAAGGTAACAATAATCATGATTTTGTCGCACCGATGTTGATAGTCAATTGGCCAGTCCCTGTCGTTTAGTCACTCTCACATACCCTAATTTTCTTCTAAATAAAGTAATAAGCACACTGGGACGCCAACATGAAACTCGACTGATAACAAACAGGTACTGCAGGCTAAAATGAACAGGATGTTGTATTACTAGTGCATTTCGAGCACAGAATATATGGAAGTAGCTAGAGAAATGAGGAGAAAAAGAAAGAAGATGAAGACAGACAGATGTTTAGAGACTACCCGCAGTTTCTTACCGAATGAAGTAGTGGTGATACTTCTACTGTTATGTCAATATTATTTGACTTATTGCCCTCGTGATACAGGTAGCACTTCCGGAAAGATACATTGAACATTTGCACACACCGGGTGCTTTATACAACTGTTTTGCTGTTGTTGTTGATTGTGTTCTACAGACTCGCTTTGATGTGCCTCTGTTGTATAAAAAATAAAATGCCGAAATTATCGAGTTATTTTTGCCATGTTTCTTCCGCTTGTAATATCTTATCTTTATTGGGAAGTATCCGAACTTTTGTGTATTTAGTCGATAAACGGATGTTCGTTGTACTTCATCTATAAACAATATAAATATTGTTTATAGATGAAGTACTGGCGTTATGAAAACCCACGTAAGAATTATATCCAGAAAATAAATTGTATCGAATTTATTTTAACTTCAATGAACGAGTTTCGTTCAAGATTTTCACTTGAGTGGCGAGAAACTTGTGAAATTAGTTATTCCCGTTATAAATTCGAAGTACATAAGTAGTACTTAATTTATTTCACGAGCAAACCTAACCTGTATAGAGTGTTTTAAGTACTTAGTCAATATTAAACTCATCATTTGATTGAAATGTATACGGTTTGAAGTTTGTGGTGAGTTTGCTCTCTCCGTCAGTATGACATGAAAGTCATTCTTTTGCATATTACACTAGAAAGCTCTTGTGGTAATTTTAGATATTCTGGGATAAAGTTATATATGCTTCAGAACACTTAGGCAGCTGGACTACGTTATGTTCTTTTCCGTCATAATTATAACAAGTTTCAAGACTCATAATGAAAATGTGTACCTACATATTATAAGCGCGTGTGGTCTCTAGTACCCATCTTACCTCAGCATCATATAAGCCAAAGCTCTGGATGCTATCATAATTATGGTTGCTTCATATTATGGAAACTAGAAATACTTGCAAACTTTTGGTACTGCGCTAACAAAGGTAATTCTACATATTTGTTTATGTAACGCTTGGTTAAGAAAGGAGACACTCTTGCTGCATTTCCCCGAGGTTTCGTCATGTTTACACTATCACAATAAGTGATAACGAGAAGATAGTTTCGGTAAATGTATGATCGTTACAATTTATCATATCCCTTTATATATTCAGTTAAGCACAGTGGGCACAAGTTTTAATCGAGGTGAGTAGTGTCCTGATGTCTTCAGAAACCGTAAGACATTAGGAAACTGTGAACTTCATCATCATCAGCCTTTAACAGTTCACTGCTGGACTAGGCCTCTCTTTTGAAAGGAGGAATTTGCCTACTAAGTATACCACGCTGGCCAAACGGCTTAGTATAGGGTTTGTATCAAGTTTTCCTTCTTTTACAGCCCAGTTCTCTGCATAATATGCTCCCTCTGTCGGCTCTTACGACATCCATGGGATGATATGGGGTGGTGACATTTCGTATTCTTAATCCGTCACCACACGGACGCGTTATGGACCTGTTATATAAATATTATTGAATGTCATGTGACCACGGCTAATATAAAGTAAACGAAACGTCGGATTATAATAAATAATGTAGATTCTAGATCATATCAGGTTTAGATATTACCTCAGGCAAACCAATATATCGAGATAAAAAACGTAAACTGTATTTTAATTTCAACCTTAAACATGATAAACTAACGATCAATCAAGCAATTAAAAAAAGCAATCAGCTTTTGTAATTGTTTCTCCTTATAATTTTCTATTATACAGTAAAGTCAGTCTCAAACTGAACCTGAAACAAAATGTCGATACTTTATAAAAATATTTTCTTACTTCAAAACCATCCCCGTTCGTCAATGCAAACTGTGAAGGAGTGAAGTTTACATTACATAACGCCTCTAGCTCGAACTAGAAACGCTATGCAGAGGTGTATTACACCCACATGTAGTAAAGTGTAGTGGGTAGACTTATTACCATTTAGTGCCCACTAAGGTGGAAAGTTGTGTAGGAGAAAATGGTTAAAATTCTAAAAATTCATAGGCTTAGATGTATAGGCAATACTTGGCTTCTAAAATTCTGAGGTCAAATTTGCAATACAACATTTTGAATGCCTCACACCCATCATGTCAAACAACCTAATCTATTTTCAATCGAACTATATTTTCTAGAACACTAATATATTTTCCACCTCAGCAGCTCAAACATGCCGCTTTTGCTACGAGACAACAGTGAACAAAACACGATTTTGATTCGAGCGTGAAAAAAGTAGCTTTTTAATTTTTTAATCTTCAGTGTCACGAATTGACATTGTTCAGCCATAAATTTGAAACATTCGAATTTTACTGCGCACATGCATACAAAAAGTGAGTGAAAAAACAAACCCCTTCGAATTCGAAATTCGATTTTGGAATTCGACCTCAAAGAAAGCACCTTCTACGGCAACGCAAAAAAAAAAGATATTTGTAATAAAGAAATTACTTTTTTTTATGTTATTGTTTACATGTTTAATTTATTATTGGATTTTATTAAAAACAAGTCTAATTAATAGTATAAAATTAGTATTTAACCAATACATATTTATTTAGAATTACAACAATGATACATTTGAAAAATAAACATCAGGGACGTGGTATTAAAACGCGATTTAAAAAAGTAGCGGGAATAAAAATTTCGCTGATGCTGATACAGTAAATTACAGTAGGTATAGCGTAACGTGTTAAATTATATTAATAATTATATAAAATAATCTAAAAGATGAGTGAAACTAGCGATGATGACTGTACTTTAATACCAGAAGAGTTAAATCAACAAGTGATTATGCAAAATTCAATCTATTCCTGTTCATTTCTATGTCTCCTAAGTAATATGTGTGTTCTCACTGCTGTGGTGAAAAGTTATGTGTGCTACACGAGAGCAAAGTTTTTTGTATCTCGTGCTGTTGAGTCCCTCACCACGCTCAGGATTCTAACTTTGATTCATTCGCTACGCTCGTGAATCAATCATAGAATCCTTCGCTTGCTCGGGACTCAAAATCAGCACTCGAAACAAAAAACAACTTTGCTCTCTTGTTGCATAAATAACTATTATATTTTGTAAAATTGTGGATAATTTCAAACATCTACAATGAAATATACTTTAGCTTCTTGCTATGTTAGTGGCAGTTAAATTGTACTTGTTAATAAATATAAATACCTATAGGTATTATATTTTGCCACGCTATGAACCGAGCTGAACCGATACTATGACAACAGATAACACATCATTGCCATTCAAGCACTACTTTAATACATCGAAGCACAACTTTCGCCTTGGAGCCCGAGTTCCGTGCACTGGTCTGAACAAATTATATTTATTTTTATTTATAGACTCACGCCTGTATCCCCGAAGGGGTAGGCAGAAGTGTAATATTACACCCACATTTCGCCATGAATTTTTATTCGCTTATAATTTGGTATTAAAAACACCCATAATACGAGTATATGGCATAACAACATTTGCCGGGTCAGCTAGTGTAAGTTAATGTATTTTTAGCCATTGTCTGTAAATAATTTATATTTTATCATATTTGGTCAGTACTCGTTGGTCTCGCGGCATAAATGTGCGCCTGGGAGGTCTCGGGTTTGATTCTTGGGTCAGGCGTAGTCTTATTGGGTTTTTCCGTTAGGAAATTCTCAGTAGCAGCACGGAGTCTGGTAATGTGCGCGGTACGGCAATAGGTTCGCCCCTTATTACGTGGGAGCAAAGTATATGTGGCGAAAAGTGGGTGTAGGAATACACCTCTGCCTACCACTTTGGGGATAAAAGGCGTGACGTTGTGTATGTGTGTATGTAAATAAAAATCAATGAAAAATGTGCCTTTTGTAAGCAATTTCAAATTTAATCTAAATTAATAACAATCAGGATTAACATACCTCTGTCATTCATATCACGTTGGCAAAAGCAAATTTGTAGCAAAGATTAGGCCAAACCGGACTGAATAGAAAATTACGCTTCCCAATTTGTAACAGAAATAATTCATACAGTACTGACCAATTTCAAGGGATTGATAAAAAAGGAAATTTGTTGAGTAACTTTCGTAGAGTTTGATTTAATCCGTGGCACGTTTTGCCTGAAAATTGGTACAGGATAACGATGATATACAGCCGTTATATTTTGTAAAACCATTTTCGACATCCTTTTTGAAGTACCTTTTTAGGGTTCATGGGAAGTGGTGAAATATTCGTAATTTTTAATATTATCGAACAGTGTTTCCAGCGGATTTTTTTCACAATAGACTGAGTATTTAATTCCTTGTCGTCTTTTATTATAAAAATAATAAAATATTATAAAAAACATAACAATATCTTCTTCATCGACTTAGCGCTATCTTCGCTGTGTCGGCAAAGTTACAGGTAAGTGTCGATGACATTATGGATTAGAATTCTCCCAGTAATGTGGAGGAGCTTACAATTGTATCCGGTACAGGATAATAGGTTTACCGCCAAATATTTGGAATGTAAAAGCAATTTGCTTACCACTCCGAGTACACACATAATACCCACTTAGGTCTTGGGTTAGAAGGCAAAATCTTTTGGGAGGCTTTGAAGTGAAATGATTTTATATCACTACTAGAGGATGCCCACGGTTACACCCGCGTTATTTAAGGCTACTGCTCCGCTCCCGTCGCTCATAGCGCAATGTTATATAGCCTATAGCCTTCCTCGATAAATGGGCTATCTAACACTGAAAGAATAATTCAAATTGGACCAGTAATTCCTGAGATTAGCGCGTTCAACCAAACAATAAAACAAACAAAATCTTCAGCTTTATATCTTAACTAGCTGACCCAGCGAACTCCGTATCGCCTTTTTAAGAGTTTTTATTTAATTCCTTTTTTTCCAAGCCCCTTTTCCAAAGTGACCATTGACTTAGCGCTTAATTTCTTATCATTTCAGAGTCTATAAATGATGAACAAACAAACATAGATTTTTATATAATATTGAATTCCCCATTCCTTAAAATATCGGTGACGATACCCATATCGACTTTAAAAGAAAATCCCGTCCGCCATCTTTGATTTCCTATCCACCATCTTTGATCACGAAATAGATGTTGTATTTGGATTCACCATCCCTTAAATCATCAGAGACGATACCCATATTGATTTGTTAATTGTTTTCCCTCCGCCATCTTTGTTTTCCCATCCACCATCTTGAATCACGAAATAGATGTGGTATTTGGATTCCCCATCCCTTTAAATATCGGAGACGATACCCATATTGTTTTTTTTTTTTTAATTTCCTGTCCGCCATCTTTGATCACGAAATAGATGGTGTTTTTGAATTCCCCATACATACATACATAGACTCACGCCTGTTTCCCGGAGGGGTAGGCAGAGACTACGGAACGCCATTTGTAACGATCCAGACAAATCTCTCTTGCTTCATTCACTCCCATCAGATTTCTTATGCATGCTCTTCTGTTCAAAGTACTTCTCACCTGTCCTGTTTTTAGGATGTCTCCAATCTGATCAGAGAACGTCCGCCTAGGTCTTCCCCTTCGTCCTGTCTCTTCCACACTTGCCTTATATATCTGCTTGGTCAGTCTTTCGTCATCCATCCTCTCCACGTGCCCAAACCATCTTAGCATACCTTTCTCGATGCTTGTCACTACATCTTCTTTTACCCCAAACCACTCTCTTATCACACAATTCTTTACTCTGTCAGTCAGAGAGACACCACCCATACTTCTCAGTGCTCTCATTTCTACAGCATTTATTCTACTTTCATGACTTTTCTGCCATACCCAACTATCACTACCATACACAAGAGTAGGTACTAACACCCCTCTATGCACAGCCAAACGTGCCTTTTTGGACACGTTTTGGCTATTCATAAACGCCTTCAGAGCTCCATTCACTCTATTACCCGCATTAACTCTTCTTTCAATATCTTCTACATTCTTACCATCTCTTGTAAACAGCGTACCTAAATATACAAACTCATTCACTTGCTCCACTCGCTGTCCATCGATCATAACATTACAAGCCGTAACGCATTCCTCCTTTTCAAAAACCATAACTTTCGTTTTACTTACATTCACTTTCATTCCATACATGATTGTTACCATCTCCTGCAACTCCTCCGCTGAAGACGCAAGTATAACCTGATCATCAGCATAAAGGAGGCATTTGACAAGTAACTCATTCATCCTTAATCCACAATCACTATGTTTCAAGTCTTGCAAACAACTGTCCATGAAGAGGTTGAACAGCCACGGCGACGCTACACATCCCTGTCTAACGCCTGTGTTGATGGTAAACCAGTCAGTGTATGCCCCGTTTATCCTCACACAAGCTCTAGAATCCTCATAAAGGGATTTCAGAGCTCGAATTAGGCTGCTGTTCACCCCATACAGTACCGACCACATTTCATTCCTCACCACTTTATCGTAAGCCTTTTCCAAATCAACGAATGCGCAGTAGACCTTTCGACCTTTGGCCAAAAATTTCTCGGCTATGCATCGCAAGGAAAAGACTTGATCCGTACACCCCATACCCTTTAGGAAGCCCGCTTGTACATCCCATATTTTCTTGTCGGTTACTTTCATAACTCTTTCAATCAGTACCTTCGCATACAATTTGCCAACAATGCTGAGAAGGCTAATGCCTCTATAGTTTTTGCAGTCTTGTTGCGAGCCTTTTCCTTTATAAAGAGGCACAACTACTGCGGTGGCCCAGTCATCAGGTACTCGGCCGGTGCTCCAGCACAAGTTGAATAAACGCTGCAGCTGACTAAATATGATGCCCTGTCCAGCCTTCAGCATTTCGACTGTAATCCTGTCATACCCTACAGCCTTACTTACATTCATACTGGCCAGTGCCTTCAAAATTTCAGCCACGCCAATATCGCTTTCATCATTGCTATCATTACCATTCATTTCACCTGTTGATGTCTCTGTCGTCGTTCTTTCAAATAATCCTTCAAAATGCTCTTTCCATCTCTTCAGCACACACGATTCACCATTCAGTATCTTTCCATTCTTGTCTCTGATTGCTGTGTATTCTGAGGATTGAGTTTTTCCTCGAACTGCACGAACGGACTTCCAGAAAAACTTAATGTTTCTCCGAAAGTCGTCAGATAATATACTATTAAACTCATCTTTCTTTTCCTCTTTTTTCCTTTTAACCATTTCTTTCACTATTCTTTTAGACCTAACAAACTCCTTTCTTGCTTCATCTATGTCATCACTCGTGGCCTTTCCCATTCTTTCATTTGCTCTGGCAGCCAACCAATCTAACCACGCTTTCTTCTTCTCTGATACTGCTGATTGTACATCCTTGTCCCACCATGTATTCTTAACCTTTCGTAGTTTCCTTCTCTTGATCACACCACACTTCAGACGCTACACATACTTTCTCTTTTTTAAAGGAATGCCAAAACTCTTCCATATCATTTATGCCATCGAACCTCTCAAATCTTGCTATCAATCTTCGTTTATACTCATCTTTCACATCTTTCTCTTGCAGATTTTCTACTTTTATTCTTTCCAAGACCCTCTCTTGATTATTTTCTCGGTATCGCCATCCTTTAAAGAGCCCACTTATCCGGCTTAACACCAAAAAGTGGTCTGTATGGATGCCGATCCCTCGAAAAACTCTCGTATCCAACACATTCTTTCTCAGTCGTTCATCTACTATTACAAAATCAATCATACTTCTTCTAACATTTTTCGCCTCACGTGTATACAAATGTATCCTTTTGTGATCAAACATGGTGTTTGTCACACAAAGGCTCCACTCCAAACAAACTTCAAGCAGTTCTTTTCCATTTTCGTTCACACTCTTATCACCGAATCCACCTAAAACCCTTTCAAATCCATCTCGCTTTACTCCCACCTATCCATTGAAATCACCTAACAAAATCAATCTCCCGTTATCCTTACAGGTCCTCAGAATCTCTCTTAAACTCTCCCAAAACTCCTGCCTTTCGTCTTTTTCTTGTTGTGACATACCCGTTACTATATTGACCGGGGCGTAAACCCCTACAATAAGAAGACGAGTAAGTCCTACTTTCATTCTCATCCATAGTAGCCTTGCATTTACACATTCAAACTCTTTTACGCACTCATTTATTCGCGCAGACAGTATTAAGCCAACTCCCTTGCAGGCTCTGGTGGTACTATCTACTCCGGACCAATACGCCGTGTAGCTGCCATGCTTTGCAGTGTCACATCCTTTCTTTTTCGTTTAATTCACACACAGAACATCAATCTTTCTATCATCCATCATCTGGCATACTTCATCCAATTTTCCGTCCATTCCACCGCCAACATTCAATGTTGCAAATCGGCTTTCCGTAGGCCGCTTTTCGCCCTCCCGGGAAACGAGACGTAACAGGTTGCGAACCGTGTCGCCGCCATTTGAAGAATAATTAATGTCTGTCCTCATAGCGTTCCCACGAGTAATAGGGATTTAAAAGGTCCATCCCCGCAGAGCCCTGTACGGGGGTAAGATGGAATCCTAGCTGTGCCCTGTGACCACCAACACAGGCACCCTCCGTTTGAGACCAGCTTGCCCTCTGGCCACGAATCCCTCGGCACGGGTCGGTTTACACCTTAGATCGGGGTTTTGTGTCGGGTATGCTCCCTGAAAGTTGGTTTAGTTTCGGAGTTTTCCTTCTCCTAGACAGGTTGCCAACCGAGGCTAACGAGGCCCATCTCCCCGAACGTTTGGTTTAATTTCGGAGTTTTCCTTCTCCTAGACAGGTTGCCAACCAAGGCTAACGAGGCCCATCTCCCCGAGAATTGAATGAATTCCCCATTCCTTAAAATATCGGAGACGATACCCATATCAACTTTAAAAAAAATCCCGTCCGCCATCTTTGATTTCCTATCCGCCATCTTTGATCACGAAATAGATGTTGTATTTGGATTCTCCATCCCTTAAATCATCAGAGACGATACCCATATTGATTTTTTAAATTTTTCCCATCCGCCATCTTAAATTTCCCATCCTCCATCTTGAATCACGAAACAGATGTTGTATTTGGATTCCCCATCCCTTTTAACATCGCAGACGATACCAATATTGACTTTTTTAAATTTTCCCATCCGCCATCTTTGATCACGAAATAGATGTTGTATTTCGATTCCCTACCCCTTAAAATATCGAAGGCGATACCAATATTGATTTTTACAATTTTCTCATCCGCCATCTTTGATTTCCCGTCCGCCATCTTGAATCACTCAATAAATTTCATATTAATTATCAGCGTCCCGAAAATCTCGAAAACGATACCCATATAGATTGTATCCTATTCGTTTAGCCTTTTTTTTGCCTTTGACCCAACCCTCCCCCTTCTCGTTTGACCATTTTATTATTTTTGTCTGGCCCCCAAAAGTTGTGGCGTAATTTTATATAGTCTATAGCGTTTCGGAATAATTGGGCTATCATAGGCAATAACAATTTTTAAAATCCGACTGCTAGTTTCTGAGATAAGCCAACATTATCTTGTCTTGGTGTCATCATTCGAGCCACCCCAGCTCTTCGAGGAAGGCCAACAGACTCTTGATGTGGCCCACGGCTTCCCTCAGGGTGCTGTATCTGGTCAGGTACTGCTGCCTGTACTATGCGACCTCAGGGCAGTCGAGGAGCAGGTGGGCTGCCGTCTCGTCTGCTGCCATACAGGCCCTGCACAGCGGGCTGTCAGTGATACCTATAGTAAATAGGTGTTTATTAAAGAATCAATGTCCTGTGTAGGCGGCCGTGCCTGTCCGCAAATGTTGTTTGGACAGCCGGAGGATTTATTTGGCTATCTTACCGTCTACTGCGGGAAGAGCCTCCTTGGCCTGCCTACATGTTTCAATCCCAATCCAGGACTGGTTGTGTTGGGTCCTGGTCCTTTTTCTTACCAGGTTTCGATAAAAGACAGAGGGGAGGAGAATAATGGGCTCGGGTCCCACCACCTCTAAAGTGGCCCGTCTTCTGGCAAGTACGTCGGCAGCGTCATTCCCTCTTGAGCCACTGTGGCCCTTGATCCATTGCAGTGTTAATTTGTTTTGTTTACTTACCTCTGTTAGTTTCTGGTGGCATTCAAACGTGAGTGCCGAGGTGATAGTATGGCTTTTGAGGGCTGAGAGGACCGCCTTATTATCTGAGAGGATCCTGATGGATCGTTCCCTTACCTCACGTGCCATGATTGCTGTGGCAGCTAGGATTATGCCAAAACATTCGGCCTGGTAGACCGTGTTATAGGCTCCCTGCGGTGCTGCGATGTTGATGCTTAGGTCCTCGGAGAATACTCCTGAACCCGTACCTGTATCCGTCTTAGACCCATCTGTGAAGATTCTGAGCTCGTTGTGATTAACCGCTCCTCGTGTAGATCCTCGTACAGTTGGATTTTGTACTTCTTGTCGAACACAAATTGTTTCGGTATTTGGTCGCCAACGGCTTGTGTGAGAGGAACTTCTTTAAAGAGTGTATTTAAATTGCTAGTGTGCGGTGTGTTGGTGTCTTTCCAGAGCTTCAGAGCTCTTAGCCAGACCGCCGACATCGTTGCTTCCTGTTGTATAAACAGGTGCAATGGAGGCAGGTCCAGCAACACTTCGAGGGCCGCTGTAGGTGTAGTTTTCATGCAGCCCGTGGCCGCTTGTCTTATAGAGCCATAAGACAATTTTGAGGGATAGGCCCCAGCGTTTGCCTATCATCTTCTTTCACTGCCAGAAGACATTGCTGGCTTTATTGAGCTTATTTTCCATGTGGCTGTTCCATGTCAATTTGCTGTCGAGACTGACACCTAGGTACTTGACCTCGGTAGACAGCTTAAGCTCTGTATTAAATAACCTGGGCAGTCGGTAAGTGCCCAGCGCGCGTTTGTGTGTGAATATAACTAGTTCGGTCATGGTCGGGTTTACAGATAATTCGTACTCATTACACCACCATTCTACTATGCGTAGAAATACGAAATATTGCATATATTATGTTGTTTGGAATCGGCTAAATAAAACAAAAAAAATGCGCGGGCGTAGCCACCTACGGAACCTTGTAACACGAGTTAGACTCTGATTTGTCTTTAATTCGTTCACGGTCCATAATTGATGAAAATCATAATGAGAAACAATTCAGGCGAATATTCAATTTTCGTACGCTCGCTTCATATTTTACGTGAAGGGTTGTTGACCTGCTTTTTTACTGAGGCAAAGCATAAATTGCAAATAGATGTGATGCTAAATTCGAGTCAGTTTTACGATTTTGAGTTGCAGGGATATTATTAGGTTCTGATGGCGAAAGAATCAAACCAGCAGACGTTTCTTTATTTTTACTAGAGATGTCTTTTTAGTAGAGTTTTAACTCATCAAGTTCATAATCACTGCCAAATTATTCACCATAATAATGGTTATACAACTTTTAGGGGTCAAAAATCAAATAATTGAATGGTTCCATTTCATTCTCCGATGCATTTGAATAAATAATAATGTTCCTGAGTAGTATTAGGCAGTTAGTTATACCCTTGTGTAATCTGTGCTATTTTCTTTCCATTCTTCCACTTATTGTACAGTTCCTATCAATAAGATCTTCATTGCGGACAATATTGTTCGAAAATAGCTAAACATAATTACTATCCACCTAGTTTTAAATATAATAAACAGCCAAATATTCATAATGAATGGTGTAGCCCATGGCATCAGTATCTCATTAAGCCTTAAAGTATTTTAGCTTGGGTTGCGACCACCTGAGAACATAAACATGTAGTGGCGAATAACTAATGTGCATACGTAATGCATCTAAAAGCTCCCGAATGAATATTATCTGTAAGATGAAGGAAGACCTACTTAAGCGTAGCTTAAACGTGGTTTACGTCATTTTATACGTACGGGCCCTTAAAGAATTTTGTGGACTTTTTTTTTATGAAATTTGGGGTTTAATAAACTGCAATTATATACGTAACCTACTGTTGAAATACTAACCTGTGCGCAAAATTCTATGATATACCTCCGTCGTAGTATGTTGCAGTTCTGTTGATATGTGCCGTACTTTAAAGAGCTTATTCTTTTGTTTTAATATATTTGAGAGGTAAATGTTTATTGTCGTTTGCATGCATTTCATTAATTTTCAAACATTTTGATAATTATTATCTTCAATTAACTACTACTAAGTACCTCTTAATTAAATGGATATAGATTAAAAAGCAAGTAGTAAAATGTGAAATTTATTTCGTACTGTGTTCATGCTCCCTATGATTTATGTATGAGGCGTAAAAAGATTAGATTACATTTTAGAAAGAGGTGACAGTTGGAGAGGCATTCAAGTGAAATTAATTAATCAAATGGTTCTTATTAAGAATACACTATTTTACAATTACTAGAAAGGAAATCATTTCAGTAAAAGATTACAGTGCCAAATATATTTTATTCTATTATTATGCAGTGCATTTGGGTTGATACAAGACCAAATTTTATTTGCTTAAATCTTTATTACCCTGCATCACCTTTTGTTATTCTTTTCTATTAAAATATATGTTTAGTCGTCTTCGAAAACGAATTAAGCTACGACAATTTCCCTTATAAATGTGCTTCTATCCTAGACGGTCTCAAGTCAGGCAGACGCCATAAAGTGGAAATCAGTTAAATGATTAGGAAATCTACTCATATACTTTTTTACAAGTTACCCCGTAAACTGAGAACAAAACAACGTGCTCTTCACTCTGGGTAGGCATTGAACTCACGATAGCAGTCGGAGTAACTAACCACAGGGTCACTATACCAACAGGTCTAGACAAATGGTGAGAAACACTCTAATTCACAAATATTTTTTAAGATCCTCGTTTTTCTATATCGCAGTTACAAATAATGTGATATTCATTATTACATAAAATAAGTTAAATCTACAAAATATTTATTATGTGTTGATTGCGAACGCCCATGAAACCCCATATTTATTAAAATTTGTCTCAAAAAAGCCCCTAGCTGTACAAATCGTTTCAATATAAAACTACCCTATGATTTATGGAATCGTTTATCTTGACAGCAAACTAGAACTGTAGTTCCCCTTATATTAACGACATTTGTAAACTATGTTTGTAGCTGTGACAGTATTTCTTGAGGCAGTAGGCGGGCTGCAAACGATGTGCGACGAATACTGTTACAATAAATGTACTGGTTAAGGCAAAATGCTTAGGTAGAATGTAGGAAGTGTTCAGTGTGTACGCTTCGGAATTTTGTTTTGTTATTGGTATGTGTGCATTGATTGCGTATGTTAGAGAAGGGCGTTTATAATTAAGTGGTAGATTTATATAAGAATTATTGTAAGTCAAACTAAAATATGATATATTTTTAAGATGTATAATTAAATTAATCATCATTGTTAAGTTAAATAAAGTTCATCTGTTACAGTCAGTAACAGATGAACTTTATTTAACTTAACATTTATCCGATTTTGAGCCACCCGCATCAAATTATTATTTACTTAAGTACGTATTATTTACTAAACTTACAAGTATTTCCATTGTCCTTCGAAATGTCCACCACCGTTGTCAAAAGCATCCAATATGCACTGTTTTAATAGTTTGACACTGACCGGATCACTTTTGTACACTCACAATAAGATGTCCATGGGTACACAGCTGCACTCGCGATTTTTCCACTCAAAAAGTACGCACGAAGCATAGCTACATACTCTCGTGATATGAACTGATATGATAGGCCATCGCGTCGGGCAAACGTAGACAAACAATTAACTTTTGCAACGAAATTAGATACGCTCACTTTTGCTAGCAATTTAGTACTGTTTGTCGCATCGTCGGGGCGTGGCGCAGGCGCAGAGGGGCGGGGGGGGGAGAAGAATTTATCAATGGTTCATTTTACTATTATACTCGTAGTACTCGGGTCGGTCATAGTATTAGTATTGCATTTACCAATTATCACGTATTTTTGTGGACAGTTTTAAGACAGTTTTGGGACTTAGTGTTTTTATTTTTTAACTACATAAATATGATCAGTTAAAGATACTTAGTGCTGTGTTAATTTTTTTGTACTGATTAAAAATAGCGGTATATATATATATATATATAATTTAAATATGCATATATATTTACGTATATATTATATAATATAGTATATATTTAATAATATAACTATGTATTTATTTTTATTATTATAAAGTACACCTTATCTTTTTAACGTGACCAAAACTATTTGTACACCTACCATACCTATCTCTGCATCACGCTATGGTTGACTGGTAGAGAATGCTTATAGCATTAAGTCCGCCATTGCACCTATGAGTTGTACATAAAGTTTAAATTAATAAATAAAAATAGATGTCCTATGACCCCTTCCATAGGATAGATATTTCGAGCATTGCACCCGCGCGTTTTAATTGCGGTAAAAAAAGTGGAATCTTAAAAAAAAATCGTTGCCCAGGTATTATTTTCACTTAGTATGACTTGGCATGATGTCCATAACGAGTAGACTTCAGCTTGGTGAAGGGTCTTGTGACATATAGAGATGTCTCAGTGATCCACACGTTTATTACCGGCAGCGATCACCGACTTATAAGAGGCATTCTAAATATCTATTTCAGGCATGATGAGGTCTGTTCTTAGTCCAACTGTCCCGATAGCGGGACATGATGCGTTTTAACTGAAACTGAAAAGCAGATTTGCTGCACTAGAGACCCCTGCAAATGATGATGAGGACCTGAACGGCATGATCGGGGCAGTACAGGAACTGGGAATGCGGTATTTTCTAAGCTTTCAAGCGAGACTCTGAAACTGATACGATTTGACGGGAAGCACCAGAGGCTTCCTTGTCAAACCCAAAATCCCTCCATAAAAAGAGCCGGATCTTAGTAAAGCGTGACCTTAGTAGCTGTAACACTCGCCGCGTACAGAAAGCGATTGAGCAAAATCATGGTCAGAAGTCTTCTCCAAAAGACTGGGAAGGGGTCACCTGACAAAGCTAAATATCTCGGCCACTATGGATGTCGATGAAATCGAAGCGCATGTATCGGCACATTTAGTCTGGATTCTGTAACTTGAATGTGTGTAACGGTTTTTGCTTCGACGTTGCGGCTTGCGTTACACTAGCTGTGGTGTAGCTGGTCATTAGTATAACATATCGCCAATTTTGTTCCTTAAAATGTCCGACAGTGTCTGTATGGCTTAACCTTAAACTGTAGCTGATAGGTTCTTTACTCATCATATAATGGTCAAAAATCTATTTCAGCTATCTATGAGTCACTTAGATTTGTCCACTGTTAATGTGCTCAATCTAAAACCTCTTGCCCCTTTTTTACAATCAGGTAACCAGACGTACAAGTAAGCTTCTTCGTTACTCGCTGGATATTCTAATTATGCGAACGTAGCACTTCAAATTTCACTTCTTACACTTTGCCTTCCACTTTTATACGAATGGCTAAAGAGTGTTCTGTGCTCGAGACTGTTTTTCAAGTCACAATTCTGATGGTCCTTAGAAATTAAGGATTAACGCTATTTCCAGTAAAAATGTTCTAACCGCGGCATGGCGCATGGTAATTAGACCACTTACTTAAAAGCAATAAACCGCTGCTTCTTTGTTTTTAACCAATAGATACTTAGTATGATTCTTAAGTAAGATTTTGATATATATATATCGATGCCTTCCGGCCAAAAGGGGGTAAGCGACATTTTTTGCGAAATCGACTTATATATATGGTTAGAATCGGCTTTTTTTTCTGCGTCTAATGGTCTAAGTTTCGTGGCTGTAGGACAAAGTTTTTGTCGCTTAGGCGGTAAAGGAATTGAGGTTCTAACACTCAGTTTTTCGTCATAAACGACAGTTATTTTTGGTGTATTTTGTAATGTGGTGGTTGGATAAAAATAATATTTCAAAAGTGTGAGATAAGCAATTTTGGCTTTGAATATTTTTTTCTTTACTTGAACGTTAAGTAGTTTGGGCTGTAAATACTTTTTTTGTAAAAAATACATTAGTCAAATTTTACTTGATTCTTTGTGTATCAAACTTTCGGTTAGGATATTAGGGCAGTTCCTTTGGATAAAATATATGTCATTTATTACATTTAGGTCTCATTTCCGTGACTTAATTTGGCGTTTATTTTTATTTTCCCTAGTCACCAAATCAATCATCGAAGGCGCTTAGGATAATTCATCCAAACGAATGTCGCCTTATATTGTCGCTTACCCTTTTTTTCCCTCCCAAAAAAAAAATCTGGTATGGTGGTTAGATAACAAGGTAAATCAAAGGTTTGGCGGTTAGCTTACAGAAGAATGACAAACAGCGTCGGTTAACTCACTCTTTCGTTCGAACAAAATGTCGTTAGCGTTGCACAGCGAACATTCATCGCGGGCATAAGCACCTCCATGCTTGCGAATCCGTTTGGCGCGAAGTTTTTCGAAGGAAATATAACGGTAAGATTATTTTAATAGACTTTTATATTCATCTATAATTGTGTATTCTAATTAGTTATTTTAAGTTTTATATGTAAGAAGTCATTATTTTTCTATCTTGTTCAGACAATACTGAATGGTTAAATAAGTACCTACAGAGTTTTTGTTGGCTTGAGATCATAATCAAGGGTTCGAATCCCAGGTTGGGCCAGCAAGGAATTATTGGATTTTTTTATGAATTCTCAGTAACAGTCAAGAGTTAATCCTGCGACTGATATGACTCTGTTGTGTCGAATTGCCTATAGGACTATGAGAGTGAGAGAATAAAAACTGCACGTTTGTTTTGCACATATATTAGCGTTAGTAGGTCCCTCCTGCCTCAAGATTTGTCACCGTGACTGATTTAACATGTGTCATCATCATTGTTTTATCGATTGAGTGAATGGATGGGTGAGTGCAAATGAATGGATACACGGGAAAAGCGATAGTAAGAACCCTGTTTTTGGAGCGGCTGAAGGCCGCCACGGTGTCCTCACCTTCCGCCTGATGCATGTCTTCATCGGAAACGGTTATTTTGGGTAGTTTCTTTACTGTGGAGGACTTCCCCGGCAACGGACGTCGCGAGGCGATTTACGGCAACTGTAGACGCGGACATGCGGACGACGAGGACTAAACGCCTACCGTCATACCTAAAAGTGGTCCTTAGGTACGAAATTTTAAGTTTATATTTTTTATCATACCTAGAATGTCACCATGAATGTATAATGCAAGACTAACTTACAATGAGTAACAATTGCTTTGTTTAATTTTCTAAAATTAAGACTGATTGAGCACAATTTCTCGTTTTTTTAATTCATACCTTAGTCGATTAGCCAGTTTAAATAGTTATAAAAGTATAATGTATGTTTGTAAGTATGTATATATAATTTTATAGGAATTAATCCCAATGTGCTTTCGCGTTTAATAAAAGAGCTTATAGTATTTTTAGGGTTCCGTACCTCGAAAGGAAAAAACGGAACCCTTATAGGATCACTTTGTTGTCCGTCCGTCTGTCAAGACCCTTTTTCTCAGGAATGCGTAAAGGTATCAAACTGAAATTTATACTAAATACTCGAATCTACGGTTCCATAGAGCTGCAAAAAAATTAAACTTCTAATCCAACGCAATCAAAAGATACAGCCGTTTATGCTGCAAATTGCAGCATATTTTCAAACTCGCAATGGAATCAAAACCTACAGGGTACTTTCCGTGAACTCAGAATCTTGAAATTTGGTACGAAGCAACGCCTTATAGCACATATAAAGGAAAAATTGCGAAAACCGTAAATGTATAGTTACATCACATAAGAAAAATATTTTTAATAAATTTAAAGTTACTACCTCTTTCTCTTAAACGCGTGGAGGTATAAAATTGAAATTCATATCAAATACTCAAGTATATAACACCGTTAAGCTGCAACAAAATCAAGCTTCTATGTCAACGCGATCAAAAGAAAGAGCAATATAAGCATATTTTAAACCCGCGCCTTCTCGCAAGTGAATCATAACCTACAGGATACTTCCCGTGAACTCAAAATCATGAAATTTGGTACGAAGCAACGCCTTGTAGGACATATAAAGGAAAAATTACGAAAACCGTAAATTTTTAGTTACATCATATAAGAACAATATTTTTAATAAATTTTAAGTTACTACCCTTTTCTCTTGAACGCGTGGAGGTTTTAAATTGAAATTCATATCAATTACTCAAGTATATAACACCGTTAGGCTGCAACAAAATCAAACTTCTATGTCAACGCAATCAAAAGAAACAGCAATTTAAGCATATTTTCAAACTCGCGACTACTCGCAAGGGAATCAAAACCTACAGGGTACTTCCCGTGAACTCCATATCTTGAAATTTGGTAACAAGCAACGTCTTATATCACTTATAAAGGAAAAATTGCGAAAACCGTATTCCTTTAGTTACAGCATACAGTATTTTTTTTATAAATTTAAAGTTACTACCCCTTTCTCTTAAACGTGTAGAGGTATTAAATTGAAATTCATATCAAATACTCAAGTATATAACACCGTTAGGCTGTAACAAAGTCCAACTTCTATGTCTACGCAATCAAAAGAAAGAACAATATAATCATGTTTTCAAACTCACGATTACTCGCAAGTGAATCAAAACCCACAGGGCACTTTCCGTGAACTCAGAATCTTGAAATTTGGTACGAAGCAACGTCTTATAGCCCAGATAAAGGATGCGGAGGGCTGAGGACCGTGTACAGACTGTGGTGTGTGTCAGGAGAGGCCTATGCCCAGCAGTGGACTGCGATAGGCTGATTGAGATTGAGATTTCATGTAGTTCAAATTGTATTTCATAACGTGCAATCATTGCGCAAACATTTTTCAGACGTCATCATAGATCCTATTATTCATTCCTCTCATGCAGTATTATTTGTTGAAACCTGGGGGTGTCGCAGAGACATTTTTGAACTTGATGGGTTTTATGAGGTGTGCAGAGTAGATGGTCCAGCTATATATAATGCAAATCCAGGTTGGGGATCAATCGCGTATGTACGTCGTAATATCAAGGATGCCGTGATAGCACAGATTACTAAATAGTTACTTTGGTGATAGATGGATCATGTAAAAGATGAAGAAGACTTTAAGAGATCATGAAGAGAAGATCAGACAGACGCTGCAAACGACCATTGTGAATGCTTGCATTTCGAAATGTTTAATGTTAGAGTGATAACCTGATAACTGTACTTAAATAGATCACCACAATGTCCAATTAATGTTGCAATAGAATGCATAAATACAACAATATACGGCAGCAACCTCAATAGGTATAATTCATGTTCTCGTCTGATTGTCGTGGGAGACTTCAATATTGATTTTAATCTAAATCCCCAAAATGGAATTTCCACATATTTTTCATCTATAAACATGTTTCCGTTAATAAACACTAGCACAACACAAAGTAGTACAATTATAGATAACGTTTTTTCGAACTTTAATATTCAATGTGGTTAGTCCGGTCAATTTAGACATTCGAAGTTACATAAAGTCCCAAAAAGCTGAATTTCTGTGAAATTGTTCAAAACATAATTATAAACAATGTCTAGAAGTTCCCCATCATTCCCCTGTAAGGAAAATTTTTTATTCAAGGTCAAAGGTCAAAAAAATGAGTTTTTCGCGATTTTCAGCAAAACGGTAAGTTTTATCATAAAAGTACCTCGGACAAAAATTGTAGATCATAAAATTATCTATAAAAATGTATTAATACTTTTTTTCTTACGAGCCACCGTTTCTGAGATAAAACGATTCAAAAAGTTATAAAAGTTGTTATCGTCATAATATGCACACGTTTCCACGCCACCTATGAGGTAGTGTACTTAGCGCGTTTTTTTAACGTGGTTTCCCCAGTAGGCCTACTCCACGGGTCAGTTGTGATCCTGTTTAATGTAAAACTATTGCATAATAACGGAAATTTTCAAAGATTGGGAAAGATAAAAGCGATGTAATTAAAAAAAGTGTTGAAGTTTATTCGTCTTATTCATAAGTTTCAAATTCTTGTTCTTCTTCTTGATCTTCTTCTTGTTCTTCTTCTCCTGCTTCTTCTTCATCTTCATTTTGGATGCAAGTAAATTGCGTCAATAGCCATGTATCGCATGATACTTCGTCGGAGTCAAACGAATCCTCCATTGTTTGTGATTCAATATTAGAGCACGAACGGCCTTGACAATTTGTGCATGACAAAGAACAAGACAGTCCGACTTTTTTGCAACCACATTTAGCACGGCATCCTTTTTGCAGTTGCAAAAAATAGTGTTCAGCAGTTTTTTCCGGCGCGGGTGGAAGTAAAATTTGAACTGGCTCTAATATATTGTTGACCAACTTCCAACCCCAGTCTGTAGGGTCTAGGAGCTGATAACCAAGCCACACTTGAACTTGGTAATATACTCGAAAAAGATGTTGGTGAGCAGCAACTGAGGTTGGAGGAAGACAAGCTAATTGAACTTGTTTTTTATTTTTAGTATTTTTAACGAAACATGCATATCGATGCTTATCTAAACAGGTAGTTTTTTTTAGGAACTCCGTACATAGAAAGAAGAAAGCGGATGCCGTTGGTAATAACTTCTTGTTGAGTTGAATTACTCTTTTTAAAAACTTCAGCACATTGAATTAAATCTTGTTTTTCAAACACACACATATATATATATATATATATATATATATATATATATATATATATATATATATAATATACAAAGACACCTTCTTCTTTAATGTATGCTCCTCCAGCTTTCCATACTGTAATGTTATGGATTTCATTTTGCAATAAAAATACCATAACTATGACTGATGAACTTCTACATATATACCTACAGGTTTGTACGGAACCCTCGGTGCGCGAGTCCGACTCGCACTTGACCGGTTTTTTATAGATAATTAACTTATAACAATTTCCTTGTTCTTCTGCCATTAACCAATAGCCGGTTATGTCATATTGGCTCCACTTGATGAACAGAAAAAGCACAGGTATGTTCTTTTTCTTCAACAGAAATAAAATAAATGGTGCAGTTAAATCATTTGGGTTGGAACTCATTAATTGGGTTATTTTCATTAACGACGTTTTTTCCTGTTAGTATAATTAGGACAATTCGAGGGTAAGCGACAGTAAATAGTGTTAGGAGTGTGATTTGTTTTAATTAACAATGTCATTTCGTAGAGACCTAATCAAAAACTATATGGTTAAATTTTGAATCTTTTGGAACGTACAGAAATATTTCTATGATTTTTTTTCACTTATTTTGAACTTTAAACTACTCTCCTGTAAAGTTTGTTAAGTGGCGGTTAGCCTCTTTTGGCCGTAAGGCACCGATATATATATATATATATATATATATATATATATTATAAACGTGGGCAGAGCAGCGGGCGCGGCTTAGAAGATATAAATCAGGTGATACAACCAAATGACATAATATTAATACGAGTATAAAAATATCTGGAGAAGATTAGTCATACACATTAAGTATAGAAGTAAAAGAATATAATATACAGTACATATACAGTAGAAATTGGCCGTCGTTCGTCTAACAACAGAAAATATCAAAATTATATTCAGTATGCTTGGTACTGCTGTCGTTTCGTGTGTCGTTCGTTTTGCGTCCTGTCTGTGACATTTCGCTTAAAATCATACAAAACAGGAATATATTTACAATTTATTTAAACTAGAGATGCACAACTGCACAACAATACTCTTTAGAAGGATGTGAATTGTTTATCTGTCAACTCCTTTAATGCACTTCTGATTAAATATTGAAAGTGTGAATTTATGGTTGTGGATTCTTTGGCCGGGACTTCACGAAAAATGGTAAGCAATTACTGCCACCCATGGACACAAGCAACACCACAGGAGACACAAGTGCGTTTCCGCCGATGAGGGAGAAGAACACTAACCGAACGAAACGCAACAGTTTAGGTACTGTTACTTTACGTCGATCTTCTGTGATAAGGTAGTACTTCCTCGGTCGAGCCGGACCATTCATGCTGAAATCAGCAAGGCGCTACTACCTTGGAAAAGAACGAGACGTGAAGCGTGTATTCTGTAGTCAATGCTAGTCAAGTTCACCAGCATTGACTACTCTGGTGATTTAGTTGTGGTAATGCGATTGTCTACTGCTTCCATATAGGTACTCTAATTTATCAAAATAATTTACTAAAACAAACCAACATACTGCTACGCGTCTCGCTAGGAGTCTCGTGACGTGTCTTTTTTAATTTATGTGCGTATTATATTGTTGATTATCGCTTGCTAAACTGTGAAGGAAAACAACATGTCTGATAGTTCTTCGCAATGTTCTCGTAAGTCATGTGAAGTCTTACAACACGCACGTTGTATTTCATAATTTGTTTCGCTGATAATACAATCAAAAGTCAGTCCAGCTACTTACGGGCATAACGACAAAATTCTGCATTTTATTCTCAGCAAAAGAAAATTCACAATTTTATACTCACCAAAAAAAAAATTGTTACCTGACTTTATATAGGACGTGTCCAAAAGTTCACCAATTAAAAACCTTTAGCATTTAGTAAACGATAGTTTCATAGTTCAGTAAATTGAGGAGCTAAAAGTTGGAATTTAAGGTAATCCATTAGCTAAATCACTGTACATATTACAAATCTTAACAATATTTAAAAAAGTTGGCGATTGAAATTCTGAATAAAATGACCATTATTTTTTTTCTGCTTCTTCTAATAAGAGTTTAACTCCCGGATAGGCTTTTAGATGATTGATGCTCATTTATTCTTCTTTGATTGTTTTAATTTGATCTTTAATCTTTAGTCAAATATACATTGAAATAAGTTTTATAAAGAAAGAAATTAAGACGCGATTTTAATATTTAATTAATTAACGTTTTGGTAAAAACACTAACACATACTTTATTTGACATTTATTTATGCATTTGCATTTGTTTATAACAGTTATAAAAGTTAAAATTCTATTCAAGATGAGTCCTAAAAAACGACTAAAGCCCTAGTCATGACCATCATCCAAAAAATACCAGCACTTTAAGTAGAGCATTTATTCATTTTAAATGAGATCTATCTATGTACAACTTGAACATTATAGGCAGTCATATTAAACCAGTCTGTGCCGGGAAAACATGTAATTTTTAAGTCAATATTAAACGCACACTGTACGCATATACGAAAATTAATTATATAATTAAAACGAGCGTCCAACTATACCTATCGAGTTTCATTGTAATAGTTAATTGTGTAAAATAATGAGTATTTTCATACAAGTACTAATCGTTACACATTATGTGGCATGTAAGTGAACTTAGCAGATCATTGTCCAGCAGATCAATAATAAATTCGAGTTCTTATCGCATGCAGCTGAGTTCTATAGTTCCTGATACATTTCAGAAATAGTTCTGCCGCTTTAACCTTAAAAAAAAATTACTAAATGATCTGCTAACTTCACGCAGCAGACCATTAGCAGCAAATAAAAAAAAAAATAGTTTTTCCTACATGCGAATGAGTTCTACAGTTCCTGATACTTTTCAGAAATAGTTCTGCCGTTTTTACCTTAAAAAAAAAATACAAAATGATCTGCTAACTTCACGTAGCAGAGCATTAGCAGCAAATCAGAAAACAAAAGTGAGTTTTCCTACATGCGAATGAGTTCTACAGTTCCTGATACTTTTCAGCAAAAGTTCTGTACCTATGGTTGAGAACTCACAACACAGTGCCAGCAGAGCATGTCACAAGGTAATAAAATCGAAAAATTACCTTTCCCTCAATTTCAAATTTCATACAAATTTCAGGGGCTAGAACTCTTTAGTTCTTTACAGATCCGTACAAGACCTGTATTGCAGACCTAAAATCTAGTCGAAAACTCACAACAAAGTGCAAGCAGAGCATGTCACAAGGTAAAAAAATCGAAAAATTACCTTTCCCTCAATTTAAAATTTTATACAAATCTCAGGGGCTAGAACTCTTTAGTTCTTAACAGATCCGTATAAAACTGTATTTAGGATCTCAAATCTAGTCGAGAACTCACAACAAAGTGCCAGCAGAGCATGCCACAATGTAAAAAAATCAAAAAATTACATTTCCCTCAATTTAAAATTTCATACAAATCTCTGGGGCTAGAACTTCTTAGTTCTTAATGAATCCGCATTAGTCCTGTATTGCAGACTTCAAATCTAGTCGAGAATTCACAACAAAGTGCCAACAGAGCATGTCACAATGTCAAAAAATCAAAAAAAAACATTTCCCTCAATTTAAAATTTCATACAAATCTCTGGGGCTAGAACTCCTTGGTTCTTTAAAAACCCGTATTAGCCCTGTATTGCAGACGTCAAACCTAGTCGAGAACTCACAACAAAGTGCGAGCAGAGCATGCCACAATGTCAAAAAATAAAAAAACTACCTTTGTCTCAATTTAAAATTTCATACAAATCTCAGGGGCTATAACTCCTTGGTTCTTAATAAATCCGTATTAGTCCTGTATTACAGACGTCAAATCTAGTCGAGAAATCACAACTAAGTGCCAGCAGAGCATGCCACAATGTCAAAAAATCAAAAAGTTACCGTTGCCTCAATTTAAAATTTCATACAAATCTCAGGGGCTAGAACTCTTCAGTTCTTAACAGATCCGTATCAAAACTGTATTTAAGATCTGAAATCAAGTCGAGAACTCACAACAAAGTGCCAGCAGAGCATGCCACAATATTAAAAAATCAAAAAAATACATTACCCTAAATTAAAAATTTCATACAAATCTCTGGGGCTGGAACTCCTTAGTTCTTAATAAATCCGTATTAGCCCTGTATTGCAGACCTCAAATCTAGTCGAAAACTTACAACAAAGTGCCAGCAGAGCATGTCACTAGGTGACAAAATCGAAAAAATTACCTTTGCCTCAATTTAAAATTTCATACAAATCTCAAGGGCTAGAACTCTTCAGTCCTTAACAGTTCCGTATCAAAACTGTATTTAAGATCTGAAATCTAATCGAGAACTCACAACAAAGTGCCAGCAGAGCATGCCACAATATTAAAAAATCAAAAAATTACATTTCCCTTAATTTAAAATTTCATACAAATCTCTGGGGCTAGAACTCCTTAGTTCTTAATAAATCCGTATAAGCCCTGTGTTGCAGACCTCAAATCTAGTCGAGAACTCACAACAAAGTGCCAGCAGAGCATTCCACAATGTTAAAAAATCAAAAAATGACATTTCCCTTAATTTAAAATTTCATTTAAATCTCTGTGGCTAGAACTCCTTAGTTCTTAATAAATCCGTATTAGCCCTGTGTTGCAGACCTCAAATCTAGTCGAGAACTCACAACAAAGTGCCAGCAGAGCATGCCACAATGTCAAAAAATCAAAAAATTACATTTCCCTCAAATTAAAATTTCAAACAAATCTCTGGGGCTAGAACTCCTTGGTTCTTAATAAACCCGTATTAACCCTGTATTGCACACGTCTAATCTAGTCGAGAACTCCCAACAAAGTGCCAGCAGAGCATGCCATATTGTCAAAAAATCAAAAAACTACCTTTGCCTCAATTTAAAATTTCATACAAATCTCAGGGGCTAGAACTCCTTGGTTCTTCATAAACCCGTATTAACCCTGTATTGCAGACGTCAAATCTAGTCGAGAACTCACAACAAAGTGCCAGCAGAGCATGTCACAAAGTCAAAAATCGAAAAATTACCTTTCCCTCAATTTAAAATTACATACAAATCTCAGGGGCTAAAACTCTTTGGTTCTTAATAGATCCGTATTAAAACTGTATTTACGATCTGAAATCTAGTCGAGAACTCACAATAAAGTGCCAGCACTGCATGTGAAAATGTAAAAAAATCAAAAAATTACATTACCCTCCTATTAAAAATTTCATACAAATCTCTGGGACTAGAACTCTTAAGTTCTTAACAGATCCCTATCAAACCTGTATTAAAGATCTCAAATCTAGTCGAGAACTCACAACAAAGTGCAAACAGAGCACGTCACAAGGTCTGAAAATCGAAAAATTACCTTTCCCTCAATTTAAAATTTTATACAAATCTCAGGGGCTAGAACTCTTTTTTTCTTAGCAGATCCGTATTAGTCCTGTATTGCAGACCTCAAATCTAGTCGAGAACTCACAAAAAAGTGTCAGCAGAGCATGTCATTATGTCTTAAAATCGAAAAATTACCCTTCCCTCAATTTAAAATTGTAGCAAATCTCAGGGCCTAGAACTCTTTAGATCTCTACAGATCCGTATCAAAACTGTATTTAGGATCTCAAATCTAGTCGAAAACTCACAATAAAGTGCCAGCAGAGCATGCCACAATATTAAAAAATCTAAAAATTACATTACCCTCGATTTAAAATTTTATACAAATCTCTGGGGCTGGAACTCCTTAGTTCTTAATAAATCCGTATTAACCCTGTATTGCAGACCTCAAATCTAGTCGGAACCCACAACAAAGTGCAAGCAGAGCATGTCACTAGGTCACAAAATCGAAAAAATTACCTTTGCCTCAATTTAAAATTTCATACAAATCTCAGGGGCTAGAACTCTTTAGTCTTTAACAGGTCCGTATCAAAACTGTATTAAATATCTGAAATCTAGTCGAGAACTCACAACAAAGTGCCAGCAGAGCATGCCACAATATAAAAAAAACAAAAAATTACATTTCCCTTAATTTAAAATCATACAAATCTCTGGGGCTAGAACTCCTAAGTTCTTAATAAATCCGCATTAGCCCGTTGTTGCAGAACTCAAATCTACTCGAAAACCCCCAACAAAGTGCCAGCAGAGCATGTCACAATGTAAGAAAATCGAAAAATTTCCTTTCCCTCAATTTAAAATTTCATACAAATCTCAGGGGCTAGAACTCGTTAGTTCTTTACAGATCCGTATCAAAACTGTATTAGAGATCTCAAATCTAGTCGAGAACTCACAACAAAGTGCCAGCAGAGCATGTCACAAAGTCAAAAATCGAAAAATTACCTTTCCCTCAATTTAAAATTTCATACAAATCTCAGGGGCTAGAACTCTTTGGTTCTTAATAGATCCGTATCAAAACTGTATTAACGATCTGAAATCTAGTCGAGAACTCACAATAAAGTGCCAGCAGAGCATGTCAAAAGGTAAAAAAATCGAAAAATTACGTTTCCCTCAATTTCAAATTTCATACAAATCTCAGGGGCTAGAACTCTTTAGTTCTTTACAGATTCGTATCAAAACTGTATTTAAGATCTCAAATCTAGTCGAGAACTCACAAAAAAGTGCCAGCAGAGCATGTCACAAGATAAAAAATTGAAAAATTACCTTTCCCTCAATTTAAAATTTCATACAAATATCAGGGGCTAGAAATCTTTGGTTCTTAATAAGTCCGTATCAAAACTGTATTTACGATCTCAAATCTAGTCGAGAACTCACAACATAGTGCCAGCAGAGCATGTCAAAATGTAAAAAAATCTAAAAATTACCTTTCCCTCAATATCAAATTTCATACAAATCTCTGGGGCTAGATCTCTTCAGTTCATAACAGATCCATATCAAAACTGTATTCAAGATCTCAAATCTAGTCGAGAACTTACAACAAAGTGCTAGCAGAGCATGCTTCAATGTAAAAAAATCAAAAAATTACATTACCCTCAATTAAAAATTTCATACAAATCTCAGGGGCTAAAACTCTTTAGTTCTTAACAGATCCGTATCAAAACTGTATTTAAGATCTGAAATCTAGTCGAGAACATGCAAAAATGTGGCAGCAGAGCATGCTACAATGTAAAAAAATCAAAAAATTACATTACCCTCAATTAAAAATTTCATACAAATCTCAGGGGCTAGAACTCTTTAGTTCTTTACAGATCCGTACAAGACCTGTATTGCAGACCTCACACCTAGTCGAAAACTCACAACAAAGTGCCAGCAGAGCATGTCATCAAGTCACAAAATCGAAAAATTATCTTTCACTCAATTTAAAATTTCATTCAAATCAAAGGGGCTAGAATTCTTTAGTTCTTTACAGGTTCGTATCAAAACTGTATTTAAGATCTCAAATCTAGTCGAGAACTCACATCAAAGTGCCCGCAAAGCATGTCACAAAGTCAAAAAATCGAAAATTTACCTTACCCTCAATTTAAAATTTCATACAAATCTCTGGGGCTAGAACTCTTTAGTTCTTAACAGATCAGTATAAAAACTGTATTTTAGATCTCAAATGTAGTCGAGGACTCACAATAAAGGGCCAGCAGACCAAGTCACAGATTTAAAAATCAAAAATTTTAATTTCTCTCAATATATAGTTTTAGACAAATTTAGGAAGCTAGAACCCTTTTGTTATTATTAGACACAAATTAGAACTATAATCTAGATTTTGATTTTAGTCGAGAAATCACAATAAAGTGCCAGCAGTGCATGTCACAAGGTCTAAAAATCGAAAAGTAAAATTTTTCACAATTTATAATTTCAGACAAATCTAGGAAGCTAGAACTCTTTAGTTCTTAACTTATCCTAATTAGAACTAAAATCAAGAATTCGATTCTAGACGAGAACTCGCAATAAAGTGCCAGCAGAGCATATCACTAAGTCTTAAAATCTAACAAATACTTTTTCTGAATTTAAAATTTCATACAAATTTCAGGAGCTAGAACTCGTTAGATTTTACAGACCCGTACCAGAGCTGTTATCTTAAACTCAATTCTAGTCGAGAACACACAATTAAGTGGCAGCAGATTATGTCACAAAGTCAAAAACTTCAAAATGGTTTTACAGTATCTTTGTATCCTCGATCTTTGCGTTACCCAAAGCCAACGACGGGGACGTGTTGAGGACTGGCTTCGCATTTTTTTTATTCTTTACGTTTGGTTTTTTAATTTTTTTGTGTTTTATTTTTTGTTTTTTTTGCGTTTGCGTTTTTTTATTTGTATTTTTTTAGTTTTTTAATTAACGTCAATAATTTTATAGGCTTTTAGCGTATACACCTGACGGCCCTGATCTTTTATATCCCATGTTGTTTACATGTGTGTTTCTGATAAGGCCTATTACTTACAACGTAGATTCACGACCACTGCATATTGCATATACTATCAAATGAGGCGTTATTTTTGTCTTTGATGTTGCTGATGTGCGTTTTTTTATGAGGCCATCGTACTTGTACCAGAACTCGCCCGTTAACACATATGTGGAATAATGCTTTTGTTCCCTATTGAAGTCGACGACACCAACTACCATGTATGTGGTTCCACCAAGTCGAATGATTTTATTTAACGAATCTAATCTGGGAACGACTATGTTTTCTTTATTGCAATAATCAATATCGCTGATAGCACTAGTGTCGATTATCAAATGAGACCCATACTTGTTTATGCAAGGTTTTTTTTTTGCAGTTGTAGCAAGACTTTTCCCTGGTCATGCAATCTTCGATAGATTCCTGCATTAAATGAAGGCCGCGACACAGAATTATATCTACATTGACACTTACAAACGTGTAATCATGCTGGTTCTTATATCCGCAGGTACACTCAATGCTTGACGTATAGCTTGGTTCTTTTTCGAATACGTATTTCGCTAAATGGGCAACATTGCACTCCACATCTAAACTCTTTATTTTTCTCTTATACGTTGTGACCGCTGTTTGAAAAATGGAAACGCCTAATAGTATTTTTGCCCGTTCGAGATAATGTTCCCGCAATATTTTCTTTTTATTGTTTACACTCTGTGCCAGATTAACAATAGGACAGGATGATGATTTTAAATTATCTAAGTAAATTTTATTTCCCAATATTCCCCCGAGAACAATCTGAAAAATGGAATCAAAAGCACAGGTTGATGTAACATTTAAATAATAATTATTTAAATATAATGAGCCTGAGATGTTCCCATTTAAAAGAACCGGTGCGTGGGCAGTTTTCGATTGTTTTATAAAATCCCACTCAGGAGAATCATCAAGACATGTTGGCTTCAGGCGTTTTTTGAACAACAAATCATCCGTTTCATTTTCTCGTTTCGGGGTCTTTGATAATCCTCTCCAATCCTCACAAAAATTCCAATCGTTATCAGACGAATATTTCTCAATCTTAGACAACTGCATTGTTTGAAGCTCCGCATCTTTCACGGTCCTCGACGATTCGGCGATGGTGGTGAAATTTTCAACTTTCGTCTGGAGACTGAGTACTGAGGAATGGATGGGAGAAACTGAGTTCTTTGGTGTGCTGCATTTATTATATGCAGTGACATCAAACGGCGTAGTATCATGAGGATGGTCGACTAGTCTGCTGTCGAGCAGCTCCTCAGCCTCACATGCGGACTGAGCACCTGACGATTCGTTGAGGTTGATGATACCCTGGTCTTTAAATAATTTGCCTCGACTTAGTGGTGAAGCATCTATTGTCTTGCAGCGCTCTTTTATTTTATCATTTAGATGCTCAAGATGTTGCAATACAAATCGGTCTATACGCATCGGAATTTTGCCTCTAAATTCTCGATGCTTCAAATCCGCAAATTCAGATTCGACTGCGGCGGAGGTGGCAGTTACTGAGCCTCTTCCAAATATAGGCACCATAATTGCGGTCCACAGAGGTACGTATGGAAAAAGATATCTTTTCAACCTCTTGGCAAAATCAACACTGTAGCATGCATTAATTGTGTCACCTTCCGACGATTGATTGGCGATGTCAACAGCAGCATCATACAGTCCATCACACCATGATTTCCACTAAGTTTTACAAGGCACTATTTTCGACTAGGTTTGAGGTCTGCAATACAGGTCTAATACGGATCTGTAAGAAACTAAAGAGTTCTAGCCCCTGAGATATGTATGAAATTTAAAATTGAGGGAAAGGTAATTTTTCGATTTTTTTACCTTGTGTCATGCTCTGCTGGCACTTTACTGTGAGTTCTCGACTAGATTTGAGACTTTTCATACAGGTTTGATAGGAATCTGCTAAGAATTAAAGAGTTCTAGCCCCTGTGATTTGAATGAAATTTTAAATTGAGTGAAAGAAATTTTTTGATTTTTTGACCATGTGACATGCTCTGCTGGCACTTTGTTGTGAGTTCTCGACTGAAATTGAAATCCTTATTATAGTTTTGATACAAACCTGTTTGGAACTAAAGAGCTTTAGCCCCTGAGATTTGTATGAAATTTAAATTGAGTAAAATGTATTTTTTTTTTAGACATTGTGACATGCTCCACGGGCATTTTAATGTGAGTTCTCGAATAGATTTGAGGTCTGTACTACAGTTCGAGTAAAGATCTATAATGAACTAAAGAGTTCTAGCCCCTGAGATTTGTATGAAATTTTAAATTGAGGGAAAGGTAATTTTTAGATTTTTGACCTTGTGCCATGCTCTGCTGGCACTTTATTGTGAGTTCTCGACTAGATTTGAGGTCTGCAATACAGGGCTAATACGGATCTGCTAAGAAATAAAGAGTTCAAGCCCCTGAGATTTGTGTGAAACTTTAAATTGAGGCAAAGGTAATTTTTCGATTTTGTGACATAATGACATGCTCTGCTGGCACTTTGTTGTGAGTTTTCAACTAGATTTGAAGTCTGCAATACAGGTCTTGTACGGATCTTTAAAGAACTTCAGAGTTCTAGCCCCAGAGGTTTGTATGAAATTTAAAATTGAGGGAAGGGTAATTTTTCGATTTTTTTACATTGTGTCATGCTCTGCTGGCACTTCATTGTGAGTTCTCGACTGGAATTGAAATCTTTATTATAGTTCTGATACAAATCTGTTTGGAACTAAAGAGATTTAGCTCCTGAGATTTGTATGAAATTTTAAATTGAGGGAAATGTAATTTTTTGTATTTAAGACATTATGACATGCTCTGCTGGCATTTTGATGTAAGTTCTCGACTAGATTTGAGATCTTAAATACAGTTTTGATACGTATCTGTAAAGAACTAAAGAGTTCTAGCCCCTGAGATTTGTATAAAATTTGTAATTGAGGGAATGGTAACTTTTCGATTTTAAGACCTTGTGACATGCTCTGCTGGCACTTTGTTGTGAGTTTTCGTCTAGGTTTGAGGTCTGCAATACAGTTCTAATATGGATCTGTGAGAAACTAAAGAGTTCTAGCCCCTGAGATTTGTATGAAATTTAAAATTGAGGGAAAGGTAATTTTTCGATTTCTTTACCTTGTGTCATGCTCTGCTGGCACTTTACCGTGAGTTTTCGACTAGATTTGAGTTTTTTCATACAGTTTTGATACAAATCTGCTAAGAATTAAAGAGTTCTAGCCCCTGTGATTTAAATGAAATTTCAAATTGAGTGAAAGATAATTTTTCCATTTTTTGACCTTGTTGCATGCTCTGCTGGCACTTTGTTGTGAGTTCTCAACTAGATTTGAGGTGTGCAATACAGGGTTAGTACGGATTTATTAATAACTAAGGAGTTCCAGCCCCAGAGAATTGTATGAAATTTTAAATTGAGGGAAATGTATTTTTTTGGTTTTTTGACATTGTGGCATGCTCTGCTGGCATTTTATTGTGAGTTCTCGACTAGATTTGAGTACTGCAATACGGGACTAATACGGATTTTTTAAGAACCAAGGAGTTCTGGCCCCAGAGATTTGTATAAAATTTTAAATTGAGAGAAATTTACTTTTTTGTTCTTTTGACATTGTGGCATGCTGTGCTGGCACTTTGTTGTGATTTCTCGACTAGATTTGACGTCTGCAATACAGTGCTAATACGGGTTTATTAAGAACCAAGGAGTTCTAGCCCCAGAGATTTGTATGAAATTTTAAATTGAGGGAAATGTAATTTTTTGATTTTTTGATATTGTGGCATGCTCTGCTGGCACTTTGTTGTAAGTTCTCGACTAGATTTGAGATCTTAAATACAGTTTTGATACGGATCTGTAAAGAACTAAAGAATTCTAGCCCCTGAGAGTTGTATAAAAATTTTAATTGAGGGAAGGGTAATTTTTCGATTTTAAGACCGTGTGACATGCTCTGCTGGCACTTAGTTGTGAGTTCTCAACTAGATTTGACGTCTGCAATACAGGGCTAATACGGGTTTATTATGAACCAAGGAGTTCTGGCCCCAGAGATTTGTATGAAATTTTAAATTGAGGGAAATGTAATTTTTTGATTTTTTGACATTGTGGCATGCTCTGCTGGCACTTTGTTGTGAGTTCCCGACTAGATTTGAGATCTTAAATACAGTTTTGATACGGATCTGTAAAGAACCAAAGAGTTCTTGCCCCTGAGATTTGATTGAAATTTTAAATTGAGGGAAAGGTATTTTTTTGATTTTTTGAACTTGTGACATGCTCTGCTGGCACTTTGTTGTGAATTCTCGACTAGATTTGAAGTCTGCAATACAGGACTAATGCGGATTTATTAAGAACTAAGAAGTTCTAGCCCCAGAGATTTGTATGAAATTTTAAATTGAGGGAAATGTAATATTTTGATTTTTTGACATTGTGGCATGCTCTGCTGGCACTTTGTTGTGAGTTCTCGACTAGATTTGAGATCTTAAATACAGTTTTGATACGGATCTGTAAAGAACTAAAGAGTTCTAGCCCCTGAGATTTGTATAAAATTTTAAATTGAGGGAAAGGTAATTTTTCGATTTTTTTACCTTGTGACATGCTCTGCTGGCACTTTGTTGTGAGTTCTCGACCATAGGTCCAGAACTTTTGCTGAAAAGTATCAGGAACTGTAGAACTCATTCGCAATGTAGGAAAACTCACTTTTGTTTTTTGATTTGCTGCTAATGCTCTGCTACGTGAAGTTAGCAGATCATTTAATAATTTTTTTTTTAAGGTAAAAACGGCAGAACTTTTTCTGAAAAGTATCAGGAACTGTAGAACTCATTCGCATGTAGGAAAAACTCTTTTTTTTTTGATTTGCTGCTTATGCTCTGCTGCGTGAAGTTAGCAGATCATTTAGTATTTTTTTTTTAAGGTAAAAACGGCAAAACTATTTCTGAAATGTAGAACTCGGCTGCATGCGATAAGAACTCGGATTTATTATTGATCTGCTGGACAATGATCTGCTAAGTTCACTTACATTTATGTGGCGAACTGGATTGGTGTGACATTTTATTGGCAGCTGACCCTAGAGATTATGGATGTGCTGTGTCCTTTTACAATATTGTATTGATGATTGGAATATTTCGATTGATATGAAACCCATTTTGTTGTAAAATATTGCTTTATAAAGATAGCTGGCAAATGCCATAGCACTTTCTGCGCCGTCAATAAATCATCTTTACTTATTATAATGATTAAATCATGGGCGAGTTCGCCTCGTGCATGATTTAATCATTATAATAAGTATAGTACCTATTCCGATGTTGAGGTATCCACTTTACATACCCTTTATCTTCACCTAACCAAATAGCACTTTTACTTTTTCATCACCTAAAATAACTTTGTTTTCTATAGAGTTTGTATAAATGTTTTTGAACATGTGCTATATCTCAAAAAATGCTGACTACATTATCGTTTAAACCAATTTCCGTTGGAAGTTTTTATTACGATCTACAGCATATATTTTCTTTAGATTTGTCGCTCACTTACTTTAAAATTTAGAGGGAGGCGTGGACACTTATTTTACCACTTTGGCAGCGTGTATCTTTGAAACGATTGACTTTGAGAAACAATGGTTTTTGGTGCTTTAACCTATTTTTTAAAGATGTTTCTTTAGATATCTCGCATGTATCTAAAATATGTTTTTACAAGTCCCATTTATTGAGAGCCCTCCTTAATTTTCAATTTATTTTTATTACACATCGTAAAGCGGTTTACAGAATACATCTATCTACCAATTTTTATACCAGCATCCATATTATGGGCAAAATATAATAAGTAAGCCGTCTGACCAGCGTGGTACAGGAGTCCAAATTCACTTACGCTACCGTGAAGTAAATTAGGAGAGATCTGGAATATTTCGTTTCCAAATTTGTTTCAGTGGATTTGGAAATGCTTTAAAGGTAATATTTTAGTATTATGTGTCTTTTTTTTCACGGCTATTCATCTAACATGTGGTGTTAGAAGAATAACCGGTCCTTTGGGAGGCTTACACGGGGATATGAATCCAATGTGCAGAGGCCCGTAGAGAACTTTAATCTAAAATGGGATGGGACACATGTCACGGAGCCTCCACAACTGCACTACTGAGTACAGCTATGGACTAGCCGCAGCACGCAGGGTAGTATAGTGGATCTAATGAAATCTGGTTATGAGGATAGGTTTTTAGGGAACGGGTAAATAATGAATGCTATGGGCTATGGATGAAAAATGGCACCTGCCAGTAATACTCTAATAGGATCCGTCTGCATGGCAGGTGGTGACTCGCCAACTTACTGGATAGGCCGCCTCTTAACAGCCACCCAAAGCAAACACAATCTGCCATAAAGGCAGCCAGAGGGCAACACTAGTGCGAGTGGCTAGGGGTGTCGAGCGGTGCGGCACCGGTTTCACTTGACAACGGAGACCCGGAGCGGGTTTCCCCGTAGTTACGCCCTTGAGAATGACACTTCCACCCCCGAGCTAATAGCTCTTGCGGCTTTCCTCTGGCCGGCCGACCAAGGCAAGCCAGAGTTGAATGTCCTGCGGGTGCTCTTGGAAATCCAATCCAACCAGCCAGTAAAGGCAAGCCAGAGACGAGGCCTTGAACGACTCTCTGCAGCGTTCGGGACCGCAATTTCACACACATTCAGCTCGCCACAAAGCTGCCCTGCGGTTGTAAGTTTTCTTTCCATCTTGTAATAGGTATTTTTTTTTGTTTATATCACAATAATATGAAAGTGATGTTTGAAAGCTGTAACTCTGCCCTCTGAGATTGCGTTAGTCTCATGATAAGATAGCGACTGCCCCAGAGGAGTATTATTATTATTACTGTTATCAACGTTATATTGCATTAAATCTTCGTAGGTCTATCATTATTTATCTAGCAACAACAGACTCTACTTAGTTTGAATCTCGTTGATCGTGTGTACGTTAGCATGGAATACAAAAAAAATATTTCAAGAAAATATTTCGATGTCCTTACTCCTATTTTTACTGCATTTTGAAAATGTTTTCGCAGAGCAAGATTAAGTAGATATTTAAAAATTGACTAGTTTTGTGTATACAAAGGCTTTATTAGATCAGCAGCTCATTAGTTACAAGTCGATGTATAGTCACTAGGTACTGTAGGTAAATTAGCGCAGGAGCCGTTAACCTCATTAGGCACTACTTGGTTAATACACCCAAATTAGTTACCAAACTGTGCTTTAACTTTATAGCGCTTAAAATGCCGCTGGACCAAGTATACAAGGGCTTTCGAAGATAAACCTTTAAAACATAAATTGTTCCAAGTTTCTTTTGTCTTTTATTTATGGTTATTTCATTTATTTGGCAGATTTAGTATAGTTTTACTTTCTAATATCTTGAGTTAATATTATATATCTATATTTTTAACGGGTTCTAGATTAAAACGCAGAAGAGTTTCTATGCGTTTATTGCCTAGTATTGTCTCACTTCCTATGCACGAGTATGACCGACCAACAACACGACACTGGCCTGAACACTAAGGGTTGCAGCCTCCCACGCTGTTCCCTCCGGTATTGTGCAGGGCAGGCTGCTCGAAGGCTGCGCGTAGCGGGGCAGATCCTCGCAGACTGTTGGCTTCAGCGATTAGGCGCCGGCGTTGTGTGTATGATGAGCGGGCAGCGGAGACTCATCCGACAGCAGTGTCGTCCAAGACGGTGCAGGGAAGTGTAGAGAGCTAGGGTAGCGTAGCCCGGAGCTTCTAGGTGGACCTGGAACCCACAGCTGGGGTCAGGATACACGTACGACGTAGGCGTAGCACGTAGATCAGAGAAGGTGTTGTTTAGCATAGATGTACGTAGATAAGTAGCGGTTCCGGCCTCTCTGTCGGCCCCTTTATATACCAGAGCTCTCCATCAGAGTTGGTGTCGGTGTATTACCATTTACGGTCAATTTCCACGAGCACGGACGATGGCCTTCTCTGATTGTCCGAGCGTATGGACGGTATTATGATGCATATTTGGTAGATACCGGACATACGTTACAATATATATTGGGAAAGCTTCAGATCAATATACTAACAAATTGCCATGTAGAGGATATAAGCTTCAAACCGGCGTATTAAATTGTAAATTACAGCTTGTCCCGTGCCTCGGTGAGCACGTTAACATGTCGGTCTTGGCTGTAATGAAGATCTTTGACAGATCATATAGGGAGACATAAGTCACCTAAAACATTGCACTGCCAGTTTTTGCGGCTATCCGCTTTCTGATATCCATTTGGATAGCGAAGGTCAAACAGGCAGTTGCTCTATGAAAAAGCTAATATATATTCAAATCCGATTAGACTAGCAAGCGGACTCCGGGATTTAAATGAGATAACGCAAAGAGGATGATGATGATGACTTTTTCATGGAAGCATTTATTGAGATTCATAATCACATAATACCTTGTCAGTAATATGTTCAATATTAACTTACACAGACTAATATTAAAAACTCGAAAACGATGACTAACCGTATTCAATTTGTACAAATTTACCTCAATATACCGTAATGAAAATTATACAGCATAAAATTAACGACATTTAATTTCATTTAATAATATACAAGTGCGTCATTAACCTCTTAACAGCCGCGATACCAGACACAATAGAAAATCTATTATGTCTCGCACTGATCAGTGCATCGGCAGTCAAGGAGTTTATCTAACTAAAGCCTATAGAAAATCTCATTCTTTATAAATTCACATCATCTTTTTTCAATTTAAAATCGTAATTCGTACTATTTATGAAGAGGGTATGAACAGCAAAACAAAATTAAGCAAGTGGGCGGGGCCATTGAGATGGGTACAGTCAGCAAAAAAAATCATCACTATTTTACTTAGGAAAAACTTATTTTCGTTCTAATACATAGTTTGTTTTTTATGAAATTGTGAGTGCTACAGCGTATGTACATAACTGGTTTCGTAACATTTAAGAAACTTTTTAATTACTTAAATAAATTTAATTTAATGTGATATTGAAAAAGGAAGGGACTCTTTTATAGAGTTCAGGACACATAACTGCTTTTAGGTAATTTATCTGTCAGCTCTCAACATTTTGAGGAGTTATTGCGGGTATGGGCGATGACGTCAAACATGACTTAATAGTCCAATATGAAGGCCATATACGAATGAAACGTCCGACTAATTCAATGTCTTTTTAAACCTATGTTCACATATCCATTTATTGATCCATGCAGAAGAATTCAGTAACAAATTCCTAGGATACTATTTTACAACATTGAATTATTTGTACCTACAGTAAACCATAAAAGATAGGATCGTAACTGTGAATTAAGTTGATATGAAGATGACTAAGGCCTATTGTCCACGTAAACCGCACGTCATGCGCACGCTTTCGTCAATTGACGATTGCAAGACGAATGCTTGCATCTTGCGTATAAAAAATCAAAGCTGTGTCCACGGTGCGGCATGCTGCCGCGCGCATCGCATGACGACCGCATGACGAGACGTGGACACAGTTTTGATTTTTTATACGCAAGATGCAAGCATTCGTCTTGCAATCGTCAATTGACGAAAGCGTGCGCATGACGTGCGGTTTGCGTGGACAATAGGCCTAACAAACAGTCATTAGACTATTTATACATAATATAAAGAAAAAAACGAAAACGTGCATACTAAATTTAATACTTTTCAAAGAATAACGACCTTCTTAACACATAAAAGTAGAATAAACGTTTTCTGCACATCCGTTATCTCGCTTCACATTAAACGTAAAGAAAGTGCTGTTCAGAGAAGTGCATTCTATTCTCACTGGATCAAAATATCAACTCCTTTATTTCAATTCTCGCAATAAAAGCAAACGGCGAGTCAATACACTGCAGCCTGGAACAAAAATGTTGAAGGCACGATGCATCGAAAATGCATTGTATGCTCCCGGAACTAGGTATATTTTGACGAGACGGTAAGCGCCAAGTTTGCTTCAAGAGAACTCGTTCAATATTGAATGAGGTGGCGTTCTAGTCAATATAACTTCTAATCGAGTCAAACAATATGTTAGGAAGCTCTTAATAACATGAAAAGCTCAAATTGAAGTCAGTAAATCTTGTAAACAAGCTAAAATAACTGGGCAATAGTAGCGAAGTGAGAAACTGGGTCAGTATAAGGCTTGCTGAGAAAATAGCTGTTGGTAATGCTTTATAGATGTTTGAACATCAACTGAGAAATTGGGTATTAAGTGTGTATTACATAGTTGGTTGACGTGGGTCAATAGGCTGTCAAAGTTTGCGGCTCACGCAGCCAAATGTACTATTTTCAAGATGTAGACTTTCTTATTATATAGTGTATAAACAATCTTAGAGATTTACGAGGGCCTTGGAAATGTTCAATCTGACTTGATTGCCAAAATTGTTGTCAGTTTCTGAATCCGTAACAAAATTATTTTACACCAAGGATTCCAAACTTTCGTGAGATTTTGGCTATAGTGTTGAGACTATTTATATTTACGATCAGTTTTGTTTTACCCTGCAAAACAATCAACAGCGATCAGTTTCCATACCAGTTCTTTACGGAAGACTAAAAGACGGAGTCTTCTGTGACCACTGCTCGCGTAAAGTCGCCGAAACGTCGGATTATAATAAATAAAGTAGTTTCTATGTCATTCGTTTCAAATTTAATGTCAGTAAACCAATATATAGCTATAGTATCTGTAAACCATAGTTTTATATCATTGTGTGACATTCGCTTAAACCCAAGAAAATACAACGCATTAATTTAAAACCTTCACACAATAACACCTTTTACAAGTTACATAAATAAAATATTTTATCAAAAAATATATTAATCTGAGCACAAAGAAGTGAAATTAAATGACTGGTTAACGATTTGCTGGCTGTACCTCGCAAAACTTCTTTAGAATATAACGTCATCGAAGCCAAAATTACATTAACGTGAAATGGGATTTACATTATTGGATTTCCAATAGGAATATAATTTTTTGGAATCTTTTGTTTGAAATAGATTCTATGAAAAGGATATTTTTTGATGATGGGAGTTAAGTGTATAATGTAAGTAATGTAACACGCAATAATATAGTGAATTGGTTTGACTACCTATATAATATTCGTATTTATCTGAATAAGTTTTACTTACTTTTCCTTTATACCTAAGTTCTTATCATGAGTAATCTTTACTTAAAGACAGTCAATAGTTTTTTTGTGAGACAATTATTCTTATTTAAGTGTTATGTAGTTATTGGTACGCAATGTTCTCCAAGCCACCAAGCAAGCGGTAATTTACAATTAAGAAGGCCAATTCTCGTATTTAATATGACATTGAAATTATATTTTGAATGAAATGAGATTATATTTTGAATTTACTCAGAATCGGTATTCTGCTAACTTAATGTCATTTTCGTTTATTTTGAAATAAACTGTTTGTCGTTGACACATATTTTGACAGTCAATATCTGAGATCAGTTAATTTATGAGAATACCATTTGTGACGTAAGTATGACACTGACATTATATCGAAACTGTATTTTGAACAAATTTATTCCGGAGAATTGGGCCCCTGAAGACATGCAAAGGCCACTTTTGCATGCATACCCGTCTTCATATCAGTTTATTGGTTTAATCATCATTATGCTATCGCTATTTAAAAGCCAATAGTAACTTCATTTTACACAAAATCATGGCAAAGCTACAAGTTACCGTTACGCCGTGTTGCGGCATGTTACAGCTCCGAACTATGCGAAGTCGCTAATACCGGTACTTAATAATCCCAGGTGCATTCTGTAACAATATTATAGTTGCGTTTTTTTTTGTTGCGCATGTCTAAGTAATGCTGATGTTCAGTTGTTTAAGGGTGAGAGATAATACAGAAGAGACAGTGATTCTGAAGATTTGGAAAAAGAAGACAAGTGATCACTGAAACTCTTTTGATTTGAACTATTTTATGCCAAGTCAGTTTATCTTGAGATTTTTTTATCATGAAATACTACAAATTTTTTATCTCTACACAAGTTTGGTGATAAGCGACATGGAGGTATAATGATAGCGACATGGTAAACGACCTGTACCTCGTTAATATTTAACTATCGCATTGTCATTACGAAATTTGGGAATTGTTGCTGTAATCATATTGATTAAGATAGACTCACGCCTGTATCCCCGTAGAGGTCGGCAGAGGTATAAGATTACACCCACATTTCGCCACGTAATAGGGGGCGAGCCTACGTTGCCGTTACCGGGCACATTGCCAGACTCCGTGATGCTACTGAGAATTCGCAGCAGGGAAAACGCAGCAACACTTTTTTGCCCGACCCCGGAATCGAACCCGGGAACTCTCGATCAGCAAACACACACGTTATTCATTGTACCATGGAAGGCAGTCCTAATAATGATTGTGGATAGAAATATACATCTAAAATCAAAGACTATATTCTATATTCTATCTGCTGTATCTAATGAAATTCTCAATTTATCTAAACTGTTCGTAAAAATTTTAATCACCAACTTGCAGTTTGTTTGCGACCATCAGTTTAAAAGCAACATTGTAACTAAATAGTTTAGTTGTTTTAACTTGTTGTAAATATAGGCTAAACCAAATAATGAGGATGCTGAAGTAAGTTTAAATTACGGCGAACATTTTGTAAATAAACTCGCTAGTTTATTGTCAGATAATACAAAGCTTTATTTATTTTATAGCGTTTTACATTTTAAAACACACCATAATTATCATGCCTTGTATGTAAATTGTCCCACTGCTGGGCACGGGCTTCTACTTACTATAAGAAGCTTAAGGCTTGTCCGTTGTTTGTATGTTTGTTAAGTCAATTTGATAAATTAGTAATTTATTACGCAGTTAACTTCGAAAACTCTGTGGTGCGCGCCGTGTATATGAAACTCGTTAGGATAGCTCTCTCTCTCTCTCTCTTACAAAGCTAGGTCATGTTAGCTGCATGTATGGTATGCTGCTGAAATACATTTTAGTTATCTTCACCAATATATTCGTCAGTACTATATTCAATCAAGACTAATATTATATCTACTTTCACGTCGCAAATGAGCGATAACATGATAAGTTTTTTGTGAGGGGTGATAGTTTAATGAATAGTGACCGAGGTTACTACAAAGTCTAGTAAAGGCTTAAAATATTTTCTAGAATCAATAAGTTGATCCCAATAATATCACAAAGTCTCGAAAAGCCAACCACGACCACCTAAACATTGCTATTAAAAATAAAAAAGCTTTTAACATAATGACTTAAAAATTCATTGCCCTGTACCGTGTTGTATTCAAAACAGAAGCGATACATTACAGGTGACATGTTGAAAAACCTCAACGGCGAACACTTAGATCGTGCCTACACGCCAACCAACAATTAGACCTGCGAATGCTATTAGCCGTAAACTTATTATTTAAATACACTTGTACCTGGTTATCTCCGTTTTGACGTAGATTTCGATTTGGAGGAAGGACGTATTGATTTATTTTATCGCTAATAGTTGAACCGATGGTAAGCGGTTTCGTGTGTATGTGGGGCCAGCTCTGTTGTCAGAGTTTATAGAAGGCCCGAAGGCCACCGAGATGGTTTAACTATTGTTTTCCTGAGACGAGCACAACTGGGCGTAATCTGGCAAATGTCCAACTGCTGCTTATCGCGAAAAAAGAAAGAAGAAGAAACAGAAAGACTTAGTGGAATAATAGTTATTTAAAAAAAAAATACGCTTGAATCCTGGAGTATTTTGCAAACATCTATACACTGATACAAAGAATATTCCTAAACCAGACACGAAACGAAAATATTTTCACATAAAAAAGTGAATCAAACTTGTCTTATCGTGAAGGAATAGATCTAACGACTCATGATACACTGGCTGAAGCGAGGCAATCGCTTAAACTGCTTTGTCACACAAGTAGCGATGGCAATTATCGAAATAATGCATGCTCTTCCTTAACGTTAATATCATGTAATAGAGTATTCAGCTCGCGGACGATGCGCCCCATTCATGCAAGGCCTAAAAAGGCGTACCTAAATTACTATCAAAATAATTATATGCAAACAAACACAGTTACTACATCGAGTTAAGGCTTTTGTACTATTCATATCCGCTTTTATGTCTTTATCTTTGTACCTGTTTATCAATGCAACGACTTATCCGATAAAACAGCAACAAACACCAGATCCCAAGCTCTCATCCCAAAGATACTATAGCGGGCAAATGGTCGACAAGTAAAAACATCAACTTCTGTCCGCAGTTTTGTTCAACCGATACTATAAAGATATTTCCAAGTTCCTCGGGAACCTAGTCGGACGGTCGCCCGATCTCTAGAATCTAAATATGAAATTCCACTCTTTGAGAAATTTTCAAATAAAATATTTTCCATTTTCGCCCTGTTTGTGTCAGCTGATTGTCACCTCGAAAACATAAGGTAATATTTTATCGCGAGCTGTATTTCGTCTAGAAATAAAACCTTGGACGCGAAGAACTTCGGTAATACTAGCCGTATTACCCGGGCAGGCCGAGGTTAAAGTCTTTATACCTACTTAGAAATTCGTGAAAACATTTATTTTCATAATTTTTTTTGTTATATTTTTGGACAGATAAAATTGTTAACTAAAAATTAAAAAGCCAAATTAATTGAACCTCAATTGTTCTTAAACTTAAACCCCAAATACAATGTTATCCAAGCGTTGTAAGCTCAGCACTTAGCGTCAATAAAAAGCGTATTAGTTCAAGAATGGGTTCATAAGAACATAATAATAGTTCACGAATACCATTAGTGGGGCAATAGGTTATAAAAATTATCGCTTCATTGTGTTATTTGTTAGTACAAGCTAAAGCCACGTTTTTTTTATATTATAATTATCAAACATTTTTAAAATGAATTCGTTGGATTGGCCGTAAGTAAAAGCGTTAGGTCAGTTGTTTGCATAACTTGATACATTATTTTATTCCACTATGTGTTTGCCACCTACTTTGTCTTAAACGGCTTGACCAATTCGGATAAAATTTTGTATGTACATTAATGGGTAAGAAAATACAAATGAATACAGTAAGTAGCGCTGTGTCACCGAATTTGATTTGCCGAGGCGTCTGCCGGGTCCTCTACTAAAATAAAATAGGGCTTGAATAGATGAATGTAATGATAGTATGCATTAGTATCTAATATTTATATAACTGCCTCCATATTCCAGGGGATAGGCAAAAGTGTTACCGAGTCTTCCGAATTCTTTGTATCAGCACGGAGCCGGACGATGTGCCCGGGAACGGCAATAGGCTCGCCCCTATTACGTGGGATCTGAAATTCTGCTATATTACACCTCAGTCTGCCCCTTCGAAATATATCTCCTGTATGTTATTTATTCTAGCTGTAGGTGTGAGTATAAAAAAGTAAATTCTCTGCATTGCCCTTCTACATTACAAAAACCCGCTTGTTTCGGCTTAGCCATGCCGCGGTTACGGAAGGACTGATGTCTTACGGCACCGTTATCAAGAAATGAGGATTTTGACCATCGATAGGCTAATTACATCAGTGATGACATGAGGTAGTCAGTAGCTCGGTACATACAGTACCTACTTATAACAAATGTGTATATATAACATAATTGCGTTACTAGTTAGTAACGCAATTATTTATTTATTTATTAATACACTTAATTGTGTACAGGTTGACTTAATGCCTTGGGCATTATCTGCCAGTCTACCTTTGAGCGGTGCTGAGACACGTAGTAGCATAGTTGCATAGTTTCAATATTTGCATAGTTCGTCCGAATTTGACAGATATTTTGGGAAGAATATTTTTGGGTTCATATCATGTTTATTCTGAACAATTAAAAATACTTTAATGGGGCCGCAATTTCATTAAAATAATATTGTTTGATACCTTGTACAATTTTAACCGTATAAATCATTACCATTAAAAAGCTATCTATAAAAAATCGGTCGTTAAAGCAAGAAATAATAAAGACTTAAGCCGAAGTATTACTGAAAAATTTCGCATCGACCCGAATGTATTATGAATTTAATGTGGAGAAAAATTTATGATTCATTCGAAAGGACGAGTATATACGAATAAGTTCGAAAAGTTAATAATTGAAATATGCGCCCTGCGCTCAACAATATACCAGAGAGACATGCGAACATTGTTATTTATAGAGATTTAGTGTGATTCGCACTTTGTAAGAGGTGATTCTGTTACTGAGGACTTATTGATTGTTTTTATTGGTAATAGACGAACAGATAGTAAACGGCTTTTTATTTCGTGTGTTTGTAGGGCCAGGTCTGTTGTCAGAGTTTATAGACGGCTCGAAGGACTCCGAGATGGTTTAACTATTATTTTTCTGAGACGAGCACAACTGAGCGTAATCTGGCAAATGTTCAGCTGCTGCTTATCGCGAAAAAAAAAAGAAGAAACAGAAAGGCTTAGTGGAATAATAGTTATTTTTATAAAAAAATACGCTTGAATCATGGAGTATTTTGCAAACATCTATACACTGATATAAAGAATACTCCTAAACCAGACACGATACAAAAACATAAGGTAATATTTTATTATTGCGAGCTGTATTTCGTCTTCAAATAAAACCTTGGACGCGAAGAACTTCAGAGCTATGTTTTGAAAATAAATATGAAACAATTTAATTTTTATATTTTTCTTTTGTTTATTGGCGAGTCTCAACACTTGTGTTGAACAATAATCTAAACTGTGTGAACTGTGATTGTGAAAGTTTTGTACAATTGGACTTGATTCTCCCTACAGACCGGTGCAGCGATAGTTTCATCACAGCAATATAACTATAAAGCTTGGATGACGGCGACCATTCGTTGTTCTCGTCTTGTGTTCTGCTGTATACAGTAATTTTGTCAATGATTACATTTACTTAAATTTAAAGTAAGTTCTTTAGGTCTTCAAAAACTTAAGAAGTCCTTTCCTTTTGCCATAACCAAATCAAGAAAACCTCAATTTACATTTTAACTTTACTTTTACTTTGTTCGTGGCTCACCAACTGCATATGCGAACTTTTATATAGCTTTCAATGAGTCAGCCGCACCAGCGCTGCAAGAGTATCCCTGATAAATGTGAGATACAGACATAGATATATTTTGACCTGCTTATTTTGCATAACCGAAGTAATTCCAAAAAATCAAACAATAGTCATTGTCCCTGCGGCGTTTGCATATACTTAACGAGACGACAATACAGATACTTTAAAACTATGTAATCAGCGAGACGTATACATGAAATCAGTGTAAATCACATATTTTCAAAAGAGATGCCATGTGGATGACGGCATAGAATACAAGTGTCACCACCCCCTATCTTCTCGTGGGTGTCGTAAGAGGCGACTAAGGGACAGCACGATGCAAATACCATCTTTGCGTAGAGACGGAAAACTCGACATCAAACCCTATACGACTGCCTCGTTGGTCTCGCGGCTTAAATGTGTGCGTGTAATCGGGAGGTCCTGGGTTCGATTCCTGGGTCGGGCAGTGTTATTGGGTTTTTCTGTCACGAAATTCTCAGTAGCCGCACGGAGTCTGGAAATGTTCCCGGTACGGCAATAGGCTCGCCCCTTATTATGTGGGACTAAAGTATATCTGGCGAAAAGTGGGTGTAGAAATACACCTCCGCCTACCCCTTCGGGGATAAAGGGCGTGACGTTATGTATGTATGTTATGCAAAAGAGTTATGAAATATTTTTGTGTGTCAAGTATAAATACCTAATCATTGAATAAAGTAAAATAAACAGAATGAAGCTCACCAATTTTATTGAGTTTAAGATTAAAAGCTACTCTCACTCATCAAACGAACCGCAACAGTACAGACACTGTCAATGTGTGCATGAACATGAATATTTGTCTTGTTCTGGGTGTTTCTATGTATAATATGTATGTATTTACAAAAAAAAGTATATATGTATGTTTATCCATTATATAGTACCCACATTTTAAGCTCTGCTTCCATACATTACAGCCATAATAAATAAATCCATTACAATTTCTACCTTCCCTCATATATGGTAAACCGCAGTTGTAAAACCAATACCCAAAGTTCCCAATCCAACCTCACCTTAAGATCTCAGACCAATCTGCTTACTTCCTATTTTATCAAAAGTATTGGAAAGGGTGGTGAACAGTCAATTCAGGAAGTACCTCGAGAAGTATAGCATCATACCTCAGAGAGAGTCAGGGTTTCGCCAGGAACACAGTACAACCATCACTCTCATGGATGTTGTTTACGATACCTTGGATGCTAGGGACAAGGGTATGGGTACCCTGCTTACCCTACTTGATTTTTCACGTGCCTTTGAAACAATAAATATTTCACTCCTTATTGCCAAACTTTCGTATTATGGCTGCGACAGCAACAGTAAGATGGTTCCATAGTTATCTGACTGACAGATTTCAATTAGTGCAACTGGATAATGACAGGGATGGTAACAATGCAACTTCTTGCTGTCAGGTAACCCGAGGTGTTCCACAGGGATCAGTGCTCGGCCCTCTCCTCTTCTTACTGTACAGTGCAGATGTTACCAACCATTTATGTAATACACAGTTTCATATGTATGCCGATGACCTCCAACTATACATATCGTTTCAGCCCAATGACTGCCATGAATCTGTAAATAAAATGAATAAAGACTTAGATAAGATCTCTGACTGGGCTAAAAAAATTCACTGGTAATCAACCCCACCAAATCCAAATTCTTAATATTAGGCTCTAAGGAATGCATTAGAAAGATACAAGATCTAAATCCTGTACTACTCGTTAACGATTGTCACATAGAGCAAGTCAGTGAGGCTCGAAACCTAGGTTTGGTCATGGATGGTGAATTGCATTTTGAGACGCATGTACTGGAAGCTGTCAAAAACTGTTTTTACCGTCTCAAACTGTTATATCGAATTCGCCAACATCTGAGTACTGAATTGCGGATATTGCTTTGTGCGACTCTTATTTTGTCTAAACTTAATTATGCAGATACTGTGATTGGTCCATGTATATTGAATAGAACAGAGAAAGTTATTCAGCGAGTACAGAACGCCTGTGCTCGGTTCTGTTATAATATCCCACCTCGTTCACATGTCACTCCATTCCTGAATAGTGGGAACCTCATGAAGATGACTGCTCGCAGGCATCTTCATCTGGCAACTCTACTGTTTGGTATTGTTCTATTCAAAAAACCGGCATACCTGTACAGAAACTTGACATGGTCTCGTGATATTAATCAGTACAGTACGCGGGCGGCATCACATATTTTGGTCGCAGCGCGGCACAGGACCACTGCTTTCAGAGGTAGTTTCAGATACGCCGCCACCCATTGTTGGAATGACCTTCCACCCCCCATGCGCAACCTGAAAACATTACACGCATTCCGCAATAAGTTTAGTTTAAGTAATTTTTAATGAACAAACAAAAGACAATGTTATGAATGTACATACCTTTTAGAATAAGTAAGTATGGCAACATCACTTACGTGTCTAGTGACGAAAGGCATTGAAATAATAGTGATTCATATTCATATTCATATATTTATTTGCATAAAACATGGTATTCGAGGATGGTACATTATACATTTAGATCATGCAAAACATGAGTTTTGCTACGGTTTTATAGCATGTATTAATAAAATTAAAATTTATTTATAAACATCAGACATTAACACTAGGTAACATTTTGCAATTTCTTCTCTAAAAATTCCTTAACACTATAAAAATTGTGCTCAACTAGCCATGCGTGTAATTTAGTTTTAAACAAGTGCATATTACTGAGTTTAATTTGGCTAGGTATTTTATTATACATGCGAACACACATAGCTAGGCAACTCTTATAATATTTGGTTGATCTGGAAATATCATTCAGCACCAGTCGATTTGGATCTCGACGGTTTAGAGGGTTTACATCGTTGGCCGTTACAAAACAATGTTTATGCTTATGTACAAAGACACATATTTCATAAATGTAAAGCGATGGCAGCGGTAACAAACCAAGTTTTTTAAATATTGGTTGACAAGATTGATCTGACTTAATGCCGTACATAGCCCTAATACATTTTTTTTGCGCCACAAATCCTCTATTTATATCAGTGCTATTGCCCCACATGATAAGACCATAGCGTAGAACTGATTCTATATAAGCATGGTAAGATATCAGTGCTGTTTTGATATTAGTTATGTTTCTAATTTGCTTTAGAGCATAAACAAATTTATTCATTCTACCAGATACATTGTCAAGCTGTGCCTTCCAGTTCATGTCTTCGTCTATTATCAATCCTAGGAATTTTGTTTGACTTACTTGTTTTATCTTTGGTATATTTAGTTTAATGTCATATATACTATTATTAGATTTATTAAATTGGATATAAAATGATTTGTCAAGATTAATTATCAAATTGTTTAGGTCGAGCCAGTCAGTAAGTTTGTCAATAGTATTGTTTATGTCAGTTTCATGATTATGGATATTATATTTATTTTTATTTGATGTCACTATAATAGAAATATCATCTGCGAATAATACAGACTTATGATTCGTTATGTCAATTATGTCATTTAAATATAGAAGAAACAAAACCGGTCCTAACACGCTCCCTTGTGGGACACCGTGTTTGATCCCTGTGTATTCTGATATGTACTGCGACATATCTCTATTTTTATCTAATCTGGAAATGATAACCCGTTGTTGTCGATTAGTTAGATAAGAGGATATCCATTGTAGTGCTAGTCCCCTGATCCCTAGTTTTTCAAGCTTTTCAAGTAAGATCTCAAGTGATATTATAATGTGTATAATTTGTTATTATTTATTTGCGTATGCGCAGTGACTTTATTATATTATTAAAGTCTGCGCGCCGGACTCTGGTAGACGACGCTTGGTTGACATGACAATTGACATTGATGACAGAATGAATCTTTGGCCTACGGTGAAACGTCAGTCTGTCAAGTACAAGTAGCGTTCGGAAACACACTACTCGTTGCTATTTTAATTTTAATGTAACTGAGGCATGAATTGTGTATCATATAATTATAATAACATATAATAAAACCTATTAATAATTTGAACAGTATATACGTATATATTTGTATATATAATTGTGTGTATATATATAATAATTTTTCGTTATTTTATTTTTATTTCATTTATTTATAGGTAAATTTAATCTAGTAAAATTATAATTGCATATAGGCCTGCGAGAATATCAGCGTTGTAGTTATACAACTGCAACAATAGCTGACGCAGCTGCCTAATTTGTTCTCCACATACCGCCTTCTGTTAATCTTAGTAAGAAAATATAATTATGTATGTAATGTTTTGGAGACACAAATAAAATATTTTTTGTTTTTTGTTTTGTTGTTTTGCTTAGTCCCATTGTTTTTATTATAATTACTTTTCTGCGACAAGTAATCATAATAATTTAATTTAATTAAATAACACAGGGTAAAAAAAATAAAAAGTGTTCATTGATCTTAATTCTGAAACCCCAAATACAATGTTATCCAATTGTTGTAAACTCAGCACTTAGCTTCCATAAAAAGCGTATTGGTTCAAGAATGGGTTCATGAGAACATAATAATAGTTTATGAATACGACTAGTGGGGCAATAGGTTATAAAAATTATCGCTTCATTGTGGTTGTAGAAACAGCAAAATAGCCGCATTGTAAAATAACGTTTACCAGGAGGTGAAAGAGTTTACAAGCTAATTATTTATTGGTACAAGCTAAAGGCGCGTTTTATACGCATGGGGTTAAAAGAAATAGTAAACTTTTATATAAAATTGTTGGTTTTGCCGTGATTGAAAGCTTTACGCGATGTTGTTATTATAACTTGATACATTATTTAATTCTACTTTGTGTTTGTCACCTACTTTCCCTTAAACGGCTTGACCAATTCGGATGATCGATTTTAAACTTTCGCGATTTGTATTTCAATTAAATTTTTTATTTCAATTTATTTAAATAAGTACATACACAATACATATATTATACACACATCACCATCTAGTCCCAAACTAAGCAGAGCTTGTGCTATGGGTACTAGACAATGAGTTGACATATATATTTTTATTAAGATACATACCTCACAAGACTTTCCGTGTGGTGACGGATTAAGAATACGGAATGTCACCATCCCACCCATCCATGGGTGTCGTAAGAGCCGACAGAGGGAGCATATTATGCAGAGAACAGCACTGTAAGAGAAGGAAAACTTGATACAAACCCTATACCAACCCGTTTGGCCAGCGTGGTGTAGTAGGCCAATTCCTCCTTTCAAAGGAGAGGCCTAGTCCAGCAGTGGACTCCTAAAGGCTGACGATGATGATTCATTTAGATTCATTTATTCATTTATTAAGCAATACAAACTTACAGTGGTTTCACCAAATCGTTTGTATGCATGTTTACAAAAATTATATTATTTATACCTACTTATCAATAAATTAAATCACAACATTAAACATTTCAAATAAAATTAAACAAGGAATATAACAATTAAGATTACATTATGAACATTATTAACATTTATTACAATTTTATAGATAATACCTAAAATTTAATTTTTGACATTGATATTGAATACTATTTATTGAATATGCTTTAATTATTCATTTATTGCACTACACCTTATATTCTAATGTCATAGGTTATTGATATGTCGCATAATATTAATAGCAATGACAGATGGTTTATCAAAAAATATGTCTGTGTCTGGACTATTTTGTAAAAAATTATTGATTTGCATTATTGCCCTAGCCGTAGGACTATTATGTGCTTGAGAAGATCGGTTTGATGTTGGGTAGGCGAACAATTGATGCTGTCGTCGACCACAGGCACGCAAGTATTTATCAGGTACATAAAAATAGATGCTCTCTCGTACTGCTGGATTGTCAATCTTATTGATTAATAGTTGGTAATAATGCATTAGGTGTGAAAACTGTCTCCTAAGTTCTAACGTATCGAGTCCAACCATACCTGAGACAAACAAGGACGGGTACAAAAATGGATAGTAACCGTAGGTACGTTTATATATGCAGCGGGCAAATTTACGCTGAACCTTTTCGACCATGAGTACATACAGCTGTTCTTTTGGACTCCACACAATTGCATTATACTCCAGCTTGCTACGTACGTAGGCGTTATAAAGCAATTTGATAGCCTGGACATTTTTAAACTGCAGGGTGGTTCTAATTATGAATCCAAGAGATCTATTTGCGTCTTTCGTTGTCTGTTTGATGTGATCGTGAAAAGTCACCTTGCTATCTATAGTGACTCCTAGGTCACGTATTGCGGTAACACGCTCTAGTGGAGTGCCTGCCAATTCGTAATTTACCAGTATAGGAGTACGGGACCGAGTAAAAGTAATAGTTTTACATTTTGTGATATTAAGGGGAAGTTTATTTTGTTTACTCCATGTGTTAACCGCATCGATATCACATTGCAGTGCATCACAATTTTTATTGCTGGTGACAGAAAGGTAAAGCTTCAGATCATCAGCAAACATAAGACACTCAGCATTACGTACCATATTAGGAAGATCATTAATCATGATCAGGAATAGAGTTGGACCTAATGTACTACCCTGGCTTACTCCGGAGCGAGTGTAATATTCGTCAGATCGATGTTGTCCCATTTTCACAAATTGCCTCCGATCTCTGAGATAGCTTGCCATAAAAGTAAGGAGTGGTCTACGGAAACCCATAGATACAAATTTTGCTAGTAGTACATCATTGTCCACGAGATCGAATGCCTTTTTGTAATCGAAGTATGCCGCGTCGACTTGGCATCCTGCCGTTACTTTAGTGCTTAGATAGTCAACATATTTTATATGATTTGTTAACGCAGACCGTGCGGGCCGAAATCCGTGTTGGCAATCACTTAAGGATTTGCTAATCTGGCTAGATATGCAGTTATTGATAATTGACTCAAACATCTTACCAAAAACTGAGAGTACTGCAATGGGTCTAAAATTTGTTACATCATTTGATGATCCACCTTTAGGTATTGGCGTTACCCTGGATACTTTCCATATGCTAGGATAAATACCTTGTTGAAGTGAAAGATTAAAGACGTGCGAGAGAGGTTTTACTAAAGCATCGAAACAGTCCTTAACCAGAAATACAGGTATATTATCAGGGCCGTAGGAAGTCGTAGTTTTGAGACGGCGAACTGCGCGCCATATATCTAAAGGGTTAATGGTATTTAAGATAACTTCAGACGAGTAGCCTAAGTCAGCAGCATCACGTTCAGCTGCTTCAGGATTCAATAGCGGTGCATTTACATGAAAAACTGAACTAAAATACTGTGCAAATGCGTCAACTGCATTCTGCCCCTCGACCGTGGTGTCATTGTACGTGTATTGCTTAGTATGTTGTCTATTGCTACGTTTTGCCTTCACATATTGCCAAAAACTAGATGGCTCGGCAACAATATTATTCTCTACCTTGTTTATGTACTCTTTAAGAGCTATATCCATAAGAGTTTTGACTTTAGTCCTGTAGTATTTAAATAATTCCCCATTAAATTGCAATCCTTGTGATTTAAATTTCTTCAAATTATAATATTTAAGTTTAATATAATAAATTATTTCACTAGTGAACCAAACCGGGTAGTTATATTTATGACTAAAAACAATTCTTTTAAAGGGTACATGCCTTGTGATGACACCATTCAACTTCTCGTAAAACATATCTACAGCTAAATTAGTATCTTGTTGTAGGACTAAGTCTGTCCAGTCTATACTGGTGATGTCTGCATACAAGCTATGGAAGTCCGCCTTGCGAAAATTCCATTCAGAGGAAACACTCTTACTTTGTCTTGGGAGTTGTGATTTATTAATTATTTTACTTCTTGGCACACTTAATATGATCTCCAAGGCAGGATGGTAGGCATCCAGCGGTACTAGAGGTTCAACAGCAGTACCTACGACAACATCATTTGAAACACAAGTTGTTAAAACCAGGTCCAGGACACATCCATATTCATTCAATATAGTATTACACTGTTTCAGTTTACAGTAATCCAAAAACTCATTGAATTGATTGTTTACTGCAGTACTACAAGATTTCAAATTGAAGTCACCAACTATTATCAACTGACAGCTAGAATATGTAACCGCGGCATTTTCAATACAAGTTAAAACTTCTAGATACTGATTACTATTATAACTCGGTGGCAGGTAAACTACACATACAAGCAATTTTACATTTTTCCACGTCACTAAAGCAAACAGCAGTTCTTTGTCGTCGGATTGATTGTCAATGTCAGTAATTCTTTTAACAGTGTAACAATCCTTCACTGCTAACAGCACTCCACCCCAACCGACATCACCAGCACGATCCTTCCGTAATACTATAAAGTTTGATGGGAATAATTCAGCGTCGTATACTGAGGTATTTAGGAACGTTTCAGTTAAAGCAATGAGATCATAGGAACATACACAAACACTATTGTAAAATGTTTGAGTTTTTGAGCGCAGTCCTCGTACATTTTGGTAGTATATTATAACTCTTTTTGCATGCATTTTGTTGAGTTTCTTTGTTTGAATTTTACAATCAGAAATATTACGATCACAATTAACGAATTTATTCAAGAAAAAACTTGTTCTGACAATTATTATTTGTTTGTTCTGGTATCATTGAAGATGATCCATATGAGCTTTTAGTTTGTATAATTTCCATTAGTTTGTGATAAAGATGTTTTTTACCTTTCAAATTAATCTGACCAGTTTTGTTCGAAAACATGTCAAAAGATAAGTATGTATTAGAGTCAAAGTAGTATACATATCCATAGCCTTTCAGTAGGTCCTGATACAAAAGATTATTAAATAACTCTATTTTATAATTATATATGGGAGCTCCACAAATGTAGGTTGGGCCGCATATTACAATATTTGTATTAGTTATGTGTTCCAAAGATTTTCTAATTATATTTACCAACTCCATGAGGTTGGATGAGGTTTTACAGTCTTTACTTCCTAGCATAATAATACAATAATCATTCATGTTATAATTAAGTAACTTATTGCTAATATTATTTAATAGGCGTTCAATGCAATTTGGAAAGTTATAGTGGCAGTATTTAAAATGATTGCCGAATATATCTTCAATAACTTTGACGGAACAAGTGTTAACACTGTTAGTGAGGATACACAGTTTATGTTTTTCTTGCACTATTGGATACACAGTACGAACGTCGTTACCGGGAAGAATGTTTCCTGTGGGTGAAATAACTTCATATTGATTACCTGGTGTCTGTGAGAGTTGCTGTAGATTAATTATCCGCTTGTTAAGTGACTCAATTTCAGTCTTAGCTTCCGCCAGTTGTCGCTCTAGATCTGTGATAGATTGCTGCATGGATAGCATAGTTTCATTCGATATTTGTGTTTGATGAACTGTAGTTAGTCTGGGAGGCGTGTAGAATGTGCTAATTTTTGACGGCTGCGGAGTGTTTACACTTTTCTTTCTAACGTTATTTGGGGAGCTTGTTAAGATTTTTTTCAATGTATTATTCTCTTTAATTAATTTTAACATTTGTGTGCGGAGATCATTATTTTCCAGTATGATGGTTTCAAGTTCATTTTGCGTACTGCAAAGTTCGGATTGGAGTTGTTCTATGGATTCTTTCGACTCCTGGAGATAAACTTGGTTCGCAAGAGTGTCGTCAACGCTTCGCGATAGTATCTGTTCGTTGGGACTGGGAGAACTAGACATGTCTAATGTTGTAACTAGATTGCTCTCGCGTAGTGTCGTGCAAGGAGTGGAAGAAATTATACTCTTTGGCGATATGACTCTTTCATTCGAGGGAGCTTGCTTCTTTCTCGTTGTAACATATGAAGTTTCAGTGGTTGTCTGTCTGGGCTTTTTTGCTTTTTGTTTGCATGACTTGCAAGTCCACTTTTTCCGTTCACTTTCATTCATTGGTTTGTCTCTAGTACAACCGCAGTTGAAGTTATGCTTGCATACGGAACATGAAGTAGCATTCTTCGAGTCAATTTGTTTTTCACATGTGAGACAAGTAACTAGTGGCGCCATCTTGTTTGAGGTTTTAGATTTAAATGACATATTTGTTTGGGGCTTTCTAAGTTATTATCGTCGGGCGTTGTAGTTTACATCAATTATAAATATTATATTAAATTGGTAAATATTCAAAAACGGACATCTGTAGAATGCAGGATTAGAACGCGGGTCAGTTGCGTTCGACTCTGTTCACACTTGCAATGGGCTATCTGCACACTTATTACTTGCATCGAAAAGCTTGTTCTGTCTTGCAGGATTGTGGACAGTGGGCGGAGTTACGTGGTTAAATGTTGAGCGGAGGGGGCGCTCGTCGTATGACTCACGAATTTGTCGACACACGGATCGACACAGGAGCGCTGGTGTTTCCAACTATACAATACTGAGTTTTTCTATTTGGGCCGTTATTTGAAATGTTGAGTACATATTTGTCCATAACTTTTAAACCACTGAATATTTCTTAGTTCTGTTTTTACAATACTGCACTATGTTCCTCACTTCACATCACTGTTATTTACTTATTTATTGTGTCTAAGTTTTTTGCACGTACTGATTTTTTATCGTAAGAGTACAACTATACACGTATGTCGCCGTTTCGCGCGCGCGAAGTATTATTATATGATGATGATGACATACCTCACATACTAACATACATACAATAATATACAACTTTTGTTAGTAAATACACTTATATACTATGTTAATATTGCTTCACTTACGGCCACGATATTGTTGTGCATTCTTGTGGCACTTGTCCGCGGTTTTGTATACATCATACAAGATAATGTAACGGGTCTTAATCGCGTTAATTTAACTTATTTAACTTTTACCGAAGAGGGCTTGAATAGATGAATGTAATGATAGTGTTCATTAGTATATAATATGCTGTATGGTTGACGGCATAGAATACAAGTGTCACCACCCCCTATCTTCCCGTGGGTGTCGGAAGAGGTGACTAAGGGATAACAGGATGCAAATACTATCTATGCGTAGAGACGGTAAACTCGACATCAAACCCTATACGACTGCCTCGTTGGTCTCGCGGCATAAATGTGCGCGTGGGATCGGGAGGTCCCGGGTTCGATTCCTGAGTTGGGCAGTGTTATTGGGTTTTTCTGTCACGAAATTCTCAGTAGCAGCACGGAGTCTGGAAATGTGCCCGGTACGGCAATAGGCTCGCTCCTTATTACGTGGGACTAAAGTATATCTGGCGAAAAGTGGGTGTAGAAATACACCTCTGGCTACCCCTTAGGGGATAAAAGGCGTGACGTTATGTATGTATGTATAATTGCCTCCATATTCCAGGGGATAGGCAAAAAGTGTTACCGGGTCTTCCGAATTTTTTGTATCAGCACGGAGCCGGACGATATAACGGCAATAGGCTCGCCCCTATTACGTGGGATCTAAAATTCTGCTATATTAAACCTCTGTCTGCCGCTTCGAAATGTGTCTTCTGTATGTTATGTGTTCTACATATTAATATGTGTTCTATATATAAAATTATTGCGTTTCTAACTGACTGACAACGCTCAGACGAAACTATTATGCGTACGAAGTTGAAATTTAACATGACGTGTGTTTCTTGGAATTTCTCGAAAATTCCACGCCATGGAACGAAACGGTTTATGTTCAGTGTCTGGGCTTGAACTGGGTAAGGTTTGCAGAGATTAGTGGAAGAGATTAATTCATCCAGTCCTTAGCCCAGGGCAAAGGTCTGAATATATATACTGTGATTGCACAGTGAATATATTTCAACTTACCTGAGATCTTCTCTGATGATGGTCTGGAGTAGACCTATAAGATTACACTCATAATTTTGGCCAAAATGACGAGCAAATCGTTATAGCTACCAGTCCAATGGTCAGGGTCTTCTTCCAATGAAGTCCTCAGGACACAAGCACGTGGACGGATTTGCACAACTTTTCAAATGTTCAATAGTTCACAATTTTATCACAATCAATTTATCAATCGCTCGCAACTCTGTCGGTCAACATCAATAGCGACAGTTGCGAGGTTATTAACCAATATAATTCAATTCCAAAACGCGTGAAAGACAAACGGCGCGAGCGCAAGACAACTTTTTTCCGGAAGACGACAAAGAATGAAGAGTGAATGATTTGACAGTTCATAGTGTGACCATAGTCAGAAATTTTCAATAGACGAAGTAACACGCTACTAAACTGATATAATCGATTTAACTAATTATAAACAATATTTCTATTTCAAACAGTTTAATTAAATAGAATGTGCGGGCGTAGTTGCGGTCATCCTCTAGTATAATTATATCTTTCTTCGAATACACACACAAATATTTTTGATCCACAAATAACTGTTCCCAATATGGATTTTAATACTGTCCATAGTTTCAATATTTGCAAAGTTCACTGATACAGACTTCGCCCGAATTAAGCAGATATTTTTGGAAGACTATTTTTGGTTTGATATCATGTTTATTCTGAACAAATTAAAAATACTTTAATGGGGCCACATTTTCATTAAAATGGTTACGTTTACTACCGCACAATTTGAATCGTATAAATCATTATCATTAAAAATCCATCTATAAAAAATCGGTCGTTAAAACAAGCAATATTAATGACTTTAGCCGAAGTATTACTGAAAAATTTCGCATCGACACGAATGTATTACGAATTTAATGTGGAGGAAAATGTATGATTCATTGGAAAGGACGGGTATACACGAATAAATTTCAAAAGTAAATAATTGAAATACCTATGCGTCCTGCACTTGACAATACAGAGAGACACGCGAATATTGTTATTCATAGAGATTTAGTGTGATTCGCACTTTGCAAGAGTTGATTCTATCACGTGAAACGTGTAAAACCTTAAGTTAAAGGGTTGAGCCCTTCACAAATGACGCATGACCACGACCACTCTGACAAGAGTACACGATTGAGAAGAAGAAAGTAACACGCAACCTCGATAATATGTTTATCATGCTGTATCTTTTCACGGGAATTTATAACGCGTTGACGGTTTATTCAACACGATATTCTTTGCATAACGGTCAGAGTCTAAATGGAATTAGTTGCACTGATACACACATTGTGAGAACTTAGAACTTATTAAAATCTTCTTAGAGCATGTCATTGTATCGTATACGTTGTGTATCATTATCGGTATCATTTTACTTACTGCAGAACTAAATGTACTTTGTTTTAGTTCTAGCAGGAGTTAAGGATAACTATCTTAAAATTAAAAACGAATGCCAAGCATTTGTGAAGCTACTGATTCTAAAACTCGTGGGCACAACTGTCTAATCGAAATATATATAACGTACTTTTGTAAAAATTCACTTTAAAAAGGCATGAATCTAATACTACTATTGGTTTCTATTAAGCTTAGTCTTGGTTTTGCAGTAATAAATACGATAATATTTTTAGTAGTTAATTTTAGGTGTGTAATAGAGTTTTTTTTTAATAATTACCTATATATTAATAATTCCAAAATCGCAGGCACTTTACAAACACCCAGTTATAATACAGGTCTACAATTAATTTTTCTTCGACTTTTTGTCGTATATTATTTCACCTTCATTCACGTACAATTTTTAAAACATCACACATTATGATAATATCAAATAAATGTAATATATTTACCAAACGAGCATATATTTAATAGTTTAATATATTAATACACTGAGGCACAACGTCTAATTAAAGTCTTATATCGCCGATCCGAGCGAAGTCGTTATAGCAAATTTTCTCAAGGGAAATGTGCAGGTTTGTAATACTGTGTTACAGGAAAAAGTAGGCTACAAAAATTGTCCAAATGCGAGTTGGACTCACGCACGAAGGGTTCTGTACCATCATCTATAAAAGAAAATCATGTTTGTTGTATGTATAGTTAAATATATTTTGAGTTACAAGCTGTTTATTAAGATTGAGAAAAAATTGCTTAAAAATTACGTTTGTTGTATGGGAGTACCTTTAATATTTACTTTATTTTTATTAAATTATTTATTTTGAAAGGTAATAAAGAACTACATATTCTGTGAAAATTTTAAGCGTCTACCTGTTACCGTTAGTAATATTGAACAAAAAATACAAAAAAACCATCTTTATTGTATGGGACCCCCCTTAATACAATATTTTTTTTAATTTTTAGTATTTGTTGTTATAGCGGCAACGGAAATACATAATTTGTGAAAATTTCAGCTTTCTAGCTATCACAGTTTATGAGATACAGCCTGGTGACAGACAGACAGACAGCGAAGGCTTAGTAATAGGGTCCCATTTTTTTACCTTTTAGGTACGGCACCCTAAAAAGACCACTATGAAAATAATCAGGAAGAAAATGGTTTTAAGAGGAAAAGTATTTTCTCTTATTTTCAAAACTTTTATACGGTAAATGTTAACTTTTGTTGAGTAATCGAGCTTGGTGGCCTGCTATTGTAGAAGCCAATATCTAGTGATGGAATCAGTCTAATGATAATGATACGGTTAGTTTCAGTACTTAGATGACTGAGGTAGTTCTACGATCTAGCAGAATATTGACGTTATTTATTTATTTAATCACACATACTACCATTTTTTTTTTTTGGTGTCGGGTTGGAAAATCCTCATGTAGTCCCTTCGCCCTGGGGTGAAGGACGAAGGGGACTGTCAGACTCTTACTGACTAAAAACCAACCCGTGTTCCTCACGTACCCGTGTGTCGGAGGGTCGGGTATCGCTGAAGCATGCCTCGCTACCCCCCGACGGGTATTAGCCCGCCAGATGGACAGGCGGGCCCCGAACAAAACCCCCTTGGCGGCGGATGAAGGTGTTGGGCTCCGCCGCCAAAACACTCAGCGGCCGCAGAGGATAGGGAGGACGGCAACGCAATACCGCATCTCCTCTTCCACCGCGACGCAACGATGGTGCGCCCCCATTCGATCGCGGGAGATAGGCCGCGCGGCAACGCAACACCGACACGCCTCTTCCCGCGACCACACCCGACTGCGAGGGACAGAAGAACTGTCCCTCGCATCCGCCCCTTTGGACGCATCCTGCGCGGGCCTCCGTCAAGCCCACGCGGAGCGTCCCCTCCTGGATCCCTTTTAGCTTCAGCGCGGGTGACCAATCCACGGTTACTAAGCCCCCCCACCACGACAAGGTAGAGATCCCACGGGGGGACATATACTACCACTATCATCACAGGTCTTAACCTAATACAATAGGGCTGTTATAGTACATACCTATATCTAGTTATATCTAAAGTAACTGCTGTATTAAATTATTAAATTAATACCTATTATGCAGACACTGTTATTAACTTTGAGACATAATAAAAGTAAAGTAATAGGACCTATATGCAGCGTCTTTTACATTGAGTGTGACTAAGTGACTTTCCTGCGTTCCACGATCCTTTTAATTTTCTCTCCTATTCTCAAAGTGCTTCGCTAAATTTGCTTCTGTGTCGACAAAGACCAGAGGCATGTAGGATAACCCAGTTATATTTCCATAAAGTTAATCGTTGGTATGTCTGCTATCGATAAATGCAATAAAAATCATAATAATGACAAAAATATAGCATTTTAACCTGAATTGAATATTATTGAGTATTTTTATACAATATATTGTTACGCAACTATTTCTTCCTTTACCTTTAGTATTGAAGAAATGCTACAACTTTGTAAAGTTAATACAACATAATTAACTATAAACTCTATATTTAGAATAAGAAAATTAACATAAACCATGTATTTCACAGTGAATGCACACACGATACAAAGAATTGTATTTTTAAAACAGTACGTTTCTAAAGAAATCATAGACCAGTAATTTGACTGTCGCTCGCCAACCGGTGAATAAGAAATACTGGCAAAAGGTTCTTATAAATATTTCTATGGCACAGTTTGCCTTGAAATAAACCCATACAGTTTACAAATTTACTAGCAGCATGAAATAAAAATTAGAAACTATTTAATTTTGATTAAATAGGACAGGGAAAATAAGACTAAATAATTATGACAGTTTGGCGGCAAAATATCTACGTTAATTAAATATTTTAATATTTGTCAAATTTATCTTAGCACTAGAAATCAGTATCAGCCAAATTTACAAACTAGGAGAGTTAGCTATCATTTCTTATGTATTTTTTTGCGCTGAATCTACTGAAACCATAAGCACAATAAAATTATTAATTAGGTCAATATTTTGTAAAATATAAAGGAGCTTCCAAGACTATCGGACCGAACAAATGTGTTTCCATCGAGACAACAAAAAAGCTAGAAGTTAATAAATATTATATTGGTGGTATGGCACTGGTTCGGCGTTACACTGAAATCGTATGTTCTAGGCGATTTGGAAAGAATATTAATATTGTGGACTGTAATGGGATGGGTTCTGATCGCCTAGGAAAGGAAAAGTGAGTGGGTTCATGGGAGGCGGAAGGATTGGAGCACACCTACCTTGCAAATCAGTCTTCTGCTTTACAAATGGCGGCCTCCTGGTGTCTTCGGGAATCCTGAAGCTGCACTAATCACTCCACTACACTCGCGGGCGGTTTGTTCCCGTTTATATTATGGAAGCGGTAAAAAAATATGGCGGTATGGTTTTGCGTTACAAGTGTTCGGCGCGACACGTCTGCTGCATCAGGACACAGCTGGTTAGCGGGGCCGTTGTTTCTTCACTGTGTGCCCGTCGTTGCACTATGCGACGAATCAAACGATAGGCGTGCCCTTGGAAGAAAGGGAAGGAAACAAAAGGATAACTTGCATTGGACAAGCAAGCGAAGAACGATTGACGTCGATGTAATTGATTATCGATAGAAAGGTAGATGGCGCAACCATATCCCCCCGGCTCTAAAGGGTTGCCTTTAAAAAAAAATTGAACTTACCTATGTTGGGTGTACTACCGCATAACCCATCAATAGGCTAAGACAGCGATATGATACTAAAATTAATCTAAATTAACTTTAGCGAAAATTACAAACGCGATAATAGCGAAAACTACAAACTGAATACTTAAACTAAGAGGTAGATCCAACTTCAGGCTAGATCTCACTGAGTTGGAAGCGGACAGAGACGTACAACAGGGCGCACGTAGCTCCCCTTCGCGGTTTTCACGGTAACAACGCGGGTTGTACCGTCCTTGGAAGTATGCAGTTTCTCTACGATGGCTAACGGCCACGAAAGCGGTGGAGCATTATCATGCATTATGACGACCAACGTACCCTCCTGTATAGGGGATGCAGGACTATTCCACTTGGATCTAGCCTGAAGGTGGTGGAGATATTCCACACGCCAGCACCACCAGAATGACTGCACGAGTTTATCCAGCAGAGTATGTCTCTGGAGCAAGCTTGAAGAGTCTGCTTCAGGAGCCGGAAAGGACGATAATGGCACTGTGTTCAGAAAATGTGCAGGGCTTAACGCGGATGGTTCTGCAGGGTCACTACTCAGTACCGTGAGCGGACACGAGTTGATCAGCGCCTCGACTTGCGCAAGGACAGTTAAAAGCTCTTCGTAAGAGAGGATCTGTTGACCTATAACTTTGAAGAGATGCGTTTTAATTACTTTGACCATGCTTTCCCAACATCCACCGAAATGTGGTGATACTGGCGGAATAAACTTATATGGAAAGTTCTTCCTGAAGACGAGTACGATGTTCTTCTCTGAGAAACTTATAGAGGTCGCGTAAATAAGAGCTTGCGCCCACGAAACAAGTGCCGTTATCCGTATACAAACACTGTATAGGGCCGCGCCGGGAGAGAAATCGTTTAAGGGCTGCAAGGAATGACACCGTGCTTAAATCTGTCGCAACTTCAATATGCGTAGCGCGCGTCGTTAAGCATGTAAAAATACATAGCCAAGCTTTACGGCTTTTAACACCTCGACCACGCACTGGCGTATACTGCAGTGGTCCTGCGTAATCGCAACCGGTATGTGTAAACGCTTTATCAACTTGATTGACGCGTTGGCTAGGAAGATCTGCCATGGGAGGGAAAGTCGGACGCGGACGAAATTTGAAACAGACGTTACATTTATGTATTCTGTGACGAATTATTCGTCGAGCGGCTAAAACCCAATATTTATGCCTAAGTAAGGACATAAGCAACTCTGGACCAGCATGGAGATGCTTCTTGTGATAAAAATCAACAAGAAGGTCGACAACATGATCATGACGCGGTAGAATGCAAGGATGCTTGTAGTTATAAGGTTCATCCGAATTTGACAGACAACCACCAACGCGTATGACGCCGTGCCCATCAAGAAATGGCTTGAGCCTAAGAATAGCGGGAGAACAAGGTACATTGTTTTTCAAACTTTGAATATCGTTACTAAAATGAACAGCCTGTACAGCTCGTAATAACTTACATTCTGCAAACTCAAGATTAGTACTTGAAACAAAAGTCCCATAAGGTAGGTGCCTAAGAAACCTACAGACATAAACGATGGCGCGGAGTAACTTAGACCACGATGACATGCGTAGTGCGAGTGCATAGATCGGAGATTCTGCAACCTCAACAATCACGGGATGAGAAACAGACTTCCGTTCGGGTACATCTTCGTCTTCTGCACTGTGGTCAAAGGGTTGCATGGGCCACTCTGACGGATCATGGGAAATCCAAGAAGGTCCACGATGCCACAATGGATGATGCAGAAGATTAAGTGGAGTAACACTACGAGACAGGCAATCAGCGGGGTTCTCAATACCCGCGACGTGATTGAAACAAGTAGCGGGAACAAGTTCAATCAATTTACTAATGCGGTTGGCGACGAAAGTCTGCCAGCGGTGAGGAGATGAATAAATCCAAGCGAGCATTACTTTGGAGTCAGAAAATGCGTATATTTTATTACTAGGGTAGTTGGGCAAAACTGTGTCTTGAACCTAGCGGAGCAACTGAGAGAGCAGAAGGGCCGCGCACAACTCCAGTCTCGCAACCGAAATGGTTTTAATAGGCGAGACCTTGGACTTGGCACAAACTAACTGCACCGAGTTGTTAGAACCAATGCGGACTTGCAGATATACGACTCCGCCGTAAGCACGCTCACTGGCGTCAGCGAAACCTATTAAGTTGATGGTACATCCATCTACCAACCCAAGATGACGCGAAATAGAAATTTGATTGAGCGCGTTAAGCTCAATACAAATCTGGCCCGAAGCGGCGACAATATGGTCAGGGGGTGTTTCATCCCACTCACACTTTGATAGCCAAAGTTCTTTGATCAAGAGCTTGGCGTACAAAATTGTGGGAGCCACAAAACCCATTATGTCCCATAGTCGAGCCACTGTGGACAGCATAGTGCGTTTGGTGCACTTATCATCTGGCGGTGAGACGTCAAACCGAAAACTATCGCAGGATTTGTCCCAGCGTAAACCGAGAAGTTTATGCGGTACAGACTTCTCAAACTCAATGTCTGGAGAAGCTTTATGAGAATCGATGCGAGAACCTCCTTAGAGTTGCTTGTCCATTTGACAAGATCAAACTGGCCTCGCTTGAAAAGCTGAATTAGCTCTTCACAAAGCGAGATTGCTAGCGGAACGGATATGACACTACAGGCAATGTCATCCATATACAAAGCGGAAGTAGCAACAGCTGCTGCGGCGGGAAAGTATTCGCCTTCATCAGCGATCAACTGGCGAACAACTCGTAACGCGTGATGTGGGCTAGACTTGAGTCCAAAACAATCACGATTGAACTGATACACTGATAAAGGTACCTTATTTTTAAAACGATAAAAAATCCGTTGATATCTACGGTCAGATTCGCAACCGCCGATATTGAGGAACATTTGGCGGCAGTCAGCTGACAGAGCGATTTGGAAAAGACGAAACTTTATTATGATGTTAAATAAATCACCCTGTAGATTACGGCCGGCATGCAAAATGTCATTAATCGACTGACCTGATGTATTTTTACAACTAGCATCTAAAACCACACGAAGTTTAGTAGAGGTTTTATCTTCGCGAACTACGCCGTGATGCGGGATGAAATATGAGGGAAGAGATTTGCCCTCGTTGTTTACAACTACACTCAAAAAACCTTTATTGATTTACGGCCATTTTCAATATTCGAACTATAGATAGATCTGTAGATTTTAGATTTGTGTTTGACATATTTTGTATGGAGCTTATGTCAAAAACTGTCAAAAACGAATCTCAAATCTACAGATCGATCTATATTTCGAATATTGAATTCCGTAGTTAGTCACGAATGACGTCATTATAGGCGCTGCGTAACTTAAGTGATGCATCAAGTTTACGTTCTAAATAATGGTAACGTCTAAGCGCAGCAGCGTACAAGTCGCCTAACGAATAAGGGTCACCATAGAATGGCAACGCCACTACGTATCTGCCACCGTCGTCACGAACAGTGGTAGCGGGGAAATGTTCTTCACACTCGAGATACTTACGGCTCATCGAGGGCGGTGCGGTAATCTCTTCAAGCTCCCAAAATCGCTTGAGAAGAGAATCAATATTATTCTCTTGAAGAACAGAACCACAACAAGACGTAATATACTGAGAAGTATGTAACGTAGGTATGGTACCCATAATCACATACCCAAATACCGTCTCAATAGCAGGCGGTAAATCATATCGCTCACTGCGCACTGCTTTAGTAAGTAGCAAGTGCGGAAATATTGAAGCTCCGATAAAAACATCAATGTCTGCCGGATTCGCAAACTCCGCGTCTGCCAGCGGCAGTGTCTCGAGGTGGGTGAGTAATGTAACGTCCACATTAGCGTTCGGCAATGTGTCTGTAATACGCTCCACGATAAGCGAAGAAATGTTAAAATTAATATTCCTATCAAAACGCGAATGTATTTTAACATCTACGGAACCCTTTCAATGTTTTTCTGAACCCCCGATGCCTTTGACTACTTAATTAGTATTTTTAAAGTTAATCCACAATCCGAGGCGTTTGAAACAATCAGAAGTAATAAAATTACTCTGAGATGCGCTATCGAGCAGACAACGTACCACGCGCGGGTCTCCATTAATATCATAGACGATAACTTGCGCTATCGCTAACAGAACAGTCTTGGACGCTGTATACTGCGGCTTAGCCCCGCGCTGATCATTACAATCGCGCGAGGGCCGTCCGCGCGTGCACGTCGCCCGCGCAATGGATGTCGTACACAATGACACTTCGCCCTGAGACGCGGAAGGCGCAGTTACCGTGGCCTGCACTTGCGACGTAAGTGTGTCAAGGTTACCGGCTTGGCTCGACAACGGACTACTTTTATCGAAGCGTAATAATGAGTGGTGTCGTTGATTACATGAACGACATCGCGTCTTACTAGAACAATCACTCGTTTTACTTAAGCAATTAATGCAAGCTTTGTTATCCTTCACACATTTGAAACGAGCAGACGGATTTAAATTATTAAAGGCGGGACATTTATAGAAATGAACGTGTAGTATATTACTGCACAGACACTTCTGTGAATTATTATTATTAGATTCCGAGCATGCTACGTAAGATTGCGGATTAGGGACCGAGTTATTATTGCTATTTCGCACTTTATTCGACTTTTGTTTGCTATTATTATTATTAGACGAGCTAGATGAACTAGACTGCGTATTATGAAATATTCGACACTGATCTTTGATGAAAGAGATAAAACTATCTAGTGCAGGTATTTTACGATTGCGTTCCGTCATTTCGAATGCGCGAATTGTTTCAGTGTCAAACTTTTTTAAAGCGAGTTGAAGAAACATAAAGTCGGAAAGATCTTCTAACTTTAAGTTTTTAAGGGAATTAACTGTGGAAACAAAGTTGTCTATAAACAGCTGGAAATTCGAAACAGACGCGGCACCGGACAATTTAAGATTTAAAGCTTGATCAAAGTAAGTAGACGCTAGAACGCGAGTATCTTGATACCTATCAAGTAGTGACTGGAATATGACCTGATAATTCTCAGCACTGGGTGTGACACCTGCAAATAAGGACTGGGCCTTCGGTGACAGCTTACCTATTAAATAGTACAACTTGTCGGAAGCAGCGGCAGTTTTCGAGCGCTCGTAAATGTTTTGAATACGCTCAAATAAAATATTGCGTTTTGCTTCTAAGATTGTCAGCTCTTTTTCTTCCGACATGCGTGGCTTCTTTTGTTGTGCCATGTTTACCTAAATATAATCTAATGAGACCGAATCAAAATAAGAATACCTAAAGTACCTATTATTTTACCTAAGTAAGCAACACTTTAAGGCGATGGAATTAAAAGGTGCGTGAAATATGTAATTTACAAGACAACTATGATAGTTCCAGTAATAATAATTGGGTTAGTAGGTAGCTACATAAAAGTATATTACCTACGGATGCGTGCGGAAATAACCCTGTAATGGGTATGTAAATGGATTAAGAGTACAGCTAGGTGCTATAACTGCCTAGGTAGGTACTTCTAGAAGATACCTACGCGAGCGAGATAAGCGAGAGGTTACGTATAAACGCAAATGAATCCGGCTTCGTACGGACCAAAAAATGGTTCGGCGTTACACTGAAATCGTATGTTCTAGGCGATTTGGAAAGAATATTAATATTGTGGACTGTAAGGGGATGGGTTCTGATCGCCTAGGAAAGGAAAAGTGAGTGGGTTCATGGGAGGCGGAAGGATGGGAGCACACCTACCTTGCAAATCAGTCTTCTTCTTTACAAATGGCGGCCTCCTGGTGTCTTCGGGAATCCTGAAGCTGCACTAATCACTCCACTACACTCGCGGGCGGTTTGTTCCCGTTTATATTATGAAAGCGGTAAAAAAATATGGCGGTATGGTTTTGCGTTACACGTGTTCGGCGCGACACTTCTGCTGCATCGGGACACAGCCGATCAGCGGGGCCGTTGTTTCTTCACTGTGTGCCCGTCGTTGCACTATGCGACGAATCAGACGATAGGCGTGCCCTTGGAAGAAAGGGAAGGAAACAAAAGGATCGCTCGCATTGGACAAGCAAGCGAAGAACGATTGACGTCGATGTAATTAATTATCGATAGAAAGGTAGATGGCGCTACCAGGCACCTTAAACCAACCAGACATTTTCAATCTAATCATCATCCTCTTAGCGTTGTCGCAGTTTCAACCTGGGGTCCGATTATTAGCCTAACCGGATTTGGCTGAATATTAGCTTTTCCACGGAGCGACTGCCTGTCTGACCTCCGCAACCCGAAGGGATAGGGATATTCCATGGTTTAGACTAGACTCAATTTATTTTAAGAAGGTACTGACGCCCCCTTACGACTGTCAAAGATCTTCATGCCAACCGGGACCGACGGCTTAACGTGCGCTCCGAGGCAAGGGACAAGCGATAATTGACAATTCAATACGCATATAACTCCGAAAGTCATTGGTGCGCGCCGTGGATTCGAACCCGATACCCTCTGCATGGCAGTCTGTTGGTATCTCCACTAGGCTATCGCTGCCCTTTACATTTTCAATCGAAATCACTGTTTTATTTAACGTTGCGTACGAGTGCCCTTGAAGGTGCCAGACACTGATCGCCGCAAGTAAAGACAATTTAATTTATTTTTAATTACGAGTCTTAGCTGTGGCGTAATTACATACATAAAGGGTTAGATTACTTTGATACATCATTTTGGAGTCGTGTAGCATCATATATCTGGAGGTAGATGAGAGTCGTTTATAAGATTTTAATCTACACATTTAGGTCTTATTACAAAACAAGAATTTAATATTATACTAGATTTTGTCTTAGATTAGCGGAGTGTAAATCAGACTAAGATTTTTTTCAACTTAGGCTAACTATCAAAAGTTTTTTTTTATAGTAATAGGCGGCAAACGAGCAGACGGATTGCCTGAAAAGAGATGGGATAAGGAGTGGGATGAGGGAGAAGGAATAGGGGATAGGGCCTCCGGCACTCTCACTCACCGAACGAAACGCAGCAGGTGCAATTTTTTAGTGTAGTTTGACATGTGTCTGTGGTTTCAAAGATGTGATGATAGAGATAATATATGCAGAGAAAGCAGCTTTTTGAAATTTGACGTTCATAAGCATCACATTGTGAACAGAATGAATATTTTTTTTTTATTTAAACTAAAATTATAAGCAAAAGCCCTTGCCTACCTAGGAACGAAAACAGAACGCCATGATCAATTACAGAACTTGCGAAGACGACCTTTTTTACATGCGTCGTTTAATTGGTGGTACTAATTTCTCATAATCTCTGTCATTGATCTTCATGACTGCTGCAGGCGTACTTCCTTATAGATACGTGGAGGTTTATTATTTTTATGACTCATCACTGCTCTATAAACAGGAAGGCGCAGAAGTTGCTTAACTCCAGAAATCGATAAAGCCTTGAGGTCGCAAATTAATTAAGTATATTCTTTAGCCGCTGGTAGGTAAAAATAGATATTATAACATTTTGATAAACAAAAACTAAAATACAACAAATACATTAATTACATTAAAAATATAATACATTACCCTTACCATGCTTTTGAGATATGCAAGCTAGTGAAAAAGCACCCGGAACTCTTTAGAAAGCTTGGAGAAAATGAGGGTAGTAGAACCAGGCATAAAAACAGACTATAGTTACCACAGATGTGACTTGAATTATTTAGGAGAAATGCCTTTTGCATGGCCATAAGGGTATACAATCATTTGCCTAACGGTCTCATTGAGTTCCCTACAACGGTATTCCAACGTAAATTGTTTAATATATTATTAGAAAAAAGGTATTACTCTATAAAAGAATATTTTGATGACAAATCTCTCACTCGTATATTATATTAATAGAATAACACTATCGATTTGATATGAGGTTATTGATAATTCCATAATTGTAATAATGTTATTTATTGAAATTATAATACGATTATTGTTATGTTCTTATGTAATGCCATTGTCAGAATTTGCATGGTAAATTTAGATGTAATATTATTTTTTTATTTATTGAATAATTAATTGGTTAATGATAGTAATAATTGTATTTCATCATCATCATCATCAGCCTTTACCAGTCCACTGCTGGACTAGGCCTCTCCTTTGAAAGGAGGAATTGGCCTACTATACCACGCTGGCCAAACGGGTTGGTATAGGGTTTGTATCAAGTTTTCCTGCTCTTACAGTGCTGTTCCATGCATAATATGCTCCCTCTGTCGGCTCTTACGACACCCATGGGATGATATGGGGTGGTGACATTCCGTATTCTTAATCCGTCACCACACGGAATTGTATTTAGCTGTAAGTAAATTTTTGCACGTCTCTTCAGGTGGTAGAATTGCCCCCCCGTGGGATCTCCACCTTGTCGTGGTGGGGGGGCTCAGTAACCGTGGATTGGTCACCCGCGGTGAAGCTAAGAGGGATCCAGGTGGGGACGCTCCGCGTGGGCTTGCAGGGGCCTGCGCAGGATGCGTCCAACGGTGCGGGTGCGGGGGACAGTTCTGTCTGTCCCTCGCAGTCAGGAGCGGTCGCGGGAGAACAGGCGTGTCGGTGTTGCGTTGCCGCGCGCCCTATCTTCCGCGACCAAATGGGGACACACCATCGTTGCGTCGCGGTGGGGCCGCAGAGGAAGAGGAGATGCGGTGTTGCGTTGCCGTCCTCCCTATCCTCTGCGGCCGCTGGGTGTTTTGGCGGCGGAGCCCAACACCTTCATCTGCCGCCAAGGTGGTTTCGTTCGGGGCCCGCCTGACCATCTGACGGGCCAATACCCGTCGGGGGGTAGCGAGGAATGCTTCGGTGAAACCCTACCCTCCGACACATGGGTACATGCGGAGCACGGGTTGGTTTTTAGTCAGTAAGAGTCTGACAGTCCCCTTCGTCCTTCCCCCCCAGGGCGAAGGGACTCCATGAGGAATTTCCAACCCGACAAAAAAAAAATGTGGTACAATATGTTGTACTATGAACAAAACCCAACAACTTGTATATATGACCATATTCTAGCAAATAAATAATACTTCATTTCATATTTCATTTCATTACATCCCGTGGCTTGAAATGTTCACAGCATATTATTTTTAAAATCACGTTCTGAGCGAGCTTCCTTTATCACGTTTCAATAAACTTGAGCAGAAAATTAAACATATTATTAGAGTATCAAGTTAAATCACTTATTGACATAATTATCAATCTGACATTTATGATACTATGTTTGATAATCGTAAATTTTGTTATAGGTTGTTTATAATTTTCCTTGGCGCAGAGATACCTACGTATAACCCACTAAGAATGCTGATATGCATAGAAATCAATCAGAAAATGTTATTTTTTTACTATATACATTTATATTTAAATACGAACTGTGGGTCTAGCAATTGTATACATTCAAAAGGCTTTGCGATTTTAAATAAAAAATGATAAGACGTATTATAATGTTAAGTCACAGGCAGCAAATATGGCTGAACTTATTAAATTCAAATTATGTCATCAATCAAATAACGGTTCTAAACTTAAAAGGACTTCTCCAAATACGAATTGCTTTTCGAATTATAAAGTTAGAATAATCTGTTAGGGTTATTTGCATATGACGTTAGCAAAGAAGCTTTTATCAAGGTTAGTTTAGTTGGATTTAGTCGAGAGCCATTTTACGAAAACAGTGGAAACACTGCCCTCACCGGTCTAGAAATATCAATAAATTAAAGTAAAACGTTTTCCTAAGGAAATAATTTATCTTCTAACAATATCCGAGCTCCGACTTCTTTATGTACTTACTCGAGTTTTTATTCTTTTATATTTTCAAGACTTCATCCCAATAGCGTTCTGTGAAATGCGGAATGGAAATGGTGACCACAGTTTTGAACGAGTTTGAACTTGAATCTTGATCACAACTTTATTTGTGAACAAAGTTTGTTGTTTCACCAAAATATTTAGCAGTTTTTGCTTAGTATTAATATTTTATTGCTTCATGTTTTAGTTATGAATTTTTCTACTGCCTGCCCTGTTCCCATTTTATTTGGGGTCGGCGCAGAAAGTTTGTCTTCAATTCTCTTCTATCAATTGCCATCTAAACATTCACCCCGTTATCATTCACATCATGCTTCACACAATATATCCTACTTTTATATGGTCTTCTTCTTGCTTTATGTCACTATGATGCAAAAAAGATAACGATTTCAATAATAATACCGTTCAGAGCTACTGTAAAAATAAGCCTAAGTTTTATATGTGTGAATTTGTGCATTCTATGCATAATTCGTTTGTTGTTTGCCGTGTGGTTGACGGCATAGAATACAAGTGTCACCACCCCCTATCTTCCCGTGGGTGTCGTAAGAGGCGACTAAGGGATAACACGATGCAAATACCATCTTTGCGTAGAGACGGAAAACTCGACAACAAACCCTATACGACTGCCTCGTTGGTCTCGCGGCATAAATGTGCGCGTGGGATCGGGAGGTCCCGGGTTCGATTCCTGGGTCGGGCAGTGTTATTGGGTTTTTCTGTCACGAAATTCTCAGTAGCAGCACGGAGTCTGGAAATGTGCCCGGTACGGCAATAGGCTCGCCCCTTATTACGTGGGAGTAAAGTATATCTGGCGAAAAGTGGGTGTAGAAATACACCTCTGCCTATCCCTTCGGGGATAAAAGGCGTGACGATATGTATGTAATTCGTTTGTCCTCTGTGTTCAACTTCAGGCAATGTTTCTTTTTATTAATGAGTTGAGGTACTTTGGCTGAACTTTTTCTCTACTTCAATTCCAAACATTAATAGTGTTACCAGATTAAGTAGCTATTATCGAAGATCCACATTACTTTATTTTTAGCTCGGTATAAAATGCGATAGTATACGTAAGTATAGTTCAGCATTTAGTTCTACACTGTCAGAAAGGAGAGAGTCTAAGAGGGCTGAGATTAAAACTAAGATAAAATTTGTATGGGAGACTAAACACCTACTTTTCACGCGTCCTGTTTCTAACACGTTTAATTACTGGGCCTCTGCCCATTAGGAGAAGGATAAAATCTACCTGTCACTAAAAATATATTCCACTGTATATAACGAAAATAATATCCCTAGATGAGCAGAAGACGGTTCTGTGGTTTTGAAAAAATGTATTGAATTAAAGCTAGCTTCAGTACCCGTCTTTGCTCGTTGGTCAAATGTGCTCATGTGGCATTTGCTGTATCCCTGACAGAGTTTATGCAAGATTTCGTGATAAATAAATTTATAGTAATATTAGTGAATTTAAAATGGAACACTGTTTGGGACGGGCAAACATTTGATATTGTCAAATACATGCATGCATACATACAAACATATAAACACGAGTTAGTGCAGGTAGAGACAACAGAACGCCACTTGCTTCTATCCTTACAAACCTCAAGTGTTTGCTCTACACTCGTAGTTTTCAAATAAATATAATATTTCTAATCCGTTTGGAAAACAATAAGACATCGTTAAGCGTACTAAAGTGACTAAGAATTTATATTTTCAACTTTTGCTACATAAGTTACTACCGTCACAAGCGTTGTAATAAGTACAGAGATCAGTACTGCAAGAGTGAAAATACTAGCACATGAATATTTATAACAACGAATCACACACAAATACATACATTTTGAAAGAACCTGGGAGCACTGCGAATCTTCTTGGACTAGCTGTGGAAGGATGGTGTATAACCCTGGATATGCTCGGTTTGCGAAAAATGCGTGGTGTTTGTAATCTTATTGGTTTGACGTTTTTTTGAATGTTTAATTTAGACGATATTTGTAGCAATAGTTGCCGTTTTTCTCTTACAATACATAGTAATTTGTAAAAATGATTAATTTACATTAAATTTGTTGATGCTTTTAAATAGATGTTGATGTCGCTTAGCTAGGCCTTATTGGCCACACCTACCTTACTACGAGCGGAGTAAGATTAAATGCGCGCGGAAGAAGTAATAGTAACTATGACAATGTCAGAAAAGGCAAAGTGCCTGTATAAAATAGTTATCTGTGCACTTAAATGTAGACCTTAGTTTGTAATATGTGTATATTTTAATAACTTGTAATCTCTTATGGAGGCGACATGATCACTGAGTGATCAAGACTCTTTAAATAAAGAAAAAAAAACTATGACAACATTTGGATTGAAAAAAGAAATCTAAGTCCAAACTCCAGCCAGTCTTATCGAAAACTTGTTAACCTGGCGGGACATAAGTGCAAATTGTACACAAGAATACGAGGAAACACATACTCGTAGCTCCATGTGTTGGCATTTATGAAACTGGATGACCAGAGAGAGATTTGGCATAGGACCAACGTCTTAACGTATTTTATTCGACAATCTTTACAAAAACCAAAATAGATGAAAGTCGGACTAGAGACATCATGCTCAGCAGTCACTGACATTGCTATAGAGTTACCCGTGCGGTCAAAAATTTAACTAAAATTTACTTTTATTGCTACTGTCATATATACTGACATTAAAGCGATAGCTGAGTGGAGAGACCGAGAGACTGCTACGCAGAGGCTTCGGGTTCAAATCCACGGCGCGAACCGATGACTTTTCGGAGTTATGTGCGTATTAAATTGTTAAATATCGCTTGCTAAACGGTGAAGTAAAACATCGTGAGGAAACCTGCATGTCTGACAGTTCTCCATAATGTTCTGGAAAGACATGTGAAGTCTGCCAACCCGCACTTGGCCAGCGTGGTGGACTATGACCTTACCCTTCTCATAATGGGTATAGGCCCATGCCCAGCAGTGGGACAGTATAAAAGGCTGATGATGAAATAAAATGCTACTCACATATCGGCACTATCGCCCAGTGATCATGACGATCGCCAACAACAGTACTGACAAAACATATTATGCTATATCTCAGATACACATTTGTATTAGTATAAATAACGACCACTATTTAAATACTACCACATCCAATTTCTACATTTTTGTACATCCTGATGGTTTGAACAATAGTGTCCAACGTTTGAATTATTAATAAGGGCGTTAGGCCAGCGCCGCGTTTCGATTTAGGCTAATCTATCGCCACGCCGCGCGCCGGTGACGCTACAGTTTTGTCTGAAATTATCAACACCAGTTTCAAATTTAGCAGAGCTACTTTGGGTACTAGGCAATAGATAAACATGCATATACTTTTTTTGGAAATATAATTACATTATAAATACCCTTACCAAGGTTTAAGTTTAAGGAGAAATTTCCAAATTTGCTAATGGCGTTCCGTAGTCTCTGTCTACCCCTTCGAGAAATAGGCGGAGTCTGTGAGCCTTACAAATATAAACATCCAAGTTCATGCACAAGTGTTCGTCTTGAGCGGGAATCGAACCCGTGACTATCGGCGTGGCAGTCGTTTACACGCGCGCTACGCCATCGGGTTATCCGTAAAAATAATGGTTCTGCGTACACACTTAGTTCTGCGTACAATTAATACTGGTCCAGATTAGTAGGTACAGTCGTTTGTATTAACGGGCGCCACCGTCATTGTATGGTAGAACTTTCAATCATGAAAGTTTAATGAGCATAGTGCTTGTATGTGTGAGTTAGAATTCTGATTGCTTTAATTGTTATTGTGCGTAAATCAACGAAATGAAAATGGAGATACTATAAATATAGATAATTTTTATTGGAGTAAAATTTAGCACCAGCAAAAATCCCTCACATATATAAACGTCCAAAGAACGGGCACGAAGTACACTTGAAACAAAAATAGGTATGTGAATCAAACAAAGTGCTGTTTCGTTTGGGGATCAAACTCCAATGAACTCAGTTCGAAACAGCGAGTGACCGCTTATACCACCACGCCACTTGTGAAAATCATTGTCACAGTAACGCTACCAAATCATCAGATAAAACAATATGAAAGCTTCTATTAAGAAGTGCTATTACGCATTATGGATATGATTCCACTAAAGGCTACCTCGATTCAGCATTATGCGGTGCAGATTCCACCATAATTGGTTTATCCATTTAAACAATATCCCGACTCCAGCCTTCTGAATCATAAATGCAATTGCATTTACTAACAAAAACTTGCCTGATCTAAAATTTTACGAACTCAGTCCGCTAATTGTGTTTCTAATGGTATTAACTGTTTAATAAATAGTGCTTTAAAAGTTTACTTTAATCTATCTAGTAGTGCAACTTTAGTAATGAGCTGGAATTGTTGTTTTTTAGACTAGACTTATAATCTAAATTGCTTCTTCAGTGAATCGATGACAGTGAGGTCATAGCAGCGTGTTTTCTCTAGCGTAAGCTCTCGTAAATTTTTGACAAAAAGTATTTCATTGTGTTGGACTGAGCTGGCTTTATGTCAAAGAGGTTCGCGAATGATTTTCAAGAAATAAACGGACGAAGATAGTCTTAAGCTCCTTTCACACTGACATTCATTTGAATTCTTATTTTCTTTTATTTTGATAAATGCGTTGTAGCTACTATAATAAACACGATTGGACTGCTCACCTACGCTTTTCTAACTAGATGCACTAAAATACCAAAAAAGTAAACACAACTTTCGGTATGTTATTGTTTCTGATAAACAACTGCATCGATCAATTCATGAATAAGCTGAATCGTTTTGTTTATTTTTATGAAGCCAGAAATATAATAATAATGAAACTTCTTGAACGCTCGCCACTTTAAAATCTAAGAACAACTTTTATTTAGTTCTATTACATAGCCAAAATCTCGAAATCAAAATGAAATCAGCTGTTCCATACTTAACTAATTTCAAGCTACGACAAAAGTGCTGGGACATTTTTCGCGAATTCGCCCGTGTCTCAGAATAAAATTTGTTCTTAGAACCAGTGCTATAATAACGCGCTAAAAGTATAGTCAACTTTACTAAAATTTACTTTGTAGACAACTCTATAAATACTATGGATATCGCCAACTCGAAAATATCGCTTGTTAAATGACAATACCTAACTAGATGCAGTAATCCCGCCTCTTAACTATCATCCATACAACTAAGAGACTTTAATACCGGACACAATACAAAGTCATATATTTCTGAACCCTGAATGACTAACCACTAAATTTTAAAAGCTTTTGATGCCATATCACCTCATATCGAGCGCAAAATTAAAACGATCCACATTACCATAAGCCTGCGCCACTACACAAAATACCCCATGGCTATAAATCATTACACTTTTTATCGCACAGCTAAACATTTAAACCACCATGAATAATAGATTTAATTTTGCAATGACATTACATCTTAGTAAGAAAGTTTTAAACGATTTTTGGAGAATGACTGGGAAAGTTGTATTGAATGAGAATTAGATTTTGGGTTCAAAGGGATTTTGTGCCAGATGAGGTCAATAATGCTTCAAGATTGAATCAGGTTTTTGTAACCGGTTTAAAATAAACAAAAACTTTTTAGTCTTGTTTACCTATAGGAAAATTAAATGATGTTACATAACAATGTAGACAGGAATATAGTAAAATTTCGTTTGGACACGGTTTACAGAGAAATAGCGCTCTAATATACGGGTTGATAAGGTCTAAGTTCCCATCAAAAGCACACGTAATAGTTCTGAGTTCATGCCAATTAGGAAGCGAAACCGGACAAGTTAGTTGAGTAAGTGCAAATAATAGTATCGATGATTGCATTTCGTATCATTAGAACAGCGCAATGTAAGTTGAGGAAAGTGATTCAATTTTAATATCACAAGCATGTTATTTATTCAAAACTAGCTGGCCTTTCAAACTTCGTACGGCCATTTTTTTATATTTCCCTATATATTATATACTAATATGATGAGACCTGACAATAACGAACATATAAAAGAAACAGCTATCAAATTTGGTGCCGTCGTTTGAAAGTTATGCGGGTACAAATATTCTATGTATGTGATACATTTTTATTTATATAGATACATTAATAGTCGCTTGCCACGTATTTCGGCGAGCATGCTAAGCCGGCGGTCGCAGCTATCACGAAGATCTTTGCTTGTTATGGGTAGTTGGGTAGTACACTTGCTCTTCGGCGATTGTTCTAGGAAGAGCTATCATTCCATTAAATCTTGTTAGATTAGTAAGCAGAAGGGTCAAATATCTCGAGTGTAACCGTGATATCTCTAGGACGATGTGTGTGCCGTGCTTTGGAATATCGGGACATCAATTTGTGGTCCACACAATGACTGTGCGTTGTCTTAGAACTGTTGTTCAGAGACTGGTTCGTTTTGCACTCGCGACTTAGGAAATACCCATACCCGGGTGCCAAAATGCCATTAAAATTTATATTGTCTTCTATTTTATACAAGATATGCTCTTTATATAACTATAATAAACATATTATTATAGCCAACGATAACTGTACCAGCAGTTTCGCAGCGCACATATTTCCCACCGCGATAAAAGGAAAAATATTCTGCACCGCAGGTAAGTATATTGTTAATACATACCTCGGTGCAACAGCCTTCTAAATCAAGTGTGTACTGACATGCTATAAGCCTGCGCCGCGGCGCCGTAACCAACAGTATGTTAGAGCTTATTGGCTGAACAGCGGAACGGAGGAGTTACATGTTGCTGTGAGCTAGCTTCAAGTTTTAAACGTGCGTCAGTGTATTGTACTATTTCTTTTATACACATTTTTTTTCATTAGTTTGTGGGTTGTAAAAAAGGAAAAAAAACAAAAACGCAAGGAATCTAAAGAATTAGTGTTTTTAGAATAAATTACATATCTTTTTGGTCGTGCTTTGGTTTCAATTATTACGGTTGAATATTATTATGAACACTATAATTTACAAAATGAACAAATTTCATAAATAAACCAAAATCAAATTAAGCGCGTGAAGCCACAACCAAATATTGGCAAAGTATAATTAAATAAACTGGTCTGTTCATATAGAGTTTATGCTATTGTTAAATGCCAATAATACAATTTCATGTTGAATTAAGCTGACGAAAACAGTCCTCAACCTGTAAAAACCTAAATGATAATGGCCAAAATGAGAACATGATTTTTAAATGGGATGTTCAAATACAGTAGTTACTTCTTACCGCTTGTAACAGAGGCCTAAAATCAGATCATCCTCTCAGCTGAAAGACGTTCACTGCAGGACATAGGCCTCCTCCAAGGCTCCCATCCCCGAAGGGGTAGGCAGAGATGTATTACACACCCACGTTTCGCCAGTTATGTTTAGGTCCCAATGTAATAGGGGGCGAGCCTATTGCCATCTACCGCGCACATTATTAAGCGCTCGCTAAGCCATAATCATCATTTTTAATACACACATAACTTCGAAAAGACAGGTGTGTGCCCGGGGTAACGGGGGATCGAACCCAGACTTTGGTCTCAGCAGTCCGTTACGTACACCGCTGGGCTATCGCCGCTCTATCATGAAAGTTTCAATGCCTATAATTTACCATATTGATATTATTTTGGAAGTATATTGATTTTTTTTGTTGCTGATGTATTAACACTATTGGCATGTATCACAAACAATTAACAAAATGAAACAAAATCGAAAATTTCACTGACAAATTGTACACAAACGAGGTATTTATTTAACGCCAAATAAATTATTGTTGTGGATGTTTTACGGAAAGTATCAGAAGTGTATCGGCTGTGGAGGCTCGCAACGCCAATGATACGGAAAACTGTGTGCGAACCGTGCTTATCGGGACGTGGTTCCGTATTAAAGTATTTTTTGAGGTTTTCAATCGACGCTCCGTTTTTGCGAGGAATGAAGATTGTATTGTATTGTGGTGTGAGGAATAAAAATATGGCGATTGAAATGCGATCGTATTTTACAGTTGCCTACAATGCGATCGAGTGTAGGAATATATTTTTCTGACAGCGTCGATCAAGTCAATTGAAGTCTGATTCTAAGATACGTCTAAGATTTTTATGAGAGTTGATGTGCGTGCCATCGGTTTGGTCCCCGGATACTTTGTGTAGCACTTTGGTTTTTCTGTTGGTCACCTTACTAGGCTACCGCTACTTGAGTGAATTGTTAAAATAAATTACATCAACAAGCATATTAGCGTTTACGTTTAGGTAAAGATGTTTAGCCACTAAATTTTAATAATAGAATTAAAAATACTTTACAATGATAAATTACACTTCAAACTGTACGACACTTAATCTATAAGCTAAAAATACTAAGAACTAAATGATATATACTACTACCTACTATAAAATATACTTACTACAATTCTCCTTAGAATTCGCGTAAAAGTACTCCATTGCACTTCAAACAAACACATTTTCTATACAAAGATATCAATTATAAGTGTTCTTCTACACAATCTGTGAATAATTCCTTCGTCGTTAATATTATCCTCCTCAATTGCCAAATGTGTCCGTCAAATGTTAATTTACGTCTGCATGCATAATTCAGATGGAATGTTTGTCCAACACTCCCACATATGAATAGTTCACTATTTGTGTTATATAACTTGTATGTTTTGGCAGATACTGAACTTATTTATGTTCCAATGTATGAATATTGGCTATTTAGCTCTTTGATAAACATATTATGTACTTTATGGCTTTGAAGAAATTTCGAAATTACGTTTTGATAAATTATATAAACCACATTTAATAATAAATTGAAACAAGGACACACAACAAACACTTGGATACAAACTGTGAATAGATATCTTTTTAGCATTGTTTTTATTTCGAAGGGTACGTTAATACAGTTAATTACAATACGTTTGTTTCATTAGAGTCATACTACCCCACTTGGAATTAATCCTGCTTTGTGGGATGTTTGACAAACATAAACTATTAACTTAAACCACTTCGCCCTTCGTGCAGTTATTATATAGAGTATTGCAGATTAACTGTTTAGTATACCTTATTCTGTAAGAACCACAAAGTTCATCTCCTTTTCATAGTCTCTCATTTCTAGTTTTTTTTTAACATATAATATATTTATCTGACCAGTAAAATACTGAAGGCTAACAGAACATAATAAAACCAATGCAGCCAGAAGTTTGAAAGCTTGTTAAAAATAAATCGTAAAACAAAGCTTTTGCAACAAACATTTGTTAGGTTTCACTTTTAAAAGTAATGGAGAATTTTTTTTCAAATCAAAATTAGAAAAGTATTGAAATATAACACTAATGTACTCTTAAATGTTTACTTAAATTTTATATTAAAATACTTGGCTGGACACAAAAAGCCGAAAATTGGTGGTGGGCCATTGGAGAGGCCTATAACCAACAGTGGACTATGTCAGGCTGATGGTACTTTAATGTTATATTTAAATAGTTTCCTCTTTTTCTTGATATTAATCACACTGGAGAAGACATAGTTAGTAAAATTTGTTGTGCATGGAATAGGCTTGTGTCCTAAAATTTAATTAGCGATTCATTCGTCGCTTTATTAGATCTTAAACTGAAATACCTGATTTTTTCTTAAAAAATCGATCAGCAACATTACTAATTACGGCTTTTTAAAACCCTTTTTGAATTTGACACGAACACGCTGTAAACCATAATGGCGGTTGAGTGATATCACAAATTGCAAAGCAAAACAAATCGTGAATGAAGTCTGGTCTGATGTACCCACTTTTATTTGGTTACATTCGATTTGACAGGTAGAAAGTTTGACGTTTTAGTTGTAATCTTAATATATAAAATCCTTGCGTTACTGACTGACTGACAGACACGCTACAGCCGAAACTATTGAGCGCAGGAAGCTGAAATTTGGCATTTATGTTCCTTGGGGACCTTAGGGGTGCACTAAGAAGGGATTTCCCGAAATACCCACGGCATCGGTAAAAAAAGATAAATTACAAAAAAGTGCATGCGTAGCTGCTGGCGTCCTCTAGTTACTACTAAAACGTCAACAATATGAATGGCGGACGTACTGTTTGACGTAATGCTCTCTGATTGGTGTTCACTGTCACAAGAATAAATACATATTTTTTTGTTTTAGAATCATAAAAAATAACATTAATCTTACCTTTTTATAATAAATAATGAACTTTATTGACATCCTAAAATCATAATGAATCTATAGATACTACAATCAAACCGATTTATTCTTAGTGGACACAAGCCTATTGCACTACCATGTACCACAATACATGATTGCTTTCCCTACGTTTTAAAAAAATAGAAGGGTTCGTTACAGCCAATCAGAATGAAGGTTAATTTATTAGTAACTTTTGCTAGACAATAAAATAAATCTACTATTTTCCTGTGTTTTTAGGGTTCCGTACCTCGAAATTAAAAAACGGAACTCTTATAGGATCTCAAAATCTTGAAATTTGGTACGAAGCAATGTGTTATAGCAAAGATTAAGAAAAAATTGCGAAATCGGTAAATTTTTAGTTACATCATATAAAAAAAAATTGTGTAAATTTTAAAGTTACTGCCTCTTTCCTCGTGAACGCGTAAAGTTATTAAATTGAAATTCATATTAAATACTCGGGTCTATAACACCTTTCAGCTGTAACAAAATCAAAGTTCGATCTCAACACAATCAAAAGGAACGGCAATTTTAGCATATTTTCAAACTCGTAACTACTGGCAAGGGAATCAAAACCTACGGGGTACTTCCTGTAAATTCAGATTCTTGAAATTTGGTAGGAACAAACGTCTTATAGCACAGATAAAGGAAAAATGGCGAAAACCGCAAATTTTTAGTTACATCATATACCTAATAAAAAACATAATTATAATTTTAAAGTTACTAGCCCTTTCCTTATAAACGCGCAGAGGTATTAAATTGAAATTCATATCAAATACTTGGGTCTATAACATCTTTAAGCTGTAACAAAATCAAACTTCTAAGCCAACGCAATCAAAACCAACCGGATACTTTCCGTGAACTTAGAATCTTGAAATTTCGTACGAGGCAACTTCTTATAACACAGATTAAGGAAAAATTTCCAAAAATGTTTATTTTTAGTTACATAATACCTATAATAAAATATTTTTAAATCTTTAAAGTAACTACCTCTTTCCTCATGAACCCGTAGAGATAAAAAATTGAAATTCATATCAAATGCTCAAGTGAAAACTAAAGGGTACTTCCAGTCGATCTAGAATCTTAAAATTTGGCATAAAGCAACGTTTTATAGCACATAGGAAAAATTTCGAAAATCTTAAATTTTTAGTTACATCACATATTGACGTGACAACGTCTTATAAATTGGTTTGCCGGGTGACACTTCAAGAAACTGCGTTACGCTCCGCTCACGTTTTGCGCTCACAATGAGAGCGAGTGAGAGGCACGCGTCCCGCCTAAGAGCGAGAGAGACAGACATAAAAAGTGAAAGGCACGCGTCTTTCATCCTTCTTCCTACTATACGAATGAATATTCACATTAAAATTATTTTACCACTCAAAGTCGTTGTCACGTAAAACTTTCGCCCGTATACCGACTTTACAGGCAACCAATTTTTTTTTTTAAATAATTATATATACCTACTTACAGGTTTGTACGGAACCCTCGGTGCGCGAGTCCGACTCGTACTTGGCAAATTGTTGATAATTACTGTTAAAAAAGTTGGTAATTACTGTTCTTTTTATTATTATTTTTACTACAATTACTTATCTTGCTAAGACATTGTGCTAGTACTTAATGCCACATTGTCTGCTCTATATTTATACTGTACCACTGTTGAGCACGGTTACTGCATGGGAAAGAGCATAGACCACCACGCAGGCCAAGTAGGTAATAGGTTGACGTACTTAATATCTAAACAAGTAAATTCTTGACATTTGATTTTTGTTCCTCTGTTAAACACAAAAAAATTGGTATTGTCGACATGTTTCTTTATTAATTCGTAATATATTTTTTTGTTATTTCTGGTTGAAACATTATGGTCCGCAACGCACAATTTATGTTTGTGGCTTCTCTAGTATAACCTTATTTCAATGTTCTTGCCCACTTTCTGAACCACTGTATACGGTTTCCTTGCGTACTTCATGGAATCCCTCCGCCCCGGGAGAAAGACGAAGGGGACTGTCAGACTCTTACTGACTAAAGACCAACCCGTGTTCCTTATATACCCGTGTGTCGGAGGGTAGGGATTCGCATAAGCATTCGTCGCTACCCCCCGACGGGTATTGGCCCGCCAGATGGTCAGGCGGGTCCCGAACAAAACTCCCTTGGCGGCGGATTAAGATGTTGGGCTCCGCCGCCAAAACACTCAGCGGCCGCAGAGGATAGGGAGGACGGCAACGCAACACCGCATCTCCCTTCCTCTGCGGCCCCACCGCGACGCATCGAATGGTGCGCCCACATTTGGTCGCGGGAGATAGGGCGCGCGGCAACGCAACACCGACACGCCTCTCCTCCCGCGACCACACCCGACCGCGAGGGACAGACAGAACTGTCCCCCGCACCCGCGCCGTTGGACGCATTCTGCGCAGGCCCCGTCAAGCCCACGCGGAGCGTCCCCTCCTGGATCCCTCTTAGCTTCACCGCGGGTAACCAATCCACGGTTACTGAGCCCCCCCACCACGACAAGGTGGAGATCCCACGGGGGGGACTTCAACAGTAACCTAAAAATAACGTCTCCTCCGATACTAATTCAATTTTCTACGCGACTGCGTCCACTTAACGAGAAATTCTTAATTTGATGTGCTCGATATTTTTTTTATTGTAAGCTGTTTACTGTTTATTGGAGCTACTTATTTCTCAGCTCAACAAGTTCAGTGCTTCCTTGTATATTTTTATTTTGAATTCCAATGACTTGGAAAAAAGGAGTATTCATTTCTTTTCGTAACGATGTAATCGACCTTTAAAACTCCTCTGATTTGATTTTAAATTGTCAAGTGAATGTTCATAAATCAGAATACCTTTTATTAGTTAGTTCATAAATCTGACGACCGGTTGGCGCAGCGATAGTGTAAGCGACTGCCACGCCGAAGGTCGCGGGTTCGATTCCTGCTCAAGTCAAACATTTGTGTGCGTGAACGTGGATGTTTGTCTTGGTCTGGGTGTTTCTATGTATAATATGTATGTAGTTACAATAAAAAAGTATATATGTATGTTTATCCATTGTCTACACATAGTACAAGCTCTGCTTATTTTGGGACTAGATGGTGTTGTGTGAATGTGGTAGAATATTATTATATTATTTATTATTACAATACACATGATATCAATGTTGACTAAAGATTTAAGAGCGTGGTGATGTAAGCCACATTATCGTTTCGCACTGGTCTGAATGCTGTAGGTTTAAGGCGCTGTTATACCTCAGAAGCCGTGAAACACCTAATTTTTTGTCGCGCATCTAGCCAAAACGGTACATATTACAAACTAGCAAAAAATAGAGCTTAAAGTCAAAAGTCTGAACAAAAGACTTTTGAAAGAATTTTTCATGTATGTAAAATAGAATCACGGTAAAAAAATCACAAAATCGAGGCAGAAAATAATCTTTCGTCTCACTATTTGCAATATTTTGATCGTAAGCTGTCATATTTTATTTGATAATATTGTAGGAAATCTAATGAACTAAAGAATTACCCTATTTATTTTCATATTATACGTGTATATTTTGTAAAATTAAATAAAATTCTGCCAAACGTCTATGATTTTGACGCTCGGTAGATCCCATCAATATCAAACGCTTCAGCAATTTAAACCTTATTAGCATAAGCGGTGTACTGAGTGTCAGTTGCTAGTTTACGCCCCGCCCAGACCTCTTCATTCGGCTATGAGCCCTGTGAGAGATAGGTCATGTCGCTTGCGTCTCCGCTGCACGAAATTTTACGTAAACCTGTTTGTTATAATAATTATAATTGAGTTCGTAATTTCATGTTCTATGTTATAGACCGAATACTTTGAATCAAATATGCTTTTCATGTAACTATGTGCGCATATAATTAGGACCTAAGTTTATACTGTTGTTGCGTGTGTTATTGTTTCTGTGCTTATAAATATATAATTAGAAGAATAAAATATGGACAATTATTAGAGAAATGAAGTTCTACGAAGGATTTGTACAAGAAAGCGTCGTAATAAAATAGAAATTCATCCATGGCCAAGTGATTATGAAATATGTAACATTTTTACACAAATTATTTTCATAAGAGTCTTTTATGACTAACTATGTTATAGATTATCGATTATGCATAATATAATCATATAAATTATTCTCACAATACATAGCTGCCACAGTTTTCAATTTTTGAAAGAGTAATAACGTAAAATCGAATCATTTTATGTACCTATATTGCAAATTCATTAGCTTGTCAGAGCGCCTGGAGCGCTAAGATGCCGCCACGGCGAACAATAAACAGCGCTAATATGGCGCTCCGCAATCCGCACACAAGCGGTAACGAATGTTGTATTATTGTGTTGTGAACATAAACCTATGTAGGTACATCGGGTAAAACTTTGATTATACATAAACTATTAGGTATGTCTCAGTACATCTAATATCCTTTTAATTTTTAAAATCAATCATTTATAAGTAAGAAGGTGACTTCTCTGTGTGCTATAACACAAGATATAGTATTTTTTTAATAATAAAGTACGTAACTAATTATCTTTATTGTAATTACAGTGAAGTTAAAGGTAACAGTTCTGCAACGTCTTACACACATTTGACTGCAGTCATTCCTAACACGATCTGTTCAAGAGCTAGCCAAGAAATGCCAAACAATTTTTTTAACAAATTTGACTCAACTTCCGTAGTGATAAGCAAAAATTACAAGAGGGATAGCAGTGACTGGTTCGAATTGCGTAAGAATATGTTGACAGATTGAAATTTTGGTATAGTGGTAAAAAGAAGAGATAACAGCAGTAAAGCCAACTTAGTAAAAAATATTTTGTACAAATAAAATATTTGCAATGTAAAATCAGTTGCGCATGGAATCTAAAATGAACAACTGGCTTTGCAACAACTGGCGAAGCAAGAAAATGTAACAATCGAGCCTTGTGGATTGTCCGTTTATTGGTGCCACGCCAGATGGATTAATAGGTCCAAACACGATTGTGGAAATTTAATGTTCTATAGTTGCCTATAAGAATGGCCTGGAGAATAGTATAAGAGCAAATAAAATACAAATATGGAAACATGATAAAAAAGTGAACTGACTAGTCTAAACAAATATTGAAATTGTTATTACCAAATTCAGGGGCAACGTCACGTTACAAGCAAACAAAAGTGTTTATTTGCTGTGCGGAGTGACGAAAGTATACCAGTAAAAATATAAATTATAGAAAAAGATGATGTTTTCTGAGAGAAGAAAAGCTTGTGGCGTTTTATATGAATTGGCAGTTGCCTGAAATTGTTTATTCTCGTCAAGCTCAAGGGATGTCATTGCGAGATCACGGAGAGGAAAATGTTTCATCAGTACTTGAAATTTCTACAATACCAAGCCGTAAAAGGAAAGTAAATGAAACTGTGCCTCGTGAACAACAGCAAATAATAAGTATTGAAGCCTTATCACCTCACACACTGCCTTTAACATTCGATGAGAATAAAGAAAACCTGCCGGGTTGTAGCAGACAGCTAACTTTTGATGAGCTGTAAACTCTGTTTTTCGTTAATAAATGATAAATGAATATAAATAAATATCTTTTAATATTTATTTTCTTTGCAACACCACATATTTGAAGCGAAAGAAAATTTTTATATTTTCCATACAAACATGTATGAGGAGAGCTAACGAAAAAGCAGTAACTCAAATTTTAATTCTATAATTTTCTAAGCGACATAGCAGTATCTCATGAATAAGGTATATCCACATATATTTTTGATGTTTCATCTATTTTGCAAAATAATAATGGGTTGGGTTTCGAAATAAGTCGCCTGAATTTGAGGGTATTGGTAGTGTAGGGGGCTTAAGGGAGTTCGTTTTAATCCCCTAAAAGTAATTTTGGCTGCCGGAGTTGCGTCTAAATATTTTTAAACAATTTCCAAAATTTCATAAATACTTCGGCAATTATGCAAAACGGAACGTAGCTTTTATACTTTAGTACAGTTTTACAAATGTCATTTTTAGGTTTTATGTGAAAAACGTGAAACGAAACGCAAAACTGCCATCTTGGAATGATCATATTGACAGCTAATATCAAATTTGTGCGTCATTGCTTTCGAGTGCCTAGGGTTAGGTGCGACTGTAATAAGTAACTAAATAGGTTATGTTAGGTTCTCTTTTGACCCTTAATCCGAAAATAGGAGCCCTTCACAGGGCTCCGTCAACCTTAGTTTATTAAACTAGTATAATGAATGTGGAAGTTGGCAGTGCCATGACACCGATTTTTGGAGTTTTTTTTTGAGGGGGATTTCAAGACCTTCCCTCCTCCCTCTCCAATCACTCACAACCCCTAAAACGGCGACGTATTTCAAAACCTTTACCATAAAAATTATACCTAAAATAACAATAAACATCCATAAATTAATAAAAGAAATCAACTTTTACTAAACTTCAATTATCTCGTAACTCGCTTTAGTTGAGATACAGCTATTGCGCTTAGTAGAGCAGGTATTGTGTTTTTTAGGGTACCGTAGCCAAAAATTGTAAAAACGGAACCCTTATAGATTCGCAATGTCTGTCTGTCTGTCCGCCCGTATGTTACAGCCAATTTATTATAAAACAGATTTGAAAACTGGCAGGAATGGAATTAGATGTAGGTATTCTATGAACTGCTTCACTATTTTTATACAAAAACAAAACAAACATAATCCTCTCCATACATGGAACTGACTTAATTATTTTTAACATATTACGGCACGTAGGTATTTACCTACTTTCGTCAACTATTAATACCTATAACGTCTAATGTAAACCAGTTTTGCTCATGGCTGCACTGAGAACAAAAATTGCGCTATGCCTATATTGTACAAACAGATTGATGTATGTAATATACATTTTAATATCAGTATCTCAATTCAATATGCTAAAACGTTTTACTTGCGATTTTGAAATATTGGAATACGGATGTCGCCAGAGTACGGCCGCACGCGACGAGAATGAAGGGGGGCGCCCCGCAGTAGATGGAGCTAAGCTCCCTTCACCTCCCCTGCTTCACCCCCTCATTTACCAAAACAGTCGCTTAGGACAGCGCCTTAATGCGCAGACAGAACTATGCTTTGTGTTATCTAAAAATTGTTGTTTCGCGTTTGTGCGTTATTTGTGTCTGACTTGAGACTGCCTTGGTGGTCCAGTGGATAGCGTACCCGACTGCTGATCGGTGGTCCCGGGTTCGATTCCCGGGTCGGGCAAAAGTATTACTGGGTTTATCCGAATTCTCAGTAACAGCACGGAGTCTGGTGATGTGCCCGGTAACAGCAATAGGCTCGCCCCCTATTACGTGGGACCTAAAACTTCATGGCGAAATGTGGGTGTAATATTACACCTCTGCCTACCCCTTCCGGGATCAAGGCGTAAGTCTAAAAAAAAAAATTTAGTCCGTTGCTTGAATATTCGCAAAAATTCCCCACGATACAGGATTCATTCCCAGCGCCAAATAATTACGTATCAAAAATAATTTGTGCGCTGCTTAAAGGCAATTTCTGGGAAAAGCCGTTAATGTTAATTATGAAAGCGTTGGTAGGTCTATCAAGATTGATCGCCATTAAAAATATAAGCTTACTTTTCAATTCCAATGTGACGCACAAAATAAAAGTATACCTACAGAAACGTTTACATTAATAATTTCTCGAAGAACATATTAAGAAACATTTCAAGCTTTATTATCATGTACGTATTGTTAGTCGCCATTTAAAGAAAATACTAATTGGTCACTATACTTTTTATTATGACTAATTTCAGTGTCTGCATCAGTTATTAAATGTTTACATATAATTTTAAAAAGTACCTAAACCTATTTTTTTATATTTGATTGGTTTATCAACAAGACGACCATATTTTTATTATTATAGTTGATCAATTTTCGTGTCTGCAATATTTTGAGCATTTAAAATAAATGTTGATGTTAAATTCATGATGATCCATTTAAACACACATTTAATGTGGAACTAGACTGTACAAAAAATCCTTTTTACATATAATTTGTAGCATTTATGGTCGATACCTATAAACTATTTCGGAGTTAGGATAGATCGATAGCGCTGATAACTGATAAGTCAATTTATCGCTGGTTTGCGTTTCGAAATAAAATATGATAAGGTATTTTTATCTACGAATAGGGATAAAACTTTATTACGGACCTTTTGAAAATGTATCGTCTCGTGGAGAAATCAGGTTCAAACTAAAAATTTAAACCAAGTTTACAATAATTCAAGTTGTGGCAGTGATGGCTTAGAGGAGTACCTAACTAATCAAATGCTACGCTATGTGTCGAGTTCAAGCCCACAGCACGGTATTCGGACTTTTCAAAGTTAATTACGAAATAAATTGTTAATTATCGCTTGCTGGCAGAATAAAAACAACATTAAGTAACTTGCATATTAGAGAATTTTCTACACTGTTCTCGAAAGACATGTGAATTCAGCCAGTCCGTAGTTAATCAAGGTAGCACCTGTTATACTGTCCAGCAGTGGGACAGATTACAGGCGATGAAATTGTGGTCACAAAGTGATATCCCGGCTCTGCAACCTGTGTTTAAAAAATATCACACCATTCTCGCATTTAATATTATTGAACTTCACGCTACGACTAAGTTATTTGACGATCTCACTCTTTTTGCAATAAAATCGCGGCATAGCTGTGTTATCGACGATATATGGATGTTCCTCATTAGGCAAAACGTACGAAAACGTTTGAGTGAATGAAGTTGTTTGAGTGGGGAAAGTATGGAGGATAGCAGAAGCATCCTACGCCTTTCCTCTATGAGCTCGAGGGTCGGACCAGAGATTTTACTGGCTCTTTTCGTCGTTTTGGGCTTAAAGAACTTCAAGCCCATTGTATGGGCAGCATCCACGAACCTGTCACTTAAGTCGTCCACATCTACGTACTCTCTCAGGTATTCGAAGCGGTTTCGCAGTTCAAGCTGAAAGCTCTCGGGGTTTTGGACTTGAACTGGTGCTGGTCGGATCGTGGACTTTATCAATCTCGACCGTTTGAGGCTGGGACTAATACTCAATGTGCCTCTTACAATTCGGTAAGAGGCACTTGGATGGGTGGCCATGTGTGGCATTTACATCTGAGCGCTACCGTGCTTCGGAGGGCACGTAAAGCCGTCGGTCCCGGTGCTTGTCTAAGGACAAGGATCGTTAGGCCATGTCGAAGGCCTTCGGGCGGTCTGAAAACTCCGACACCAGAGTTGGCTACACTAACTCACTCACACGAAAAACAAACAAACCATCCGGTGATCGCGGCCCGCTTTAAGCGAACTGATCGTATTAATATGGCGCAGTAAAAGTTTTAACGGCTAAGGAATACCGACGGCTAATAATAATCTAATAATAATGCATTAAAAAGGCTTGAAACTCAATTTCATACAACGTATGACTCTCAGATGTCATTCGCACCTTATTTGAATTCATATAATAGGATCGTAGTATAAAGTGCGATATACAATATGATCCATCTGGGAGCCACAAAAACACTGCAAGGAAAATCAGCTAACCTTTACGTTCTTATACCCAAAATACCTTAGTAATATTTTCAAGTAGGTAATAGGTACGCTTTACAAATAAATGGCTATTTGGCAACTTTCAATTATAAAATTGATGACAGGGAAAATATACTTCAAATATGATGAAAAGCATTTCATATAGCAAACCATTACAGTTATACGCATGATTTATAAAAGTACGCATATTTATACGCAACCATCGCGATTTGATGCAGTATCGTTTATAAAGTCAAACCCTATGCTACTAACAGCTATGCATACCCCGTTCGGAAAGAAAGCTTTATCAACGGAGTATACATAGCTGCAAAAATACACTACCGTTGAATTGCCTGCTAACGTAACAGTTAATGGTGCCTGCAGATTAGATTATTGGTGCCGGTTGATGTTTAACCATTGCTGAACGATAGCATTATTTGTCAGTTGTATCGAGTCATCTTTTTACCGCATCGCACCAACGTATTAGAGTATTAGATAAACAGTTTTATTTTAAAACGCTCAAATGCAATGCTTTTTTTGTTGAGTGAATTAATCAGTGATCAGTGAATTAATTATGTTGAATTTATAGCATTGTTCAGTAGACTACATAAGATAATGTTAATTTTATTATGACAATAAATATGAATCAATAACCACATCATGCTACCCCGGTACAAACAATATGTATATATTCTTGGTAAAGATAAAATAAAATAAATAACAAATTTTCACACATTGATGATTCAACAAAAATATTTTAAATGTTTATATGAATACTAGAGGACGCCGGACGCAACTACGCCTGCATTTTTTTTTAATTTACCCCTTTTTGCCGATACCGTGTGAATTTCGGGAAATCCCTTCGTGCATTCCCTATAGTGCATCCCTGCGGTCCCCAAGGAACATACATGCCAAATTTCAGCTGCCTGCGCCCAATAATTTCGGCTCTAGCGTATCTGTCAGTCAGTAAGTAACGCAAGGATTTTTTTTTTTTTCGAATCATGGAGATGAGGTTTTTTGATTTATATTTGTTGATTAAAGCAATTGATATTTTTTATTTCATGTTAATAGGAATACAAACAGTATGCTATAACTAAATTATAAGCTATTTATCATATATACAAACAAAATAAATCTACTTATATAACTAAACTATCCTAAGCTAAACTACAAAAACTAAATAATTAATGATAACAAAAGAAAAAATAAATCAATAAAAAAAGAGGGAAATTGACTACGACGCGTCAAGAAATTCCTCCGCAACGCTGTCAGCTGGTAGGGTGCCCAGAAGGCTGGCAGCATTGCCACGTTGAATAGCAATGCTTAATCTTTCTGCGAAATATAAACCAGCCCTCTGGTCACGCGAAACGTCGATCAGTCTTTTGGCGATTTCTTTGTAAAGAGCGCGTGCACTAGGGCCCCATGGCCCCAGCGTTTCGACCCCAAACGGCTCAAAAACGTAATTACCAGATAGGTTTCCGTATTTGAGCCGTTTGAGGGTCTCCGCTGATGCAGCAGCAGCGCCAGCCAATCCAGCTGTACTTGGAAGATGTGATGGCGCAAGGGTATCGACGCATGTCGCGTCCCATACCAGAGGGCTGCCCATCTTCCAAGGTAATAAGGACATACCGTCTGGTCTCTTCCCATCGTCACGTACCAAGCCATTCGGTTCAAGATGAGCTGGTACCCCGGCGGTGACAAGAGCTCGACGGAGTATGTCGTTAATGTGGGCATGTCGGGAAATACGCCCAGCACTCCTGCTGCACGATAAGCCATGGTGGCCAAGACTGTCGACGGCTTCACCACAGTGACAGCGAGGCAGAGAAACGCAAACAGCTCCCAAGCGTAGGCAAGAAGCGATGCTGAAAGTTGTATCGTCCAACATAGTTCCTATGTTGGACGATGGAAGTGCTTGAAGCCATAGCCCCGATTCCCACTCTCCCACAGCCAACAAACAGGCACGCTCTGAAACACTGGATGCAGTATTTAAAAGATATTCTCGCATCCTGCTACAGAGCGGCCCGTCCCATTGCCTCTGAGAGGATAGAAATCGGGGTAAGTCAGAGCTCGGGCAAGCCATTTTCCAAGCGTTAATGGCATCAGTCTTGCACGGCACTTCAGAATTAACCAGTGTGGGTTCTAGAATTTTCCTGGTCAATTCCTCAGTGCCGTGGACCGAGGCCAAAAACGCTGGAAGACTTACATCGGTAATTTTGCGAACGCCGAGGCCGCCCAAACGAACTGGTAAAGTTGATTGAAGCCACACTCGGTCGTTCATGTCAAGATTTAGAATTTTGCTCAAGGTGTGCCGAATAATATTATCAATGTTTTCCAATAGGGATAAATGTTTCCAAAAGGGAGAGGACCGCAAGTAATATGTAAATTTTGGAACAAAAAGGCAGTGCCGAATAATCGTGAAAGCCGAATGAATATTAATTTTGTAAAGCCGTTCTGAAGTTTCACAGAAATTTTGTAGTTTTTCATCTATAAAAGAACCAAAAGCGTCGTCGAAAATAGGGGACCCAAGGAGGCGGAAGGAACATTTATTGATGATTTTAATATTTGGCGCCAAAGAATTAAATTTTGTTAAGATCGAAACGGTATCCAATTTGTCAGTAATAAAAATTTCACATTTGTCTGAATTTAATTCCAAACCAATTGCTTTAAATTTATTTTTTACTAGAGGACGCCAGCAGCTACGCCTGCATTTTTTTTTAATTTACCCGTTTTGGCCGATCCCGTGGGAATTTCGGGAAATCCCTTCTTAGTGCACCCCTACGGTCCCCAAGGAACATACATGCCAAATTTCAGCTTCCTGCGCCCAATAGTTTCGGCTGTAGCGTGTCTGTCAGTCAGTCAGTAACGCAAGGATTTTATATATTAAGATTAGTTCTAAGTCTTGCAAGACGGTGTTAACGTCCCCTCCCAGGGTCCCGTCGTCCAAAAACCAGACGTTAAATTTTGATTTTGCTTTTTATATATTGAGATAATTATATTCATATACGAATATTAATATTTCGCATGCATATTTTCATATATTATATGCATGAGAAATATAAATATTCGTCGAGTTATTCCTTAATGAACGAACGTCTTTTCATACAAAGTAGACAGATAAAAAATGTGCATATTGTTTGCTTACAATTTTTTTCGACGGTACGCGAATCGCAAATATGTACAACACTTTAGCTTTGGACCGGTTTAAGTTCTATTTGACCACAGTGTTTACTTTTTTTAGTGCAAACACGCAGTGCATTTATTTGATGAAAACCTTTTTTCAAATTTAAATATTTTTGCAGCGATGCGTAATTCATGGAAACCTTTCATCTGTAGCTTCTGGGAAAATAAATATTTTATTTTGAGTGTTATTGAACATTCCCTAGTATTTTGTGGTTTCGACTAAAATGTTTCCATAAATAAATTAAATTGTTTGCTAGAAGTGTTAAAGCAAACAAACAAATATGTTTGGAGCCTATCGAGTCTAAGCTCAAAGAGTATAATTTTAGGTTAGTTAACATTATGTCATTATTTAAATTCTGGTTACACCCAACGGCGATTAGATATCTTTGCAAAAAATGAACTTATTATGTACCTTAACTCTCCATTCCGTGGAATGTTTTTACAATTCATTCATAGAAATACTCAAACCACATTAAATACGCATAACTGATGATGTTTGCGTTTCTTTAAAAAAATATCTCTTTTATCGTCGTACCAAAAACAGGAAGAGAAATTTAGTTAAAAATAACCCAAAGAGAGCTTGCATGTTTATTGATGATTGTTTAGTGACCTAACTGCCAAGCTGGATGCCGTGGATCCGATTGTCAGTCAAAGATCTTTGTGTTATGAGCACGATTATTTGACTTGTGCCTACCTACTTATGTCTTTTAAGGAGCACCACTTAAAATACATAAGTAGGTAGGAATATTTCTAAGTTATCTGGTTTCCATCGTCAAGCTATACTTTGTTTGGGTTCAGATGACTATGAAAGAGTTGTGTGCATGTTTGGCTATAAAAATAAATTTAGACAACGAAAACAGTCCTCAAAAATATTTTTGAAATTGTTTCAGGAATACTCGAGTTCTGATGTAACAAATGTATTAAAATTAGAAACAGCTGAATTGAGAAGCTCCGCCTTTTTTGAAGTAGGTTAAAAGGTATGGCATTTAAAAGCACACAATTATTTGCTCTATTATTACAGTGACGTTGCATATAGAATTCTACTTTGGCACTTAAAAATATGCTTCTGCTTTTGATAGCTCCGTTTACGAATGCGTTAGTTTATAAGACTAATACTATTTATAGATTTGTGCGCTACGGTCTTAAACAGCGGAGCTGTTTCTTAATGACATTAAACCTAGTTTACTCTGCGAGGCATTTGTAGTATCAGCAATATTTATTTAATATATAACATAACACAACATAACATAACATTCATTTTTTATTATTGATATAGTGCAAATCTGTCAGGGTGTAATATGATTTCCAACTAATACAAAATCAACGCACACAAAGAACACTTAGACACCACTAAAACTTTATATTATTTCGAGCCAGGATCGAACCATTAATACTCGGCGCAGTTCTAAGGGCGGTTTCAGATTAGCGTTTTATACGCGCGTATAAGCTCGTTTTTGGAAGCGCATGTAGGCGCGTATAGGCGCGCCTTTTGGCACACGCGCAACTCGTACGAGCGATGACGCGCTTTGCCGTCAGAATCCATGTTGACACTGACAAGATGTCTGTACCGTTTCGAGCGAACACGACGAAATATGCCCGTTTACGCGCGTCTGGTTTTGTGAAGCGCGTAATGTAGCGCGCGTATGCTAAAACGACCGTATACGCGCAAAAAAATACGCTAATCTGAAACCGCCCTAAAACTTCTAAACGGCGAGCCAACCGCTTAAACCCGTACGCCATACGTAGTCACTCTATTTAGTGTCTCATTTACAGATGGTAGATAATATAATATTCTAAACATGACTTACGAAATATGAACGAAGAACGATATCCAGAGGACCAATTCTCGTAATTGTTAAAAATTTAATTTTGATCTAGTGTCTGTTTCATACTTATCTCATAAATAGTATTCTCCTAAATTAACTTGAATGATATCGCGAATAGATCGTAATTTTTTTTTAACTATTTATCAACATTGTACTCTATGAGTCAAATAAGACTATCGTGACATTAAATTAGCAGAATGCCAATTGTGAGTGAGATCAAAATCTAATCACATTTAATTCAAAATAGTAATGGTATAGACCTTGATACTGCCTCTGTGGTCCAGTGGATAGCGTATGCGACTGCTGATCGGGGGTCCCGGGTTTGATTCCCGGGTCGAGCAAAAGTGTTACTGGGTTTTTCCGAATTCCCAGTAGCAGCACGGAGTCTGGTGATGTGCCCGGTAACGGCAATAGGTTCGCCCCCTATTATTATCGTGGGACCTAAATATTCATGGCGAAATGTGGGTGTAATATTACACCTCTGCCTACCCCTTTGAGGATACAGGCGTGAGTCTTTAAAACAATAATTAATAGTCCTTGATAGTAAGTCATGTGAAACTATCAATTCTTGCAACTGATACATATTACAGTTACCTTATTCTTTTGCGTATAGTTATAGATATAGCTGCTAGTATTGGATATATGGGATATAAGATGTGATCCCAGTAAGGTTCCTTGGATTACAAGATGTAAGCTTGCCCATATCTCGTCTGCGTGTATAGGTAAATAATATACGTGGCGATATTGGATTGTGACCCGCGGTTCGCACAATCTTGCTGTGTTGTGAACTTTAATCTTAGGTATTACCTTAAGACAGCTATTGGTTACAAGGTCTCCGACGCAACGAGTAATTACAAATTGCTAATAATTTTACTAGAGGATGCCCGCGGTTACACCCGCGTTATTTAAGGCTACTGCTCTGCTCCCGTCGCTGCTGTTATACTGCTTATAGCCTTCCTCGATAAATGGGCTATCTAACATTGAAAGAATTTTTCAAATCGGGCCAGTAGTTCCTGAGATTATCGCGTTCAACCAAACAAACAAACAAACTCTTTAGCTTTATATTATATTAAAAAGTATAAGATTAGCTGTCAGCATTTTTATAGTGTAGGCTTCAAAAGCAGTGGATTCTTACAATCTTTTCACCTATTTTACTCCTTTAGGATGGAATATTAGTAAACTCTTTTTTAGTAAGCGTTATAGTTATGAAAGGAACCCGGTGTTGTGTGTCTGAATTGGAATTTCCACCTTCAGTAGTTAGGATGACATGTCTAAAGTAGGTACATGAAAAGATACATACATAGACTCACGCCTGTTTCCCGAAGGGATAGGCTACGATGGCAACGATCCAGACATACCTATCTTGTTTTATTAACACCTTCATGAAAAGATTCGACTCAATAATATACTAAAGACTATGTGTTATCGTTATACACAGTTTTATCTATGCTGCCTGTCTAGTACTTTAAAGACTGGATTTACTATATTTTTTGTGTTAGGTCAAGCAGGAACAAATTACGAGTACCGTTATCAAGTGATTTGTGATTCTGCTTTTCCAGAAATTATTAGTGTATACAATAACAGGACAATACAACAGTGTACTGTTTACTTATCAAAAGCGTGCAGTTTATTTGTTTCGGAAACTGGTGTAAATGGAGTTATTCATAAAAAATAAAGTATTTGTATGTAAAGAATTTATGATAGCAGCAAATAAACCACACATGTCGCTACTATTTATTATGTAACGAGTCGTTAGCCCTACCCTATTCCACATTTTTCTGTGAACTCCACAACAAAATATTGTTCACGATTTGACCTACATCCCTCGCCACGCATATAATAAAAAGTAAATAATATACACATTAAACAAAAGATCGCGTGTTGCGCCAAAATAAATAATATGACACGTTACAGTTCGGTGTAAGAGATAATATTAAGGGGACGTTTCACACTTGGCACGCACAGCAACTAAATGTATACAACTAAATGTATACAACGTATCAGTACTCCGGATGTAGAGATTTTTTGTATTAATTTATATTTGAATGAATAGTTGGCGCGAGGCAGCGATAGCCTAGTGGAGATACCAACAGACTGCCATGCAGAGGGTATCGAGTTCGAATCCACGGCGCGCACCAATAACTTTTCGGAGTTATGTGCGTATTGAATTATAAATTATCGCTAGTCCCGTGCCTCGGAGATCACGTTAAGCCGTCGGCCCCGGTTGTCATGAAGATCTTTGACAGTCGTTATAGGGCGTCAGTACCTTCCAAAATAAACTGACACTAGTCTAAACCATGGAATATGGCTACCCCTTTGGGTTGCGGAGGTTAGACAGGCAGTTACTCTGTGAAAAAGCTAATATTCAGCCAAATCCGGTTAGACTAGTAAACGGACCCCAGATTGAACCTGGGATAACGCTAGGAGAATGATGAGTAGGTGTTAGGAATAAAAGATTTTTATCAACATACTCTTAATCGTATATCCTCCAGAGCGAGTTGAACGCCCTTCTGTACGAGCAACGCTAGGCGTATTAGGCGTAGCGGTAGTAATACACACGTGTGTTAGGCTGGCACTAGGCGGGATAGATAAGTTTTATAGCCTATAAAAACCCAATATACACAGTCTCGGACAAAAGTGACGTTCAAAACCGTTCACATTGTGCATCATCAGTTATAGTTGACTGCCTCGTTGGTCTCGCGGCATAAATATGCGCTTGGGATTGGGAGGTCTCGGGTTCGATTCCCGAGTCGGGCAAAGTGTTATTGGGTTTTTCCGTTAGGAAATTATCAGTAGCAGCTCGGAATCTGGTAATGTGCCCGGTACGGCAATAGCTCACCCCCGTATCACGTGGGACTAAAATAAAGCTGGCGAAAAGTGGGTGTAGCAATATTGCTACAGTGGCAGTTGTGGCAGAGGTATATATGTACCTCTGCCTACCTGTTCGGGGATATAGACGTGAGACTATGTATGTATGTAGTTATAGTTATGATATTATGATCATAATTATTATTTTGTAAATGTAACCTTACACTTGTATTTACATCGTAAAATTGTAATGAATACGCCGTGAGGACGGAATAGTACTATTTGAAAATAAAAACATACTGTAATAGTGTTGCTGGCTACACCAAATTAATTAATAATATATAGTTCTTAGGTCGCATTCTTGTTTCCACATGTGTTTGTCTTATCGCTACGATGGCGCCAACGTTATGCAATTAGTAAACTCATAAATTCCAAGAGGTTGGCAAATTTATAAGAATTATGTGACAGGCATATGAGTAAAGAAATAGCCATGAACTATGAGAAAATATTGGCACTGTAGTGTTCACATGCGGTTTAGTTGAGGATCATAAAAAAGGGGATCAACGATAAGAAACGGGCCCTGTCAGGTAGTAAGGGTTCGAGAGGCGTTGCGTTGGTTGTGTTTGACTGGACAGTCGGGCCTTAGGAGGCGGAGCTAGTCGGGTCCCAGGACAGCGTGACGTGGTAGTGGTGGTGTTGGATGGGACAGTCAATGTGGGGACGCAGAACCGGGCGGATCTCGTAAAGTCGATCTTAGGACGCGGCGGTTGGCGGATCGCGGGAACGGACTCCACGGAAGAGGGCAGTCCACGGGAACGCTCTAGCGTGGTAGTTCAGATAGTTGGTCTTATGGCGCGAGAGAGATCGGACCTGGCCTAGCGTGAAAGAGGTTCGGTGTTGGTCGATAATTAGTGCTTAGTGATATCGAAGAACAAGGCGAGCGGCTTCAAGAGAAGGTGATCAGCACAGGGCAAGTGGTAAGTTTAGCAGCGACGCAGCTAAAAGTCCGGTGAGTGTCTGTTATTCACTTTACTGTAATTTATTGCATGAACTGTATAACATTAATAACTCTGTTGTGTATCTATGTCTATATCACACCATATATATATATACCAGGCTGACTAAAACATAAAGTTCTCTATGAGATATTGTACATAGTTATATTATTAATAACCGCGTGTACCATTAGTAGTGGTTTGTACCTCGTTGATGATGGATGTGAAGACGAGCGATGTATGATGGGAGTCTCCGTATTCGCGATCAGGTGGTAGAATGCAGGACTTTCACAATCGCTGTCTAAACCTGCGTACAGGCCAGTACATAGCAGCTGACAAGGTTTTAAAGAGCGAAAGAAGAACCACCTATCGGCCACGCGGTAGACGTAAATCCTGGCGGCTAATCTAGTGGCGATTGTAACGAGAGCTTCCCTGCAAACTATGCGCGATGGCTTAATACGTTTTAATTGACTATGTTTGTATAGGCTTCAATGTTGTGACTTGCGGCAAGGAGGCGTTTTGTGACATCAGTTCTGAGACTGTTACTGTACGCTCAATACTATACACTGGATATCGCTGAAATACTCGACGCCAATAATACTATATGACTAATATAGGTACCTGGATCATGTTCTCCGTCTCCCTGGAGCTGCCGTCTCTGAGATACGCTGCCTTGTACTCAAGTACCAATATGTGAAGCATGAATATATGGAGAGTGATTTTGTGATGACAAACTAATACTAATGTATCGCTGTCTTTAGTATTTTGATGTCCACTTTCATTTAATTATAAGCATTTACGTTTGGTAAATGCTGTCAGCAGAGGAATATAAAGTAAGGACGCATTCCATGGTCCTGCGCGGGAAGGTGCGCGGGAACCCTGGCCACAAAATTACTTGGCGGGGCTGGCATTTTAAACCCGGTTATTAAGAAAACTAAAATTTTAATCAGCCTGGGGTCAATAGGATTCCGTTACAATACTTACATGTGCAGGTTTTTGTCAGACTTTTTTGAGATGCTTACAGTGTATCTTAGGTATTTTTAATTCTATGTTTCTAGTACACAAAATATTTTTAGTTCGTATTATTTTAGTTTTGCCTATACAATTATAGAGTAGACTACTTTAATTTAACTAAGCATCTGAAATAACTTGTCATAAATTTACACGTTTGAACACGTTTTCTATCCCGATATATTGGTTTTGGAGATATTACATTCAGACCACATGATCTAGAAACTATTTTTTTATTAGTAGCATAAGTACTTCCTAAGTGAAGTAATAGGTATACATTCAAAACTTATTTGATAAAACAGAAATAAATAAAAAAAACTGAAATAAGACGTGGAATATTATAAGAACACATCTATGAAATAGATATTTCGACTCTTTCAAATTCTTCTTCCGTTAAAATACGACAAGCCATGCCAAGAACAGGCTACAAAGCAAGTCATACATTTTAAACGATACTTGAATCGAACATACATAAAATAATATCAATATCCAGTAGGTACAAAGGTTGCATACGAATAAAACTGCCCTACTTTTCTCGTAAAATTCTACCGATCCATCTTTTATGACAAAAAATATTTTTAAACATATTTTATTCATGCGTATGAATTTACTCTTTTCGGCATATATTTTACACTTTGGCAACAATTTCTGTTAACGTCACGTGTTAATATGTAAAATATCATAAATATTTTGTTTTCAATTTCGATATTGAACCTTTGCAAAGGGATTCTTTTATTGAATTCGTCACGCACTGGACATAACTGTCATACAAACATTTTAAGGGGTGAATAACCCTTCAGTGAGTTGGGCACCGTCATTCGTGATCCCAATTTGTTGAATAAATTGTTAATTATGATACGGACATGTCATCTTAAACTTTGAGGGTATGAGACTCAATTCACTGAGTGACTATTAAGGTCACTGACCTGGGATGATCATGGTCAACGCTTTATAGGGACACATTCCGATAAATGTAATGTTTAGTTTCATAGTTGTAATATTTTGGCTAAGGTCGTGTCAATATTGATATCAATCCTGCCCTTCCTGTTATAAGCTGCTAATTTCATTTTGTTTATTTTTACATCATAAGAGCGAATTCATAGCAAATAATTTTGTACATAAGAAACTCAGACGTCTTTGAAAGTACTTGAAATTATGATAGCAAGGATCAGTCAGGATATTTTTAAGCTTTAAAAACCGCAGAAATAAATTATTATACCATTCAATATTATGTTAATTATATTGTAAGCATGGTCTCTACTTAATTTTTAAAATGAGCACTCGTCCGTTACAAATTTGAAACATTTGATGGAAAATACATTAATGTTTGTAACATTCTAAGTATTAACAGATCACTACTTTATTACTAAGCATAGATTTGTCACTTGAATATGACAGGTATATTTATTTTGAGATCATATGCCCGCTATTTAAAATTAATCGGACGATCTTCCAAAATAATTATGCATTAGGTAAATTTAAATTTTCAAATATACATAACCGCGATATTTCAAAACTGTCTGGCCAGCAATTATGTTTAATTATTTCCACCGGGAGATTTATGTGGCGTTAAGTGTCAACGTCAATATGGTCGGCGACGGGGTGAAAATAACTTGCAATTTATTCGACCCGAACTAGCGACCGTATTCTGAGCGCCTAACGTCGGGATGGGGGCAAATGTATAAAACGCCAGGACATATTGTTTGACGGTTTATTTAAAGGATTGGTTGGATTGGTGGTGTGTGTTCTGCCATAGCCAATTACAAACAGTTCTATGAAATGATTATTGAGTTAAGGCATTTGTTAGTCGTAGAACAGCTATTTGGACTTAATGAAGTGATCCGACAGAGAACCAAGGTAATCGACATAGCTCAAAAAAATTGATTAATTTTAAGATGTGTTCCGGTCGGGAAAACCAAAGCAAATCTTTGTGTGAACACAATTCTATCTGTGTCTGCGTGTAATTTATCAATAATATATTATAATGATAAGTTAAAGTGCATTTTATTATTTGTAACTAACTTAAACAAAATACTGGCTCCGTGGTCCAGCGTCATAGGGTATGCAACTGCTGATCGGAGGTTCCGGGTTGGTTTCCCGGGTCGGGCTAAAGTGTTACCGGGTTTTTCCTAATTCTCAGTAGCAGCACGGAGTCTGGTGATGTGCCGGGTAACGGCAATAGGCTCGCCCCCTATTATGTGAGTCCTAAAAATCATGGCGAAATGTGCGTGTAATATTACACCTCTGCCTACCCCTTCGGGGATACAGGCGAGAGTCTATAAAAAATTGCAAAATATAAGTAGTTAGTAATATCTTTCGTAAATATTCTAAGCTTTGCAGTACTTGGATGACGAAAGACTAACAAAGAAGATATAATTATAAGGCAAAAAAGTGTGAATGGGACAGGAACTGGAACAGGCACAAATTATGTGTACCATATTTCCGTTTACACAAAACGCATAGCTCTTTTATTGGGCTTAGTATAAGAATGTATAATAAAATACCAAGTAATATTTTAGACTTGCCTTTAAGGTCGTTTCAGACAATTGTTAAAAATAATCTTTTACTAAAGGCATATTATAGTTTAAATGAGTATCTTGACGACAAGTACGCTTGGAAATAAATATTCTTTTATTAGGTCAATTTATTTTTATTATTAGGTCAATAGGCAGTTTAATAGTGTAGTTAATCACCGTATTCTCTTTTATGCTACATTTGCATTCTTGGTCTACTCTTTTTATTATAATTTATCGGATTTGTAAGGTGAGGGTAACTCGTGGTCATGAACTGCTAACTAATAGATTGTAAATTGCTGCAGGTTCATATACCATTACTTTTCGGAACATACTGTTCCACCATAGATTAGAACAGTCATGTTCGCGAGTTGCTTACAGCAAAAGACGTAAGTGGATGCTCCTGTTTCACCATATTCACTTTGGGAGGCTTACTAAATGAACATAATTTATTGCTTGAGTATGATATCAATAACTATTAACTTTTGCAATAGTAGATAACTCACAATGTGAAACAGTTGCAGCTCCTTACAAATATAACATGTAAAATCATTATACTGGCAGTTAAAAAGAGTGGCCACGAGATTTATTGCCCGTTCTTTCTCGTGGTTCTACCTATTGAATGGCGAACGTGGCAGTAAATGTAGAATCATCTAGTAATTAACTTTAATTTTTGACGTTCATAAGCGTCACTTTGTAGCCTAAATGAATAAATGATTTTGAGTTTGAGTTTGACCAAGGGGAAGACCTAGGCGGACGTTCTCAGACCAGATTAGAGACATCCTAAAGAAAGAACAGGTCAGAAGTACCCCAAACAGAAGAGCATGCATGAGAAACTTGATGGGAGTGACTGAAGCAAGAGAGGTATGTCAGAATCGTTGCAAATGGCGTTCCGTAGTGTCTGCCTACCCCTCTGGGAAACAGGACTGAGTCTATGTATGTATGTATGTTGCAGGACTTATCGTCCGTCGAATTTCCTCCCAGAATACAGCCGCAGGTAGTGGGAAGCCGACAGCTCCTATATTGTGAAGTGTCGGGCCAAACTTTTGTATTGATGTCAGATGTTTTTTATTAAAAGCCTCACTACCTGCCCACGGTTCCTTGCTTTTGTGTTTATAATATAATCTTATATTGCACAAATTTGCAGCAAAGGTAATATGACTGCGGGTAAAAATTGGTAAAAATGGAAATTTCGGCGGTAGGTGTAAAAATAGTTAACACATAGTCTGAATTATAAAATTTAAATTTAATTGCTTTAAAACATATTTAAACATTTTATACTATCACACCAAGTTTTATAAAGCATAAATAGTCTGTACTAACGTTGGTACAAGATACACATACCTACTTGTATGTAACTGCAATTCTGCAAGTCACACCACCTACCAGCGCTACACACTCACTGGAGTTTTACACCTCACAAGCACAACACTACCGGAATGTCTCAGTTGGCTGATATTAAGATGGCACAAGACAACCTGGAGGAGTCCTTTTCCAAAAGGATGGCGGAGTTAGAAGCGCAGCTGCAGGGAGGTCCGGCCAAGGACACTGTGGCAAAAATTGCTGAAGAGTTTCGCACATTCCGAGAGCTAATGTTTGCAATGCTCAGTCTGCTGCGCAAACAAATCAATGAATGCGCTCATAGCATTGATGCCATGGAGACAAGGCACAGGCGCAAAGCTCTCCTTTTTCACGGCATTCCTGAGGCTGAGAAGGAAGACTGCAGGTCATCTGTGTTCAAGATTGTTCAGAAGATGGAGCTGCCGAGCATAGCCATGGACTCTATACATTCATGTCACAGGATTGGGTTGTCTAATGATGGTCACCACCGGCCAATCTTAGTCTGGTTTGCAGGAGTGGACCAAAGATCTTCAGTCTGGAGGGCTAAGGCGAAATTGAAGGGTACATCCGTCTCAGTGAAGGAATTCCTGACAAAATCTAGACAGGCCATTTTCGCTAAAGCCCGCCAGCACTTTGGTATGCGGGCTTGCTGGACGCAGGACGGCGTGATCATAGTGAAGGCGCCCGATGGAGTTCGTCACAAAGTGTTCCACGCAGATGAACTGAACTCTTTGACCCAGAAGCACGCTAAGTCTGCAAGTGGCTCCTCATCTCAGGGCAAGAATGTCAACAAGTCACGTAAATAGCTATCATTTAATGTTTACAACTACTCTTATCTCGAGACTTCCTCTTTCTTTATATTTTCTGTCTACTGTAGTTTATTATGCTGTTTCTTCTTATTATTTCCGTTACCCACTTTCTTGTTTCTTTGTTATTGATAAGTTGATAACATAAGTAATAATTATTTTATTTCACCGCACGGTAAATTATTGGCTGTCAAAGTGACGTTGTCAATTGTATTTGTAAATGTCAAATAGAAATTATTGTTGCGTTCGGAAACAGCATTCAATATTTTTTTGTTTTTGTAAGCTGGCGGGTGGTGCTGGGTTACTCGTATTGTATTGAAGTATTATTAAGGTAGTTTAATTCTTGATATTTCGGTTATTTATATTTATATATTTATTTTTATATTTTATCTATGAATGCCATTGATGATACGTATTGGTCTGCCGACGAAACAGCCGCTTCTTCCGACAATGATAGTTTCTCTTCTGCTGATGGTGCCTTGAGTGATTGTTTAAGACTTTCGTTTACCCAACAATCTCGAATGACGCTGAACATTTGTCACCTAAATGCTCAAAGTATACCGAGCCACTTCAGTGACTTACTGGATCTTGTGGCGGATGTCAATGTACATGCCGTCCTGATTTCGGAGAGTTGGCTGAAACCTACTCTTCTTTCAACTTCTTTCTCCCTCCCCGGCTTCATTCTAATACGGAATGACCGAGTTGGGAGGAGAGGTGGTGGGGTTGCAGTCTATCTCCGCAGTATTTTTCCTTTTAAAATCCTTGAATCTTCTAATCCCGCCTCTTCGCCTGCTGAGTACTTATTCCTTGAGGTTGACGTCAGGGGAGCGAAAGCTGTTCTTGGCGTCGTCTATTGTCCCCCTACTGTCGATTATTTCTCCAGTCTCGAACCGATTCTGGAATCTATAGGGTCACAGTATGAACATCACGTCATCATGGGCGATTTTAACACCGATCTTCTTTCTCCTTCCTCTAGTCGTTCCAGTAAACTCCTTGACATTATCGAGTCAGCCAGCCTCCACGTTATGCCATTACAGGCCACACATCACAATAGCAATGGGGTGGACACGTGGCTTGACTTGATCCTTACGTCCAATCCTTCCCTAGTGACATCTCACGGTCAACATCCTGCTCCTGGTTTTTCCCGCCATGACCTTATTTTCCTTACTTACCGCTTAAAACCTCCTAAATCCTCTCCTAAAGTCCGGTACATGCGTTGTTTTGGTCGTATGGATGTTACTAAACTCGGTCAGGATGCTTCAAAGCTGAATTGGGACAACATGTTTTCTGCCTCCACTGTAGATGATAAAGTAAATGTTTTCAACAGCACTATTTGTCGTCTATACGATGTACATGCACCGGTAAGGCGCGTGAAACTAAAGCATCCCCCAGCACCCTGGCTTACAGCGGGTGTTCGAATGGCAATGCGCCGTAGGGATCGGGCGTTTAGGAGATATAAACGGGACCGGTGCGAGGAAAACTGGGTGCTTTTCAAATCTGCAAGGAATCGGTGTAATCAGATGGTGCGAAATGCCAAACGCCGACACATTCTTAACAACATTACTTCTACATCGCCTGCCAATATTTGGAAGTTCCTTGGAACTCTTGGTATTGGTAGGCAGCAACGGTGTGACTTCCGTCTGACACTTGGTTTGGATGATATTAACCAATATTTCACCACTTCCACTCCTTTGGATCACCAGACCAAGTGTCTGACAGTTAACTACTTAAATAATTTACCCCAAATTGACATTGAATCTTTCCAATTTTCTCCAGAGTCTTCAGGTGATATCAAAAGGATAATCCTTTCCATAAAATCTAATGCCGTGGGTTATGACAACATCAGCCGCCGTATGGTCATTACCATCTTGGACCAACTCCTGCCGGCGATCACCCACGTCATTAATTTTTCCCTTGAGTCTGGTTCCTTTCCGTCCTTGTGGGGCAAAGCCCACGTTATCCCTCTTGCCAAAATCTCCAATCCTTCTCTTCCCAACCATTTTCGACCCATATCCATTCTTCCTTTCCTCTCTAAAGTGCTAGAAGCCTGTGTCCATAAACAGTTGAGTCGGTTTATACATCGTCATAACCTGTTGAGTCAATATCAATCTGGATTCAGACCTGGCCATAGCACTACTTCCACTCTCCTCAAAGTGACTGGCGATATTCGAGAGGGCATTGAAAACTCTAAAGTTACGATTTTGGTTTTAATTGATTTCTCCAATGCCTTCAATACCGTCAGTCACGACCTCCTTTTATCCGTCCTCTCCTATCTTAAGGTTTCACCTGGGGCTCTGGATTGGTTCTCAACATATCTTCGGGGACGTCAGCAGTCGGTACACCTTGATGAGTCTTACTCAAGATGGGCTGACATTGAAGCTGGTGTCCCTCAAGGCGGTATTCTCTCTCCCTTGTTATTTTCCATATTTATAAATCTCATAACTAAAAATCTTCAGTGTTCTCACCATTTGTATGCCGACGACTTGCAGATATATACCCAGGTAAATGTAGAGTCGCTGTCTACGGCAATCGACATGATTAACAGGGATCTGGCTGAGATACATGATTGGACTACAAGGTTCGGGCTGACTGTAAACCCGAATAAAAGTCAGGCCATTATTTTGGGCAGCCAAGGCTTGTTAAGAAAATTTGACACAACCCATTTTCCAATCATTACATACAACGGCACGGCCATAGATTGGTACCCGGTTGTTAAAAATCTAGGGCTGCATATGGATGCCACCCTTAATTGGCGAACTCAAGTGACCCAGGTGAGTCAAAAGGTCACCGGCACCCTACGGACTCTTTACCGCCTCAAGAACTTGCTGCCATCCAAGACCAAGACAATGCTTGTGCAGACTTTGATTTTCCCGTTAATCGACTATGGTGATGTATGCTACTATGACCTGAATGCAGATCTTCTCAACAAACTCGACCGTCTTCTCAATAACTGCATTCGATTCGTTTTCAATCTTCGCAAGTATGACCATGTGTCTGCTTACCGTTCCCAATTGAAATGGCTTCCTATCCGTCATCGTCGCAGTTTGCGTGCTCTCACTACCCTCTTTTCTATTCTTATGTCTCCTTCATCCCCAAATTATTTAACCTGTCATTTTCAATATCTGTGTTCCAACCATGACCGCAATTTGCGATCGTCTAATAATCTTCTTCTTACTGTCCCTTCTCATAACACATCTCTTATTCACTCTTCCTTTCTCGTTCAGTCCACTCTCCTCTGGAATGCCCTCCCTCTAGAAATCAGGACGTGCAAAACGAAGTACAAATTTAAGGCGAAGGTAAAGGAGCTTTTGTTGGCAAGACCAGCGGATGTGTCATAGGATCTGTATATTCATTTCTACTCACATTATTACTTTGCTATTGTATGTACCTACTGTATTGTATTTGTGTATGGCTTTACGTATTCTTCCTTTAATTCTTATATGTATATATTGTTTATTATATATCGTATATATCGTATTTAGGTAGTATAATTATATGTGTATATATTTATTTATATATGTATGTATAGTGTATACATGTATATTTATTTAAGAATTATATTATATTATTATACCTATATTATAATTATAGTAAGTATTTAATACACCTACTACGTTTCTCAGCACCGCTCAAAGGTAGACTGGCGGATAATGCCCAAGGCATTAAGTCAACCTGTACACAGTTCAGTGTATAAATAAATAAATAAATAAATAAATAAATAAAAACTATTGGTATTATTTACTTATTAAAAGTATGCAATATTCTGCTGCCATGATACTATTGTTCCACTTCTCATAATATATCAAAACCGTATCAATTATTGTAGTTTGGGATGATAATCGTATTAGTTTTTAAATTAAATAAATTTTATATTTTAGACATTGCAATTTCAAAATTGTTAAGTGGTTAGTGACTCTTAGTAAAGAAGGACGGAGGTCGTAGATTCTATTCCGAGCTAGGACACATTTTGTGTGAGAGATACGAGATTATTCTTTCTGTTTGTAGGCGTATTTAATCCATAATATGAAATTCGTATTTACCATATAACGGGCGCAGCCTAATTTTAGATCTGATGTCCATCTATGGAATGTCTGACTATATTAAAAAACTTGCCGATTGCATGTCAAGCCAGTCACAACGTAGGGTTTCGTAGTAGCATTTACCTAATGTCTTAAGGATAAAATAAAGACTTGTAGTGTACTACGTTAATACAATTTATTAGAATTCAAAGCTTCATATAAACTGTTTAGTAAATTTCTGAAAATTCTTGTACAAATTTATGAAGCAGTTTTTTTTCGAGTCAAATTTCAGCTTTCTACAGCTAATTGTTTCTGTGTAAAGCCGCGGAGAGCCATCAAGTAATTCTATTGGGCGAATCCAAGATTTAGTTATTCGAGATCGCGTGATTACGGCATTACGATATTCGTTGTAACGTGCATTCGTTGTCATGTGCTTTGTGGTAGTGAGATTACGGCGACGACGTGGTATTCGGTGTTCCATTTTCGGTTTCACGTATCGCACCCCGGACGGACACTATAATGGTTCTTTGTAATTTACTACGGAATCCTAAAAAACACAATAGCCTACAGCAATACAAGCTCTAAAATATGAATCGTTTGCATAATGCGCACTATTTCGTGTCAAGCATAAATCAGAATTACATAAAACGGCACAACCGAACGCGGTACACCTTCCCCTAGCTAATTACTGCCGGGTTCACGACACATACGATGCAAATATTAAAAATTTCATAGCAGAACTTGACACACCCTCGAGGCCATAAAACGCCAACTTTCACATTCATGGTGATGAGAACCTGGTCGAGTTCAACGCCAAGAAAACACAGGTGTGCGCATTCTCAGCCAAGGTATCTCTATTCCTTCCCCATCCCTCTCTTCTGGACACTCCACTACCGATTCAAGACAGCCTCAATATCCTGGGTATGGACACACGCAGAAATCTCAACCAGAAGAACTACACCGAGGGTGTCATCAAATCCGCATCTCGGAAACTCGGAGTCCTGAACAAGGTGAGGAGGTTTTTCACGCCGGAGCAGTTGTGTCTGTTATACAAGACCCAGGTTCGCTGCCGCGTGGAATACTGCTCTCACCTTTGGAATGGTTCCGCTCAGTACTTATTGGACGCTCGATAGGTTGCAGCGGCGTGCTGTCCGTATCATCGGGGATCCAGAGGCCACTAAGACACTTGAGTCACTGCAATTACACAGAGACGTGGCCTCAATCGCTGTCTTCTACCGCATCTATCACGGTGAGTGCTCCGAACAGCTCTTTCAACTAATCCCACCCTCTCCTTTCCTAACCCGAACGACACGTGCTGGGTTGAGGTGCCACTCTTACACGGCAGAACAGATACCGTCACGCACCAAACGGTTCGGCGCCTCTTATCTCTGCCGTACCATTAAGATGTGGAACTCTTTACCAGTCCACGTGTTTCCCTCCACTTATGATCCCGGGTCCTTTAAGCGGGGCGTGAAAAAGCTTTACTCAAGGCCGTCAAGGTGAGGGCCATCATGCCATAATGCCATGCTGGCTGCTGGGATGATGGCCATCACTATGGGACTTCACTGACTGCTTAACATCAGGCAGCATAAAGTCAATTTGTACGGCAGAAAAAAAAATGCAGATGCAGCGAAAAATAATAAAACTGCAAGTAGTTTTAAATCATAGTTTTATTTATCTTAAGCGCGAACATGACGAAATAGTGTTATAATGTTTTAAGAAGAAGTTCTATGTTACATTCTATATGTTACTTTGTTTTGCCCACGACTTCGAATTTGGTTTCTGTTACGTAGATATGACTTAATAAGTTGTAAAGCGTTGCCTCTGATATCGTATTTATCTAATTTTCTAAATAACATATCATGACTTACATGGTCGAAAGCCTTCGACAGGTCCATGAAAAGACCTACAGTTGGTATCCTATTATCAATGTTATTAATAACTTTTTCAAGTAATTTATAGACACCCATATTCGTATCAATATTTTTCCGAAAACCGTATTGTTCTTCGGCTAAAATATTCTGACTTGATTACTTTGGTTGTAATATCGTCATATCCGGAACTGTTTGTATTGTTTAATGAATTAATTATTTTAATAATGTCATGTGCTATAGTTGGAGTCATAAAACTTGATTTAAAATTGCTATTCATATAATTAGTTATGTTATTATTATTCTTTATGTCATATAAAATGTCACTGGATTGATCAATAAAGTAATAATTAAATGTCTGAGCAATGTCAAGGGGTTTATTTATTATTTTATTGTTTAAATTAATTGAAGGAATAGTTTCTATTGGTTGATTGAACTTGCATCTATTAATAATACGCCAGGCGGCTTTATATTTATTTTTTGCGTTATTTATAATGTAAATATTTTTGCATTTTTGTCATACGGATTATAGTTTTAAATATTTTAGAATAGATTTGGAACATTTTTTTGTTATCTGCAGTAGAGCATTTTCTGTAGCTCCATAACATATCTCGCTTCAGCTTACAAAATTTTTTCAGACCTTTGGTAATCCAGTTTTGCCTTTTTTCTGTATACATCTTTATTCTTTTCCGTGGGAAACACAAATCATAGAATAGTTTAAATAAGTCATAAAACTCATTAGAACAATTGTAGATATTACTAAAGGTTAAACATTTTAGCAATTTTTAAACTTCAAAATATTTTCTTGACAATAGTCACGTCTGTAAATAAACCAGTAAGGAAATATACAAGATTTTCCTACCGGACATTTTAGTATTTGCGCAGTATGATCAGATATTGCTAACTCAGTGACTTCGCATTTGCTGCCTCTGATGTTAAATATTATATTATCTATGCAAGTACCGCTAATCATACGCGTTGTTGTTCGCACATCTGCTAATAAATTATAACTACTTAACAAATTTTCGAAATCCTGTGAAAACCTACTATTTCTTGAAATGTCTATATTGAAGTCCCCTCATATTATTTTCTTGCCTTTTGTTTTTAAACAATGTTCATTTAGTATCATGCTTAAATTATATAAGAACCTAGATGTGTCACAGTGTTTATACCTCGGTAGTCTGTAAATACATATTATTTTAATTTTATGTGTAACTAATTGTATAGCACAACATTCAAAAGGGTTGGGTATACTTCATTTAACTAAATTAATTTTTACATATGTATGGTAATTCTTTACCAATATGCATGAACCCCCCTTTCTATTGTCTCTGGAGTAACATGCGGCAAGTGTGTAGTTGGGTATATTTAGATGGCTACGGTCACACTTTAACATGTTGTGTTCAGTCATGCAAACAATATCCACAGATTTACCTGCGTCAGTCAATTCATTTAAATGGACACTTATTAAGTCCGATTTATTAATCAAACCATTAACATTTTGATATAATACATATAAATGATTATACACGAAAAAAATTCATATGTTCTTTATCATTCTCATTACTTACTAAGGAAACGTTAATATCATCTGAAATTATTTTATTATCATTTGAATAAGGTTCCAGAGTAAAATCACAAGACTCTGTTTCAGTAGAACTATCTTTAAGAGGAGTGGTTTTTGTCGTAGCCAACTTTTTAGAAATAGTCATATAATTTGCAAATCTTATTTTGTAGTCTAGTCGTAATATTTCCTTCAATAATGATCTACATAAATTTATTGAGAACCAATGCTTGTTTGGAATAAATCTACTGTAACTCATTTCAACATACGTTACATTTTTAAGTCTAGTACAAGCATGTCTAAGCATATAATTTAACTTTTGTGTGTTTAAGCACCTATTAAATGGAATTTCTGATATCAAAACGTTAGTATTATTAATATTTGACAAACATGTAATTAAATCTATCTGATAGTCATAAGGATTAGTATCGTTAGTGCCACTTAAAATTACCACATAATCGTTCATAGTCAAGTTTTTAATTTCACTTGTACAACAAACAACGTCTTTCGTCCTTGCTCCCGGCTTACATATGGAAGTTCCTAGAAGTGCTTGTAAATGTTTTTGAATATTTTTCCCTTGGTCATCCGAAATTATAAGGACCTTTTTATACTTGTTTAATCCTATTGGTGGTTCAGCTTGATTCAAGTTCTTTCGCCTTGATAGTCGTTTACATGTCATACTATTACTATCTGGGTGTGTACCATTACATATTATACTGTCAACCTGTTATGTAAAATCTTTTGTCGTATTATTGTTTAAAATGTTTGAATCGATTTCATTTATGATTTCATTTGAACTGTTATTTGTTATATTGTGTTGCTGGGTAGAAGTTTCTAAGGTAGCAGATATATTTATATTTTGTGCGGGTGATTCTGATGATATTATTGAACGTCGACGATTACTTTCATAGAGTTTGTACAGACTCACGTTTGTGTGGCTTACAATATGAATAAAAATAATGAATAAGAGAAAATTGAATGTTTAATACATTACTATTAAATATAATAGGTACAGTTGAATATCATGCATATAACATTATTCAGCTATCATTTACTGCAACAAAACTACCAACCACTCTTCAATCAAAACCTTAAAAATATATCACTCATCACCCTACTTACTACAAAATGATCCTTCACGAAAAAAAGTTTATACGAAACAGGCGTTAACAAGTCGTGATTAATTAATCCTTTATTGTTAACACATAGGGCCCCAACAAACACGAGCTATGTTCCGATTTGTTACCTGTAATAAACGGTTTTTTTCCTATAGTTAAATGTACCGAACAGTGTCAGTGATTGGATAAAAAATGGTAGCAGGCGCTCGTGGAAATATTTTGCGGAAAATGTTGCGATTTCGGTGTTTGTAACATTTATAACAATGTGAGGAGTAACTGCGGTTTTCTTGGACGTGTGACTCCGTTAAAGATATCTACCTACAGATTCAGTTGATTGAATCTGGCGTTACTTGGCTGAACTCCATTGTAAACTAACAGAAGGAAAGAGGAACCCACCACGCACTCTCGGATTGCCCACCCCAACTATTGCAATAGAAAAAGATTGACAATACCGAACTACTCTAAAGACAAAGGATAATGAATATATGGAATAATGCGGAAATGGGTTTCAGGAAAATACCTGACGTGCAGTATCCCGCTCTATGCGCCGACTATGCTTCGACACGTGTTTCGCCTCTCCACGAGGCATCCTCAGGACCGATGGGCAACGACTGAGCAGTCTATGGCTCAGTCATTGCCCATCGGTATTAATTTTATTTTGAGGTCCATAAGTGACATTTCTGACGACGTCTGCCAACCCACATTTGGCCAGCGTGGTGGACTATGACCTTACCCTTCTCATAATGGGAAGAGGCCCGAGCCCAGCAGTGGGACAGTATAAAGGGCTGATGATGAAGTGACACTTTCCAAACAAAATATATTTGAATTGACATAAAAATCCCCATCACAGCTTGTTAGGCTTGGGTATTTGGTTTACTTTTTAATGAATAGAAGGCTGCAATGCTTGAAATTGTCTACTGAAGACTGATGTCTTAGCTTGGTGCCGTACTGAATAAAATTGTCTTCTGCACTTCTTATACTACAAGACTAAAATAAGTCAACTAAAGTAAATAATTGTAATCCTGAACATTAAAGACAGCTATAAGCAATATCGATCTTATAACTACTGTAGGTAATAAAGAAACTAGCCTTGCTAATAAACTGGTATATTTTTGCAGTAAAATTCCTAGATTATCATCTATCTTCATTACAAATAGCTCGGCCAGCAGTATTTTAGCAAGACTTGAGTTCGAAACCTATTCTAATTATCATTAAGACACTTAGTCTATTTACGTAAACACAAAAGTTCTTAAAATACATGAAATCTAGCTAACAAGTTGAGTGTTTAGTTCTCGAAGTTATATTTTAGGAACATATATTTTAGATTGAATATTTTTTCAATCATCTAGAACCACCTTTTCGGTCGGTCTTACTCGTGATGAAGTATTTTCGGTTCTTTTCATCTCAGTTTAATATCGTATTTCCGGGTATTCACATATATTTTACACTAGTTTTCTCATATAGCGCGCAGGGAAATGACAAAATGGATGTTATCTGACAAATAGGACAAAGACCTAGAAGGTAGCTTAACTCGGTGTCTGAAGAACTGCATATCCTGGTATTATAAGATCCTTTTTAACTACATGGGTATCAATGCAAATCCCATAGCAAAAAAAAATCAGCTGCCAGGAATAGCCCGTCTTTATGGTGAACTGAGCAGCCACTCCAGAGCGCCGAGGAACATGGGGTGTAGCAAGAAAGATATTTTGAAGGTGAAATAAAGTAAGCTGAGAACTAAATTCACTCCAACCTTAATATAGACTTAGCACTTTTTTGAACAGTGCTTTTCCGTAGTAGATGGACTCTTCATCAATGAGAACAAAACAATTTGAGGACGAGGTACTTCTTTAAAACACATGTATATCATCACTTTTATTGAATAAGCATTCACAAACTGTACTACTTCTTTGATTACATAGTTAAGAGTGGCCTTACGTATACGAAATATACGAAATAAAATCCCTTGAATACGAAATAAAATCGTTGAAAGGGAGTCAAAATAAATTTGCCTAAGTAATTTGTCTCAAGTGGGAATTCTAGGCTAGGTTATTGGCGGGAATAACAATGACCTTGTTATATAGATACTCAGATTTCTACGTACAAAGGTATTTGTCACAGGCAGTTAGCTCTCGAGTCTTGTTTTATAGTTTCAGCCAGTGGCGTAGCGTGGGGGGGGCCGGGGGGGCCATGGCCCCGGGCGGCACATTTAAGGGGGCGGCAAAAGACGCCGCGAAAAAAAAACTAATTTTTAAATATTTGGCGCGCGTACTGACACGATCCCAGTAGGATCGAGCGGCGGCGCGGGCGCAGTAGAAAGAACAACAATCGAAAACAAAATCATCATGATTTTCATTACGTGAAGACTTGCTTGTGTCCGTTTATTAATTCTTGAATAGGTTGCAATATTCCGGTGATCTGCGAGCCTGTTATGAGTAATTAATAAATCCATATGTCAGTGCCGAGCCGCCCCTGTGTGCGATGTGTGCCGCCCCTATTGCCATGGCGCAACTGGCGCACATAGGCGCCAGGCCAATTGGGGCGACGCGTGCCAGATAAAATAATACAATAGTTGATAAAATAAATGTAGTTGAATTGGGAAGGAAGCAGGTACAGGTCTCCTAACGCAATAGTCACATCTGCGGTTTAGCTATACGCTATTTGAACTTTGACTCCAATATTTATTATATTTGCGTTAAAATCAAAGCCATTTATTTCATGTACTACAAACGCCTTCTGCTAATTTTTGGACGCAACAGCCCCAATTCCCGGCAGCTTCGTTATTCCCGGCCAAGGACGTGGCGTCGGGTACGGCGGTGCACGTGTTCTGTAAGACTATCGGGTTACAGTAGGCTACCAAAATCATACATACATACATACATAGACTCACGCCTGTTTCCCCGAAGGGGTAGGCAGAGGCACATTAAACGCCCACTTTTCGCCAGTGTTTTGATCCCACGTAATAGGTGGCGAGCCTATTGCCGCTTATTGGGACATTTTGTTTGCCAGAGCCTCGTCCGTTGATCGGCAGGTGCACCACTTGCAGGTGAGGTTGGCTTGGGACCCTAAGTTCTTGGTGGGAACCCTATGCACCCTACCAAAATCAATTATACAGTATACCTTGCGTCTTACAACGAATATAATCTACGGCAAAAGAACACCACACCCAGCCTAAGATAGAATTAAATCACATAACGTGGCACACACTGGGGTTATCAGAAGTCCGATGACAGAGGGAAGGACATGGTAACTCTAGAGTTAGGTGACTTTTGCTACCATCGAGAAGGCGACCTACTCTTGGGGTGGCCTCGCTTGTCTGGTTAGGAGGATCAGTTTGTGGAAGTCGGTAGTGTGTCGACCCGGGTAGCGTAGGTACCTCGTACTTAAACTCACCAATAAGGGCGGTCTAAAGGTGATGATTCAAGTATATGCGCGCAACTCAACTCACCCAAACGAGATGGCTGAGGAAATGTACCAGGACACTGTTAAGGCAATAAGTACCTGGTAAGACCAAAGCTCAGTACTTCAACGCGAAAGTGGAAGTACAAGAACGCGGCGAAACGAACATTGGAGGCCACGGGCGCGGCGTGGGGTACGAGAATCATATGGCCGAATGGCTATGGATTCTCGAAGACGTTGAAAGGTTTTATCGACACTTGTTTACCTCGCGGGCACAGACCGACGACCACAGTTCCCTACTGACGCACCACTACTCCGAGGCCGTCCCGAATGTCGAACAGAGTGAGGTGTGGTCGGCTCTTAGAAAGAACAAAGCATCTAGTGATGACGGAAATTCATCGACATTTAACTTATTAAAATCCTTTAAGCCGTCTAGGCCTAGACTAAGCTATACATATATTGCAGCAGAGAAACGGCCGCTGCCGTGCGCGACTAAGCCACGTTTTGTCATAAAATTATACCGTAAGCTCTATGATATTCGAGCAAGTGAGACGAATCAAATGACAACATTTATTTTTTAATCCTTTAAGCCTTTCAGCGTGTAAAGCCAAACTAAAGGACATACTAATAAATACAAACATACCAAAACCCAAAAAACGTTATACTTTTGCAGAAACATTGGGGTAAAAAGGGGACGGCGAATTGCCGAACGGCCCCGGGCGGCAGAAACGCACGCTACGCCACTGGTTTCAGCGTAATATTATAACAGTTTGACGAGATCATATAGAAAAATGCCTCCGTGGTCCAGTGGATAGCGTAACCTTCTGCTGATCTAAGTTGCCGTGTGCTGGTTCCGAGTTCGATTCCTGGGTGGAACAAAAGTGTTACTGGCTTTTTCCGAATTCTCCCAAAAGTACCCTGTTACTGCAATAGACTCGCCCCCTATTACTACTTTACTATTACACCTCTGCCTACCCCTGCACGGATACAGGCGTGAGTCTATAAACACAAATAAAAAAAACGCATTTAACACTGTATACGATATTATTTTATTTCATATATAAATTCAGTTTAAATCTGATTTCTACACAATTCAAAGTTTCTTCTGAAATTGATGATTGAAATGAATTTACTTCCTGAAAAACATGTTTAAATTTCAAGCGAATATTTACAGTACGTCAAATTTGGATGAAATTCTCATAGATGAGTGGGAAAAATTATCAAATTTAAATTATGTGAAGACGATTTCAGTATCGTAGAATTACGTAATATGTTATTAAAATGTAAGACTCCGTTTAAGATACTGTGCGGTTTGTAAGGATAGAAGCAAATGGCGTTCTGTTGTCTCTGCCTACCCCCACGTGAAAAGGCGTGAGCATACGTAGGTATGTATGTTTAAGCTACTTCCTCTCCTATTTCACAAGATTTGTGTTGTAAGCGAACTATGACGGACCGGCTGTTTAGACGGAAGCCGGCGCCCGGAGGAGCGTGTTCACACATACACCCGGCGACCGGATGGCCAGCCCCGACCAGTGTTACCAACGTAGTAGAATTTTCACAAAATGGTGGTTTCTACGTCTGAAATTTAATACAGCGTAAATGTAAGTATAGAAATTATATTTTATTTTATGTGTTTATAGTAACACATGTAGTAGTTATACATGCAGCGTTTTTTTTAAAAATAATTTGCACTTAACGCAATAATTTGATGATATATCCAAATTATAATTTTAATTATAGTTTACAACAAACTATGGTATGCTGTTCCTCGCACTGTATTTAAACGAAGTGTACGTGTAGGTACACTGTTCGCAGTAAACTCATGCAGAACAGCTGACGCGGGATTACGTTGTCCTATGCGACGAATGGTAGATTCCTAAAATCGCAACTTTGTAGATATTGATATTTTCATATGTTCTAAATGTAATTTCAAGCAAAGCATTATTAAATGTTTGTCCAATTAATTATTCTCTTACATGTAATTATTCTATTTCAATATTAAAATTTTAAATATTTTCTCATCCAAAGGAATCCTAACACAATGCTAAGTAATCAAATTCAATTATTCATTCCATTATATTTCATGTCATTTATTTGCGATAAGCAGAATTACCTATTTCTTATACCTATCTAACATACTTCTATATTTGTGATGCTTTCTAGTGGCTCCTTTTGTATTCTATTTTTGTCAATTTGTGGATAATGCAGTGGGATGCAATATTGTAAAAATATAATATTTTTTTTTTTATGTTACATGTATATTGTAGCTGTTAATTACTCCTTTATAAATAAAATTAAAAAAAAATTAAATTTACTAATAATGTGTAACCCGATTTTTCTCACGAATTGCAAAAGCGATGGTAGCATAAATTTTTCTGTGTAGTAATTTTGTCAGTTAACATTTTATAAGAAGCCTGGTAATTAATACTGACAAAACTCAAATAATGCACCTTATAGAAACTTTATTTCATTCCGTGCCGATGTTTCATGACCGATATACCGATACATTACACTTAGTCTTCCATTTCACACAAGTATCACCTATTCATAAAAAGCACTATGTAAATTTAATATATATACAATGAAAAATACCAGAAAAACGTCAAAATCAATATGCATTTCTTCTCACTGAAGCTCAATAAACGAACCATAATATCCGTATAGCCTGTAGGTCTCGAGACGGAACGCAAATCCTTCTTGAAGCTCATTACTTGACAGAAAATGTCCTAGGTGGGAATTCTAGACCCGCCGCTCTTAGATAACAAGGTTGAAAGAAAATACTAGAAAATGAATCGTTCCTTTAAAAACTTTGAATAAAACTGTGTTTACCGCTGCGGCTTATTTGATCTTTTTTAAAGCTTTTACTGTAGTTTGAACGCGATGGTCTTAATCCACTGTTACACTGATAGCAGTAACTGTTGTTTATTCATTTGAGTCTATTTTTATATAAACTTTCTAAGGCTTTGGTGGATTGATTTAGGTGGTCACCGTTGTTAATAATGGTACTCAGTCTTGTGGGTTCGATTCCCACAAGGGACAACACTACATTGTTTGATCAAAAATTGTTCTTCCCATGTCTGGTTGCACTTTGTGTCCGTTTATTGAATGTCTGTATAGTCCACTGAGACAAGATTTATAGCGCGCTATATGTTTTTTTATAAAGTTATAATAAATCTTTGGTTTTATTTGCAATGTTGTAATTATGATCAATATAATTAATTAACTATTACATTTTAAATACAAAACATAATATAGTTAATATTTTGGCCTCTCTGCACTGATCTTACTAATTTTAAGCTCACTCTTTTTAAATAAAGCATTCATAAATATAGATTAAAAGGAAGTTCGTTTACTTTAAGAGTTTAACTGTCCATGTTGCTACAAATGGTTAACTAATTGTTATTAATGAGATGAGTGCTGGTTTTAATTCTTGCAAAAAAAGTCGGATGTTACTTAATCCGGGCTTCGGTGCTCTTTCTTTTAATTTGTGTAAAGCGGGTGTGACACAGGTAGTCAATTTGGCGGACAGAAAAAGACATGGTTCCTTAACGAAACAATTACAGCGAGATTACGTATATAGTCCGGCTCGCAAGGGACAGTGTCTTTAGTTTCTGGGACTGTCTGAAACGACATGGACAATTTCGCAGTATGATCTAAAGGAGGATTCGTTACTTTTACGAACCTTATTAAGTTTATAAAATAGTTAGAAATGTTTTATTTAAAAGTAGAATTGAAAGCGACTGCCACGCCGAAGGTCGCGGGTTCCATTCCCACTCAAGTCAGACATTTCAGTGCGTGGACATGGATGTTTCTCTTGGTCTAGGCGTTTCTATGTCTGGGTGTGTATATGTATTAAGTAAATAATTATGTATATTTACCCATAGTAAAAGTTCTGATTAGTTTGGGACCAAATATTGTTATGTGTATCATAGAGTATTATAATTTGGAACTCAAAAATATTGTATGTGAAATAACAATAAAAAAACAAAAAAATAAATAAATAAATAAATAAATAAACAATATTTATAATGAAACGTTAGAAAGTATTGACTATCGGTGTTATAAAGCGTTAAGAGGTCTTGTCGTCAATTTAATTAAAATACACCTACTAAACCTCTACAAATATGATGCTGTACGCATGACACACACACACAACAGACAAGCACTGCTCTTGATCATATCAGTATTATCTCACAGGAGGCAACATATAATCCACACATAATCCCACAACCGCGTAACAGTATTCACAAGCTTTATCATTTACCATACGGAACCACGTAAAGCTGACTCGAAGCACTCCGAGAGTTACTCCGTCCTAATTGCATCCGCAGTGACTAATTTAAAACTTGCAACTTTCTAAGATGGCATCTCTGTAATGTCACTTTAGAGGGTCATTGTCAACAATAACGTCATTTTTGTCACCACTAAATGGATGAACTTTGTTAAAAAATACTTATTAGTGTTGGTTCTTCTGATGAGCTAGTAAACACCGATAGACGGCTACGCAGAGTGTTATTGGTGACTCCTCTGGTATTGTTTGTGCCCATAATAATACGCGAAGGTAATAGGCTTGTGTCCCGTCAAAAAAAGAAATTAGCGATTGATTCGTTCCTTTATTAGATGTTAAACTGAAATACCTGACTTTTTCTTCAAAAATCGATCAGCAACATTAAGAATTACGGCTTTTTAAAACCATTTTTGAATTTGACACGAAAACGCTGTAAACCATCATGGTGGTTAAGTGATACCACAAACTCCAAAACAAAACAAACCGTGAATGAAGTCTGGTCTGATGTACCCACTTTTATTTTGTTATATTCGATTTGACAGGTAGAAAGTTTGACGTTTTAGTTGTATTTACTACTAAAACGTCAACAACATGAATGGCGGACGTACTGTTTGACGTAATGCTCTCTGATAGGTGTTCACTGTCACCATAATAAATACATTTATTTTAGTTTTAGAATCCTAAAAATAACATTAATCTTACCTTTACATAATAAATCATAAACTTTATTGATATCTTAAAATCTTAATGAATCTATAGATACTACAATCAAACCGATTTATTCTTAGTGGACACAAGCCTAGAGCTCACCATCAGGAGATAGGTCTGCTCGACATATGCCACATATTACATAAAAATACGGTGACAAGTATCTCTAGATTTTAACGTCACATGTTTATACTTAGAGACTATATATTTGAGGGCTTAAATTAGGCATGGTAATAAACTTTTTCTTAACGGCGCCTTCCGGTCACGTACATAAATGCAAAGGTATTTATTTTATTTTTAATTGTGTATGGGACTGTCAGGCAAATCGTATTATCCTAACAAACAACCTTTTGCAAAGCACTCCTAAATACGCTAAGCACTAAGAATTGGCAGGACGGTGAAAGCGCCGTGCACAGCATAATATAATTTATTTTTTGCTGGATACCTATTTCTCCTATTAATTTATTACGGGACCCTACCTCGTGCGTGTCCCGTCTAGATTTGTCTTTTTCCTAGGAACCATTATAACACACCCACCAACAAATTCACCAATTTGCGCTTCACATATCTCACGAATAGAATTCATAATAATAAGGGATGTGATCAATTAACCCGCCACTTGAACTCGCGGTAATGAGCTACTTATGTTCTCCACTTTCATAATTAATTGCCTCCTGATAAATTATTCAGTACGGAAAGCCGGAGCTATTACTAGGCGGTGTATTCTGTTGTGATCGATGATGGTACTGCGAGATTTTTTTGATGAGACTGTACAATTTTACATACATACATAAACTCACGCTTGTTTCTCGAAGAGGTAAGCAGATACTACGATTTCTGCCCGATCCCGCGGCAATTTCGTCAAAATTCCGTCTTAGTACACACCCTTACGATTCTCAAGAAACATACATGCCAAATTGCAGTTTCTCGCACAATAGCTTTGGCTGTGCGTTGTCTGTCAGTAAGATAATGACGCATAGGTACGTCATACGTAGGACATTCTTACTTCTAAAATAAAATGTCATATTTTTCGTTTTCTATTTGGCGCTTCTTTAATGATACAACAGAGGTATTTTGGCGTGGTTAGCTTGTACATGGTTAAAAACTAGGCTAGCTAAGAATGTTCTTACACCTTGGGGTAGTGAATAGATTGCTTGGATGGCGTGGAAGTTTAAGCGGTCGCCTCGCCACCTTTGGCACCACGTTTGATACAATGATAAAAAACTTTGTGTGTTTCAATGATTCCATAAAAAGTTGTTCGAGTCTAGATGTCATTAGTGTCCGATGATAGAATCTTTATGAAAAAGAAAATACTCACTTATAAAATTCTCCGCGAACCACACGGAATAAAAAAATATATCGCGAGCGAGGCTCAGAATATGACTCTCAAACATCTTAAAAGCACGTGAATGTTATAGGTAATCTAATTTGTTTCATAATTACAGAGTAATTCATTGCATCGCTGGGAATACGTAACAATTATGACCGTTGTAATAGATGTTTCACTTTGTGCGTTATGGTGCTGATACACCTGAGCATTCACTTGTAACAGAACAGCGAGCATTCGGCGTTTTTTGTTGTGTCAAACTGAACAACGAAGAGCGCCGAACATTGCTACGAACATCTTCACGATCTTTCTAGCGAACACTTTAATCAGCAAAAACGTCGAAGCAAATTTACCATCCATTCGCTAGAATGTTCGCCAGAGCGCTCGGCGGAATGCTCGCTAAAACATACTCGTTTGTTTTTCTGCTTTGTAATATTCGCAAGAATAGCCATTACAGGCGAATGTTCAAATGTAGTAGCACCATTAATTTTATTGTAGCCGAATTATGTCATTGGAGAAATAAGTAAGTTGTTATTTGGTTTTATTTATTGGCAATTTGGGTCGCGGTAGATTAGTGTAGGGACTGTTAGATAACTTAAGGCCTGTGATTGTGAAAATGGATAATAGCACATATATTATTTTGTGTAATATGAACTTTGCTTGGAATATTAGATAATAATCCACACAAGGTTATAATCCCAAACAAGGCATAGCTTGTAAAGGAAGGCTGGCTAAACAGTGGTTTAAGCGCTTGCCTCGCAGCTTGACACTGTGCCGAGTGTTATAGATTCGATACCCACACGAGACAATACTTTGTATGATCCATTACAGATGTTCATTGTGTTCTTTGATAGCATGCTTATTAAGTCCCCCATGACATAGGATTTATAACAGGCACAGCAGTCTACTTAAAAAAATAACAGCAAAATTATACCCACACACTAAACAAATACCATACTCATTACACAAACGTTTTTTCTAGTTGGAAATAGAATGTACTCAGCTTAGCATCCATGACTAAGGACGAGGAGAGACCTGTCAAAATTGCGCATGGAATAAATTTCTTGGAAAATGTGCTGTTATAATTTACGTCAGCAAGTTAGTTTGTAACTTCAGACAGTTTGAAAACTTGTAAGTGGCACATCGCCCCCACACGTGAAACCTAATGGCTAATTTGCTTTTATTTAATTGACGATGGTACATAATATATGTGGGTTTAGTACGTATCTGCTTATGCCATCTGTGTAGGTGGTTAGCTAATTATCAGAGAAAGCCCTGTGGTTGACGGCATGTCACCACCCCCTATCTTCCCGTGGGTGTCGTAGAGGCGACTAAGGGATAACACGATGCAAATACCATCTTTGCGTAGAGACGGAAAACTCGACATCAAACCTTATACGACTGCCTCGTTGGTTTTGCGGCATAAATGTGCGCGTGGGATCGGGAGGTCCCGGGTTCAATTCCTGGGTCGGGCAGTGTTATTGGGTTTTTCTGTCACGAAATTCTCAGTAGCAGCACGGAGTCTGGAAATGTGCCCGGTACGGCAATAGGCTCGCCCCTAATTGCGTGGGACTAAAGTATATCCGGTGAAAAGTGGGTGTAGAAATACACCTCTGCCTACCTCTTCGGGGTTATAGGCGTGAGACTATGTATTTATGTATGTCTGTTGACTGGAATTGGATAGTATCCTATATAAATAGATTCACTGCAGGCAGCGATAGCCGAGTATGGGTTACGAATCCACAGCGCTTACTAATGGCAATGACTCAAAGTATGTGTGTACTAAATAGTTGATAATTATCGCATGTCTCGTTCCTCGGCGAGATCGTTAATCCACTGGTTCCGACTGTCATGTTAATTTTTGTCAGTCGCTATAAAGAGACAGTACCTATCTCTAAATAAAACTGATACTGGTATTATTAATTTCTGCACGTGAAAAGTTGAGCAATATTTTTTCATAATAGTAAACGTAGGCTTTCTAAATAACTAACGAACCCCGTGGGATCTCCACCTTGTCGTGGTGGGGTGGCTCAGTAACCGTGGATTGGTCAGCCGCGGTGAAGCTAAGAGGGATCCCGGGAGAGGACGCTCCGCGTGGGCTTGGAGGGGCTTGCGCAGGATGCGTCCAACGGTGCGGGTGCGGAGGACAGTTCTGTCTGTCCCTCGCAGTGGGGTGCGGTCGCGGGAGGAGAGGTGTGTCGGTGTTGTGTTGCCGCGCGCCCTATCTCCCGCGACCAAATGGGGGTGCACCATCGTTGCGTCGCGGTGGGGCCGCAGAGGAAGAGGAGATGCGGTGTTGCGTTGCCGTCCTCCCTATCCTCTGCGGCCACTGGGTGTTTTGGCGGCGGAGCCCAACACCTTAATCCGCCGCCAAGGGGGTTTAGTTCGGGGCCCGCCTGACCATCTGGCGGGCCAATGCCCATCGGAGGGTGGCGACGAATGCTTCGGCGATGCCCTACCCTCCGACACACGGGTAAATGAGTATGTCGAGGTGGTTTTTAGTGGAAACACCACATACTCCGGCTCTCATTTCCCCCAAGAGTCGGAGATCCGAAGGGATTTTCCACCTCGGAAAACAAAAAAAAAAGAAAGAATCCAATCATACGCCTAGCGATTTGAAATAACGAACCAGTTTTTCATAAACGCGTTTCGATTGCCTCAGCAGATTTTGCCAGGTTGATATGGCGTGCAGATGGGTTAGGACCAAATTTTTGACGGATTCAGATAGACTGTGGTGTCCGGTTCATAAGTGACCAAACTTAGCGTACTTTACATGCTTTAAAACAATGTTGGACATTTGCTAAATGTTATCTATATGTATTGTTAACAGTCTCACTAATCAAGTAACAAAATTAAAGCATAATTTTCTCAAAAAAAATTTAAAACCAAGCTAGGTGTTTTTTTGCGCCATACAAACTACGCATGTCCTTGTTTGACTACCTATGAATATTATTGTCGCTGCTTGTTTTTAACGTGAGCTACCTTTTATCTTTTAATATTATTACAGCCTTATAAACACCAGCTATCGTTTTTATAAGCATTCGCAAAATAAACATTGTTATTCTAGTTTTAACAAATAATTTTATAAACGTCCCAAAATTGTTTCCGTTGTAACACTCCTGTTGTGCGACACCATAATTTCGGAACTAAAAAACCTACTGTGGAATTTTCTTGATTATTTAGTAGTGCAATATCGGTTTCAAGTGCTGGCAACAAAATCGGGATAAACCGCCATGTTGTTTAATTGTCATTACGCATTTTGTGTTTGTCATCTGCACGTGTCGCTAAGATTTTCGGACTTAAGGTGAGTAAATTATTAATATTTTTTATGATTTTCTAGATATAGAATTATATTTATAAAGCCTCTTTAACTTATTTTTCGAAAGGCATGTCGAAATTTTCGATTCTTAGTTAAATTTGTGAAATATGGCAACTTTTAGGTTACGTCGTGATAAAATTTTATTCCATTGTGAGATTTGTGACACGAAATTGTGCGACGTGTCACAAGGGAAATTTCTAAAGCTATGTTTACAATAATTCAACTCCATTTAGCTACCTACAAGTATGATTCGAATTATTGCTTAAATATTAATCATTATTTTTACCTTACTATGCCGAAGCTCAAAAGGAGGGTAATGGTTTTAATTGGTACGTTTTTATGCCTGTCTGTATTTTACCTCCTAGATGCTATATTATATAAACATCATTAGATCCGCGGCTGTTCCGCGAGTGACACTGGCTGTTAATATAACACTCATGGAATGAAGTGTGTATTTTAATAAATTACTTATAAATATAATAATTTTTTTGCCAGATCTTTGTCAAACTATATTTTCTTGTATTTTCCGCTTTCCTTAAACCTCTTTAATGTTTTATTAGTAAATTGAAAATACCTAGGTACTTTTGAGCATGTTGTTGTAAAAGTGTTTTTTGATCTACTCCTTAAGAGCATGAGTCATTCTGATAGGTTTTCTCATTAATTTCTCACAAAAGGTCACTTTTGTGAGCTAACACGTTTTAGCCAAGATGTTTTGCAGACCTTGTTTCTTTTTTTCAGATGCCTTTATCATCGGCAGAAAAAGTCACAAGTACCGAGAAAAACTAAAACAAGAAAATCCAGAAAAAAATTATAAATATTATTTGTACGGCTGTAATTTTTTTGTTATTTTATTAAATATTTCTTGATTTTTTTATAATTTTTATTTATTCCACTTACCTACCTAAAATCTTAAGACCATATACACACACCCTAACAATTCCACTGTGCTACATTTATTTTCCAATGTGACACATTCCGTTGTGATTTCCGTTGTGCGAATCCGTCAAAAATTTGGTCCTCAACAGGTTACAGATATACCAGAAACATTAATATGTTTCTGGTATATCTGTAACCTCATGGTTATGGAAAAAGCCCTCTGTCAAATTTATTTTATATTCTATGTCGTGCAATTATTGTAACAAACATTTATCCATCTCCACAAACTTTCACATTTATAATAGTATAGTAAGATAAAATTCCATGTGAAATGACTGTATGCACTTTCTCGCCTGTCGTTTAATTTAAGCTGTTAGAATGTCCAAGAGAATTGCGTTCAATCTCATTATTCTGTTTTATTATCGAAATATATTCGCAAATCATTCAACATCAATTTGCTTTATATCAACGCTCTTTGCTTTATACCAGTGACTCAAAACTTCGACACATTTTGCTTTATAAAAGGCAGCTTAAATATATTTTTCTATCCGTTTTAAAATTGATGTGCAAATATTGGTGTGTTTAAATACTCTTACAATAATTATTCTTCAAAATGCACACACACAGTCAAACACTTATTGTGTGATACTCGTAAAATAAGAAATCGTCAGGAATATTACCACTTAGTTAATCTAGCCGCTCGCCCCAGATACCGCTGGAAAGATGCTGTAGAGCAGGATTTGAGGGAGTTTTAAGCTGATGATTGGCGAGAAGTGGCCAAAAATTGGGTGTGGTGGCGTTCTTTCGTATTGGAAGCCAAGGCACATTTTCATAAACGCAAAATACGTCCAGAACGGAGAAATGATATTTTTTTATTCTTTCCTTATTTGCCCTGACAAGCTACAATAGCTTGTTGGCAAAATACGCTCGTTTGATTGATTACATCATAGTATGAAACTGCATAATCTGTTTCTATTTTCTATTCAAGCAAAAAGATACTTGGGTTGAAATGTTATTTGCATTGATTTAAAAACTAAAGATACGTGCGACCGAACATTTGACAGACGCAGTCACCTTACAAAAAAAATAACGCCATCTATTAAAACTTGTATGAACTACGATGTAAATCGGCATGGTCTGCTCCTAGACATAACCTTGTAAGAGCGGGGTAAGGTATTTTTCGAGGTACAAAAAAATAAATATTTATTCATTTTGGATTCGTACCTAATATTTTTTGACGTTGGTGTATCTTTAAATTTTAAGAATCAATTAAAAATAATTTTGTTAGAACATTATTTAATCTTATAGTAATAATAATAAATCTTTTCATTTCATCGGGTACAACGCCCGCCGCTTCAAAGTTATGTCGCACTTTTACGCGGCTTCGCGCCGTTTTTACCAATATGAAAGAAAATTGCTTTAAATAATGTTAGAAGTTGATTTACTACGGAATTCAATATTCGAACTGTAGATAGATCTATAGATTTTAGATTCGTTTTTGACATAAGCTCCATGCAAAATATGTCAAACACCAAATCTCAAAATCCATGTATGGATCGAATATTGCAAATGGCCGTTAATGACATGCTTTTAAGTTACCGGTGACATGAAATGTTATAATATTTTTTATTATGTTTTTGTCGTAGTTTACGCAACCTTTCACGGCACAATTGGCATTTTTGTTCACAAAATTTACGACCACTTCCGATGACAGCTGATCGCGTTCTAGTTCACTTCGTTAAAGAGAAGACCAATTTAGGACCAACTTCGAGGCGTCATTGTAACATGCGGTCCACCCAGTCCTTACGCAGTAATATAATAATATATGTCAATGGTTATTTGTCAAAATATCAGACTCTATATCTCCTCCTGTGTTTACTAATTTTCATTTACAGTTATAGGGTGTAAGGCCCTCAGTCATGTATGATTATTATTCTGATGGAAACCAGACACGACGCAAGTAAACAGAATTACACGAAGACAAAGTGTAAACCAAACCAACAATTATGTGTGAATATGCAGAGAAATGTATAATTAAAAAACATTGTTTGTACAGGACGGTATCGTTCCTGATAGCTATTTTAAGCTTTGTGGTCTATGTTACATTCCGAACTAGAATTTAAAGTAAGTGGATATTGAAAGTACCATGTAATTGAAATAGATGTGACTTCCAAAACAGGTTTTTTTATTTTATAGGAAGTAAGTAGTTTCTGTTTCTATTCTATTCTTTTTGGCGAATATATTTATTTGAAAGATATTTTATAAATAAGAAAGATATTGTGATAAGATACTTAGAGCGTAGCAGGTACCAAGTAAAATGCCTTATTTATGTTTGTTAAAATGTAACCAAACACACTAAGGATTGAACGGGAAGGACAATTATTGTTTCTCATAGAAATTGCTTTATTATTCTTATACGAGTACGTTTTTAATACGCCGTAACCAAGCAATTCATTTCGTTTGGCAATATGAATTTGTAATAAGGACTGAAACTCATCATCATCATCATCAGCCTGCTGGATACAGGCCTCTCCAATGGCATGCCAATAAGCCCGATTTTCGGCTTTTCGTGTCCAGCCGCTGCCAGCCACTTTGCGTATATCGTCACTCCACCTAGCCGGAGGGCGTCCTACACTAAGTTTGCCAAGGCACGGTCTCCACTCTAGAACACGACTACTCCAACTCCACAAATGTGGCCGGCCCACTGCCAATTCAGCTTGCTAATTCTTTGACCTATGTCGATTACCTTGGTTCTCTGTCGGATCACTTCATTACGAATTCGATCCTTCATCCTTCTATCAAATGCTAACTCTATAAAGAGACTCAAGAGAGCTGACTTGCTTACTTAGGGGGTTTAAGAAACTGGTTCTAATTTAGCCCAGACATGCTACGAATTACACCCTACCTGCTTATCTATACTATAATAAAACTGTAGAGGTGAAAAAGTCAGTACATTAAAGATATTTTGACTAAAAGTAGCTAAAAAATCTAGGAAAATGCTAAAAAGCAATACTTGATAATTTTTAGAATTTATGTCTGTCTGTCTGTCCGACGTCTTTCCCTATGTTGCTAAAGATCTCTAAAATGGCGAAAATGATTTGAGTAAAACTTACACTCATGTACAAAGGATACTCAAACCTATAAAATAGTAGATGTTACATCACAATCGGTTGAGTGGTTGACGGTGTACAGCTTGACCTCTCCTTTGTACGTAGTCCCAAGCAAAATAGGGATCATCCAAAACTGGTTACACATGTGGTCCCATCTATGATCATTGTAAGTTTGTTAGTAAAAGTATAGTTAGTCTAAATAGGTTCCTTCAAAGTGTATTATGGCTATTTACCGGACTTTAAAAAAGGAGGCGATTCTTAATTTCGTCAGTATTATTTAAACGTATTTTCGATAAATAAATTACTGGAACCGAGCATATCTATAGTTATCCTTCCGACCGATAGATGGCACTATTTTCAAATAATTTTCTACCAAAATAAATGTTTCTTGCAAAAAAGACAATAATTATGTGTCGGGTAAATATCTTTCTGTTGTTAAAAATCAATAGAGTATAATATTCGGCACTTTCATAAACAAAAAGTCTGTGTCAAAATTTATTACAATGTCCACTTAATTTAAACGGTCAATCTCATTTATTTCAAATTATTATGTTTATGTAATAGTTATATAATCATTTCATTTTATTTTAAATGATAAAAATAATGACCATAGATCCTTTTTTTAATAAATTGTCGATTAGGCCATATTATTTTCTATCTCGGTCGGTTTGTATATGTAAACATAGATGGCGTTGAGATGATATTACTTGGACTGATGTCTTTGTCGTTTCTTTTGAATATTTGATAGTTGCATGTGATTGTGTTTCTTTGATTTCTTTCGTTCGTTCGCGTTCTGTTCATATACCTACAGGTGTCTCATTATTCCCAATTTCCCACTCCTCACGTCACGTACGTGGGAATCTTTGAGCGGGAGACTGAGGCCTGAATTCAGATACCTCTTGAGTAACTCAACGGGGCTATCTTTCTTTCGGCAGGGCTGGATATTCGTAGCCCTGTGTGTATTTTCTAAATAAATCGCAGGTACAGACTTGAAACAGCTGGAATCGACCCCCGAACATGTTGTTTTTCACATGGTTAGTTATATGTGGCATGTTCACGAGTAAGCGGTAAAAATAATTTACATGTTCTATAAGAAGGTGGTAAAACAGATAATGTTGTGTAATGTAAGTATTGACTGCCTCTGTGGTCCTGCGGTAGTGTTAGCGACTGCGGATCGTGAGGTCTCGGGTTCGATTCCCGGGTCGAACAAAAAGTGATATTGGGTTTTTCTGATAGGAATTATCCAATAGAAGTTCGGAGTCAGGAAGTTGGCGGTGTCACCTCGGAAAGCACGTTAAGCCGTTGGTCCTGCGCCCAATCTCTCTCCGGTCGTGTCGCTTGTGGCGTCCCATCGGACTATGAGAGTGAGGGAATAGAGAGTGCACTTGTGTTTGCGCACACACTTGTGCACTATAATATGTCCCGCGCAGTTGGCAAGTCTCATATATAGACAAGCCGCCGTGGCCGAAATCGGTCGGGAGGACATTATTATTAATGTTGTGTATAAAGAAAGTCTCTAATGATATGTATTATATAATATACATATGAAAGTATACTTTTAGTATACTTTTGGCATAAATGTCATGCTAATTAAATTCCAACATTTACGCGAACGAAGTCGCGGGCACAGCTAGTAGGACTATAAGAATTGGACAAAACAACAAGACAAGCCATTTGAACATATGACCGATGGCACATTATAAAAAAAAACAAAATGCTATAGTTTATAAATAGAATGCAAAATTTCGTTTCATTACAATGTTGACATGATCAGAATGAGTCTAGCGCCTCATTTTCGTGCTATTTTCACAGCTTACTTATGGCATAATTATAACAACCAGCTCATTAAATATGTAGCTTTACGGTACTTCTTAACTACTTTTTTAAATTATGTGAGGTTACTTGCAAGTTGACCTTAAAGTAGGTCAGTCGAAAAAGTTCGAAAATAGCATATCAATTATATCGGCCAAATAGGTCCGTCTAGAATGTAAGTTTTTCCAGCGTTGATTGGTAGTAAAATTTCCCGGTAAGCACTAAACTAGAACGGCTGGTGCCTTTCCGGTGTAATTTGTCTCGTCCTTTATAGTTTTTGCGGTGTAATCGATGGTGTTATGGTGTAATGACGTCGGGCATTATTCTTATCGTAATGAACACTTCATGTTTCTTGCAGTTTTAGTTTATGCAGCTCGAACTCTATAGTAAAAACGGGCTGAAGTTTGGCTCGGGTGACAATTTTGCTTTTTTAGCCAAATTTTGCGTGACCAAAGCCATTTATTCCTTAACTTAACCCTAGATTACTAACCTTCGTCGATTCGACTACGCGGATTTGTTTAAATCGTGCTTACTTTTGCGCGCGCGATCGCACTGCTTCCACACTTTAGATAATCTCAGTCGACCTGTTGCCCCCCCGACTGACGGTAGTGTTTTGAGTGGGGGGGCACCGTGAGCGCCGTTCCAGCAACCATGGCTCGTCGCAACGACGAAGGTTAGTATTAACGTAACATTTTGTCTTATTTAGTTGGCGAACTTTTGCGTTTTTTTTGTTTTGTTTATTTCTTTTATTTGCGAAAATTATGCGTCTGATGTACCTCTTACCTAAAACAGGAAAATTTAAGCCTTGTGTCCCTCCGCAAAGCGAAGGATGACTAAAAGTAGTTGCACCCAGAGCAATAAATCGTTGTGCGGGGAGCACAAAGTTGACGTTTGTCACAAATGTATGACTTGATAGATTTTTACCAAAATTTTTGTTTCATTACTTTATTTCATTCGTTATTTCTAATATTTAAAAAATATTTTTCACATTTACTTTAAAATAATACTTTAAAAAATCTTTTAAAATGTTACCATTTTTAATTTGCCATAAAACCTACGATATCATTAATAAGGCAGATATTTTAATAAATATGCCGTTTTGGTTTATGTAAATTTATTAATTAATAAGAAGAATATAGGTAATAAATTTATAATAAAAAAAATATGCATGTTTAATTCAAATAAAACCCAGTATTCCCTTTATTAAATACCGTAGTCGAAAGTACGAAAGTTAGTAATAAGTGTCGAAAAATAAGGTTAGTGATCTAGGGTTAAAGAGCTTTAAGTTATTTTGAGGGATAATGGTTTCAAAGCATACCTGTAAGATACGAGATGAGCAGTTTATCCAAGCTGAATAGCTTAAGGCAACTGAACGAGAAAGGCAAAATTCTGATTCATGTTTTTTCCATCGAACACGAATGTTCAAAGTCCACAAAACATGAAAACTATTTCGATTTTTTGTGTAATCCATCAGCAGCGGACGAAACAAAATCTCCTTACAGTATTTAGATATAATTATGTTATTTCTATACCAATAGGGCATCAGATCGATTTCAGCCGAATAATTCAACAGACCAGTATCAACGGGCCTGACTGACGGACAAAAATGATTTTCCGTGGTCGTTGTTTTATTTTAGACGGGTTCCAATTAAAATGCACTATTCCAATCAACGAATTGTAAAATATTACTACGAAATGTATAGTGTGGTGTTTTATTCGTATTGTATGGATTAGATACATTTGTCCGTACATTTTTGGAAAATTCTGAAATAATTGTATGATTCTAAACCTACTAAGACCTATTATTAGCAAGTTATCCATTTTAGCAGCCTGAAAACCTTACCGAGGAACAAATCACGACTTCATAATAAAAATAATATAAAGTTGTGCTGTGATATCCTGTAGAATGTTGGATTTCTTCAATGGACTTCCAGAATTTGCTATATTTTGATGATTTGAATCTTCTATATTTGCAAGTGTCCAACTAACTTCTTCAGAAGGATTAAGTAAAGTCAAAGAGCATAATTATCCTTACGTAATTACAACCTAAGTCACACGCACAGTTAGTTAATAATACAACTAGAGGACGCCAGCAGCTACGCCTGCATTTTTTTTAAATTTACCCGTTTTGGCCGTTCCCGTGGGAATTTCGGGAAATCCCTTCGTAGTGCACCCCTACGGTCCTCAAGGAACAGACATGCCAAATTTCAGCCTCCTGCGCCCAATAGTTTCGGTTGTAGCGTGTCTGTCAGCCAGTCAGTTACGCAAGGATTTTATATATTAAGATTATCGTGATTTTCATGCGAGCCTCTTTTCATTAAACTCTCAACTAATTGTGAAGCTTTAATGAAATATAGGCTTCTGTATCGGTCTATGTAGCTTACATGTATTATGTGAACATTATTTAATATCAGTGGGATATTTTCTATTATATATTTTTATACCTGGGATTGTTGACATACATATGGACTGAATTTTCAGCAAGAAGAAAGTTTGTGCCATGTCCAGAACAATTTTCTCATATAATGTTGACAACGAGAAAGCAATTTTCCTTTTTCATTTCAATTCACCTGATGGTAATTAAGGAAGATTGGTATGTATGATATAACATGCTTATTTTACACTACTGATGGATTTTGATTAACATTGATAACCTAACAAGCTTGATGAGCTAAATAAACGTTTCTTTTGAGTCAATTCAAGTTGCGCACACCACTGCAGTGTCTATAGTAGACAAACATAATGAGTGTCAACAAAATCATATTCCATCTTAATCAGTAATACCATAGAGCACATATATTTACATAGAAGCGCATTTCTTATGGGTGCTCTGTAGACAAACTTTCTGTGACCCATATTGCCGCTTGGCAGCGTAGCAGTCGCGCTGTGACTGCTGTCTCTACGAGTGCAAGAGAGATGAACGTTTCTCCAGTGTATCTTTACTACGAGAGGAAAAGGGATGGAGAACGACGCCAGCGCCGCCAATTGCGCCAACTACGAACTACACTGACGACAGTCGCCAACTCGCCACTTGGAATCGGCACACGAAATCCTTAAGAAATGCGCTTCTATATGTAATCTGTATTTATTGGTAATACTTAATAGTCATATTTTGTAGTTTATAAAGCATTCAGTACGGCACCGCTAGGGTGTTTTGATTACTCCTTCGGAACATAATCATGTTGTCAAAATTGACATTAAATTTACGACTATATAAATCGGCTGAATCAAAACACGGGTGGCAGTTAACCCTTCGTGTCGTGAGTTGAACAATGTGTACTGTTGGGCCTCTTAGACCCCACTTGCGAACTTGCATGATTTGTCCGGGTTAATACCAAATTTAATACACTTGTAGTAATATGTGACTCGCTGTTTTGTTAGGGTGACTATGAGGGAATGAGTTATCACTTGCTTTTATTTATTTTATGTAGCATACAAAATTGAATATAATTATAATATGAATTCAGGGCGGCTTGCCGAAATATGTGGACACAACATGACAATAGATAATTTAAATGTACTATCCCTGTACTACTATACTATGTACTATCCTATAGTAATAATTATACTCTACCACATACATTGCACACAACATCATCTAATCCCAAACTAAACAGAGCTGGTAGGTACTCGGAAATGGAAAACATACCTACATATACCTTTTTTAATTATATACATATTGTATATAGTAACAACCCGACTAAGCCAAAAACTCCTAAATCCAAGTTCGTGCACATAAATATTTGACTTGAGCGGGAATCGAGCCTCACGATTTTCAGCGTAGCAGTTGCTTTCACTCCCGCTACGCCACCGGTTGACGACCCGGTGGGGTATTTGACGAAATATATATAATTATTTTGGTTTGATTTATGTCTAAATATAATGATTATAGACTTTTATCTTCATGGGTTAAGTTACTTCTTGCTAATTATTTCCGCATCCAATAATATCAGGTAAAATTGGCTCTCAAATTTAATGTGCCACGAGGTTGAGCCCGATATTTTAAGGGTAGATTTTTTAAATTCACGTATAGAATTATAAATACAGGGTGTCACAAGACCCATCACCAAGCCGAAGTCGACTCATTGTGGACATCATGGCAAGTCATACTAACCAAAAATAATACCTTGGAAACGATTTTTCAAGCTTTCACATTTTTTTAAACCCCAATTAAAAGCGCGCGCGTGCAATGCTTGAAATACCTACTTATCCATGGGCCCATCATCATAGGACATCTAAAAACATTTTGATGGGGTAAATGCATAAATTTTGCACCTAATTAGAAAAATTCTATACTAACTTTGAGCCTCAATATCTCCTGAACCAGTAATTTCCCAGGTATGGTGCCGAAGTAAAAGGTTCGTAGTGATTGGTAAAATATGGTATTTCAGCTACATTCTGTTTAGATGTTATTATCACGTGTTTTTTTAATAAATTTTAGACTATACAACAGGTGAAATAAGGTTCAAAGGATTAAGTGTTCAAATCATTTTTCACATTGCCTAGTACCCATAGTACAAGCCCTGCTTAGTTTTGGACTAGATGATGATGTGTTTATGTAGAAGAATCGCTGATTACCAATAACCATAGACACAGTCAGCGTGATTATCACAGTCAGCGTGATTATCATAACTTTAATCAGTTTTACACGACGTGGACGGTTTTGAATTTCACTTTAGTTGGAGAATGTGCATCTAGGGTTTTTCTATATCAATGGTAAAATATTAATATTTATAATTATTAATTGTTCAAGTTAAAAGGTTTATTGCTTGGAAAACGGTCACGTAGTTTTTGAGTTTATTAGTTACAAACATACAAAATCAAATCTTTCCTAGACTTGGTCACCCTACAATACCCATATGTGTATAAGTCTTTAACATGTGCACAGGCTAATCTCATGTTCTTCAAGCCCTGGCCTTTTGATTTAATAAGTTTACGACTGACCAACCTTGGAATTACGTTAATTAAATGTTTTCTTTATTAGTTGGTAGTGCCTTGCGGCCGAGTTGGCCCCTTACTTTGGCGTATCCGATTTCAGTGCAATTTGCTTAAGGGTTAAAACATGTTTTGGTTTTATTATGAAATACGATTTTGCTGTTGCTATTTTATCATAACCAACCTTTAAAATGGAGAATGTTCTAATCTTAAGCAAACTCATTTATAAAAAGCAATATTCGGCTAGATTATGATTGTTTATTTGTGAAATAAACAATCATAATCTTACCTTAAGACTAGATATAGAATTTTTTTGGATATTGCATTAAAATCTCTTTATTTCCCAACCAAATTTCCAAGTTTTGTTGTAGTCTTATAAGCTTAAAGGCAGGCCATGTTTATTAGTTATTCCCAGTGGATAAAAATAATAACATTCTCGCATAGTATAAATTCGAAAAAATAATTTTAGAAAAAGATTCACATTTATATCCAACGATCTATAAATAAATTGGGCGTACAATCATGCGTAGATAGTATACATATTTCGTCGAAAGGTACAATGCCCCATTCGTTATCGAATAAAGATCGATTTTACTTCTCATAAAGTATCTAGCTACAGGATGGCATAATGCACAATAAGCGAGGGAACCTATCATCCACGAATCGTATAAAGTTACGAATTATTTTTAACTTTCAAGGTAAATGGAGCAGGGTTTCTGGCCTTGAATACTGTATTGAATGTCGAAGATTTGTTTCGCTTTTTTTTTGACCTTTTATAATAAAATGGTGCTTATAGATTAGTTTCTTTCTATTTGGTTAAACATTCTTAATGAATCCTCAAATACAGGTATCTATATAATAATACCTATATATTGACTTAGACTTGATGTGTTTTTATTTCATTTATCACAAGCTCCATCTTACCTTATATTTATCTATTGTTGTTTTGGTACTTTAAATTAGAGCTACAAACCACATTACAAATAAACTATATTATTTCGAAACAAAATTAATTTCAAAATAAAACCTCAGTGTGTTTGGTTAACAAATTGAATTGGCCTCACGTAAACAATTAGTACATCAACACCTATGCCGTCCTAAACAAACAAACTGTGGTCAAAATCATAATTTTCGAGTGTACCATTTTGAACTTTATTTCATTAAGCTTTATGCTGTCTCTATTATACCTGCCTTGCAGGACAATGACGACGCTTCTAGAAACTAGCTGGTCCACAATCTATTCTGTGGAAAGGAGGAACGATAAATATAAATATAGTTAGAAGATAGAAGCAATCATTTCTTCTACAATCTCGTCTCTAATGGAGTCAAATTGTTAATGTTATATTATATGTACGTGGTATTTCTGGAGGATTTTATCTGGGTAGCTCTGAATATCTGCGACGCTTCTGTTACACAGGTTATTACACTTGAAGTCGCGATGCAGAATTTATACGTCTTTTTTTACATCCTCACGCCTATGCCCCTGAAGGGATAGGCAGAGGTGTAATATGACACCCACATTTCGCCTTATAATTTTTTAGGTCTCACTTCGTGCTGCTACTGAGAATTCATAAAAACTCAGTAACACTTTAGCTCGACCCGAGAATCAAACCTATCTATCCACTCGACTACGGAGACCTGTAGTAAATATTATTATTTGCCTCAGTTAAATGACAGGACCCGTCATCTCTAGAAATAAAATCGCACCGGAATATAAACAGAATTAGAATGAAATTCGAAATACAGCCTGGTGAAGCGTTCCTGTCCACTGAAATGCGTACATCCATATTCCAAACAAATCAACGGCCAGCCGTGTCTCTGATGAAAGCTGTTAAAGCTCTCATCAAAGACGTGGTTGCCATTGATTTATGAAATAGAAGCGTTGTACCACTACTTTAGAAACGCATTTCGTTTATTATAGTAACTACTGAGATTTTGCGCATTATGAACCTAAATCTTAAGACTTATAGCAGAAGAAATCTTGTATTTACTGTTTCGTTACTATTATAAAGATTTGCATACGCGAGTAATATTACATTAACCATATAACATTTGCATTGATTTCTCACAGACGGCTCAATCGGAATGGAATTCTACCTTTAGGCGATTTGGCCTAATGATTCAGTGCAATTTTTCTAGGTCATGGGTCATACACAGATCACTTGAGCTACCATCATATCTACTGTTTCTATTATTTTATATTTAAACCTGTACCTTGAACTACTGAAGATCATAGAAATAAAACATCTCCGGTTGAAATTTTTCAAACATGTTTCTAACGCATTTCACTACACTCGCTACGAGCGATAGTAAAGACCCATAGTTAGTGTATTGACCGTCAGTCACATCAATTATAGGATTACAATATATAAATCTCATAGACAGGGCAACAAACACCACTCGCGATGATATTGCTTGCATTAAAGCTACAGATAGTGCTGATGCGAAAATTTAAATGAACGAAGTTGTGAGCGTGTCCGTTGAACGAATGTTTTTCTTTAGAACGTCGATGTTTCGAGCGTTGCTGCTGTTTGTTTTGTGGAGTATGCTGTGATATAGTGGGTTTATTTAATTGTTATTATTTATTTATACTTAAGTATTTAAAAATATATCTTGGGGTAAACATTACATATACGTATACAAATACTTGCAAACAGAATTAAATAGTTAATTATTGCTTGCCCCGTGACTCGGAAAGCACGTTAAACCGTCGGTCCCGGTTTTCATGAACATCTTTGAAAGTCGATATGAGGAGTTAGAGTTAATAAACTGTACTGGTCTAAGCCATGAAATATCGCTATGCCTTTGGATTACGCAATTATTCTCATATCTAATGTTTAAATAGTCTTAAATGCACCAGTAACTAACTTGGTATCAATAAGCGTTTCGTGTGTAATCAAACAGTTTGTAAGAAACAAAGAAATTTTATTTTTATTTCCTGTATCCCTCTCTCCCTCTCTCCGCTTCTCTTTCCTTCAATTCAAATTTTCTATCAAAATACTTTAAACAGAATATGTTTTATATCATATCTAAGAGCAATCTATTCGTCGCTGTTATTCTATTTTACTTTTGCCGTGCCAAGATGCTTCAGCCCCGGATGTAATATTTCCCAGCCCACAAAGCTTTTAAGATAGCTATCGATAGCGATGTTGTATTGTACAAACAGCGCATTTTAATACACAAGCGCTTGCCCCACTTGATCTGCATAGAAGCTTTATGCACTTGGTTACCCACGACTCGTTTACACGGGATTATGTTTAAAGTTCTTTTTACATGGAAAACTATCCGAGTATTATAAACGCTGTTATAATTTTATCGACATTATTTTATTGAGGATGGTGACACTGAGAAAATAATCAAGAGAGGATCTTGGAAAGAATAAAAGTTGAAAATCTGCTAGAGAAAGATGTGAAAGATGAGTATAAACGAAGATTGATAGCAAGATTTGAGAGGTTCGGTGGCATAAATGATATGGAACAATTATGGCATTCCTTTAAAGAAGAGGTAGTATGTGTAGCGTCTGAAGTATGTGGTGTGATAAAGAGAAGGAAAATACGAAAGGTTAAGAATACATGGTGAGACAAGGACGTACAACCAGCAGTATCAGAGAAGAAGAAAGCGTGGTTAGATTGGTTTGCTGCCAGACTAAATGAAAGAATGGGAAAGGCAACGAGTGATGACATAGAAGAAGCAAGTAAGGAGTTTGTTAGGTCTAAAAGAATAGTAAAAGAAATGGTTAAAACGAAAAAAGAGGAAAAGAAAGATGAGTTTGATAGTAGATTATCTGACGACTTTCGGAGAAACATTAAGTTTTTCTGGAAATCCGTTCGTGCAGTTCGAGGAAAAACTCAATCCTCAGAATACACAGCAATCAGAGACAACAATGGAAAGATACTGAATGGTGAATCGTGTGTGCTAAAGAGATGGAAAGAGTATTTTGAAGGATTATTTGAAAGAACGACGACAGAGACTGTCACGGGGCACCCAAGTGGTAGCTAAATAGGCTCACCTTTCTGGGTGCATACGACAAACGTGTCCGGCCCAGTCCCACTTCAGTCTAACAGATTTTAATCCGACGTCAGCTATGCGTTTTGGAACGCAGCAAATTGTTTCGAACATAAACTATGAAACTGCACGAATAAACACACACACAAATAAACTATGAAACTGCACGTATGGCATGATGGTTTAAGCTGTTGCCTGCCTCCTTAGAACTGCGTCGAGTGTTTTGGGTTTGATCCCTAAACCTAGACGAAACTTTATGTCTTCCATAAATTGCTGTTTCGGAATTGCTAAACTTTGTGTCCTTTAATTGAATAATTGTAAAGACCCTCGTAACACATAATTTATTCCTAGTAAGTCATCATTTCAAGAAAAATTGCAACAGGATATTGAACGTATTGTTTAGAGATGCGAATATTTTAGCACTGTTGCAAGCGCTAGAAAGCTCTGATCATGGATCAGTGCATCCGTGATCACAGCGTTTATAAGAGTATCAAAATAATAGCAAGTGGTATGTAAACGTAAACATTATATCATAGAGTAAATTACGAAATGATAAATTAGTTATGCACAAATGGAACTAATGAACAATGTCTGCCACCTAAAAACTGCTAAAAAGCGTCACTACAGTACCAACTAATTCCAATTTTTCAACAAAGCCACCTCTGCAGTTAACTGCAGTAAAATCGAGCAGTATAATGAGAATAATATTTCGCAGAATGTTTGCCGGCTAAATTATTGGGGTGAGTCCGTATAAAGTGTGATATTACTAGTTAGAGGCGGTTCAAATCGATTATACGACAAGTGCACGCGCAGGGCACACGCCAACATTAAATATTGTGATAATGTACCGGTAAATGTGAATGTTCCCCGTCATGGCGTGTGATGTTTAGTTATAATTGCAGCTATTAGTGCTTAGAAATAGAAAAAGCTGCTGGAATATGTATGTGGTCGTATAGAGTGAGTGGATTTCTAGGTATTTGCTACACGTAATGATGAAGATACGTGGCATGATTTATTTTTGAGAGAAATTTGAATAGATTTTATAATATAGAAATTATTCAAAGTTACATGGAAGTTATTCTTAGTTACACTTAATGTCGATAGTGGTTAAATATTTGGTGCTTAAAAATGTTTTATTGGCGTCAAATAGTCTATTTTGGTCAGCGCTTATCTTTTTAGGTAACTTAATTCAAGTGTTTGTAACATTATGCAAATTAGCCTGAACGCGCGAAACGAATCATTTTAAATGTCTCCTTTCAAATTTAACAAAGAGTAAGAGCCTAGAAAATATGAATGGCATAAAGGACTGGCAAGTAGCTTAAGGCGGGCTCAGCGGAAAGGTAAAATATGACCGTTGCTGTATCCACCTGCTTTCTCGGCGCTATGCACCAATCTTGCCTCTATCACGAGAGTGCCGGTCTAAATAGTAGTAATTTGTACTTCATTTTCTGTTCTGTTTAGTTCATGATGTATTATGTTGTATTTTATTTCATTTTTAATGGGTTTTGATTCGGTATCTTTGATTGTTTTGTATATTTTTTATACCTAGATTTAAACTCGCTGATCTCGCTGTGTTGACTTTAAGTGGAGAATGTGCCATATTTCTAATAGTGTTTTCTTAAGGCCTATCGAATCTACCATGGCGCCAGATGAAGATGTGAAGGTCATCATCCCAATTACTTAACTATATAACATGGTGTCCTGAGGGCATGCTAGTCATACTAGCTGAGCCCACTGTAACAACCGAAGTTTCTTAAGGCTACTGTTATGCACCCGTGGATCATAACGTGATGTAATATGGCCTGCCACGACAAGTGGGCTATCGAAAACAAAATAAGTATTCAAACGAACCAGTATTTCCTGAGATTAGCGCGTTCACTCAAATAAACTCTTCAGCTTTATTAAATTAGTATAAGTAATGAATAAACAAGTATAGATGAAGAAGAATCTTATCCTCACAAAATTTGTAGTAACTTATTTCTAAAAGTAGTACCTACGTAGTTGAGAACCACCTCTGGAAATACATATTAATAACAACATTTCAGATGCCACAAACCATGAAATATTACAGACAAAATTAATCATACATGTACAAATAATATAACCTGAGCTTATATCACATTTACTACAAAACTTACAACTTATTAGGCCTTATTACAAAGCCAGAACTACACACACATAGAATACTAGAAGCTCAGAATTTAAAAAGAAAACAAATTAAAAGATGAGAATTTCTTCGTATGAATGTGTAGCCAACTCAGGTGTCTGTGAATGTTGTGGTGTGTATGTTTTTTTTTTTTATAGTAATAGGCGGCAAACGAGCAGACGCATCACCTAATGGTAAGCAATTTCCGCCGCCCATGAACACAAGCAACACCACAGGAGTCACAAGTGCGTTGCCGCCCCTTGGGGTTAGGAAAAGGGATAGGATGAGGAGTGGGATGAGGGAGAAGGAATAGAAAATAGGGCCTCCGGCAATCTCATTCACCGAACGAAACGCAACAGTTTAGGTACTGTAACTTTCCGTCGATTTTCTGTGAGAGGGTAGTACTTCCCCGGTCGAGCCGGCTCATTCATGCTGAAATCAGCAAGGCTATACTACCGTGTAAATGTCTGTCAAACGAGAACTGGGACCAACGACTTTAGCAACCCACCAAGGTGCGGTGGCTCTCTTCTAAATGCCACGAGCAGTCAAACATCAATATGGTGACCTGTGTAGACGTTGCTTACCTTTACCAATCTATAACGAAGGTCAAGTCAAGCCACACGGGGAAAACTATCTTTAAAGTTTAGGGTCAGATACTTCAAAAATTGATTTTGTATAATAATTTTTACATAGCTAGAACGTAACTACGTACTAAATACAGTACATCTGTATTAATAGCATTTGCTTCGTAATTAGACTTAATGAGAAGCGGTCTAGTGTTTAAGAATTAAAGTCAAATTATAGTAAGGAACTTAAAAACTTCTTTGTACCTGACCACTGAAACTAAAACTAAAACTCAACACCCAGTTCGTGACTTCAATACTGTTTCGAAAGTGGGTGGGTAGTTAATTTTATCGGAACAAGCCTAACAATTATTCAATTCAAGGTGTTTTATTGCTCTCACAAAAGTTCCAAGCAATCCAGAACAACGTTAGTTTTAATGCCTACTTACTACAATAAAAATCTGAATCTTATTACAAAGGCATAAGGTTGAAAAGAAACTAGCAAATACTCAACTAAGGAGCACGTTAGCTTGGCCGAATAAATATCCTTTTCCAGGAGATTCTTTATCGTGTCCGGAATGGTTCCGGTGCTGTTGTAAAAATAATTGTTCGGAACCCTCTTTTTATGGGTTCCGTCAGTCGGATAAACGTGACGCTGGATTTGCCGAGTTGATTTAGATATTTTTATCGTTTATGCGACACGATTATTTCGCAAGATTGCCTAAATTAACGACGAAATTGTCGCCAGGTATTCATGGTTATTTACGTCTACGTGAGTTTTATTGTTTCATTCACGAGTTTTTATGAACACGTGCTTCAAATTAATGAAAACCTCAAAGTTAAGATATACAGTTAAAAAACAAAATACCTTTGGGAATTTTATTGCTCGGAGGCAGGTGCAAACTATTTAGGTTTGATTTTTGTTTGTCTTTTTTTTTAAGATTTTGCTACTTGTTGAATAGTAATTGATTTCTTCTTCTTCCTTATCACCACACTTTTAACAGAATGGCCGTGCTCATCATCAGATTTTCTCCAAACTAAACTTTCGTACTACGGTCTTCTTTATGCATTGGTGGAGTGGACCATTTTTAAAGACTTCACCTTGGACAGTCACGTACATAGGAGATCTGCCGCGTGCTGTCGTGCCCTGAAAATAACTAAGAGTACATTTTATATTACCTGAAGCCACAGGCGATATAAAGTAACTATTTGTATAAATAAAAGTGCTTACGTATACAAGTACTTAACCAGAAGTCTATTCATATTATAACTCTTTTTTAATTTTATTTATAGACTCATGCCTGCATCCCCGAAGGGCTAAGCAGATGTGTAATATTACCCATATTTCGCCATGAATTTTTAGGTCCCACGTAATAGGGGGCGAGCCTATTGCCGTTACCGGGCACATAACCAGACTCCGTGCTGCTACTGAGAATTCGGAAAAACCCCGTAACAATTTTGCCCGACCCGGGAATCAAACTCGGGACCACCGATCAGCAGTCGCATATGCTATCCACTGGACCACGCAGGCAGTCATTACTTTCAATACAAAAATAGATTGAATGATTTACTTGAATATTGTTGTTAAGAATATTTCTCAACAGATATTAAATAAACTTACTGAAGATGGAAAGTGTTGGCTAAACTTTAATCTTTATCTCTTGAGAGATCATTTCTGAAACTCCAGGTACAAGTAATAGTGTATTTCTACTAATCTAGTAGACGATTTATTGTAGTTAAAGCTAGTTGTTCGACACAGTTCTTGGAAATTGAAGAATATTGGTTAACTGGGCTGTGTGCCACTTTAAAACGTAAGTTTGATCCGTTTTATGTGACTGAATAATTAAAAGTTATAATTATACTACTTTCCGTGTGCGCGGCTTCGCTTGCGTGTCTGTCGATTCACACGTGAAAAGATAGTTTAAGGTTAAATTGTATTCTGAAATATGTATGTTAATACTAGAGGATGCCCGCAGTTACACCCGCGTTATTTAACGCTACTGGTCCGCTCCCGTCCCTCATAGCGCAATGTTATATAGCCTATAGCCTTCCTCGATAAATGAGCTATCGTACACTGATGGGCTATCTAATTTTTCAAATCGGATCAGTAGTTCCTGAGATTAGCGCATTCAACCAAACAAACAAACAAACTCTTCAGCTTTATCCCGAGACAAACTAAACACTACTCATCTGGGCATCGGTGGAGATAAGAATGCAGTTTATGTAGCGGAACACCTTTCGTCACATAACAAACAACTTCACAAGATGGCGAGACTTAAGGCCAAGGAGGCAAATTATAAATTTGTTTGGGTAAGATCTCGTCTTCATGTGTCCGTAGTAGCGCGTTCGCGGGTGCGGTGTACAGTGTTTGTCAAATTTAGGATCGCGGCTAGATTAATATGAGTTTTCAGTTAAATGACGTTAACACTCACCATAGTAACACTATGTAAATTGTTCACCAAATTCGCAACTAACTGATAACAAGGCTGTAGCCGTGCGGATAATACCACCGCCTCACGGTCTGAGGGCGTGGGTTCAAATCACATTTATAACTGTTATAATAATTTTGGTTTTTATGATATTTGGAAAATGTTTGCAAATATTAAAAATAAAAAAAAATATTTGGAATAAAAATTGGAAATTCTAGTAACTTCAGGAACGACTGGAAGGGTTAAAAAGAGATATGTGGTAATGTAAATAAATAAAATAAATTAGATTTTATATAGATACTTTGCATTTTTAATTTCATCATTATACACCACTATTTTTTAATTAGTACAAAAATTTTAACAGGGCACTAAGTATCTTTAACTGATCATATTTATGTACTTAATAAAAAAATAGTTTAAAACTATAACCACGGCTCTTGAGCTATTTTCTTGTTTCAACTTTTTTAGACCCCATTTTTTCGTAGTCGGGTTATAGTTTTAAACTATTTTTTTATTTAATCCTTTTCCGTATTTCGATGGGGCATGTAAACTAACCATCCGACATTTACATTGCCACATTTAAAGAAAGAAAAATAGATAACTCAAACGTCTGAACCACGCGAATAAAATTGTAAGTAAAATCGCGTTTTAAACTTATATTTTAACTCAAACAGTATGCTATATGCACATATTTGTAATGTGCTCACCAATACCTTTCTTTTGATATCATAAACGTTATGATTCTCTCAGTTTAATTTTTTTTTTAAGTCAAAATTTGTTGTATAAATTGCGTAATATAAAATTTTGATAAAATTTATATAGCCTATGTCATCCGGGCCATTATTATGAATCTATTGACACCCCATTTGTTAAAATCGGCTAAGTAGTTAAGGCGCTACGGTGGAACATACAAACATATATACATAGACTGCCAAAAACATTACCCTTCCTTTTGGCTTCGCCGTAGTCGGGTAAAAAATAAAAACACTAAGTCCCAAAACTGTCTCAAAACTGTCCACAATAATACGTAATAATTGGTAAATGCATCACTAACACTATGACCGACTCGTGTACTATCATAGTAAACGGACCCATTGATAAATCCCCCCCCGCCCCTCTGCGCCTGCGCCGCGCCCCGACGATGCGACAAACAGTGTTAAATTGTTAGCGAAAGTGAACGTATCTATTTTTTCGTTGCAAAAGTTAATTGTTTGTCTACGTTTGCCCGACGCGTTGGCCTATCATATCAGTTCATATCACAGGAGTATGTAGCTACGCTACGTGCGTACTTTTTGAGTGGAAAAATCGCGAATGCAGCTGTGCACCCATGGACATTATTTTGTGAGTGTACAAAAGTGAGCCAGGTAGTGTCGAACAATTAAAAGCATATTGGATGCTTTTGACAAAGTGAAAAGACTGTGATCTGTGTATTGACAATGGTTGTGAACATTTCGAAGGACAATGGAAATACTTGTAAGTTTAGTAAATAATATTAACTTAAGTAAATAATAATTTGAGGCGGGCGGCTCAAAATCGGTCTGTGTGGAGAACCTTGAGGGAGGCCTATGTCCAGCAGTGGTCGTCTCTAGGCTGACATGATGATGATACAATAATTTGTAAATAGCATATGATTCTAACTTCATAAATACGCTAAAATTACTGTTTTCTTTTACTACAGAATACCTTCTTTTATTTTGATATGTGTTTGCTTTCTAATTACATACCTTCGTATTTAATACTTGTAAAACGGTAAATTTTGCCGGTCCTAAGCCCGCATAAACTATGAATGAGAGGGTAGAATTAAGAAAATTAAAAAGTATATACCTACACTGATTACTTTGCTTCATTTTATTGTCTAAAGCTACCTACATTATAAGTGCGACGGAAAGAATGCGTAAGAGTAGGACGGAAAGTAAATACTATCAATGAAGTAGTGAATGGATTGTAAAATATGTCTGTGATTTAGGTGAGATTTTCTACAAAAAACAAATGATTATAACTTTGCTATTTATAGATATTATGAAATTCTTAAGGCGCTGATACACTTGAGCATTCACCTGTAATGAGCATTCTCGCGAATGTTACAAGACAGAAAAACAAACGAGTGTGTTTTCAGCGAGCATTCTTACGAACGTTCTGGCGAGCATTCTCGCGAATGGACAGTAAATTCGTTACGAGCTTTTCGCCGAACACAGCTTTTGTCATTGTTCTGTCGTCGCGCCCTGTCATTGTAACTAGGGTTGGCAACTTATTTTGCCAAAAATCAAGTATAAAATAGTTTGTATAGGACAAAAATAAAGTATTTGGAAGAAAAAGTATTTTTCACATTGTATGTTTATATTGTCTTAAGAACGTATTTTTGTGTGCTTCATGCTCGTGGAAGTTGGTAATGCTAACCCAGTTCCCGTGGCCCTGCGATTTAATGGGATCGGATAGAGGAACACCATACCATGATGATTTTAGTGAGTAGTCCCGGCGCTTCTCGTCAAAGTCTCACAGCTAACAGCAGTTTTTTCAGTATAAATTTATACTGAAAATTCATTATCATCATTAGTGAATTTCTTTGGATCTCTTTAAGTCTAAATAGTTTCCATTATCCGTTTCAACTTATGTGTAACCTTAAATAGATAAGAATACATAATTAGTGTTTGGTCTAGGCATCACAGTAAACGTTGGGAATAAAGTATTATCTTATAGTTTACTAGAGGACGCCAGCAGCTACGCCTGCATTTTTTTTAAATTTACCCGTTTTGGCCGATCCCGTGGAAATTTCGGGAAATCCCTTCTTAGTGCACCCCTACGGTCCCCAAGGAACATACATGCCAAATTTCAGCTTCCTGTGCCCAATAGTTTCGGCTGTAGCGTGTCTGTCAGTCAGTCAGTAACGCAAGGATTTTATATATTAAGATTTGTATTGAAAAGTATAAAGTATAATTTCCATAAAGACAGTAGAATACGTTATTATAAAGCATGGATGGCAACCCTAAATGTAACGCTGTTTGTACAACGACGTGTTCGCACGCAGCTACGTTCCGTTTTTTTTTTAATTTTCATCACGCTGCCTATATCATTTATATGTACTATATGTAGTTTGATAAACTACGTGTAAAACCACGTATAAATATCGACAATTGCGAATTAAATTGAGTAATACGTGGATTTATCTATATTTGTTTTTTTTTCTCGCAAACTCAAAAAGGTTTCTGGCCTTTTAGAGTTTGCGAGTTTAGCGTTGGACCCATGTCTCCGTGTATGCCTGCCAAAACGCCGGGTAATATTATAAAATCAAAGATTTTTAGAATAACCGTGAAAGAGAAACAAATAATAAGTGTCATCATCATCATCATCATCATGTTATGCCAATGGTGGGGCAAAACTTATATCTTAAAACTATTTTTTTCTTATGTGGAAATAACTTTTAGTGGTAATTTCAACAGCTGTGTCTAGAGAAGTTTTTATTTGTGGTTTCTGGTTGTTGGCAAAATTGTCTCACCGGCTAGTCTTTCACGCTACGTCCGATCCGGCCGTTTAGGCGTTTTTCAAGTTCGTCTGTAAAGTTATACACATTGTACCGTCACTGCCACTTTCGTCGCCAGACCAGTTAAACGACCGGAGTGGCCAAACAGACCGTCTGAATTAGGTCCACGCACATAAGCCAAAGTGAATAGAAAGCATTTTTCCACTGTCAAAGTCAAAGTCAGATCATTTATTTGTTCATAGGTTCATTACAAACACTTAAACAAAGTCATACTTTTTTTAAAATTAAGCTAGAAGAGGCCGGTGTTTCCTAACTGACTGCCCTGAGAAGAATCATCCGAAACAAACTCAGAGGTCATAGTCTCTTTTAAAGTCTAGACAAAAATTGCTTATTATAAAAAATATATATAAAATAAGATAAAAATATAATTATGAGAACAATGTGAGAAGCCTACATTACAATATAGTAGAAATAAGTTAAAATAATATAGATAGAATTATGACAACAGTTCAGAGCCGACCAGTCACGGCAGACGGCACCCGTTCACGAGTATGACGTGTGACTCAGCCATAGCTTAGCTCAACAATTTTTTAGGGAACCAAACCAACCGACCCACAACGCCACCATAAGCAAGATGAATTGACTATTCGCACATACGCACGGAAGCGCGTCGTCGCGTCCGCGCGTATCGGCTCGCATGCTGTTTGCTGTAGGTATGTACTCCGGCCCTAATTGAGAACAATCGTTGAGATACATAGATTGTCACAGGTTGTCTTAGTGACATAGTGACATGTCTTTAAGTTTGTTAGTGATGGGCTTTCTCAGAATGAATGTCGATAGAATATAGGTAGAATGTTGATAAATCTTCAGATCAAACAAAATAAATTAGCGGGTCTTAATCGCGTACAATTAACTTATTTAAGGTATAAATACCTATTTGGTTCCGTGGTCGCGGAGAGACTGATGAGAGCTCAGCGCCGTCTTGTGGAAGTGCGGGTTTCGGCCCCTACCCTCACTTGGTCTTTATTTAAGTTCGCAATGTCGGTACTCCGACACACTACATTAATGACGTCTACACACTGTTGAGATTTATCACTGCGGCGGTGTCTACACTTGCTGATGACTGGATTCCAAGTAGCCGATAATCTATATCCATCCTCCCGGTTGAAATTGTTATGTTTCTTGATTTCTACCGCTTCACGTACTATCCTGGAGTAATAGTGACGATCGGTGGATAAGACTTGTGGTTGATGCAGTTCTATCCAGTGGTTTGGTCCAGGCTCCAACAAATGCTCAGCTATCGCCGACTTGTTAATATGTCGGTTTTTTACAGCTGCGATATGTTCCTTCACTCTTTCAGCGATTGTACGCTTAGTCTGCCCGACATATTCAAATTAAGATCTACACATTATTATTCTATGTATCTTAGGTTGCGATTTCCTAACCTAGAGGTATCTGGACTGCATCGGTATCTAGACTGCATGGCAGTCTGTTTACCAGCAGACTGCCATCAGAGGACATCGGGTTACACTATGTTCGGGTTGGATATTGACTTAGGCTTAATAATACGAAATAAAGTGTACCCCATAACCGATCATTTGTTATCACATCCAATGTTGCTGAGGGATTGGACCAAAATGACTAAACATCCTTTAGCGACAATCTCAACATCCTGTTTGCCGCAGATGATTTTATATATAAACTATAATTAACGCCTAAGCTTGTGATGATTGATAGATTTTTGTTACCCTTTTATATAAATACATCTTTGATTTACTATTGCGGAATAGCTTTACATCATATTAAGCTACCTTCTTTTCCGATAACTGACACCCATGACGGCGATGCCGCAAGTCGAAGCTAGTCTGTAAAATTTGGTATCGATATTATTACATCAATAATACAATATCTATGGATAAAACATCAAAATGTCTATGAAAAAAGTGTCAAACTTTTAAATGAGGTTCGTCTCAGCGCGAATTATTTAATTTTAATAAACCTCAACATCAACGTAAAAAAAGAAAACGGGAGACGGATGCTGACATGATGATGCGATTAGCATTCAAAAAAAAAAAAAAAAAAAAAAATCAAAATCATTTATTCATCTAGGCCACTAAGTGACGCTTATGAACGTCAAAATTTAAGTTAATTACTTAATGATTCTACATTTACATTTACTGCCACGTTCGCAATGCAATAGGTAGAACCACGAGAAAGAACGGGCAATAAAACTCATGGCCACTCTTTTCAAACAAATATAATGGTGGTACATTTTATTTTTGTAAGGAGCTGCAACTGTTTCACATTGTAGACATCTACTAGTAAAATTTTTAGTAGCTATTGATATCATACTCAAGCAGTAAATGATGTTCATATGGTAAGCCTCCCAAAGTAAATATGGTGAAACAGGAGCATCCACTTACGTCTTTTTAATGTAGGCAACTCGTGAACATGGTCAGAACTATGGTAGAAGTGAATGAAGCAGAAAGTAACGGTATTATGAAACCAAAGCAATCGACAACCTATTAGTTAGCCCATGACCACGAGTTACCCACATTTTACAAATCCGCAAAGTTATAATGAAAGTGTGGAACATGAATGCAAAATATCGTATGAAATGAGAATATCGTAATTAACTACACTATAAAATAAAACTACTAATTATTGACCTAGTCAAAAGCGAAGAACTACTTCCAAGCGCTCCTGTCATCAAAATAATCCTTCAAACTGTAATATGCCTTATTTATAAGATTCTTTTTAACTTCTGCCTGAAACGAACTTAATGGCAAGTCTAAAATATAAGTTGGTAATTTATTGTATATGCGAATACTGAGCCCAATAAAAGAGCTATGCGTTTTGTGCAAACGAAAATACGGAACACATAATTTATGTCTATTTCTAGTATTGATATTGTGTCTGTCACTATTCATTTTATAAGAATTTATGTTTAGTCTTACATGCATAACACTGGCATAAATATATTGTGACGCTACAGTAAGAATACCAATAGTTTTAAATTTTTCTTTGAGTGAGACTCTTGTCTTTAACTGGTAAATAGCCCTAACTGCCCGTTTCTGCAATATAAAAATATTTTGGATATCAGCAGCTCTACCCCATAACAATATGCCATATGACATAACACTATGAAAATAACTAAAATAAACCAATCTAGCCGTATCGACATCGGTCAACCTACGAACCTTCTTAACGGCATAAGCAGCTGAGCTAAGTTTCCCTGAGAGATATGTAACATGCGCACCCCATTGTAACTTCGAATCAAGTGTTAATCCTAGAAATAATGTGGATTCAGTTGTTTCGAGTACATCGTCATTTAAAACTATGTTAGGACCAAGGTTTCTGACATTAGGCAGAGCAAACTTAACACATTTTGTTTTTTTGGCGTTCAGTACTAGATTGTTTACATTAAACCATTTAGTCACTTGAATGAGTGCACTGTTTATTTCGTTAAAGTGTTCCTTATTTCTATCTTCTTTAAATATCAAAGAAGTATCGTCAGCAAACAGTACAACGTCACAAATGTTTCTCAAGTAAAAAGGTAAATCGTTTATGTAAACAAGAAACAAGAAAGGCCCTAGGATGCTGCCCTGTGGCACTCCTAAATCAACAGGTAAGCCACTGGATTTTGAGCCATTTATTTCAACACATTGGATCCTGTCACTTAAGTACGACTTAATGACATCCAATGCTTTAGTCTGGACGCCGTAATGTCTAAGCTTGCACAAGAGCGTTTCATGGCAGACACAATCGAATGCTTTCGAAAGGTCGCAGAACACACCAACAGCATTTTGGGAATTCTCCCAAGCACTGTAGATATGTTTGAGTAACGCTACTCCTGCATCTGTTGTCGAAAGACCCTTGGTAAAACCATATTGCTCACCATGAAGGAGGCTGTTTTGATTAAAATGTCTTAGTAGTTGCTTGAGTATGATCTTTTCAAAAATCTTACTAAAAGCAGGTAGTATCGATATTGGCCTATAATTACTAGGATCAGTCTTATTGCCGGATTTGAACAGAGGTATTATTCTACTATGTTTCATAAGATCTGGAAAACTGCCAGATTTAATACACTTATTGAATAAGTTGCTTAAATAAGGAGCCACTACATCAATTATACTTGTCAAAACCTTAACAGAAATGCCCCAGAGATCACCTGTATTTTTAGACTCTAAAGACTTAAAAGTATTTATAATATCGGTAGAACTAATACTATGAAATTTGATACGCTACATAATTAAACAAATTCTCTTAACACCCTGAATGACGAGTTCGGTACCTTTGGGATATTCGAAGCAAATAAGTTGAGGAAATATACTGAGAAGACAAAAAACCATGTCCAACACATGATATCTAATTTACTATATAGTGCTGATAAAGGAGAATTTGATAGCTACGATACAGATATGCATGGAAGTTTTCGGGGCTATGGCACAGTGCAGTCTTCTCCATCAAATGCGTCTAGTTCTGCTGCTGTACAAAATGCAAGTCAACAGGACTGAAATGCAAAATGCAAGTCTTACCGATTTGTGCGAAATTAGTCAATTAACGAATTCATAAATACCTAGATACGAAATAGGGCCAAAGCGAAGTTACAATGAGCCTTTACTTTTATGAAAATAAACTGTTTGCACTCACTTTGATGTTTTCTTCCAATAACTCAGATATTGCTTTACATACTTCTGGTATTATATGTATGCAATGGCATGTCTTGACATTTTAAAAAGATACTGTAAGCTTACATAACTATTGCCCGTAGCTAAAAAACGGAGAGTTACTGCTAACCTAATGCTAACTGTGATAGAATATTATATTATATTATAAAAAAAGGAAAAAAAAACCTTTCTGTTATCGTGATTGCAGCTCTTAACCTTGTGTCCTGTTTGGCTATTTTAGGACCAAGCTCATTATACTCATCCTCTTAGCGTTATCCCAGTTTCAATCTGGGGTCCGCTTTCTAGTCTAACCGGCTTTTGCTGAATATTAGCTTTTCCACGGAGCTACTGCCTGTCTGACCTCTGCAACTCGAATATCAACGCGATATTCCATGATTTAGACTAGTGTCAGTTTATTTAGAAGGTACTGACGCCCTGTGACGACTGTCAAAGATCTTCATGACAACCGGGACCGACGGCTTAACGTGCTCTCCGAGGCACGGGACAAGCGATAATTAACAATTCAATACGCACATAACTCCGAAAAGTCATTGGTGCGCGCCGTGGATTCGAACCCTATGCCCTCTGCATGGCAGTTTGTTGGTATATCCACTCGGCTATCGCTGCCTGGTTCTTGTATTTTAGGACCAATCATGTTTAACAAATATTCGAAATCCCTTGATGACATAACAGAAAATTTCTATAGTGTCCGCTTATTTCTTGTTGTTTTAATTCTGCTACTAATTGTAGATCTCCACTTCCATTTCTAAGTCGAAACAGATTGGCTTGCCACTGACTTTTACTTTTCCTTCTCTTTTATTAAAATAACCGATAAATAAAAATGTAGCATTTCCAGTTATAATATATTGGTCAAAGAAATATAACCTTATCCTAGTCCAACCTCTCTGTTAATAGTCTATGGTGTAGCACACGCCACTGTCAGATCTGACATCTTTGTGACTTGTGACAATGTTTTGGCGAGCATCATCGTGAGCATTCGCTAGAATGCTCGTGAAAATGTTCGTATCGATGTATGGCTATATGTTCGGCTCTATTCGTTGTTCGGTTCGCCAAAACAAAAAACCGGCGAATGCTCGCTGTTCTGTTACAAGTGAATGCTCAAGTGTATCAGCGCCTTTACGTCACATAAATGATAATTATGTCTTCGCTAATATGTCCTTAAAGTTTTTGTACTAATTAAAAAATAGTGGTGTATAATACTAGCTTTTGCCCACGGCTTCGCGCGCGTAGAAGTCGGGGTAACATTAATTTACTTTCAGTCTCAAGTTGTGTGATACTCCTGATTAGTCTAAAGAGTTCAGAAACTCTACAGAGTATAAAGTAATTCGGTCAGTATCCATGACATTATCTACCATTATACAGATATACCGAATTTATATCTATAAACACTTTCGCATTTATAATATTAGTAGAGTATTTCTGCATCCGTGTGGTGACGGATTAAGAATACGGAATGTCACCACCCCATATCATCCCATGGGTGCCGTAAGAGCCAACAGAGGGACCATATTATACACAGAACAGCACTGTAAGAGAAGGAAAACTTGATACAAACCCTATACCAACCCGTTTGGCCAACGTGGTATAGTAGGCCAATTCCTCCTTTCAAAGGAGATGCTTAGTCTAGCAGTGGACTGTTACAGGCTGATGATGATGATGATGAGAGTATTTCTGAAGATTTACTGATATGTAAGTAACCTATCTTTAGGGTTCCCTTGCCAAAGGCTTAGGAGGCTTAAAACTGAACCCCTGATAGATTTGCCATGTCTGTCTGTGTATCCGTTTCTATGTCACAGCCACTTTATGCCGAAACTATTCAGACTACAAATTTCAAAATTGGTAAGTAGATGTACTCTGTGGACCGCTTTATGATTTATATACAAATAAAATATATATCTGTCTTATACTGGCACCCCGCCTATGGAGATTTTTAAATTTAAATTTTGCTTCCCAAAACCCTTGGTGCTCAATATCAATAAACAATATCGATACACAAACACTACGGAAAGCAAAGTTATTTTTGCTGGTGAAAAATTGATAGTGATATTTGGCTAGGGGGCTATGTGATGTTTATGTTAAGTGAATCCCTCTACTACGTTAACCTTGATGAGCGAGTTCGACTCGCACTTGATTTCATAATTACTCATAAAAGTTTGAGATCCGCACGCTCCGCATTGTTTCCCGCTTGCCGCCCGCGCTTTCATACAAGTGTCCGTAGTGAATACTACGGACACTTGTATGAAAGTCCTATGGTTTGAGTTGCCCGCGTGCTCCCCACGCTGCACCGCTCGCCGCCCCGCTCGCTCACTACGGACACTCCTATAGAGTTCCATATGTTTGAGTTTCCCGCGACGCGCCCGCACCCGCGCCCGCCTTTCACTGTGGCCGAGCACGAAGACTGAATCTAAACCAGCGATCATAATAAAGGATTTTGCTTCAATACACAACATCACCTAAAGGTTATAAATTGCAGCTTATCTATCATGAACTCAATGCCGAACCCACTTAACCCTTAAATGGTCGATTTTTTTTTTACGTTTTAAAAAAATATATTTGTGTAATAGACATGTATTACTGTCTAGGAAAAATGAGTAAAAAAATCTAGACATGAATTTACTATTTTTTTTTTGCAATAATGTGAGTGTTGTTTATAAACTACATTGCGCATTCAATGACATTTTGCAAGTATGGGTAAAATAAGAGTGGATATTGTTTTTGAAATGTGTTTATTTATTCTAAATTATGATATTTATAAAAACAATTGCTTTTTTTCGTATCACATAAAGATACACGACATTTTTGGCACATTTTGAACGTAAATCCTGAACATTTCGGGAATTTGCACCTCTGCTGCTTATCCAGCCAAACTGCCCAATGACATGTCTGATCCAATCTGACGTCTTTCAAAGGAATTGCTTGAGCTGGTCCTCGGAACTTCTTCATTACAAGTTCTCTTTGTATTGTGCTCCCACTAGGTCGACCACGTTTAGCGCCATTTGCAGGTAGACCCAATTTGCAGAGGGTTTCGGCAAGTTCTAGTCTAAATGTACCCAAATTGAGAAGTTGATCATTTCCTTTTATATTATTTACCTTCTTGAACATAACCCATGAATTTATAACTGCGAGGTCCAGGAAATGATAAAATAAGCGCATGGTCCACTTGCGGCTCTTCATTGTGATGTGATAACGACCTATAAATGAATCTAATAAGTCCACGCCCCCCATGTGAGCATTGTACTCCTTGATGACTTTGGGGCATGGAATAGCAACTCTCTCTTTCTTCGATTTATCAAAGCGCGTGACTGTGGTTGCTGGTTCTGCTCCTACGTAAGTGGAAAGAAGGTTAACGGGCTTGTTATCTTTCCACACAACAGCACTTACGTCAATATCATCCACAGTCGCCACGTTTTCCTCATAGAATCCTCTGGGTACGTTCTTTTTCATTATAGTGTTTTTGTCAGGCAATTTGCAGTTTCTCAATCGGTTTACTCTTACTGTTCCCAGTGAGAAAATTCCTTCCTTAGCTAAATAGGTGACGAGAGGCACAGAAGTATAGAAGTTGTCGAAGTATATAATGTGATTTACATTGCGTGGTACCATTCTAGCTAACCTGACGACTGTATTTCCAGACTCTCCCAAATCTGGCTCACCAGGTAAGATGTTATTTTTGGAGCCGCCTCCACTGTAAACCTCAAATCTATGAGCATATCCTTGTAGACTGCAGATGAGATATAATTTGAACCCCCACTTGTGGGGTTTATTCGGCATGTATTGTTTTATGTAATGGCTCATTTTGGTTGCACACATCTGCTCGTCTATGGAAAGCCTTTGGTCTAAGGGAACCTTTCCAAACTGGCAGTTGAGCATTTCCTCAAGAGGTCTTATTTTGAATAGCCTGTCATAGTCTGGATGATCTTTGGGTAAGCATAGCGTATTGTCGGCAAAATGGAGAGTGGATCTTATTTTTTCAAATTTTTTTAACGGCATCGTATTTTTTATGTGATCATAACCAAATTTATCACTCCAGTAAGCCCTGGTGTTTGGAAATTTTATGACTGAGGTGTAAATCAGAATGCCTAGGAATTTATTTAGGATATTTTCATTTATAATTTCAGGATTGGATATTTGTTTCTGGGCCACGTATAAGTTACTTTGTTCTACAATTTGCTTTTTTAGATCTGATGTAAAATAAAATGAAAAAAAATCATACGGCGTGTTACAAGACATCAATGCTTCCGTTATCTGAGTTTCTCCCCTAAAAATAAGGCTGTCTTCAGCAGTAACAAGATTCCGTTTTCGCCAAACCAGAGGTCGCTTAGAAATCCCTTGTGATCTACTCTGGGGTACTGCTTCTCCGGCTTCCAAAATAGGAGGGTCTGGCATATTTTGATCGTTGTCAATTACGAGAGGAGGATCAGCATCCACTTCATCAGACTGGGCATTCTCACCTTCATCACTATTTTCAAGGTCCCGAAGAACATCTCGAGCTGTTTGATAATAGTGACCTTCATCCTCTACTTCGGAGTCCGAGCCGTCTAAGCCATCTTCTGAATCTTCAAGAGTTTCTAAATACTTTGTAATTTCGCTTTCTAGTAATCGCGGCATGCTGAAAAGCAAAATAAAAAGTTTTCACCAAACATGCATTTATTTAGCAGGCAATGCGCATTGTAGTTTTCCTACAACATACCAGATTTCGCGGAATTCGACAGTAGCATCAAGTAATTTTCAATGTTTTACAACATGAACATGTAATTGAAGATATAATCAAGCAAATAAAAATATGTTATATACTTACATTATATTTTATCAAAGTCCGAACACAGCTTCAAAACTTAGTTTCGCGCCACTAGAAAAGTTTTCTTCAAAGTGACATTTGACATTCATTTATTTTTAATGCATAAAAATATTGGATAGTGCCAACATTAAAAAAAGTACAAAATTCGTTCAGAAATAAGAACTAGTTGTTAAAATTAACAAAAAAATAAAATAAAGATAATTTTATCTGTGATGTTTAGTATGTTGTTTAAAAACAACATTGTCCATTTAAGGGTTAAAATCCACGTACTTAAATTGTTACTATCAAAATTGTAGAGGCTTGAATACCAAAGTTGATACTTTTTGTAATAATGTTTCTCTTAATAACTACGACATAATATTTCTTACCGAAACTTGGCTACAAAGTTATGTAATGGACTCAGAACTGTTTGATGATAGGTATGTTGTATATAGACGGGATCGTAACTTGGCAGGTAACTCGTCTAAGAAAACTGGCGGTGGTGTAATGATAGCAGTTAACAAACAATTCAACACAATTAGGCTAGAAGATATTGGAAATAATAGCAAGATTGAAGACCTATGGATAGTGATTAATTTGAAAAAAGGTAATAGCATAGTCAAAGTTAGCATCTGCATCGTCTATATACCACCGCCAGTCCAATTGGAAGATTTTGAGCAGTTTGTGGACATGGCCAGTGCCAACATTTCGAATTGTGATCACAGTTTGGTTTTGGGTGATTTCAATCTTTCTAAACTAACATGGATAATCGATGGCAATGATAAAACTGCTGATTTACAAAGCTCTTCTTGGACATTTTATCACCTCATGTCTGAATTTATGGCTATAAATGATTTGAAACAACACAACATGGTAAAAAACATCAATTTAAAATTCTAGACTTAGTTCTTTCATCTGAACCAAATATATCCATCACACAAACAGACGACAGACTGACCCCTGTAGACATTTATCACCCCCCACTTGAATTCGCATTTACCATTAACTCAGACACCAATCTATGTATATGTAAATTACCTCGACATAACTTTCACAAAGCAGACTATGACATAATTAAGAATGAACTGGACAATATTGACTGGACTGATTCATTTTCAACTTGTAACAATATTGATGAAATGGTTACACGATTTTACTATATATAGCAGATTATAATAAACATATCCGTACTTAAGACAAAACCAAAAAGCAGTAAGTACCCGGTGTGGTATTCAAGAGGGTTAATTAGGAGTCATAAAGAAAAGCACCGAATCTAATAAAGAAGAAAATAGATCGGAAAAGTTAATGCAAGAATGCTTAAATAAGTATCGCAACACTCTCGAAAAAAATATTACCAGAGACCCAAAATACTTTTAGACCTATATCAAGCAAAAACGCAATTATAGAAGTAGTATACCTTCTGAAATGCAGTTAGTTAAATTAAAAAGCGACTGAGGCGAGTAATATAAGTGACTCATTTGCAAAACATTTCTCATCGGTTTACAATAAATACTCTCAAACTACATCTCCTACTCCAAAGCATGATTCTGATAATAGTTGCCTTGTCCTGAACACCTTACCTGAATCAGATATTTATAACAAACTCAAAAGGCTGGACTTATATAAGGGGTCCGGTCCTGATGGTCTGCCACCTGTATTTTTATCTAGATGCGCTAGATAACTATCCAAACCATTATCTTTGATATTTAACAAATCCCTATTCTCAGGTCAATTTCCTAACTATTGGAAAACTGCCAAAATCGTCCCTATTTACAAAGATGGCCTTAAAAATACTGTTAAAAACTATTTTATTTTTATTTATTTTGGAAAACAAACAGTGTCTATAACTATTACAAAACTTTGTGAGCAACTAACAACCATTTAAATGTTTTCACATTTTAGTATTTAGAGCTTGATACACAAGAAAATAATATTTATTTTATCTATAGACCTATATATATTATCTATATTACCGATAATACTTGTATCTTTAGTTTATCCCCACCTAAGCAGTTTAGCGAAAAGTCAGTTTATTGAACAACAACATGGCTTTATTCTAAAAAGATCTACAACCACCAATCTCGTAGCTTTTATAGACACTATATCTTGTTATCTAGACCAGGGCACTCAGGTGGATGCTATATACACGGACTTTAGCAAAGCTTTTGACAATGTGGATCACGTAACACCATTGTCAAAGCTTGCTGAAGCCGGAGTGGGCGGACCTATTTTGAGCTGGTTTGAATCGTATCTTTCCAATCGTAAATTTTACTTAGTAGTGAATGGTGCTCAATCCCATAAATTTGCTGTTACTTCTGGCGTCCCACAGGGATCACATCTGGGGCTTCTTCTGTTCCTAATTCTTATCAACTCTATTACAACATGTTTTCACCATACAACTGCTTACCTGTTTGCTGATGACCTCAACATCTTAAGGCCTATCAAAAGCGCAGATGATATTCTTCTTGTTCAAGATGATATAAACCGTCTGGTTCAATGGTGTGACCAAAATAAAATGGTCTTAAATGTTGATAAATGTAATTACATATCCTTTAGCAGAAAAAAGAATAAAATTCAAACATCATACAATATACACAGCGAACCTCTTGAACAAGCTGAGTGTGTGCGTGATTAAATCACGCACACACTCAGCTTGTTCAAGAGGTTCGCACGCCTAAATTTTAGGCGTTATAATAGACAGTAAGTTAACATTTAGTGCGCACTTAGATAAAATAATACTGAATGCCTCCAAAATGTGCGGATTCATAATCAGAAATACCCAAGGATTTAAACTTCCCAAAACTAAAATTCTCTTGTTCAACTCATTAGTACGAAGTATATTAGAGTATTGCTGTCAAGCTTAGTCACCGCATTACCAAGTTCATAAAAACCGACTCGAACGACGAGACGATTTCTTAGCCATCTTACGTATAAAACAAAACTACACAGATCCCTACATTCGTACAACACCCGACTTAAACATTTCAGTGTAGTCCAACTAAACCATAGGCGTAAGCTCCTTGACTTATCATTATTATATAATATTTTAAATAATAACGTTGACTGTCCTGAATTATTGTCTAAGATCCATATCTCAGCTCCTAGTAGGTTGCCGCGCTCAAATGTCTACAAACTGTTCAATACACCTAGACATAAGACCAACCTAGGGCTTAACTCGCCAATAACTAGATTTACGAAGTTATATAACGAACTCGTTCGTCTGCTTAAGTTAGACATATTTTGTGATACTATGACTAAATTTAAAAAAGCAATATTAGAGTATCTCTAAAATAAAAGTTAATTGACCTGTATTTTTACACTGTTAAATTTTTTTTAAACACTTATGATCATTTTCTCATTTTCATATTTTTATTATTTTATATTATAGTTTATTTTTAAGTTTATTGTACTGGTACTTCCTTTATTAGTTATGGTTGCCTATAACAGAATGAGCACAAGGCACTGTACTTATTGTAACATCTTTTATTGTGTAAGAATTGTGTAGGTATCATTTGTTGGCGATCCTTATAAATAAATAAAATAAATAAAATAAAATAAAATAAAATAAAATAAAATAAAATAAAATAAAATAAAATAAAATAAAATAAAATAAAATAAAATAAAATAAAATAAAATAAAATAAAATAAAATAAAATAAAATAAAATAAAATAAAATAAAATTTATATAGTAGTATAAGATGGCTATTAAATTTTATTAAAATCAGTTCAGTAATATTTGCGTGTAGGTATGTAACTAACAGATATCTGTTCCACATGATACAAGTAGGAGTGCAGTGAATACGCGCTAATAACATACTTGTTACGTTTCTACCCACGGCTACTCTGACCGCTTTCATATCGGTTAACGTGACAAAAGATAGCCCATGTGTAATTCTGATCTATAGCCATTATTACAGAATTTTTTATTAAAATCTGCACAGTAATTTTAGCGGGAAAGAGGAAAAAAACATCTATCTAACTTATAAATAGTAAGTAGTAAGATTTTAGAGCAAATATCTGTGTGCTACAATGATGCTCTTTGTGTTATGGTGCTAATATAGGTACTTCAGCAATCAATTGTAACAACGCAAGAATTATCGTTACAAGCAATGCTCATGTATTACCACGAAAAAATAAAACTCTACCAAAATGGTGACGCTAAATAAAAGTCCAAAAACAAACAATTAACTGAACTAAATCCTTCAAAGCCCCCACTATTCGTAAAAGCATTTCAGATTACTTTCCAACTTAGTAAGTAAATAATAAAATTCGCCACCGTTAATTTTCCATCGCGATTTTCTTGGCCACCTAAAACTTTTTCTTAAGACCTATGGAAACTTTGCTTATGTCGTATCAATCTTACTTGATTTTGTGTAGTTGGTTGCTAACTTAGTGTCGAGGATTTCTAAGCAATTTGCTACTAAGATTTGCTGTATTGAGTTGTTGAGATGTAACTGCTCAGTCTGTAGCTGTTCTAGATATCTTTAAAACTGATAATTTATCACCCATATACAAATAGAAAAAAAATATTTTTTATACCCAAATACAAATAGAAAAACTGTTTAGTTTTTCATCTTACCAAGTTTTTGTATTAGAAATTAAGTGTGAGCTAAATAATCAAATGAGAAGTTGTTTCTTTCTTTTAGCATAGCAACAAATCTTAATATATAAAATCCTTGCGTTACTGACTGACTGACAGACACGCTACAGCCGAAACTACTGGTCGCAAGAAGATAAAATTTAGCATGTATGTTCCTTGGGGACCGTAGGGGTGCACTAAGCAGGAATTGCCCGAAATATCCACGGGATCGGTCAAAACAGATAAATTTAAAAAATATGCAGGTGTAGCTGCTGGCGTCCTCTAGTTCATTATAATATCATTGGCATCATTTCAGCATATAACATCTATTGCTGATCACAGGCTTCCCCTAAGATTCTCGAGTCACCTCAATGCAATTGTATCCCGGGATTCCAATGAGATCTTCGGTACATATTGCCTTTATCTGGATCTGCAATATTCTGGGTCAATTCATCCATTGCCATCTGATCTTAGACCAGGCAAAAACTGTCGTATCGTTTCTAGATGACTGATTAACAATATAGTCTATATAATTATATGTATGTATAAAATTATTGCGTTACTGATCGATTGGCAGACAACGCATAACCGATACTACTAAGCGCAAGAAGCTGAGATTTGGCATGTACGAGTATGTTCCTTTGAGAGGATTGATGGAGATGCCCAAACTAAAAGGGCTTAAACAGAACCACGCGAGCGGCGCCAAGGGGGAAGTGTTGTCGTAAAAGAATTACACTCAGACACAAGTGTAGGGACAAATGTATGTGTGTTAGGCTGAGTGCAAGGCAAGCGAAAATGTATGTGTGCGTGACTGTATGTGCGGCCGACCAGTTACTGCGCACTGGTCGGACTGAAAGGTTCTCTTAAAGATTTTCACGTAAATAAATCAAAAGTGTTATATTAAAGAACATTCTTTCAATTAAATATCCCAGAGACACCTTGAGATCAGTGCCATTGCTCAAATTAACGCTGCAAATATTACGTAGTGCAAAGTAGCGTTAAAGTGGTGACCCCGTATTGAACTAAGTGACACGTATTTCGGAGTATTGCGTCATCTCGGAAAGCATGAGCTGGGAGCAATCGACGTCAGCACCACAAACTCCCACGCTTGCGGCAAAGATGGAGAAATCTGAACAGAGCGAGTTAGCCCAAATTACAATATCTACTCGTTTACCTGAGTTTTGGACTGATCAACCACGCTTATGGTTCGCCCAGTTCGAAACGATTCTGGCTAATCAAAAGCGCGGCGAAGAAACAAAGTATAATCTTGTTATTACGAAGCTGAACAAAGAGAGCATACAACAAGTCGCAGACCTAATTACGAAACCCCCAGAAGAGAAGCCATACACTGCATTGAAAGAAAGGTTACTAGCGGTGTACGAAGAATCGGAAACTCGGAAAATTCAGGAATTGCTGAGTGAAGTTGAACTGGGAGACCAAAAACCCTCTCAACTTCTTCGAAATATGAAAAATTTAGCACGAGAGAAGTTCCCGGATGATACATTACGAGTCATGTGGATCGGGCACTTACCAACATCAGTACGAGCTATTTTGACAGTAAGCGAAGTGTCCGACGTGGAAAAACTGGCGCAGATGGCAGATAAGATGATGGAAACCATAAAGAGTAATGACACGATAGTAGAGGTTGCCACTAGCTCAACAACAACCAGCAATGAACTCTTGATCGCGGAAATAGCTAAATTAAGCAGAAGACTGGACGAGATGGATAGAGGCAGACAACAGTGGCGGCAACCCTACGCGCAACGTTCCCGGAGTCGATCGGCAAGCAGTCAACGTGGCAATACATCGCTGAGAAGACGCAGCCCCGAGGACCCAGACTGGCTGTGTTATTTCCACTTCCGCTTCAGGAATCGTGCTACTAGGTGCGAGCAACCGTGCAGCTGGAAGAAAGAGGGACAGAATGCGACACGTCAAAATTCGGAAAACTAGAGCCGGTGCAGGCAGCGGCGGACATCTGCATCGAGAGACCGGGACACCGCCTTTGCGTCACAGACGACAACACAGGGATGCGATTTTTAGTGGACACCGGCGCCAACGTATCTGTTCTACCCGTAACGCAGCGACAGAAAAGTGTGAGTGAATCTACAGGTTATAAATTATATGCAGCAAATGGTTCCGAAATTCATACATACGGTAAAAAGACTTTAGAATTAAATCTTAGATTAAGACGACCATTTAGATGGAAGTTTATCGTAGCTAATGTGAATCAACCGATTTTAGGAGCTGATTTTTTACAATATCACAAATTATTAGTTGACCTAAACGCTCGTAAACTAATCGACAGGCAGACGAATTTATTAATGCTTGGTAGCATAGTTTCGGCACGGGAACCAACCCTGAACACCGTAGATAGTGGTCATCCATTATATAAGTTATTGTCGGAATACGCCGATATTACGAAACCTATTCCGTTTAGGGACGATGACTCATCTAGCAATAGTAACACTGTATTGCACCATATTGAGACGACAGGACGACCCGTACATGCCCGTGCCAGACCGCTTCCCCCTAACAGGTACCAGAAGGTGAAAGAAGAATTCAGGCGAATGCAGGAGATGGGGATTTGCAGACCATCCAAGAGCAAGTGGGCCAGTCCACTGCATGTGGTCGATAAGAAGAATGGGGACATTCGGCCGTGTGGTAACTACCGCAGGCTAAACGCAATCACCAAACCGGACAGATACCCCGTGCCACGGTTGCATGACTTCACTTATGTTTTAGCAGGTAAGAAAGTATTCTCTAAATTAGATATTAATAAATCGTATCATTACATAAAAATTGCTGACGAGGATATTGAGAAGACGGCAATCATAACGCCATTTGGATTGTTTGAATTTCCGCGTATGACCTTTGGTCTACGAAACGCGAGTCAGACATTCCAACGATTTATGAACAACAGTGTGTTCCAAGGGCTAGAATTTCTATTCAATTTCGTCGATGACGTCATCATCGCGAGCGATTCCGTAGAAGAAAACAAAGAACATTTGCGTATAGTCTTCGATAGGTTTAGAAAATTTGGCATTACAATAAACATCGCTAAGTGTGATTTTTGCAAAGAGAACATTGAATTTTAAGGATACAAAGTGTCAGCCAGTGGTATTCGCCCTCTCGACTCCAAAGTCCAGGTTATCTCAGAATACCTGTTGCCCAAGACAATAGATGACCTACGACGATTTCTAGGTATGGTAAACTTTTACAGGGCTAGTATACCAAACGCTGCCAGACATCAAGCGAAGTTAAATGAATTTCTAAAGGGTTCTAAACGTAAAGATAAGACCGTGATACAGTGGGATGATAGCGCAATGAAAGCATTTGATTCGTGTAAAGTCGGTCTAAAGAATGCGGTCTTATTAGCTCATCCTCAGGCGAACGTACCCATATCCCTTATGGCCGACGCTTCTGAGAACTGTGCGGGGGGAGTCCTGCAGCAGAAAGTGAACGGGTCATGGCAGCCTTTGGGGTACTACTCTAGGAAGTTCACAACAGCTCAGCAAAAGTACTCCACTTACGACAGGGAGCTCTTGGCTATTTATATGGCGGTAAAACATTTTCGTTACTTGTTTGAAGGTAATCAATTGATAATTTTTACGGACCATAAACCGTTGATATATGCGTTCAATAAATTAGAAAGTAATTGTGAAACGCCCAGACGGACTAGACAGTTATTATTTATTAGAGAGTTCCCAACAGATATTAGGTATATAGAAGGCGAGAACAATGCACCAGCGGACGCGTTATCGCGAGTCGAAACAATTCAGTGCCCGACTGTACTCGACTACGTGGAATTAGCGCTCGCACAGGAAGCTGATAGCGAGCTTGCAAAGTTACTTAGAAAAACAGATAAGAATTATAGCCTTAAGGAATATTTTGTGCCGTACTCCAAGGTACCTATTTATTGTGAAATCGCAGGTAAAACATGTAGACCGTATATAACTGAAAAGTTCAGGAGAATGGCTTTCAATTCGGTGCACGACCCCAGTCATCCGGGCGTTCGAGCTACGCGCAGATTGATCGCTGAACGGTTTTTCTTTCCGGGACTAAACCGCGATGTAGGACAATAGGCAAAAGCGTGCCTACAATGTCAAAGGTCAAAGGTTTATAGGCATACGGTTTCAGATTTAGAACATTTCGCGGATGCTGAACGTTTCGCGCACGTACATATTGACATTATAGGGCCCTTACCAATATCGCAAGAGGGGTACAAATATTGCGTAACCATGATTGACCGGGGCACGCGTTGGGCCGAGGCCACCCCGGTCAAGGACATCACAGCGAACGTTATCGCAAAAACATTTTATGATGTTTGGATTAGCAGATTCGGTTGCCCAGAAAGATTGACGAGCGACCAGGGTCGTCAATTCGAGAGCTCACTGTTCACAGATTTAATGAAAATAATGTGTTTATGTATATGTAATTTCGTGTTCAGAGCATCGACGTTCATCATCATATTCAAAGATCATCATCGTTAGCGTTATCCCGGTTGCATCCGAGACGCGGTTGCATGACGCATTGGAGCCTGGGGTTCGCTTGCTGGTCTAACCAGATTTGACTGAATTTCAGAAAGCCGGGACCGAAAGTTTTACGTGCTCTACAAAGCACCAGCCAAGCGATAATTAACAATGTAATACGCATATATATCTTCGAAAAGTCAGTAGTGGGCGGCATGGATTCGAACCCGATACTATCTGGATCGCAGTCTGTTGGTATCTCCACTAGGCTATTGACTTCTGCAATGATCAGACATCGAAGTGGGGCCAATCAGTGTACTAATCGAATCAAAGTGAGATATGACGGCCCTTGGTTGCTGTTCAACTAGAGATATTATGACCAATATTAAGTAAATAATAATATTAAATTATTGTCTTAAGAATACATAGTACATGCGCGCTAGACTTTCTGTACCAATTCCATTAATTTTAATAAAACTTAAAATAGTCTTAAAAAAAAATTGGTTGCCTGTAAAGTCGGTATACGGGCGAAAGTTTTACGTGACAACGACTTTGAGTGGTAAAATAATTTTAATGTGAATATTCATTCGTATAGTAGGAAGAAGGATGAAAGACGCGTGCCTTTCACTTTTTATGTCTGTCTCTCTCGCTCTTAGGCGGGACGCGTGCCTCTCACTCGCTCTCATTGTGAGCGCATAACGTGAGCGGAGCGTAACGCAGTTTCTTGAAGTGTCACCCGGCAAACCAATTTATAAGACGTTGTCACGTCAAAAGCGGCGATAGCTCAGTTGTGTTCGTAACAGACTGGCGGATGGTCTCGGGTTCGATCCCCAGGTAATCCGAACACACACCTCTGACTTTTAAATGTTTATTATCGCTCGCTTAATAATATGCTTGGTAGATGGCAATTGGCTCGCCCCCTATTACATTGGGACCGAAACATAACTGGCGAAGTGGCACCCCCACTTGTTATAAACCTCTGCCTACCCCTTCGGAGATAAAGAACTGAAGTTATGTTAGTCTTAAAACCAAGTCAATTTAAATATAGCATTCATATACAAAATACTATTTACCATGATGCATTCATCTTTTCACCGGTTTTTGGTTTAATCTAATTACAGCCAACGACTCCCCTAATCCGGCTTATGACGATCGCAACAGAGGTCGAAACGTATTCGAAATCATTGGTATTTGGAGGCACGATGTACATTGTGTAAAGCTGTGTATCCACTAAGTACACATATGCGAGCTAGATGAGCGGTGTGCGTAGTATTTAAGTAGTCTCATTGCCACTGTCTTGTGTCGTGGGTTTGATCCCTATGTGTGTCAACACTTTGTCTGATCTATACAAATAAATAAAATTTAAGTGACTGCTTCTGTGTGTTGGTCTCGCGACATAAATGTGCGCGTGGGATTGGGAGATCTCGGGTTCGTCCCCGGGTCGGGCAAAGTGTTATTGGGTTTTTCCGTTAGGAAATTCTCAGTAGCAGCTCGGAGTCTGGTAATGTGCCCGGTACGGCAATAGGCACGCCCTCTATTACGTGGGACTAAAATAAATCCGGCGAAAAGTGGGTGTAGCAATGTACCTCTGCCTACCTTTTCGGGGATACAGGCGTGAGACCTAGGTATCTATGTATGTAAGTGTCCGTCTATGATTTTCTTTAAAGGGTAATGGTTTTTCCATGATATTGAGTATTATTTGGACCAGGTGAATCGATTTTAGCGATTGTTTTACAGACGACAACGTGAGGCTACATTTAGGCTTCACATTATTTCAGTAACTATACACTGGCTATTACAAAACGAGGTCATTTAATGTCAGTTAGTCCTTGATTGCAATATTAAAGGGAATTTTTTTTTATTTTAATATTTGTTCCAATTAATAGGTTTACAAAAATGTGCCTATAGTAAGGAAGTTGAGTCAGCTTCAATTAAAACACTTGTTTTAGACACAATTTAAAGACACTTACAATTTAAAGTCGTTTCGGTTCAGAGGAAAAAAATCTATTAGTATGTGTATTGCACACTGCTCAGTTCCGCTCATCACCAGTGAGCTTGTGTGCTCACTAATAAACCCCGGCATTGCCAGCCGATTGCCACCGGAGCATAATCTATTGATGTGCGAGAATAATCCAATTCAGCTTATTTAAGTCGACTTAATCACGACGAACAATAGATTACTGCCTACGAACCTCTAGTGTTGGGATCTGACTGTTTATGTCAGTTTATGTTATGGTGGATCCATATTCAAGTTTAATTGTATGGGTTGGATTGAATGAGTTCGGTGGAAATGCTGTGATTAGGACAAATCTAACGTTGCGGAAGGGCGCCTCGATATTTCGCTGTTGACCCTTGTCAATAATTGTAAATTTCAATGCATTTACGATTATTGACAAGGGTCATTAGGGGTTCTATCTTTATATGATATGTTTTCATAATACTCTTGTATGTACATATGTTTGTTACGGACCTGCTATTAAATGGCTATAACGACATTAAGACAGTGATAGACTAGCCAAGATTCGAACCCGTGGCGCGCAGCACTTAGGAAAGTTGCATATCTAAGAGTTCTTTATAATGTTCTCGATATGTGAAGCCTGCCAACCCGTACTTGCCTAAAGTGATGGGCTCTTCTCGTAGTGAGAAGAGGCCTCTGCCCAGTATTAGTATAATACTATGTACATTATTCACTTTTTACAGGGCTGTTGATAAATGTTGATGATCAGATGATTCTTTTAACGTTAATCTTATCCTGCCACGTAGACGAAACTATGGGCAGAAGCGTGTCACTAATCAATATATTATCATAGTATAAACATACATTTGAAAAGCTACATTTATAGTCAAAAGTATTTTTTTTCGATTATTTTTATATAAACTCCTTAAACACGAAATAAACTAGACCAAACACTTTCAATTATCAGAACTACATTCTAAAAGCTTTAATTAATTTACACTTAATCTTCTAAGCACCTCATTTCAAAACCGCCGCTAATAACACGGAGGACTCAAACAGTAATCCTCTTATTACATAGAAATTTCACATCGATGTATGAGGTATTTAAGACATTCTGAATAGAGCATAAAGGCATACCGAAGCTTGTAAACATTTGGTTCAATCTCAAACAGGGGCTAAGAAAATGATATTCGCGAATAGTGACAGGTTCAAGATTTAAATTTATCATTACACTAGACATTGCCCGCGACTGCGCCCGCGTGAAATATGCACCTAAACCTTCTTCATGAATCACACTACCTATTGATAAAACCGTACAAAAATATTTCCATAATCTTCGAGTCTTTTTCTTTTTTTGTCTTATTCGGAAAAAAAAGAGTGGGACGACCACCAAGTCTAGGTGGTCTTATGACCTAATAAAGGTAGGTGAGGCGGGCTGGATGCGGAAGGAGGAGGACCGGTCATTGTGCGCATGTTGGGAGAGGCCCATGTCCAGCAGTGGACTGCAATTGGCTGATTGATCGAGTCTTTGAGATTATCTAAAAGAGCTGATGTCTAAGTTCGACTGCACGGATGACGATGGCGTGGTAGATTAAGCGGTTGTCTCGCCACTTAACACTACACTGAGTACTATTAGTTTGATTTCCACACAAAACAAAACTTTTTGCGATAAATTTGTCAAGTCTGGGTTTACTTATAATTTTGTTCGTTACATTAATATTTTTAAAGTCTCCCTCGCTACTCAGAATTTATTACTAGTAGGGGCAATGCCCTTAAAGAAAAGTAAATGGTACTGAAATATGTGTAAACCGTGCATAATTGCGTTGAAGTAAACAACGGTCAAAATCAACTCGTTGCTCACAGCATATTGAGGAAATGTTTAAAAAACAAAGCATTACTTTCTGCATTTTACCCTTTTATAGAGCGAGGGTAGATATCACTGCGAGACGGGTAAGAAATATGAAACATAATACCATTCAATTTGTATACGGAGTTGCCCATATTTGCGCATATTCGCAGCAATTAAGCACCAAAGGTTCAAGAAGAAATTTGATGCCAGTCCTACAAGAAAACATTATTATTTACAATACAATAGAATACAGGCGGTCGCCCTTCTAGGCAGTGACTGGCCTCAACATTGCTTAATATATCAAAAAGCGAAAGCAAGTTTCGCTTAAAATTGCGACGACAATGATGTAAATTTATTTACTATCTGTTCCCGGTGTAATACACCCAAACACCGGCTAAACATGTAATTTTTCATACACGCCCGAAGTTGTTAACAACATCATACAATATCATGAGTAGGTACGATATCATGAGTAGATCTTGGAACGCAATAAATAATACCCTCGGTCTTCTGATGGGATCCATTTTAGTATAAGGGAAAGAGGCAAAAAATGTGACCACAAGGCGTGTTTTCAGAAATGTTTGGTAAAAACATTCAACAAAAACACCTAAACAAAACAGTATTATTCAACCCGCGGCTTCTCCTCGTGAGAGGCGGCTATTGGAATAAAAGTTAGCCTATGTACTTTTCTGATATAATAAATGTTTTTCTGGTGAGCTATATAACTGCATTATGTCATCAAAGACTTTTAGTAAATTTCACGTACAAACATCAATACATCCATACTCACACACTTTTCTAAAACAAAACTAAAAGTTTCAAATATACACTAAATTTATTTTATAAAATTCATTTGTTTATTTGAAAGCTGGAATATTGAAATCTTCTGTATGATCTTAATATTGACTTGCAGAAGTATTTTTCTTATGATCAATAATGTATGCTTAAATCACAATTTTTTATGTACATGTTTATCTGAAACATCAAGATCAAATCATTGTCCTGTGACGCGGTTTTATTCAGTTCTACTTTATGTACCTACAATTTATTGTGCTTTCTTTGCACTGTAAGTTGGACGTTATCGCGGAATTTAAAACATTCAACCGCCAAGTTTTATTTTAGTTCAGCAACTTGTTCTCGAGATACGCAAGAACAGGAATTAAAAATAAAATGTGTACGTACTTTTGTGCTTGAATTATTGTACGTTTTTATCAGGGAACAAAGAAAATAAGTAAAATTAAACAAGCGTTCTTAATCTTACAAAGTAAGTCATCGCGATTGCATAACGCGATGTGGTAAATGTTTAGGAACTATTGTTTAATGAGTTTGGTAGCGCCATCTACCTTTCTATTGATAATTAATTACATCAACGTCAATCCTTCCTCGCTTGCTTGTCCAATACGAGCGATACTTTTTATTCCCTCCCTTTCTCCCAAAAGGCACGCCTATCGCTGATTCTTCGCCGAGTTCATCGACGCGCGAGACAGTCAAGAATCATCCGTGTCGCGCCGAACACGTGTACCTAATACCGGTATATTTTACCGCTTCTATCCTATAAACACAACAAAACCGCCCACGGGTGAAGTGGAGTGATTTGTGTAGTTCTGGGTTGGATCCAGACGGAGTGATCAGCTTACAGCACGATTCTGCAAGAAGCCGACGACAGCCATCTTGTCAAACCGAGAGAACGAAGGTAGGTGTGCTGCAAAATCCCAGTATCTATAACTCCCAACTCCCACTCCTTTTTCTTATCCTAGGCGATCAGAACTCGCCCTCATACAGTCCACAATATTAATCTTTTTTTTCCAAATCGCCTAGAACATACGGTTTCGGTGTATCGCCGAACCACATTTTGGTCCTTCGAGCCGGATTCATTTGCGTTTATACGTAACCTCTCGTTTATCTCGCTCGCGTAGGTATCTTCTAGAAGTACCTACCTAGGTAGAGTATAGCTAGGTGCTATAACTATAGCACCTAGCTATACTCCTAATCCATTTACATACCCATTACAAGGTTATATCCGCACGCATCCGTAGGTAATATACTTTTATGTAGCTGCCTACTAACCCAATTATTATTACTGGAACTATCAAAGTTGTCTTGTAAATTACATATTTCAAGCACCTTTTAATTCCACCGCCTTAACCCCTCAACTGCAATAATAACCTCATAGGTTAATAACGAGTCTGGTATCATTGGTTGTTTATATATAACGGTTTTTGCACTTGTAACACGATTTTGTTATATCATTCGATTTATCGATTTCCGCTTGACTAATTTTAATACTTTAATAAACTGGAAACGAGCAAGAACGAACTAAAACTAATTAAACAAAATACGTATGCTATTGAACTTTGCGACGACACCAAATTGGCCATTTTGATATTGAAATAAGTGTGCACGAGAAAAGTAAAAATGTTTGTAATGAGAAAACGTTGAGTAATCTTATAAGTATTATGTACAGAACTACTGGAAAATAAGTGTAGATTTCACATTGAGTGATAGTTTATCGTTAAGTGATAAATATTGCAGTGAAAAAGTAACGAAACTTTTGTAATGCACTTATTACGTTCCCAAAGAATGGCGGCCGTTATTTTTCGTCGAGTAAACAAAAACGTTTTATGGTGAAATTATTATTCTAAAGTAAAATGAGTTGAGTTATCTTTGCACATTGTATATTGTTTTAACGTAATAAAGTGCTCGTTTGGTGATTATGTGTGGATATTCGATAAATTGTGATAAAGTTTACAATTTATACCAATGAAATTGCTCAAAATCAAAATATATTACATCGCTGCGAGAATAGGTTAGTTTTATTTACATATTGAAATATATAACTAGTTAGATAAACTCGTAACAAAGCCAGGAAGGTATAATTAATGCCATATTAATATATTTTTAAAGACGAATTTTTCGTTTTTCTGCAAGTCTACGTAAAAATTATAAAGTGTTTGAAATGACGTTGCATTTCGTGCGTTGGGCAAAGCAAGCCTAGCGCAGGGTAGGGGTTAAAGTGTTGCCTACTTAGGTAAAATAATAGGTACTTTAGGTATTTTTTATTTTGATTCGGTCTCATTAGCTTACATTGACGTAAACATGGCACAACAAAGGAAGCCACGCATGTCGGAAGAAAAAGAGCTGACAATCTTAGAAGCTAAACGCAATATTTTATTTGAGCGTATTCAAAACATTTACGAGCGCTCAAAAACTGCCGCTACTTCCGATATTAATAGGGAATCATTTCTTAGTTATGGTATGACAGTAGATAGTATTCGAACAGATTTTCATAAGTTGTTAGACGATTATAACGCAAGATTGATTTCTATTAATCCTGATGAACAGCCGAATTATCAGGCGTACACCTCATTTGAAGATCTTTATTGTATCATCAAGCGCATACAATCACAATTGGAGGGTAAGTATTCAGCACAGCCCGTTTCTGCGGTTCGAACGCCGAGATTACTGCCAATTGAGCTCATGTCATTCGATGGCGATATACGAAATTGGCCGTTATTCTATGCGAGTTTTAAGTCTACAGTGCACGATAATGGTTCTCTGACAGGTGCTGACAGGATGTACTATTTAATAGGTAAACTGTCACCGAAGGCCCAATCCGTATTTTCAGGTGTCACACCCAGTGCTGAGAATTATCAGGTCATATTTCAGTCACTACTTGATAGGTATCAAGATACTCGTGTTCTAGCGTCTTCTTACTTTGATCAAGCTTTAAATCTTAAATTGTCCGGTGCCGCGTCTGTTTCGAATTTCCAGCTGTTTATAGACAACTTTGTTACCGCAGTTAATTCCCTTAAAAACTTAATATTAGAAGATCTTTCCGATTTTATGTTTCTTCAACTCGCTTTTAAAAAGTTTGACACTGAAACAATTCGCGCATTCGAGATGACGGAACGCAATCATAAAATACACTAGATAGTTTTATTTTGTTCATCAAAGATCCGTGTCGAATCTTAATATATAAAATCCTTGCGTTACTGACTGACTGACAGACACGCTACAGCCGAAACTATTGGGCGCAGGAAACTGAAATTTGGCATGTATGTTCCTTGGGGACCGTAGCGGTGCACTAAGAAGGGATTGCCCAAAATTCCCACAGGATCGATCAAAACGGGTAAAACGGGTTGGAAAAAATGCAGGCGTAGCTGCTGGCGTCCTCTAGTATTTCATAATACGCAGCCTAGTTTATCTAGCTCGTCTCGCGTCTAATAATAATAATAGTAAACAAAGGTCGAATAAAGCGCGAAATAGCAATAATAACTCGGTCCCTAATCCGCAATCTTACGTAGCATGCTCGGAATCTAATAATAATAATTCACAGATGTGTCTGTGCAGTAATATAGTACACGACCATGTCTATAAATGTCCCGCCTTTAATAATTTAAATCCAACGGCTCGTTTCAAATGTGTGAAGGATAACAAAGCTTGCATTAATTGCTTAAGTATAAAGCATAAAACGAGTGATTGTTCTAGAAAATCGAGATGTCGTTCATGTAATCAACGACACCACTCATTATTACACTTTGATAAAGTTATCCGTCGTCGAGCCAAGCCGGTAACCTTGACACGCTTACGTCGCAGGTGCAGGCCACGGTGACTTACCCCTCCACGTCTCAGGGCGAAGTATCGTTGTGTACGACGTCCATTGCGCGGGCGGCGTGCACGCGCGGACGGCCCTCGCGCGCTTGTAGTGATCAGCGCAGTGCTAAGCCGCGGTGTACGGCGTCCAAGACTGTTCTGTTAGCGACAGCGCAAGTTATCGTTTATGATATTAATGGAGCGCCTTACATAGTACGATGTCTACTGGACAGTGCGTCACAGAGTAATTTTATTACTTCTGATTGTTTCAAACGCCTCGGACTGTGGGATAACTTTAGAAATACTAACTTAGTGGTCAAGGGCATCGGGGGTTCAGAAAAACATTGCAATGGTTCCGTAGATATTAAAATACATTCGCGTTTTGATAGGAATATTAATTTTAACATTTCTTCGCTTATCGTATTACAGACACATTGCCGAACGCTAATGTGGACGTATCATTACTCACCCACCTCGAGACACTGCCGCTGGCAGACGCGGAGTTTGCGAATCTGGCAGACATTGATGTTTTGATCGGAGCTTCAATATTTCCGCACTTGTTACTACCTAAAGTAGTACGTAGTGAGCAATATAATTTACCGCCCGCTATTGAGACGGTATTTGGGTATGTGATTATGGGTACCGTACCTACGTTTCATTCTTCTCATTATATTACGTCTTGTTGTTGTTCTGTTCTTCAAGAAAATAATATTGATTCTCTTCTCAAGCAATTTTGGGAGCTCGAAGAGATTACCGCACCGCCCTCGATGAGCCGTACGGACCTCGAGTGTGAACAACATTTCCGCTCTACCACTGTTCGTGACGAGAGTGGCAGATACGTAGTGGCGTTGCCATTCTATGGTGACCCTTATTCGTTAGGCGACTCGTACGCTGCTGCGCTTAGACGTTTGCATTGTTTAGAACGTAAACTTGATGCATCACTTAAGTTACGTAGCGCCTATAATGACGTCATTCGTGACTACATAAATAAAGGTTTTTTGAGTGTAGTTGTAAACAACGAGGGCAACTCTCTTCCCTCATATTATATCCCGCATAACGGCGTAGTTCGCGAAGATAAAACCTCTACTAAACTTCGTGTGGTTTTAGATGCTCGTTGTAAGAGTACATCGGGTCAGTCGATTAATGACATTTTGCATGCCGGCCCTAATCTACAGGATGATTTATTTAACATCATAATAAAGTTTCGTCTTTTCCAAATTGCTCTGTCAGCTGATTGCCACCAAATGTTCCTCAATATCGGCGTTTGCGAATCTGATCGTAGATTTCAACGGATTTTTTATTGTTTTAACAATAAGGAACCTTTATCCGTGTATCAGTTCAATTGTGTTTGTTTTGGACTCAAGTCTAGCCCATATCACAGTTACGAGTTGTTCGCCAGTTGATCGCTTATGAAGGCGATCACTTTCCCGCCGCAGCGGCTGTTGCCACTTCCGCTTTGGACATGGATGACATTGCCTGTAGTGTCATATCCGTTCCGCTAGCAATTTCGCTTTGTGAAGAGCTTATTCAGCTTTTCAAGCGAGGCCAGTTTGATTTTGTCAAATGGACAAGCAACTCTAAGGAGGTTCTCGCACGCATACCTGATTCTCATAAAGCTTCTCCAGACATTGAGTTTGAGAAGTCTGTAACGCATAAAGTTCTCGGTTTACGCTGGGACAAATCCTGCGATAGTTTTCGGTTTGACGTCTCACCGCCAGATGATAAGTGCACCAAACACACTATGCCGTCCACAGTGGCTCGACTATGGGACATAATGGGTTTTGTGGCTCCCACAATTTTGTACGCCAAGCTCTTGATCAAAGAACTTTGGCTGTCAAAGTATGAGTGGGATGAAACACCCCCTGACCATATTGTCGCCGCTTGGGGCCAGTTTTGTATTGAGCTTACCGCGCTCAATCAAATTACTATTCCGCGTCATCTTGGGTTGGAAGATGGATGTACCATCAACTTAATGGGTTTCCCTGACGCCAGCGAGCGTGCTTACGGCGGAGTCGTATATCTGCAAGTCCGCATTGGTTCTAACTACTCTATGCAGTTAGTTTGTGCCAAGTCCAAGGTCTCGCCTATTAAAACCACTTCGGTTGTGCGCGGCCCTTCTGCTATCTCAGTTGCTCCGCAAGGTTCAAGACACAGTTTTGCCCCACTACCGTATTATTAAAATATACGCATTTTCTGACTCAAAAGTAGTGCTCTTTTGGATTTTTTCATCTCCTCACCGCTGGCAGACTTTTGTCGCCAACCGCGTTAGTAAATTGATTGAACTTGTTCCCGCTACTTGTTTCAATCACGTCGCGGGTATTGAGAACCCCACTGATTGCCTGTCTCGTGGTGTTACTCCACTTAATCTTCTGCATCATCCATTGTGGCATCGTGGACCTTCTTGGATTTCCCATGATCCGTCAGAGTGGCCCATGCAACCCTTTGACCACAGTACAGAAGACGTAGATGTACCCGAACGGAAGTCTGTTTCTCATCTCGTGATTGCTGAGGTTGCGAAATCTCCGATCTATGCACTCGCACTACGCATGTCATCGTGGTCTAAGTTACTCCGTGCCATCGTTTATGTCTGTAGGTTTCTTAGGCACCTACCTAATGGGGCTTTTGTTTCAAGTACTGATCTTGAAATTGCAGAATGTAAGTTACTACGAGCTGTACAGGCTGTTCATTTTAGTAATGACATTCAAAATTTGAAAAATAATGTATCTTGTTCTCCCGCTATTCTTAGGCTCAAGCCGTTTCTTGATGAGCACGGCGTCATACGTGTTGGTGGTCGTCTGTCAAATTCGGATGAACCTTATAACTACAAACATCCTTGCATTCTACCGCGTCTTGATCATGTTGTCGACCTTCTTGTTGATTTTTATCACAAGAAGCACCTCCATGCTGGTCCAGAGCTATATATGTCCTTACTTAGGCATAAATATTGGGTTTTAGCCGCTCGACGAATAATTCGTCACAGAATACATAAATGTAACGTCTGTTTCAAATTTCGTCCGCGTCCTACTTTCCCTCTCATGGCAGATCTTTCCAGCCAACGCGTCAATCAAGTTGATAAAGCGTTTACACATACCGGTTGTGATTACGCAGGACCACTGCAGTATACGCCAGTGCGTGGTCGAGGTGTTAAAAGCCGTAAAGCTTGGCTATGTATTTTTACATGCTTAATGACGCGCGCTACGCATATTGAAGTTGCGACAGATTTAAGCACGATGTCATTCCTTGCAGCCCTTAAACGATTTCTTTCACGGCGCGGCCCTATACAGTGTTTGTATACGGATAACGGCACTTGTTTCGTGGGCGCAAGCTCTTATTTACGCGACCTTTATAAGTTTCTCAGGGAAGAATATCGTACTCGTCTTCAGGAAGAACTTTCAATAAATCACATTGACTGGAAGTTTATTCTGCCAGCATCACCACATTTCGGTGGATGTTGGGAAAGTATGGTCAAAGTAATTAAAACGCATCTCTTCAAAGTTATAGGTCAACAGATCCTCTCTTACGAAGAGCTTTTAACTGTCCTTGCACAAGTCGAGGCGCTGATCAACTCGCGTCCGCTCACGGCATTGAGTAGTGACCCTGCAGAACCATCCGCGTTAAGCCCTGCACATTTTCTGAACACAGTTCCAGTATCGTCATTTCCGGCTCCTGAAGCAGACTCTTCAAGCTTGCTCCAGAGACATACTTTGCTGGATAAACTCGTGCAGTCGTTCTGGCGGCGCTGGCGTGCGGAATATCTCCACCAGCTTCAGACTAGATCCAAGTGGAATAGTCCTGCATCCCCTATACAGGAGGGTACGTTGGTCGTCATAATACATGATAATGCTCCGCCGCTTTCATGGCCGTTAGCCATCGTAGAGAAACTGCATTCTTCCAAAGACGGTACAACCCGAGTTGTTACCGTGAAAACCGCGAAATGGAGCTACGTGCGCCCTGTTGTACGTCTCTGTCCGCTTCCAACTCAGTAAGATCTAGCCTGAAGTTGGATCTACTTCTTAGTTTAAGTATTTAGTTTGTAGTTTTCGTCATAATTGTTTTGCTAAAGTTAATTTAGATGAATTTTAATATCATATCGCTGTCTTAGCCTATTGATAGGTTATACGGTAGTACATCCAACATAGTACGAAGTAGTAAGTTCAATTTTATTTTTTTTGAAGGCAAGGCCTTTAGGGCCGGGGGGATATGGTAGCGCCATCTACCTTTCTATTGATAATTAATTACATCAACGTCAATCGTTCCTCGCTTGCTTGTCCAATACGAGTGATCCTTTTTATTCCCTCCCTTTCTCCCAGGCACGCCTATCGCTGAGTGGTCGCCGAGTTCATCGACGCGCGAGACAGTCAAGAATCATCCGTGTTGCGCCGAACACGTGTACCTAATACCGCTATATTTTACCGCTTCTATACTATAAACGCAACAAAACCGCCCGCGGGTGAATTGGAGTGATTTGTGGTATTCTGGGTTGGATCCAGACGGAGTGATCAGCCTTACAGCCCGATTCTGCAAGAAGCCGACGACAGCCATCTTGTCAAACCGAGAGAAGGAAGGTAGGTGTGCTGCAAAATCCCAGTATCTATAACTCCCAACTCCCACTCCCTTTTCCTATCCTAGGCGATCAGAACTCGCCCTCATACAGTCCACAACATTTATCTTTTTTTCCAAATCGCCTAGAACATACGGTTTCGTAGTATCGCCGAACCAGAGTTTTAAAATGTTTTCCGAAACTTTTCTAGGCTGTTTTAAAATAGCTTTAGATATTTAGGTTCAAATAGTGTAGATAGGTATATTAACTTCTAATGGTTAATTTAAAGCTATTTTAAAGCTAAATAATTATTTATCTTCTATCTCTCAAAATACATTTTTATCTTATTAGAGATTTGATATGGATCCGTATACACTACTCCACAAACCGGCTAGGTACTTATTAGAGACAGATTAGAAAACCAAAGATTGTTCTTTTGAATGGATATGATAAATATGACACTTGAATGTTAAATTTAATTTTCATAATTTTTATCGATTCCAAAAATGTGGCTGCAATTATGCAAATCTACATGTCGACGTAATTGCCTTCAATAATCCAACACTATTCAACTAAACACATATAAATAAAACTGGAATGTCTGTTTGTTATATTAAAATAACCGCTTTTTACTAAATGCATATGGATATACACGCTACATTTACCGACATGTCATTTTTTTAATGTTTGTCTGTCTTTCTGTTTGTTCTCGCTAATCTCTGGAACGGCTGGACCGATTTTAACAGGACGTTCACAGGCGGATAGCTGATGTACCAAGAAGTAACTTAGGCTATAAATTAACCGGGTACGCGAAGTGGTTCCCTCAGGACGCGGGTGAAACCGCGGGAAACAGCTAGTTTAATATATTATTCAAGTTACATATTCCAATTCCCGTGAATTCGACACCGATATTCAAGACAAATATATTCGGAACTCAAAGAGTTGTGACGTTTATTTTGGGATTCGTAGAACTCGGACACTGTTTATATTTGATGATATTGTACATACTGACGTAAGTTTCATTTTCCTTCCAGGTATTGGTAAATATAACGAATTTTCGCAAGGTATACTTCGTAGGTCTTTAATGGTACCTTCGATTTTCTTGCCTGCGCGCTTTTCGGATTGACAGAAAATCATACGACGTTCTTTAATTAAATCATTTATAACTCAGATATAATATGCTGGCACCACTTTTAAGCCGTTGTCACAAACTAAAGACAATTAAGAGAACTCCCACTTTAGGTGTAAAGCCTGTGTCGTGTCTTTTTAAATATATTTCACGCACTAATTCGGTTCTACGATAGCGACGACACCACCGCAGTTTTCGAGTGATAAGAGAATTGTCGTGAAGATACAGATTATTCATCGCGCTCCAACCAAAGCAGAATTGACAAATCCGATATCACTAGAACACTGCTCATTTGACTAATAAAAACGTATACAGTGTGCGCATTCAATTCGTGCGACCACGATCGTACGTATACTGTACGATTCGAATTCGTGTCCAAAGTGCGCGCGACCTAATTGTCTGCATGAAAAAGATACAAACGATCTGAAGAGGGTATTTAATTTACCCGTTATTTTAAAGGTACGACAAAGATCTCATTCGTTTACATCTATATTATATTCAACAGATATTCATAATCCTAAAATTCTAGCATGAAGTTCTGTACCTACTGTGGTAATACCTTGTCCAAACACGCATGTTAAACAAGGTTTACATTGTTAGGCAGTAAATTCGTACGAAGAACTTTTTAACGTGGCCGACACGAACTCCTTGTAATACAGGCTTGAAGACCGCTTGAGAATATTGCAAGACTAGATAAAACACTGGCAGCTTGTAAAATTTATTCTATGAATATATTTTTGGAAGGCGTGTTTTGAAATTGGACGGGTAATGCAGTAATTCTTTGTTTATGATGTTGTTTGAGTTAAGTTTTGTTTGAACCAAAATTTGTGCCTGGACGAAAACTTTATTGAAGTTATTAAGCTATTGCATAGATTTTATCGCGGGCCTTGAGCGTGGAGACCGAATCCAGAAATTCCGTAACAAAAAATACCTGACACCCCCCACTCCGACCGGCACAGCGGTGATACTTTTCTTTTCTTCTTATTGTATATGCTAGCTGTAAGTTTTCCTAATAAATAAAATAAAATGAAATAAAATGAAATAAAATGAAATAAAATGAAATAAAATGAAATAAAATGAAATAAAATGAAATAAAATGAAATAAAATGAAATAAAATGAAATAAAATGAAATAAAATAAAATGAAATAAAATGAAATAAAATAAAATAAAGCATTGCATAAGTTGATAAAAAATGCTATGCAGTAGCTTTACCGCGGCAGTCTCCGAGTGCCACACACAGTTTTCATTATCATTATCTTAGCGCTGTTTTGGTTGCAACCCAGACGTTTGCCTTGCAGAATGTATTTCAACAAAGCCTTCTTTATAAAATAGTTTCATCCTTATACCTTACCCTATACCTTCAGCAGCAGTGACTTTAGAAAACAACGAGTTTTTATACTCGGAAAAGCTGAAGTTTTGATACCACGCGCCAGAATTGCGTCAGATGTAGGCACAACTATAGACATTGGCCAGACGGATTGGTAGAAGCTTGCTGTCAGATTTGCCGTCTGTTCCCAAGTATATTATTTGTTCATTTTCCTTTTCTATTACAACACCCACGGATAGTCTAGTTACGCTGTGTATTCTTAATTTGTTCACATGGAAATAATAATAAAGTAAAATCATGTTAGACTAGAGGACGCTCGCGACTACGCCCGCACATATTTTAATTTCCCCTTTTTGTCCGATGCCGTAGCAATTTTGGGACATCTCTTCTTAGTGCAGATCCTACGGCCATGGAACATGCATGCCAAATTGCAGTTTCTTGCGCCTACTAGTTCCAGCTGTGCTTTGTCTGTTAGGCAGTCAGTAACGCAATAATGTTATGTATACAGATTATTTTTGCTTTTTTTACGGAACCCTACAAATAACTCTATATGAGTTCCCCAATTAGCGTGTTTAAAACAATTTAAAGGCGCGTGTATGCAAATGTACCTTAATCATGTGATTATGATTTATCGCCAGCGGTTTAATTAGGTACAGTTGCGCCCACTGCACTTGCACTAACGGTCGCTAATTAATTGATGTTGCGACTGTACTTTATGTGTCGTTTAGTCGCTTTAGATATGAATGGAGTATGGGAATGTGAATTATTGTTTTATCACCAGATTATAACCTATTTTGTCGATGTGCCGTGAAAAGAAAATGACTTGTGTATTTATGCTATGTATTTTGTTTTAAAATTGTATTGCTACACTTGAGTAAGACTTTTTTTAATATTTTAGGACGCTGTTGTTGTGAAGGTTTACGGATTTTAAGGATTTACTTAACATAATACGATTTAACACTTACTTTGCTAGAACTTCAACTAACTTCTGTTTTATATTGTAAGTATACACGTGAGGTGTGTGTTGTTCCGAATTATACAATACATAGCAATGTTCAGTTTAAAAATAATTTCCATTTGTTAAAATGTTTCCAATTTCTGTTTATCACGACAAATAAATAAATAATATTTCAAAATATCTCACACTGAGACTAAACGTACTGTTCGTCATAGACCAACTAGATAAAACAATGTATGCAAAAGGTAATATCTCAGAGGTTAATTAGTTAGTTAGTTAGTTAGTTGAACAGGTGTTTTCCGCACCTTACTACTAAATTGGGCCATTGTGCATAAGCAGCGACACGGCTGTCGCCTACTACTCGTACCCTGAAAGCTCCTTTCAGAATGCCATGAGTTGACCAATGTTGCATATGGCTTCGCTCATGGTTCTGGGATTGCTCATGAACCTCGTCCGCTGGTCGCTCACGCTGGTACAATTTAGAATCACATGAGCGGGAGTTTCTTCGGTCTCCATACAGCCGCTGCATAGTGGGCTGTCCGTGACGCTAATATTGTAAAAGTGCTTATTTAGTGGACAGTGGCCGATTATTCTGCCAGTCAGATGCTTGAGGGTTTTCTTGTAGGAGTGCAGCAATTTTTGCGAGAGTCGTTTGTTCAGTTGGGGATCTCAGAGGTTACCAATACAATTTTTCGTAGGATAAAGTCATCGTGCGTCGACTTACATTTTAATCCAAGAATCTAGTGGACTTTAAACTGCCTTCTAATAAACGCTTTTATACTTTTTCGCTTTGTATATACCACATTTGTTTGTGTTTATTGTGTTGATGAGTCATAATAGGGTTAATTAACTTATTCAAACTTTAAATACCTCTTCATCGCCGCCCTAAGCCGGTCGTGTCGATTGGCTTACGTCGGCCATGGCTAAATCTGTTATTTAACACGATAAACATTTTTAGAATTAAGTTTTGTTGGAATTCAGCTTTGGAATGAATGCAAAGAGGTCACACGGCAATTCAGTAGTAATATGTAAAATGTATGTGTATATATTATAGTGTCGTATATATTTTAAATAGCATTTAATCAATAATAATTATTATTTAAGTATATACATATAATAATTAAAATTATATCCTCTGGTCCTGCGAGAATATCAGCGTTGCAGTTCATCTGCAACAATAGCTGACGCAGGTTCCTATTTGTACTCTACTCAATTTGTACTCTACATGTTTAGTTTTAAAATGGAGATACAAATAAAATATTTCTTTTCTTTTTTTCTTTTCTTTTCAGTAGTCGCTGACTTACGGCCATTTTCAATATTCGATCCATACATGGATTTTGAGATTAGAAATTCGTATTTGACTTATTTTGTATGAAGCTTATGTCAAAAACGAATCTAAAATCTACAGATATATCTATAGATCGAATATTGAATTCCGTAGTTTAGTGGGATAGGGCCAGGATAGGGCTACAATTGAGTTGATAGTCAGAGAGGTACATGTATAGGAATTTAAACTTTCGTGGTCACTATAATTACTTTTTACTGTTCCTACGGTATATATTCCGTAGGAACAGTAAAATGTTATAGAGAGGTACATGGTCTCACATGTGTTTACTCTTTACTTATTATAAAATGAAGTCCTCTCCGCAACCTGTCTGTCTGTATGAACGCGATCAATTTAAAAACTACCGAACGCATTTTTTTACGGCTTTCACCCATGGAAATTGTGGTTGTAATCTCGAGGAAGTTTTAAGTGTATTATTCATGCAGGCCGAGCCGTGGTCAAAGTATTGTTTCACATTATAATAATATTCTGCGACGTGGTACTCGTACACACCGTAGCGTTCTGATGTAAATGCCACACGCGGTCACCCATCCATGCGGCAACCTGTGCAAGCCTTGCTTAACTTTGCTTCTATTACGAATGGCAAGCCAATACACATGAGCGCTACGCACCGACAATGAAGCTACAAGTCAACAGCTCAATCCACAACCCACTAATGACTCATATCAATTCACCTTCGTCCGTATTACGTATCCGTGTGACGGTGAGCCGGTGGGTTTCCGTGCGACGTTTCATCGGCGGAAACAATTCATTATATGGAAATATGTCGCCGGTGTGTAAGGCGCGGCTTGTAGCTGAACTGTTACGTGCGTGACTTGGAAATGTTGAGTGGGAAACAAAGAATGAATGGCTGTCTGAATGTATTTTGATGAAATGTGAGATGGAACACGATAATTGGAAGTTGAAAAACTAAAATAACGTTCGCAACTTGTGGCATAAGATATTTTTATTGACGGGGTTAAGTTATTTATGGTTGCGTGTCAAACAACCGAAGTTATAAATTAAAGGCCATAAGTGGAAATAGTTGTTATAGAGCTCAGCGCCCAGCGATGCCACTCTTTTACCTCTTGTGCCTTCGACCATGGTCGTGAAAAGAAATATTGACCACTTAAAAAGTAACGTAATTAAGATCTGTTAAGACATTGATGAAAAAATTTAGTTAGCAATTTAATAATGCATACGGTTAAGCAGCGATAGCCTACCAGAGAGACTAAAAGATTGCATCGGGTCTCGTGTACAAACACATGATGTAAACCAGCACCATTGTCTTTTCGAAGTTATGTGCGTATTAAATTGATAACTGTAGCTCACTAAATGGTGAAAAAATACATACTTAGGCAACCTGCATGTCTGACAGTTTTCCATAATTAACGTGTAAAATCTGTCCACCGGTACTTAGCCAGCGTGGTAGACTGTGAGCCAAAAGAGAGAAGAGGTTCGTACCGAGCAGTGGGCCAGTATATATACATACAGGGCACATGACGATTGATATGGAAGTTGAACGAATAACCCCAACTCAGAGCAAAGAAATCTGTCGTAGTAGTCACTGATGATATGATTACTTAAAAATATACCAATGAAGTCATACTAAGACTGAAACTACGGAATACTATCTATGTTTAATATAATCATTGCTTCTAGCAATCTGCAACATTTCCCGAGCGTATCTAACGATACAACAACTCCAGACTACGTGGTATATAGTTGTGTAACCTGGTTTACTGCTGACATTATTGTAAGGCTGCGTTTATGTAACACTCAACATCGTCTCTTGAAAAGATGAAATGGGATGACTCTATTATAGACTTGTGAAAGAAATCATCACTGCACCCTAGTTAAATTTTCCATACACGGGTCAATTGTTTTATCCATAAAAACAACAAATGTGTAGCAAGATTAAAAAGTTGTCACGTGTTATTTTACCTACGACTTTACGTCTACTGTAAGACGGAGACTGCGTTACTTTGGAGCTATGTCTGTATATAGCTACACTCCTCTTCACATCGAAGACTCAGGTAAGTGCACTACTTAAGACATAAGACTATCTGGTTAAGTGGGTATAGATATAAGCAATAGACCTGCATCTATATCTTTACTATCACCCAAACCGGGTAGTCCTGGTCCCTGGATGGGCAAATTACTTAAATTATTCGGTGATGTTTAAACATATCCCTTTCTAGGTTTTATTTAACTACATTGTATGCCTATAAAAGGGCTGTTAGTATTTTTCTAAGGTGAAGCCTATAGACTAAACGAAAATAATGGCCAAAAACTAAAAAAGAAAGGCTAAAGACAAATTCTTAGTTTTAGAATATAAAAAACTTCTAATTTTGTAACTTGGCAAATATTTTAGTTTTGGTAAAAGTTAGGACGAAACCCTAGGAATACTGTCTACTAGTTTAAAGCATCGGTTGTATTATCGGATAGTATGATTGATTTCCGTTATATAACTGAAGGAGCGCTGTATACGGTAAGACTTAGCTCCGTCTACACCACCTTACATTTGTAGGTCATATTAATATGCTTGCATTTAATTTTCCTATCATTGTTATTATAATTTGTTCTAACTAATTAACTAGCTCGCAAAAAGTAGTTCAAGTAATTATGTAGGCGGAAATTTTGTTTATTATAAGGAGTGACTGAAAACTGTGGTCATTTTTGAAACAAATATGGAATTCAAGAAAATTGGGTATTATTACTGACTTGCACGATTAGCTTGCTGTTTTTTTTTATATCACTATCGTCCTAGGTACATTTAAATACTACAGGTTCTGAGGGGTAGGTAAAGGTAGTTGTGTGCCTTGAAATTCGGTTTGCATTTAGGCTATAACTAATTCAATCTTTATTTCTTGGTCTTAATATTTCAGTAGTTTAGATGAATACTACAATAGCTACCACTCCGAAATTTACTTAATTCTCTTTTGTCTCTTTAACTCTGTCTCCAGAATGACTTGAATAGTCGCGAGAATTTGAAATCAAAATGCACTATAATATATTTTATATCTTTATTGATACTTTGACTTGGCATCTCGTATTGCTGGCTTCTTGTTTGGCTTAGCTGCATATAGCTGTTCCACTGTGCTTAAAATGCTTCTTGTGATTGCGTGAGTATAAATTTGAAGCGATTCCCTCCGCAATCGAAAGTTACATTCAAATCGCAATGATATTCAGAGTATTACTGGTTACTACGTGTGCCTTACTTTACGCAAAAATCTCTCAACATAAATACGCTCTACAACATTAGATAGCATAAAAAAAATTAAGAAAACTATCCAACTAATCTTGGACCTTTGCAAACTTCGTTCGCTTAAGAACCGCACTCCCACAGGACCACAGTCTAAGTACCCATTAAAAATATTACGAACAGTTATGATAGGACCAGGTTCTTGTATACAATTTTTTCAAACACGGAAAGGTAACCAAGCAATTTCCTTCAAAGCATACTTTATAGCGATTTTTATGTTCCTATAAAAATACAAAGTAAGCGGATAAGACGGTTTTAATAAAATTAAGTGAAAATTTTATTTTATTTTTTCTTCTTTAACCTTTACCAAATTTTATGTGTGGTAAAAATATGTGTATTTTTTAATTTTCGTAAGTGTTATGTGTATTAAAAGTTTATTAGCTATTATGCTTTTTTTGTTGCATAGGCAGACAAACGAGTAAGCAGGTCACCTGATGATTCTCCGCCGCCTATAGATACCTGCTTTAAAATATTAAGGGAGATAATGTAATATATAAATACCAGTCCCATTAATTGTGCACGCATAATATAACATGCTCGTATCGTCTCTATAATAGTAGGGGACCCATGAAGGGATTTCGGGATTTACTCGAGCGCGTCAGATATTGATAGCATCCATGTCCTACGTATTTTTAATAAAGTAGGAATGTTAATCTGATCGTTTGCATAGTGGAGGTAAGATTTCAAAATGTAAAAAAAGGATATTTATACAGCGTGTCAGATTTTCTAAGGGATTGTTAAGTGAACCTAAAAAAAGGTTTTTGTTGAAGGTTTAATATCTACACAGTATGTATTAGCACTGGCCATGTATCGTACTGGCCATCTGTCTTTTATTGTCACTAGACATATAGACATGTATTTCAAATTATGTGTTTACTTCTATAGTAAGAAATAAAACATTGTCAGTCTTTGCCACTCGTCTCTGGAAATACGTCGTTTTATTTCAGGTTATGGGCCCAGAGAGCTCATAAAATCGCAATGAAGTCGTTTTAACAAGGATTTTGCAAGCAAGTGTTAAAATACAGTATTCATTTTAACAAGGATTTTGCGAGCAAGTGTTAAAATCGCAATTGAGTCGTTTTAGCAAGAATTTTGCAAGCAAGTGTTAAAAGATAGTATTCGTTTTAACAAGGATTTTGCGAGCAAGTGTTAAAATTGCAATTGAGTCGTTTTAGCAAGAATTTTGCAAGCAAGTGTTAAAAGACAGTATTCGTTTTAACAAGAATTTTGCAAGCAAGTGTTAAAAAACAGTATCTAGTGCGATTTAGCTGTAATTCTAATTATCGCAGTATATCAGTTTCACAAAATGGCTAGCAACTACCTAGTAAATGTGCCGAAACTAAAGGGACGCGATAATTATTCGGAGTGGTGTTTCGCTGCAGAAAATTTCTTGGTTCTGGAAGGCATGAAACATTGTATAAAGGCAGAACCAGATAAAGAAATTAAAAGCGCGGTCGATGGGCAAACGTTGTATTATTTCAGGTTATAGGCCTGAAATTGAAGCCAGAAATCAATTCAGAATGTGAGATTCAAGTGCAAGACCAGAATGTTGCTTCAGTGGGGGATTAGGTTAAACACCAGAACAATCCCAGAAGGTAATAGGTTTTGGAATCAACATCTAGTCTTGAAGGTAAACAACAAGCCCAGAAGGTAACAAGTTTGGAATCTACATATATCTAGTCTTGAAGATAACTCCAACAGTGATTATAAAGACTCAGAGAGTACACTTCAGTGTAAAAATAAAGGATTAATGGACAGACCCAGACGAACATGGAAACCACCAGAGAGATATGGTATGTTGAATCTTTGTTCAAGTGCTGAAACCTATGATGGGGCAGGTTTAACACTGCAATGGACCAGAAGAGAAACAGTGGACGTTGGCCATGCAAGAAGAACTAAAGTAAAAAGAAAATGATACATGGGAATTATGTGATAGTTCACAAGATGGTAGGTTTGTGCAGTGTAAGTGGGTGCTTTGTAAAAATATGACAGTGATAACAAAGTTCGGTTCCGTGCATATTTAGTTGCTATGAATGTATTGTTCATAGGAGATCTAGTTGCTATGAATGTATTGTTTATAGGAGATCTAGTTGCTATGAATGTATTGTTTATAGGAGGTTGCTATGAATGTATTGTTTATAGGAGATCTATGATAGATCCATGTATGTATACAAAAGTTAGAAATATTTTTTTGTAGAGATTTTTATTTTTTCAAATGGTTGTAAAGAAACAGAATATTTGAAAAATGTATTAGTCAGTATTTCAAACTTAAGAAAGTCATTGGTGTCAATGTGTTAATAAATCTGAGAAATCTATCACATTGAACCAGTCTGATTATAATGATCAGGTGTTACAAAAATTAACTTGCATGTATGTAAGGGGGAAAACTATGTTGGAAAATGTCCATATCAAGCTATTGGTTGTCTAATGTACTTAGCAGTTTTAACCAGGCCTGATAGTACTTATGCAGTTAGATCTTTGAGTTACTTTTACAATTGCTATTCTAGATATTTTACTTTTGTATAGAATGTATAGTAAATACAATTGTAAATGTGAATAGTATTTGCCTACAGCTGAGATGCCAGCTGATGTATTCACCAATACTTTGTGTTGTGAAACATAAGTTTTTGGATATATTAGGTATTCAAAGATTGTAATTGTGTATATACATATTGTTAGATATAGTGGGGGTGTTGAAGGTTTAATATCTACACAGTATGTATTAGCACTGGCCATGTATCGTACTGGCCATCTGTCTTTTATTGTCACTAGACATATAGACATGTATTTCAAATTATGTGTTTACTTCTATAGTAAGAAATAAAACATTGTCAGTCTTTGCCACTCGTCTCTGGGAATACGTCGTTTTATTTCAGTTTTCATTAAATAATCTGACGATTTAGGTGTCACGCAAACTCGTGACCATTATTAGAAAGTTGCAAAAGTGAATGAGTAAATTCGCCATTTCGAAACGCTCAAGCGCGTCATATTAAGATATATATGCTTTAGGCTAACGTTCTAGACTTAATCCCTCCAGATAATCGTAAGATTATGAGTATGCACTCATAATCTTACGATTATCTGGATGGATTAAGGCAACAGCTCTGTTTTAAAATTTTGAAAGTCTATAGCCGCTCCCCCCCATCAATGAAAAATTATACATTTTTTACATTTTATCGTTTTATCGTCAAAGATTTGCAACTCAGTAGGACTCTACGACGCGCAAGTAAATCCCAATTTAGCAACTTGGGCTCCCTCACACTATAAGTTCGAAGTCCACGCTGCGTTTTCAGCACTTGGCTTGCCTCAATGAAGCTTTGTTAACCACAAAAATATATCGCGATCTTCTGATGTCTACTTCTTCTGACTGTCTGCTGACTGCTGCTACTTGACTGTCTAAGGCGTGCTAACGGCGATGACACTGTAAGATCGTGTCAACGTCTTTTCTGTAAAACCGTGAACATCTAGCCCATTTGCTTAACCAGCAGCAATTTGGGAAGCCTACCCTGCATACTACCAAAGAACACACCTTGGCACTCACTCACATCCATTGTTTTCCGATCAGAGTCGGTCTGGCGGCACTATACTGGAATAGACCATTAACTAGACAATAAAGTATTTTCAGGAAGTATCCTTCATTTTCACTGCCTGGAAGCTGCGACACAAAATACTATATTTTCTACTTTAAGTGTAATATACTTCCTAATATAGTCCCATAAATATGATTTATGAGATAAGCAACTTCCCAAACGAGGGCAGTTTAAACCACGACCAAGATATTGTGAATAAAAGTAGAAAATTTATCAAAATTGTTGACTTTAAAAAAGTATAATACGCTTCAGTGCGGGGCTCTTCTAAGATTAAGTCTAAGATAATCCGACTTTCAGTTATTCCGTTCAACTTTAAGAATAACTTTCATTTGTGTTTTTTCTGCTTGTGCAAAAAAATACGTAATACATTAAAGTGAATTTCATCGTGATTTCGTTGACAGATAATTAATATATAGGATTTAGCCAAATCTTTCGGTATTAAATTTGTTGCTTCTTTGTGAAAAGAGGTTTACTTATTTTGACCAAATTACTCCTGTTGGTAAAACAAATTAATAGTGCGGAAAATACCCTTGAAATTGGTAAATCACTGGCTTCATATTTTGTAAAAATGGAAAGAACTTGAAGTTTATTTATATTTTATTAGTGTAATGATTTGTAACTGTAATCATGCCAATGTTACTCGTAGATTATAAAGATAGTACCCATCAAGGACAGCTCAGACTCGGTCATTTGATCTCACACAAAGCAGAGTAAATAGACACATATATTTATTTCGGTCCATCTTATATCTTGGGACAACTCAAACGCGGTTATGTGATCCAAAACTAAGCAGATCTTGTACAAAGCTAACCGGCAAATCTCCTAATAGGCACACTCATATATTTCAAGATACATACTATTGTAGACAAAATATTAGAGACTCGGAACAAATGATAGTGCTCATCATACAAAGATTAATCCGGACTGGAAATTGCACCCGCCTCCGCCGACTTAGTCAGTCCAAGTAATTGGCTAGTTAGGCCAGTCTTTCTCATCTTTACTTAATTATTTGTACTTACATAAAAGTAAATATACCCATCTTATTCTTGATTGAATCTAATAATATATTATTCAACCACTTATTGTAATGTATCAGGTTTGATTCCAGAACTGAAAAAGACATTGATCAAAAGTGGATTAACAATGCTCACTAGATAATTATCGTTTGTTATTGGCAAGACTGATACCATGTTCTATAATGTATTTCCATTTCAATTGTTATTTTTTATAGACTCACACCTGTGTCCCCCAAGGGGTAGGCAAAGGTGTAGAATTACACCCACATTTCACCATGTTATGAATTTGTAGATCCCACGTAATAGGGAGCGAGCCTATTGCCGTTACTGGGCACATTCCCAGACTTCGTGCTGCTAGTAAGAATTCGGGTAACACGGGTGCGTCCACTGAAAAGGAAGTCCCAAGTTGGTAAAAACAACCTGGGGCTTCATTTTCAGCGGACGCATTTGCTATCCACTAGAGCACGGCGGAAGTTTTCTTTGTTGTTAAATAATCTTAACTTAAGTTAAAAATCCTCATGGAGTCCCTCCGCCCTGGGGGGGGGAAGGGCGAAGGGGACTGTTAGACTCTTACTGACTAGAAACCAACCCGTGTTCCTCATGTACCCATGTGTCAGAGAGTAGGGTATCGCATAAGCATTCCTCGCTACCCCCCGACGGGTATTGGCCCACCAGATGGTCAGGCGGGCCCCGAACAAAACCCCCTTGGCGGCGGATGAAGGTGTTGGGCTCCGCCGCCAAAACACCCAGCGGCCGCAGAGGATAGGGAGGACGGCAACGTAGCACTGCATCTCCTCTTCATCTGCGGCCCCACCGCGAGACGCAACGGTGGTGCCGTTTGATCGCGGGAGATAGGGCGTGCGGCAACGCAACACCGACACGCCTTTCCTCCCGCGACCGCACCTGACTGCGAGGGACAGGCAGAACTGTCCCCCGCACCCGCACCCTGGGACGCATCCTACGCAGGCCTCTCCCTAGATTGCTCTTGCATATATTTGAGAATATAATACTTTTTGTGGGTAGGCAGATTACAAACAACAAAAATTTTTCACTCTGTATTTTTAATTATTTAAAAATAGTTATTTTATCATTTTTTTAAAATAAATGTTATTATTTATAAGTTAACATAAACACCTATCAGTTTAGTGTTTATTCTTGCTTCATAACCTAGTTAACAAGTTTACACTATCACTTATTTGACATGGACAGTGTGAGGCAATAAAAACTTCATTTTCTACCACAATGGCTGGCATTGAGGAGCGCATGGCCAATTTTGAGGCTGAACTTCAAAAAACTGCCAAACACACCAGTGCATATCAAGTCTGGCAGCTGATTTTTGTGAAATGGAGATGCGCAGCCGCCGTAAAATGTTCTTAATTCACGGTGTCGCTGAACACATGAAGATCCGGTTCAAACAGTCATCGATGTCATAGGAGATCTCCATCTAACTGAGGTCATTAAGGATGAAATCAAGCGGAGTCACCGGATGGGCCGTCCGTCTGGGTCAAACAAGCCGAGACCCATTTTAGTTAAGTTCCAGCAGACAGCGATCCGGGACAAGGTTTGGTTCTCCAAGACCAAACTAAAAGGTAGCGGCACAACTATGTCTGAATTTCTTGCTAAGGCATGGCACGATATATTCATGACAGCAAGGCACCGTTTCGGAGTCACAAAGAGTTGGACACGAGAAGGAAATATTTTTGTGTTAGACGCCGACGGGTCACAGCACCGTATTTCTTCACTTGCCGATCTCAACCGGATTAAGACGGGCATTCAAAAGACGCCGGCTGCTGAGAAACCAGTGGCTGGGAAGACCAAACGAGCTGCGGCCACGAAAAAATAGGTAGCATGCATCACAGTAGTTGCGGCATCCGTGGTTTGTTTACTTTATATGTATATATATCTTACTCCATATAATAATAATCATATAATAGATCATATAATAATATAGTTATTGATGAATAATTGATCAGACTACCAAAGCTAGCACTTTGCATGATCTTTCATTGCTTCCAACCCCAAATTATCCATCTTTCGTTTTTAATCAACTGTCTGAGTGTGATGTTAAATACGGTAATGATTGTATCAGCCGGAAAATGATCCTTCCCATATTAGATGAAATCTTTCCCATCCTGTGTCATATTTTTAATTATTCCTTATCTGGGGGCGTTTTTCCCACCGTATGGAAAGACGCCCAAATTATTCCTTTACCTAAAAAACCCAATCCGTCTTCTTTTTCTGAGTACCGGCCAATCTCCATCCTACCATTCCTTTCTAAAGTGCTCGAACGCCTTGTCCATGACCAACTTAGCACATTCCTTAATAAAAACCTTCTTTTCAATCTACTCCAATCCGGTTTCCGTCCAGGTCACAGCACGGTTACGGCACTGATCAATATTACCGACGATATCAGGCTCGGTATGGAAAATGGCAACGTGACTGTTCTCTGTCTACTTGATTTCAGTAATGCCTTCAATACTATTATTTCCATATTCTGCTTGGCATATTACGCTCCATTAACATATCTCCACCAGTGATTAATTGGTTTCACAGTTACCTGTTTGGTCGTCGACAGCGTGTACAGATTGAAGACTCCTTGTCTTCCTGGTGTACGTCTACAGTCGGCGTTCCACAGGGTGGCGTTCTATCTCCCTTACTTTTCTCAATTTTTATAAATTCTATCTTTTATCAACTTCAGTCATCCTACCAACTTTATGCAGATGATCTCCAAATTTACACTCAAGCTCCTGAACATGAGTTGTCTGAAGCAATTCGCATTATAAACTGTGATTTAGATCGTATAGCTGCATGGAGCCTCAGGTTTGGTCTCCAAATCAACCCTACAAAAACGGAGATTATTGTTGTCGGTAGTCCCAGGCTGATTGCGCGTGTTGACTGGACCTGCTTACCCCAAGTCAACTTTAATGGTATTTCTTTACCTATAAGTGATTGCGTGAAAGATTTAGGAGTTTATATTGATAAAACTTTATCCTAGGGCCCTCAAATTAGGGAAGTTAGCAGAAAATTGTTTTCTGCGGCTGGGACGCTGCGAAGATTGCGAAACTTTCTGCCGACTGCCACCAAGATTGCGCTTGCAAATTCTCTTCTATTACCTATCCTTGACAATGCTGATGTTAGCTATCTAGATCTCACGGAGGAGCAACTTGATAAGCTTGAGCGCCTTCAAAACTTATGTATAAGATTCATATTTGGATTGCGCAAATATGATCACGTTTCCAATTTCCGCAATTCGCTCAAGTGGCTCCCAATTCGCCTTCGACGGAATACTCACATACTATCTTTACTTTATAAAATTCTCTTTAACCCTTCTACTCCCCATTACTTAAAAGTACGCTTCGAGTTTCTTTCTGACACGCATTCTAGATCTCTAAGATCATCGGTGAATCTAAGACTGGCTATACCAATGCATTCCAGAAGATTGCACGATAAATCCTTTACCGTCCAAGCTGCTCGCTTGTGGAATGCATTGCCGATGCCAATTAAACAAGCTCAAACAATATCATCGTTTAAAAAGTTACTCAAAGAATACTACTTGTCTCTTTAATCTTACTACTCTTGTTATTCTTATTTTTCTATTTCCTTTCATTTATTTATCACAAATTTATGTATCAATAATATAAATATCTATGTATTGTATAATTATTTATGTATGTATATAGTTATATATGTGTGTATATAGTTATTTATCTATGTATGTACTTATTTATGTATATGTAAGAATTTGTATTATATATCTAAATTGGTAAATATCGCCAAACTACCCTTTTCTGAATACGTGTTGTTCTAATCCATCCAAAAGGTTGCCTGTAAGAGATTGCATGGGAGTGATAAGGCTGCCTATTGTACTATCTGTTATTGTTCTTTTTGTTATAGTTTAATTTTTGTAGTTTCTTTGTCATTTGTACAATAAAGATTATTATTATTATATATATCAAATTACCGGCAAACTTCGAACCGCAACATTTTTTTTAATATTTTCTCTTTTTTTTGTCATATAACCTTCACCTTCTCCTGACAATAACGAACACATACATATGTGTAAGTAAGATTGATCCAATTTGGTGCAGTTTTTTGGAAGTTATGCGCGTACAAACAATTTCGGTGTTTCATTTTTATTTATATAGATTATCGAAGAACGAATATTGTACATTTGCGTGTTACATTTTCTCGTCAGTTCGCTTAGCAGTCTACCCACCTAATTACAATCTAAGAGAGCTACCCACGTTCATCTCTACACTTTGTGCTGCAAAGCTGCACTTTAACTTGTTACGAGCTGTAGTGTATCTTCTTTAACGGAAAATCTTAAACCAAGAAGAAATTTGAATATTTTAAAATTCTAGATAAAAATATACTACTCCGTCAAGAAACTACCGGGAAATGATCAAAAATACACAAACTGTTTGTTTTTTTTTTTCTTTATTTCCATTGGGGTTTTATCCATGTGAATACGCCAGACCCATCATGCCTTGTACAAAAACAACGTTAGGACTTAACCTTTCCACTCAGCGCAGACGAAACGTCAAAGTAATGACACTACGCGCAGATGTCTAGGTGTGACGTCGCAAATATGACTTTTAGAAAAACAGCAATTACTTTACAATTAGACCATATTTTATCATTATGAAAACGACAATGAATGTATGAATTGACAACCTAGCAATAACGCTAAGAAAAATAAATTATAATCAAAGTCGTATATTTATTCTACAAGGTCAAAGTATCAAAAGCGTGCTGCGAGTTGTATTGTTAGATAAACATGAATGTTTATACATAATTCTAAGCACAAGGGCCTCAAGTATCCAATAAAATAAACAATTCGACGAAAAAGTTGAGTTGGGTCGAGATGTTTACAATAACACCCACTTGAAATTCGACACGGCGAATCGTCGACAGTAGAAGATTGACGCGAATTCAGCCCTTTTCACTCTATACATAAAGGTCAAAATGGCGCGACGGATATGGAGCGGCTGATCCGCACTGTTTTTTTGAAAATTACAACGAATATTGCCTTTTTACTGTAGCAAAAAAATGCATGAATATGTTGATAAATCAATGTGAAAACGTGTTCTAATTAGTTTGCAGCAAAAAAACGTACGTTTCACTGTATTCACTAACAAAAATCGTAATTATTCACTCAGTAATCGAAAACGTTCTAACGGATTTTATTGGGGTCATATAATAGTTATTACGATGTATTTCGTACAACTAATAACGTCAATAGTATATTTTACCGAGAATAATCACTATTATAATAAAAAAACCTCTGATATATACACAAAAACACCCAAAAACACCGAAACAAATTCACGGAGCACGCGCATTCAATGATAATTTGTCAACACTGAATGAAAAAAATGGGCCATAGATTATGCAGTTTGTATGTCAAACTCGTAAACCTACGTCTCGTCATCAGTAACAATTCGCTTCATGAATGCTGGGTCGGAATTGATTCGTTCTATGTAGCATGTCCTTAGCGACTCTCATACGGCTATCTTTCTCAAAGTTGAATGAGAATTTTCTTCAGACTTCTGACTTATGACTTACTTATGACTCATGACTTACTTATGACTTATGACCTTCATTTTTGCGATGTTAACTTCAGTTGCAGACGTTGAAGGCCTACCAGAGTGAGGCAAATCTTCCATCACATCTCGACCGCTTTTGAACGCTTTTTACCACTCATAATAGTTTCTGATAAAGTCGATGCACCGTAAGCCTTCTGTAACATTTTCATTGACGTCGAACACGAAATTCCATTGGCGATGCATAATTTAAGACAAACTCTTTGTTCGATGTTTTGTCCATTATAAAATTTGCAAAACACACTATAATACACACTAGGTATGATATAACTAAAAACAGCTCTGTATTTAATATAAATAACAGATGCAACTCAAACTCCGCGCCAAAATGCATAACAGTTGTGCCACTCTAACAACAACAAAAAGAAATTTGAATTTGGAACCCTAAATAAATAATCCATTCCCGATAATTTTTTGACTGAATGTACCTAATATTTCTTGTTTTTTCATATTTGATTGTGTCAAACAGTTATACGTAGATTGATAACCGCATAGAAGTTTATATGCTTTAAGCGTAGCTACTAAGTAGCCATTCGTAAAAGATTGGTAGAGTTAGACAACGATTGCAGAGATCGGCATAAGTATGGTTGATCGCTAGCTGTGACGATTGACCTCGAGTTTTGGCTAAAACCAAACGTTGGTCTTCACACCCTAAGGTATTTTTCTCCATACAGTATTGACAACTGAACTGCCCAATTTAGCAATTAAAACAAAACAGAAACATGGTAAGAAAAATACGTTCGGTCATTAGACATCAGCGGTAGATTAGTTTAAAAGTACGACAAAAGTATTATTAACACTTTGCGTTCAATATTTCACATATCACCCTAACATTTAATAAAATATGTAATTTCCTTGAAAAACATGAGAGCGTATTCGCGATTCAATAAACGTCTAATTCAAGATGGAGTCTCATACGAAAACATAAGTACTTGGCGAAAACCAATTTCCTTGAAGCTTCAAACAAGTATAAAATAAGCGGAAGCCCAATAGCTATCAATTGTAATTTGACAGTAACTAAAGAGTATATAATTATTGCGAAAATTAATATATCGGTATTACTGACACCGTATACGAGACGTTTGAAGTACGGAGGGTGACTTGTCCAGTTGAAGGAAGTAAAAATCTTTAGAAAGTATTTGTAGCCAACTGTTTTTTTTAACGTGTCGCACTAGGAATACACTTTGTGTTGGGGGTAGATTAAAATATGTGGACTCATACAAATAACGCCCAGACCCGAATCAACAATTTGAAAAAAAAAACATTATTTTGACGGGTTTTAAATCCGTAGCTCCTTACTTAAATAATTTTTGGGTTCCTTTTTTTCGCCTTGAGGTTTTGGCCAGTTTATAATTGATCTTAAAATAAGAACAGCTCTAATAATCCCGTTTCTAGTTAATTTATTTATATTTCGTTCTATGTACATATAAAAATACTACTATTGACTTTGTATAAACTCAGATTTATGAGGCAGTGGCCAGAGGCATCATCATTTAACCAGTTCTATTTTTAAAACTCAGGTACCTAAAAAGAGTGCTCCAAAACAGAAAAAGTCAGATTCATTTTACTGAGATGCAAAAGTACATATATCTTCAATTTTTTACAATATTTGTTTATGTATTTGATTCGTAAATGTGTCAAACTTTTTTGTCAAGAGCTTTGTGCCGTAGTTCACCAGTGCGCTTATGTCGAATATTGTATGTTGCTTTCCTACTATATAAAAATAAATAAGCTTAGTATGTCAAATTACGTGATATAGATATACCGGGTTGATACGACGTTATGACTTTATTTTAAACCCCATATAGTAAGTGACATATACAAGCTCTATACCAAATTTCAGTTTATTACAATGAAAATTGAGAATCTCTTTTTTTTCAAACAAATTAAATCAATTTAATACGCAAACGCAATGTATAATATTTACACTAACCTGGGATCACCATTAATGACACCGTTCTATTCGTTCATTACGATTGTGGATACATACATAGTACATATACCTATCTAGCGAAGGGCGGCGGCACGACACAGACGTAAGTAGGTACATAATTATGAGAAAGTATCTATATAATTTTCTCATTTACACACAACTAGGCCGTACGATATTGTTTTGTACTTTTACAACGAACTCACTGTCGACTACCAAGCTTTTTAATTAATTAAATGCTAAAATACTTCTAAACAAATATTATCAATAAATTGAAATTATTTTCGTAATTATCATAATATTATCACAAAATAACACGAAACACAAACACTTCTTCTAGTCATCCAAACATCGGTGCCCTGTCACACAAAGAAAAACACTTTCACTTCACACCAGTGGCTTTTTGAACACCTAAAGATATATCCAGATTGGATTAAACAATAAGCAATGTTTAATTCCAATATGGTGCGTGCGCACCTCGTAATAAACTCAACTAATTCCTCCATACATACATACATACATAGACTCACGCCTGTTTCCCCGAAGGGGTAGGCAGAGGCATATTAAAGGCCCACTTTTCGCCAGTATTTTGATCCCACGTAATAGGTGGCGAGCCTATTGCCGCTTATTGGGACATTTTGTTTGCCAGAGCCTCGTCCGTTGATCGGCAGGTGCACCACTTGCAGGTGAGGTTGGCTTGGGACCCTAAGTTCTTGGTGGGAACCCTATGCAATTCCGCCATATTTTTCGCAATCGCGTGACGAGTATCACATATTCACATTTATCAATGAAGAAGTCTGTAACCAATAGCTATCAAGTTGCCATGGCAACGCAACATTGTGTACGCGTGACCTGTCGTTCTTTCTCTTACTATTATTGAATAAGAGTAAGATGGCATACAAGTGTGAAAGTGTGCGACTTTTTAGTGAGATGTTATGCTTATTTGTCCTTATTGCGATAGCCTAATAAACGAATTTGGCTACATTTTAAGCAGATTATGTAATGTAAATACGCAAACGCATTTTTTTGTAGTGTTTCAAGGTGTATGACCTTTACTACGGGCGCGGAAAAGCTGGCGAAAGAGTTACTTGATACTTGATGGCACGGGCTGTTGCCGCAACTCCACGTCTTGGCGTGTATTTTGCGTGCGGGTGGGAATGGTGTCGTCATTCGAGCCACCCCAGCTCTTCGAGGAAGGCCAGCAGACTCTTGATGTGGCCCACGGCTTCCCTCAGGGTGCTGTATCTCGTCAGGTACTGCTGCCTGTTCTGTACGACCTCAGGGCAGTCGAGGAGCAGGTGGGCTGCTGTCTCGTCTGCTGCCATACAGGCCCTGCACAGCGGGCTGTCGGTGATACCTATAGTAAATAGGTGTTTATTAAAGAATCCGTGTCCTGTGTAGGCGGCCGTGACTGTCCGCAGTTGTTGTTTGGACAGCCGGAGGATTTGTTTGGCTATCTTACCGTCTACTGCGGGAAGAGCCTCCTTGGCCTGCCTACATGTTTCAATACCAATCCAGGACTGGTTGTGTTGGGTCCTGGTCCTATTTCTTACCAGGTTGCGATAAAAACCAGAAGGGAGGAGAATAATGGGCTCGGGTCCCACCAACTTTAAAGACGCCCCTCTTCTGGCAAGTACGTCGGCTGCGTCATTCCCTCTTGAGCCATTGTGGCCCTTGATCCATTGCAGTGTTAATTTGTTATGTTTACCTACCTCTGTTAGTTTCTGGTGGCATTCAAGCGTGAGTGTCGAGGTGATAGTATGGCTTTTGAGGGCTGAGAGGACAGCCTTACTATCTGAGAGGATCCTAATGGATCGTTTCCTTACTTCACGTGCCATGAGTGCTGTGGCAGCTAGGATTATGCCAAAATATTCGGCCTGGTAGACCGTGTTGTAGGCTCCCAGCGGTGCTGCGATGTTGATGTTTAGGTCCTCGGAGAATACTCCTGAACCCGTACCTGTATCAGTCTTAGACCCATCTGTGAAGATCGTGAGCTCGTTGTGATTAACCGCTCCTTCGTGCAGATCCTCGTACAGTTGGATTTTGTATTTCTTGTCGAACACAAATTGTTTCGGTATTCGGTCGCCAATGGATTGTGTGAGAGGATCTTCTTTAAAAAGTGTATTTAAGTTGTTAGTATGCGGGGTGTAAGTATCTTTCCAGAGCTTCAGAGCTCTTAGCCGGACCGCCGACATCGTTGCTTCCTGTTGTATGAACAGGTGCAGAGGAGGCTGATCCAGCAACACTTCGAGTGCCGCTGTAGGTGTAGTTTTCATGGTAACAGCTATCGCTGTCACCGTCGCAGTTGGGGTAATTTTAGGATTTGCGGTATCCATAAAAGTTTAACAAGACTTCATCCCTCTGGCTTCCCACCTTCCATGGAGCCCGCAACAGGGAACGTCATCCGGACGTTAGGATTACCAGAGGGATATAGGAACGCGGGGCTGGTTTACAGCACGGCATCGGGCGCCCGCTCGAGTTAACGGCCTGAGCCGAGTTACCAACTCTAGCTGTCCACCCTCGCTTGCACCCTCAGTTTAGCCTTCTCCCACCACCTCAACAGCCGAAATAAATTCCGACTGTTGATGCGGTCCCTACGTCCCTAGCCTGTGGCCCTCTGACGGGACACGGTGGCCATTTCACATCACCGCCAGCGCCGCTCGGCTCAACCCCCCAGGACTCCGTCATCCCCGCGTACGGCGCTCGACTGCGCAGGTCCTAGCGCAGGTGGTCAACTTCTCTTACCCGTGAATTTTTACTACGAGCCCAAGCCCACCCGGCCACGAGGGGGCGTGGTGAAGAGATGTGTTTGTGGGTGTGGGTGTGTGCGTGCATGTGTGTACGTGTGTGTGTGTGTGTGCGTGTGTAATGTGCCTGATATTGTGTTTCGGCTGGAGGTTTTGGTTGCATCCATTTCTGAAGGAACTGGACCAAGAACGGGCGGCAATCTCGAGAAGGATAGTCCACCAGCCTTGCCTTAGAGATCTTCACGACCTGCGCTACCCCTGAGACCATTCGCCACTCCCTGCACCGGACTCAGGTGCAGGGAGTAGAGGTCAGTGCAGTTCAGTGGAGGCGAAAGAGTTACGACCTGTTTCAGTTTAGTCAAAACTAAATATTTGTCTAGTGACTAAACTACTGCTCGTATTGAACTGAAATTTGCCATATGTGGTTTGAAAAAATGTCATACCGTCGTATCAACCCTGTATAATACTAGAAAGCATTAGTCTTGCCCAGAACCAAAAATTATATATAATGGATAATATGTGAGTGCACACCTTTTTATTGCTACGCTATAAAAAAGTCATGTAATTATAATTACTGTTCCATTAACAGCGTCGTTTACCCTTATGTAGATAACAACACATGTGGTATGCGGTTGTATCTGCTACAAGCAGATACCGCAGGCAACACTAGTTTATTGACAACAAATACGCGAGGATGGAATTATACTTGCGTCTCTGAATGTTGAGTTCAACAAACTTTGAGTTGTGGGAAGTTAAAGACCTACTTACGAGAGAGTAGTTTAGCTCGTTAAATACGCATCAGGTTTTGTTCAAAATATTGTTTAGTACCTCGGTGGTACATACGACTGGTATTATATTTGAGATGCTGCTCGCGACTTTGCCCACCATACATTTTCAACCAATATTTTAAACCCTTTAATCCCTTCATCTAACTCTATTTGAATGAATATTAGTTTCTTGTCCATCCCAAGGTTGTATGTCAGATATTGCTTAATAGTCATAAAGCCTCCAATTGTACTGTCCCTGTTATTTTTCTTAAGATTTATTATTGTTAATTTCTTTGCCATTTGTACAATAAAGATGATGATTATTATTAGCTTTTACACAAAGCGACTGCCTGTCTGACCTCCGCATCTCTTACAACAATTTTCTATGTTTTAGGTGTATAATTCACGTGGGCGGAGTCGCGGCCCAAGTCTAGTTAATAAAACTCGAATATAGAATGCTAATTTTGAGTATATTTACGAGATATTTTGAAGGATTTGATATAGTAAAAAAGATGTTTACTATTCATAATTCACGATGTCTTCCTACAGAAAGCGGGTATTATATAAATTCTACTTATTTATCGAAATCTTTTCATGTCTGGTATTTTCAGCGCGTGTGGAAAATTTTTGTCGTTTCACTAGCTAATTAGATAGTGAAAACCCAATGGCAGCGATTTCCTAGAAAAATAATTGACATCGGCAACTAATTAGACTACTAAGCCGATCGTGAGACCTGCAATTATAATAATACAAGATACCATCAAAATTATACGTATATATGGGCGCAAATTAATAAATATTGTTACGAAAATGTTAATTATATTTAAGATTGATATTTAAATAACTATTTGTGAACACAGAATTGAGAACTTCACTACTTTAGAATATTAGACACTGTATTGACTGCTTCACTGTTTTTTAAATATTGGGTATTTAATTTATGGCTTAATTATTAAGATAACTCCAGAAACTTTCAAAGTAAACAATTAGTATTAAATAACATTTTTTTGATACTTATTTTTATGTTTACGGTAGTAAATAACATGCGCTTATATTTACATCCTGTTGATAGCGCCATCTGTTGCGAATGTTGTAAAGCAGCGTTTGATTATTAAAATAAATTTGTAATTCGTATAAAATAAATCATACGGTGTTGTGCAAAATTCATGACAATATTAATGTTGATTTTTGATAATTAATTGTACAGTAATTTCAATTATATGTTGAAAAGGAAGTGGCAGTTGTTAAACATTAAGTGTAATGACGGTTAGTTTATAAAAAGGACTGTAGGTCACATTTTAATTCAATTCTGTGCTAGAAATCGTCTGAAAATAAACTAAGTAATATTACGTGAGTGTTTTTATTAAAATGGAGTCTGGACACGATAACCCTGGCGTATCGCCGACAGCAGCGGTGGGATAAACGCCCCCTAAGAGACTTCGGGATCCACGGTTGGCGCGAGAGTGATGGGTCTCTTGGGTTGGCCGCTATTACCAATGATGACCTGAAGACTGATGCGACAAGCGCTTGGAAGCCGTGTTTGGCGCTAGTCAACCCTGATTGGAGACCACATGGTGTGTAGGAGTTATGGTGAGCACATCTACACTTCACGTGAGGCCACGTGCGAGCGAGAGCGACAGAGCGACTACGACGGGGTGCACGCACCGGGGTGTGCTGTGGCGTGAACGCTGTTCTGCTCTGAGTGCTAGCAGAGGTTGCAGATGCGGGTTGCTGATGCACTGACCAGAGGTATTTATCCAGAGCTGCTTTGATTAGTTTTTGAGAAACATCCTAATTTTATAAATTATGGTGCTTACACAATTACCTACTGTCCCCGTAAGGATTACCAGATAAACATTATACAGCCAAAATTACGAACGTTACACACCAAATAGAACTCATAGGTAACTGTTGTTTATCCACGTCTGGTACATAGCAGTGCTACTGTGCTTATAGTCAAGTTATGCCGTCGGCTGGGACGCTTGTCTGTTTATTAATCGTTAGGCCATGTCGGAAGTTTTCTGTAAAACTTACTTATCTACACAAGAAAGAGAAAATAACTTTGTTGTTATGTGGTTCTACTAATGTAATTATTAGTAAAGGACGGTATAACTGCCCTTTTCAAGTTGAAGTTTTGATATAGATCCATTGTATAAATTACCTGATTTGCTTTCAGTGTAAATAAGCTAATCGATGTGCTTAATATGAATTCAATTGGTAGCCAATAGGTTATCCCAATAGTAAAACATTAAAGGAATCAAAACATTATTTAGAGCCCTTGGTTACACATTACTTAAGGCTAACTAACTGCATTACTTATGGCTAGGGCTCACGGCGCGATTATATGAAGCCTCTCTTGATATATGACTAACCACCGAAAAAATAATTATTTGCATAAAACCGGTAGTTTCACAGATAAGTGCATTCAACAAAACAAACTTCAGTTTTATTATACTAGTACAGATATATATAGATATATATATATATATATATATATATATATATATACATATACATATATATATATATATATATATATATATATATATATATATATATATTCAGAAGGTAGATATAAAAATAAATTTGTGATACACATTTTTAAAGCTAAAAGTTATAAAATAGGTTTGACCCTATGTGGGTGATGCCGTTTGTGGGCTAGATCCCTATGTGGGTGATGCCTGTGTGCGCTAGATCCCGTAATTGGTGATGCCACGAGTTGGCTTAGCCATGGGTGAAGCATTGTTTGTAAGATCCCGTGATGGGTGACGCATGCCGCAGGCTAAGATTCTATGACTAGGTGAAGCCTTGTAAATAACTTTTAGTTCATTCTGTATGATAAACGCTTATTTATGTAATTTTTATATTCATTCTATTTGTTTGTTATGCTGTTTATTCTGTAACCGTTAAATAATCAGCGCGAGGAGCGCGCTGGATCAGAATGACCGTATGAGCGCAAATTAATATATAATGATTATATTGTTACGAAAATGTTAATCATATTTAAGATTGATATTTAAATAACTATTTGTGAACACAGAACTGAGAACTTCACTACTTTAGAATATTAGACACTGTATTGCCTGCTTCACTGTTTTTTAAATATTGGGTAATTTAATTTAATTTATGGCTTAATTATTAAGATAACTCCAGAAACTTTCAAAGTAAACAATTAGTATTAAATAACATTATTCTGATACTTATTTTATGTTTACGGTAATAAATAACATGCGCTTATATTTACATCCTGTTGATAGCGCCATCTGTTGCGAATGTTGTAAAGCAGCGTTTGATTATTAAAATAAATTTGTTATTCGTATAAAATAAATTATATGTATTGTATGTATGTATAATTATATATGTATTATATGTATAGTTAGTATGTATATTACGTATTATTTGTACCTATGTATAGGTAATATATACCTTCACATCTATGTACATTATATTTAAATAACTATTAGTGTCCATATATATATGATCACTACACCATCAAACTTCTCTTTTTCAGTCTGTCCATCCTAAGGTTGCCTGGAAGAGATCGCACTTTGCGATAAGGCCGCCTTTGTGCATTTACTATTTGTATACCTACATATAAGTTATTATACCTAATTTGTACCAACTGTATTTGCACAATAAAGATTTATCTATCTATCTATAAATCATACGGTGTTGTGCAAAATTCATGACAATATTAATGTTGATTTTTGATAATTAATTGTACAGTAATTTCAATTATATGTTGAAAAGGAAGTGGCAGTTGTTAAACATTAAGTGTAATGACGGTTAGTTTATAAAAAGGACTGTAGGTCACATTTTAATTCAATTCTGTGCTAGAAATCGACTGAAAATAAACTAAGTAATATTACGTGAGTGTTTTTATTATAATGGAGTCTGGACACGATAACCCTGGCGTATCGCCGACATATACAAAGAAGATGAAATATTTAATTCTTTATTAGCAAAATATTTATGCCCTTAATGGCCTCGTACACGTTTCTGTTACCTGTTTTAAGTCTATATTTTTTTTTAAAACATCACTATTAAATCCAGATATTTATTTCTGTAGTTACTTTACAAGGGACCATATTAAATTCGATTACTAATATTTACTTATATCTATCTATCTTCTAGATTTCTTTGGCCTGCTATGTCAACAACAGGTCTTCTTCTCTTCTATTTCAATAGAATAGTGCTGAGTCTTCTCATTTAAATCAAACTTTTCATCATAATTTTGGACGTTGTGCCACTTTTTTTTGTTTTTTTTTGGGCTGCGTATATATCCACGAGAAATTTAGCATTTTTAAATGTTATACAGACATTTATAGCTAAGTTTGAAAACAAGTATGATAATAGAAGAAAGTGTGTCTGCTAATCTTAAATTAAGTTTTTAAATAAACATTCATTTACAATATACTATTTCATTTTAAAGCATCTTTACTTCTTAATAGTGTTCGCTTTACAATAAAAACAGACACTGTAGACGTAAATAATAAAAAAGAATCACCTGGCAGAAGTAAATCACGTCACAGTCTAAAATGAATAACTCGTAAAAGAAGGATACGGGCAATTATAAACAGCTCAGAGAAATTGAGTCCCACCTAACAAACCCGACTTGAACAAAATCTACTTAATTGGTCTGCTTCAAGGGAATGCAATGTTGCATCGATCGGGGATACCAAAACTGTCAATGTACAACATAATTTCAACTCTTAGTATAGAACTTTAAGTTGATTTTTCAGTTGAATGTTTTGGCTAAAATTCTGGTGAAATTTTCGTTGTGCAAGTACTTTGAATCTTTAGATACTTTATGCACGTACACAGATTAATGTACTGTATAAGTAAGCGGTTAGTCAGTGCTCGTACCTTAACTAATTTTACTACTAAGGATTTTCTTAGAGGACTAGCTGACCCAGCGAACTCCGTATCGCCTTTTTAAGAGTTTTTATTTAATTCCCTTTTTTCCAAGCCCCTTTTCCAAAGTTACCATTAACTTAGTGCTTAATCTCTTATCATTTCAGAGTCTATAAATTATGAACAAACAAACATAGATTTTTATATAAAATTGAATTCCCCATTCCTTAAAATATCGGAGACGATACCCATATCGACTTTAAAAAATATCCCGTCCGCCATTTTTGATTTTCTATCCGCCATCTTTGATCACGAAATAGATGTTGTATTTAGATTCACCATCCCTTAAATCATCAGAGACGATACCAATATTGATTTTTAAATTTTTTCCTATCCGCCATCTTTGATTTCCCATCAGCCATCTTGAATCACGAAATAGATGTTATATTTGGATTCCCGATCCCTTTAAACATCGTAGACGATACCCATATTGATTAAAAAAAAAAATCCCATCCGTTATCTTTGATCACGAAATAGATAGTGTTTTTGATTTCCCCATTCCTAAAAATATCGGAGATGATACCCATATCGACTTTAATAAAAATCACGTCCGCCATCTCTGATTTCCTATCCGCCATCTTTGATCACGAAATAGATGTTGTATTTGGATTCTCCATCCCTTAAATCATCAGAGACGATACCCATATTGATTTTTAAATTTATTTTTCCCATCCGCCATTTTTGATTTCCCATCCACCATCTTGAATCACGAAACAGATGTTGTATTTGGATTCCCCATCCTTTTTAACATCGCAGTCGATACCAATATTGATTTTTTTTAATTTTCCCATCCGCCATCTTTGATCACGAAATAGATGGTGTTTTCGATTTTCCCATTCCTTAAAATATCGGAGACGATACCCATATCGTCTTTAATAAAAATCCCGTCCGCCACCTTTGATTTCCTATCCGCCATCTTTGATCACGAAATTGATGTTGTATTTGGATTCTCCATCCCTTAAATCATCAGAGACGATACCCATATTGATTTTTAAATTTATTTTTCCCATCCGCCATTTTTGATTTCCCATCCACCATCTTGAATCACGAAACAGATGTTGTACTTGGATTCCCCATCCCTTTTAACATCTTAGACGATACCAATATTTATTTTTTTAAATTTTCCCATCCGCCATCTTTGATTTCCGATCCGCCATCTCTGATCACGAAATAGATGTTGTATTTCGATTCCCTTACCCCTTAAAATATCGAAGGCGATACCTACATTGATTTTTAAAATTTTCTCAGCGATCGGGAAATCAAAGATGGCGGCGGATCTTTGATTTCCCGTCCGCCATCTTGGATCACAAAATAAATTTCATATTATTAATCAGCGTCCCGAAAATCTCGAAAGCGATACCCATATAGATTGTATCCTATTCGTTTAGCCTTTTTTTGCCTTTGACCCAACCCACCCCCTTCTCGTTTGACCATTTTATTATTTTTGGCTGGCCCCTAAAAGTTGTAGCGTACTTCTTTATAGCCTATAGCCTTTCGGAATAAATAAGCTATCATAGGCAATAACAATTTTTAAAATCCGACTGCTAGTTCCTGAGATTAGCCGACATTATATTTTAGCCTTTTTAGCCTTTTGCCCGGCCAGAATTTTTGAGATCCGACCGGTAGTTCCTGAGATTAGCGCGTTCAAACAAACAAACTCTTCCGCTTTATTATATTAGTACTAGCTGACCCAGCGAACTCCGTATCGCCTTTTTAAGAGTTTTTATTTAATTCCCTTTTTTCCAAGCCCCTTTTCCAAAGTTACCATTGACTTAGCGCTTATTGTCTTATAATTTCAGAGTATTTAAAGATGCAAAAATAAACATAGATTTTTATATAATATTGAATTCCCCATTCCTTAAAATATCGGAGACGTTACCCATATCGACTTAAAAAAAATCTCGTCCGCCATCTTTGATTTCCTATCCGCCATCTTTGATCACGAAATATATGTTGTATTTGGATTCACCATCCCTTAAGTCATCAGAGACGATACCCATATTGATTTTTTTTAATTTTTCCCCTTCCACCATCTTTGATTTCCCATCCGCCATCTTGAATCACGAAAAAGATGTTGTATTTGGATTCCCCATCCCTTCAAACATCGAAAACGATACCCATATTGATTTAAAAAAAAATCCCATCCGCCATCTTTGATCACAAAATAGATGGAGTTTTTGAATGCCCCATTCCTTAAAATATCGGAGACGATACCCATATCGACTTTAGCAAAATCCCGTCCGCCATCTTTGATTTTCTATCCGCCATCTTTGATCACTAAATAGATGTTGTATTTAGATTCGCCATCCCTTAAAACATCGGAGACGATAACCATATTGATTCTTTAAAACTTTCTCATCCGCCATCTTTGATTTCTCATCCGCCATCTTTGATCACGAAATAGATGTCAGATTTGGATTCCCCATCCCTTTAAATATCGGCGACGATACCCACATCGACTTTAAAAAAAATCCCATCCACCATCTTTGATTTCCTATCCACCATCTTTGATCACGAAATAGATGTTGTATTTGGATTCACCATCCCTTAAATCATCAGAGACGATACCCATATTGATTTTTTAAATTTTTCCCATCCACCATTTTTGATTTCCCATCCGCCATCTTGAATCACGAAATAGATGTTGTATTTGGATTCCCCATCCCTTTAAACATCGGAGACTATACCAATATTGTTTTTTTTAAATTTTACCATCCGCCATCTTTGATTGCCCATCCGCCATCTTTGATCACGAAATAGATGTTGTATTTCGATTCTCCACCCCTTAAAATATCAATGGCGATACCCATATTGATATTTAAAATTTTCTCATCCGCCATCTTTGATTTCCCGTCCGCCATCTTGTATCACTAAATAAATTTCATATTATTAATCAGCGTCCCGAAAATCTCGAAAACGATACCCATATAGATTGTATCCTAGTCGTTTAGCCTTTTTTTGTCTTTGACCCAACCCTCCCCCTTCTCGTTTGACCATTTTATTATTTTAGTCTGGCCACTAAAAGTTGTGGCGTAATTTTAAATAGCCTTTCGGAATAATTGGGCTATCATAGGCAATAACAATTTTTAAAATCCAACTGCTAGTTCCTGAGATTAGCCGACATTATGTTTTATCCTTTTTAGCCTTTTTCCCAGCCCCAAAGGGTCGAAGCGTTATGTTATATAGCCTATAGCCTTTCGAAATAACTGGGCTATCGTATACAAAAAGAATTTTTCAGATCCGACCGGCAGCTTCTGAGATTAGCGCGTTCAAACAAACAAACAAACCAACAAATTCTTCCGCTTTATTATATTAGTACTAGCTGACCCAGCAAACTCCGTATCGCCTTTTTAAGAGTTTTTATTTAGGTAATTCCCTTTTTTTCCAAGCCCCTTTTCCAAAGTTACAATTGACTTAGCGCTTAATCTCTTATCGTTCCAGGGTCTTTAAATGATGCAAAAACAAACATAGATTTTTATATAATATTGAATTCCCCATTCCTTAAAATATCGAAGACGATACTCAGATCGACTTAAAAAAAATTTCGTCCGCCATCTTTGATCACGAAATAGATGTTGTATTTGGATTCACCATCCCTTAAATCATCAGAGACGATACCCATATTGATTTTTTAAATTTTTCCCATCCGCCATCTTTGATTTCCCATCCGCCATCTTGAATCACGAAATAGATGTTGTGTTTGGATTCCCCATCCCTTCAAACATCGGAGACGATACCCATATTGATTTTTAAATAAAATCCTATCCACCATCTTTGATCACGAAATAGATGGTGTTTTTGAATTCCTCATTCCTTAAAATATCGGAGACGATACCCATATAGATTTTTAAAAATTTTCCCATCCGCCCTCTTTGATTTCCCAGCCACCATCTTGAATCACGAAATAGATGTTGTATTTGGATTCCCCATCCCTTCAAACATCGGAGACGATACCCATATTGATTTTTAAATAAAATCCTATCCGCCATCTTTGATCACGAAATAGATGGTGTTTTTGAATTCCTCATTCCTTAAAATATCGGAGACGATACCCATATCGACTTTAAAAAAATCCCGTCCGCCATCTTTGATTTTCCTATCCGCCATCTTTGATCACGAAATAGATGTTGTATTTAGATTCGCCATCCCTTAAAACATCGGAGACGATAACCATATTGATTCTTTAAAACTTTCTCATCCGCCATCTTTGATTTCTCATGCGCCATCTTTGATCACGAAATAGATGTTGGATTTGGATGCCCCATTCCTTTAAATATCGGTGACGATACCCATATCGACTTTTAAAAAAAATCCCGTCCGCCATCTTTGATTTTCTATCCGCCATCTTTGATCACGAAATAGATGTTGTATTTGGATTCACCATCCCTTAAATCATCAGAGACGATACCCATATTGATTTTTAAAATTTTTCCCATCCGCCATTTTTGATTTCCCATCCGCCATCTTGAATCACGAAATAGATGTTGTATTTGGATTCCCCATCCCTTTAAACATCGGAGACTATACCAATATTGATTTTTTTAAATTTTCCCATCCGCCATCTTTGATTGCCCATCCGCCATCTTTGATCACGAAATAGATGTTGTATTTCGATTCTCCACCCCTTAAAATATCGAAAGCGATACCTATATTGATATTTAAAATTTTGTCATCCGCCATCTTTGATTTCCGGTCCGCCATCTTGGATCACTAAATAAATTTCATATTATTAATCAGCGTCCCGATAATCTCGAAAACGATACCCATATAGACTGTATCCTATTAGTTTAGCCTTTTTTTGCCTTTGACCCAACCCTCCCCCTTCTCGTTTGACCATTTTATTATTTTTGTCTGGCCCCTAAAAGTTGAGGCGTAATTTTATATAGCCTATAGCCTTTCGGAATAATTGAGCTATCATAGGCAATAACAATTTTTAAAATCCGTCTGCTAGTTCCTGAGATTAGCCGACATTATGTTTTAGCCTTTTTAGCCTTTTGCCCGGCGCCAAAGGTTCCAAGCGTTATGTTATATAGCCTATAGCCTTCCGGAGTAACTGGGCTATCGTATACAAAAAGAATTTTTCAGATCCGACCGGTAGTTCCTGAGATTAGCGCGTTCAAACAAACAAACAAACAAACAAACTCTTCCGCTTTATTATATTAGTATAGATAGATTACTTCTGAAGCGTTTATGATTGAAGTTTGAGGTTTTATATATGGAGTACCTTACCACTTTTTGTACGAGTACTACTTTTTTTGTTGTCAGCCGTGTGGTGACGGATTAAGAATACGGAATATTACCACCCCATATCATCCCATGGGTGTCGTAAGAGCCGACAGAGGGAGCATATTATGCAGAGAACAGCACTGTAAGAGAAGGAAAACACGATACAAACCCTATACCAACCCGTTTGGCCAGCGTGGGTTGGCGTTAGTAGGCCAATTCCTCCTTTCAAAGGAGAGGCCTAGTCCAGCAGTGGACTGTTGAAGGCTGATGATGATGATGACTACTTTTTGTAGAACGAAATATTTATAATACAGGAAGGAGATAAAGGAATATTAATAATATCTTAAAACAAATAAAGTTATATAATGCTATGTTTCTCTTGTTTAATGTATAGAAAGAGAGAGATATACACATCGTTGTTTTTGTTGCCGTAAGACATCACACCAAGTACTTATTCAAGGTATGCAGAGTATTGTCTTCGATCACATGGTGCCAGTTGTTGCAGCGATGACAATTTGTTCGTCAGAGGTTTCCTCTCGGCCAATCCATGTTAATCCGAAGGAAATAACATGCAGTTTCATGCATATGAAAAGAACGTCCATTTATTCATATTTTACGTAGGTGGGCGGAATTATACATGAAATATTTACAATATTTTATTGCTTATGAATTCTTTATGGGAATATGTGTAACTGTTGAATTTGATCTGCAACTAGGAACTAAATAAAGATACGTATTAATGAACGATATTAATTGCCACATATCGGAAGACGCAACAGGGGCATCCCACTCTTACGATCTGCTTCGGACCGGATGAACGGGAACGGGAAGCGGTTGGATGCGGGCAGCTGAAGGTCGGTTTGTGTGGAGAGCCTTGGGGGAGGACCATGTCCAGCAGTGGCCGTCTCTGGGGTGAAATAATGATGATTAATTGCGAGTTTCAGCCTTAGAGTTAATACTGAGCCGGTGTTCTAAATATCATATTTTACAATTTATTTCCAATAACTCACAATTTTTTTAACAAAATACCAACCATTTAAAATACATAATATCTAAAATCCAATAGGATTTGACTTGGAACTTGTCCAGCCAACGAGTTTTGTTGGGCAAATGGACGTCGTAACTAAGGCAAGTGAACTCATTTACTTCATCGACCTTGAAAATCGAGGGATTGGCCGGTAGTAAAAGTTACGGATATATGTAACGCTTGGAGAAGATAGACATGATATTCGATAGGGGTTGGAGATATTTTATGACAAAATTATGTAATCTATACTTATAATAAATTAAGGCCCCATTTTTTTCCTAGCTGTTTGAATTAACGTGACAAACTTAAATACTACGGAACGGAATTTTATACGATTTTTACCAATAGATAGTGTGACTCCTCAGGAAGGTTTGGTATATAATTCAAGCGAGTGGAGTTGCGGGTGCGGTATAGTAACATTTAATTGCATATTTGAATATCTTCCTCATGCACCCTTACGAAATCTGTTCCAGAGTTGCCCTAGGCACGTGACAATTATTGCAGATGGCAGTGGAAGCTTGTATTACATCCACCTGACTAGAGCAAACAAGAAGTCTGACATATATTGGACTGAGTTTCTCAGCGCTAGGAATCAAATACAATGTACAGTTACCTGTATCTTCACTGATGTCACGCCTGGAAATAAGTTAGATAAACACAAACAAAACTAAGGTGGCCACGATAAATTGAATGATACTATACACTCAGCTGCCAGACTCCCAACGCGACGTCTTCTACACGAAGAAAGGAGACAGGATTCACAATTTACAGTTTTACAAAATGTCAATGTTCAATATAATATCACAAATTTATCAAGGGCTCACTGAACCGTGCTGTCCACCGTGGCGGGTGAGATCTAGTAACATTTAATTGCATATTTGAATATCTTCCTCATGCACCCTTTCGGAATCCACGTCTGAACAAAGGCCTCACTTGCAAACATCACAATACAACTGTTAGTCCATAAGAGCATCAAGACTATTGTACCACGCTGAGATAGGGTTAAATGTCGAGTTTTCCGTCTCTTCGCAAGTATATTATTCGCTTCGTGTTCTTGACCCTGCCGCAAAGATTATCAAGTACCTTGTAGTGTGTATGACTTACGTATGTATGCATGTATCCTAATATTAAGAACAGTATATAAACCATTGTAATTCTATTATAGAGGAGCAGTAATAAACATTAGTCCAATGCATATACTTGTATTACTCATCTCCCCGAACTCACAACCTTACATGGCGACCCTGCCATCCGAGACGGGTCGTCGAGTTCGGTCGCGTGTTATTGAAAGACAATGATGGACAAGTAACTATAAACAATTTCTTTTGTGTCCCAAAGTGACTTCTTTTTTAAAATGTGTCGTTCGAACATTGAAAAGGAGGACGTTTTTATTTCGCAAAGTGCATCAGGTGGTTCGAATTTGGCCTCTATGCAAGAATACCACTTATCCAACATAAGTATCGTGATGTTTATCATTTGCACGTTACTCGCAATAGCCGGACTTTACGCGGTATATAAGCTATACAGAAATTGCCACTATGCGTGGATAAGGAATGAGGTTTTCGCGCAAAACCTATCGCGCTCGTTTCGTCGACCGAACCCGGAGACTCGTGTCTGCTACGAGTGCCGCCAGCAGCGCCTGGAGGCGCGCCATGAGGCTCGCCACGAGGCGGGTACCAGAGAGGTATACCAGAAACCGAAGTAAGTGACTAAAAGTTACCTAAATATTCAGTGATGAGTGTAGTGAATAGCGTTCTATTGTAAAGTGAAACATGAGAATTTACGAAACGGTTAGTGTAGTTCATCGCGTTCTATCGTAAAGTGAAACATGTGAATTTACTAAACGGTTATTCGACGAATTTCTAGTTTTAATGCCTATTATATATATTTTTTGTGTGTATTACCGATTATCAAATATATTGCCTATAGAGTAATTATTGAAAAAAGGCAGCGATAGCCGAGTGGATATACCAACAGACTGCCATGCAGAGGGTATCAGGTTCGAATCCACGGCGCGCACCAATGACTTTTCGGAGTTATGTGCGTATTGAATTGTTAATTATCGCTTGTCCCGTGCCTCGGAGAGCACGTTAAGCCGTCGGTCCCGGTTGTCATGAAGATCTTTGACAATCGTTACAGGGCGTCAGTACCTTCTAAATAAACTGACACTAGTCTAAACCATGGAATATCGCTATCCCTTCGGGTTGCGGAGGTCAGACAGGCAGTCGCTCTGTGGAAAAGCTAATATTCAGCCAAATCCGGTTAGACTAGTAAGCGGACCCCAGATTGAAACTGGGATAACGCTAAGAGAAAGAAGAAGAAGAGTAATTATTTATCCTATGTGGTTATTATTTTTCTTAATTTTGATTGGTAATGGCAAATGAGCTTATCCTGTTGTATGACCAATTAAAAAGTATTAAAGATAATTTGATAAAGCTAAGTTATTCTAAAAGGACAGAATCTGTTCTAAAACAAAAGCTAAAGGAAGCTACATTGTTGAAATGCCAATTTGATGAATGTATTAATACCTTATCAATACAGATTGAAAGGAAACAATTTAGTACAAGTGTTTTAAAGGAAATACTATCATACTGTGATTTATTTGAAAAGATTTTTACCCAAATAGAATCTTTTTGCTCTAAAACGTACAGTTCTCAACCTAGTACATGTACGGTCAAAGTTAGAACCGAAGTAGACAATATGGAGGCTTTTAATTATAGGACTGCCGTGGCTTTGCTGCCAATTATGAATGGTGATGAAAATGTAACGAAAAGTTTAATAGATGCCATAGAGTTATACAGTTCTTCACTCACAGAAGAAGGTAACAAAATGCTAGTTAAGTTTACATTAAAAACCCGATTGAACGAGAATGCCAAATTGAGACTGTCTAACTCGTATGATAGTTGTGAGTCGCTTATTATTGAAATGCGTCAACACCTTCTTACAAAGAAGTCGAGTACGGCTATCCACAAGGAATTGACACAAATCAACCAAAACGGTTCTCCTTTAGAAAAGTATGGTTCTAAGGTCGAGCAACTTTTTGTGGATTTGACGGTCGCGCAAGCTGGTGATGACCAAAGTGCGTATAAAATTTTGCGCCCTCAAAATGAGAAGATTGCGATCAAAAGTTTCATTGATGGCTTGCGAAACCGCGAAATTCGCACTATTTTGTCGGCCCGTAATTATGACACTTTAAAAGATACTATAAGAGCAGCTAAAGATGAGGAATTATCATATAGCCACCATAATTCTGATGCTTCTGTGTACGTCGGATACCAAGGCAACTCATATAATAATCGCGGATATTATGGTTACCATAATAATAGACGTCCTAATCGATTGAACAACAATCGATTTATACAAAGAGGTAATGGCAGAGGTTCTTTTCATAATTATAGGCAATATCAAAACCAAATTCAGCAGCAACAGCGTAACACTAATCGTCGTCACATGCGGGGTTCATCTCGCGGTAGGCCAGGACGTACTTTTACGCGTAGTAATAACATGCACGTTATAGAAAACGGCATAAATAGTATGAATATAGCTGACCGGAATCGAACGCCCCAACCTACGGAGAGACATACCACTGAACCATTAGAGTTTTTTCGATGATAATTTTATATTTGCGTGTAACCATAACAGCTCAGTTGAATTCTTAGTACAAGGTGCCAAATATGGATTGCTTATAGATTCTGGAGCTTCACTCTCAGTATTGAAATACGACACTGTGGCACGTTGGAATATTCCAATCCAAACCGAATGCATTTCTATAAATGGCATTGGAGGCAAAGCGCAAACTTTAGGCTATGTTTATGTTACATTGATCGTAAATGGACAAGAATTTGTACACAATTTTTACATTATGCGCACCTTGCCTGGTATACAACATGGAATAATTGGTAGAGATTTTATGAGCAAATATAACGCTATTTTGAACTTTGAAAATAATACACTAACTTTAAAGACCAGTAATAATACTTTGACCCTGCCCATGATGAATAGTTCGCTAAGTAAAACTTGTTTTTTAAGCATTCCGCCGAGATGTGAGAAGATATTTATGTTAGATAGTAGTTTTAACGAAGACTGTGTAATACTGCCATATCAATTATGCGACGGTGTTTTTATAGCCGGAAGTATTTGTAAACCAAACAATGGACAAATTAGTATACAGATATTAAATACTCGCGAAACGCAAGTAGATATTAATTATTTTAGACCGGAAATACATTTATTATCAGACTATGACACCTGTAACTTTGGACGAGATAGTAATATTGATGGAGAGAGAGTACGCACTATGTTTTCTCTTTTAAATTTAAGTCATCTAAACAATGAAGAAAGGTCATCTATTCAAAGTATATGTGCAAAGTTTTCAGATGTGTTTCATTTACCAAACGACAAATTATCTACCACTAACCTTTATGAACAAAGTATACAATTAAAACCAAATGCTGATTCAGTTTATACTAGACAGTACAGGTTGCCCTTTTCACAGCGTAAGGAAATTAAAACACAGGTTAAGAAAATGCTTTCTGAGAATATAATTGAGCCAGCAAAAAGTGAGTGGTCAAGCCCTATTTTGTTGGTACCCAAAAAATCTGATGATAATTCTAAGAAATGGAGGTTAGTTATTGATTTTCGTAAATTAAATACAAGGATTTTAGACGATAAATTTCCCCTTCCGAATATTAACGACATTTTAGATTCTTTATCAGGTTCAATGTATTTTTCACAATTAGATTTATCACAAGCATATTATCAAGCGAAATTAAATCCAGAAAGTAGAAAGTATACAGCCTTCACTACGCCTTCGGGCCAATATCAAATGACCCGTTTACCTATGGGATTGAAAATAAGCCCAAGTGCATTCTCTCGTCTAATGACAATTGCCATGTCGGGACTTACATACGACAAACTATTTGTTTATTTGGATAATTTGATTTGCTTTGGACGTAATTTACAAATTCATAATAAAAATCTTATAGATATTTTAACTAGATTGCGAAAAGTTAACTTGAAGCTTAACCCAATGAAATGCGATTTCCTAAGAAAGGAAATGCAATTTTTAGGTCATGTAATTTCATCTGAAGGAATTCAACCTGATTTAGAGAAAATAAACATAGTAAAAAATTATCCAGTTCCAAAAAATGCTGACGAAACAAAAAGATTCATAGCATTCGTCAACTTTTATAGGAAATTTATACCAGACTTTGCCGCAATATCTTTACCTCTTAACAGACTGTGTCGAAAAAACGTTAACTTTGAATGGTCGCATGAATGTCAGAAATCTTTCGAATCTCTAAAAGAGTCGTTAATTTCTCCACCAATATTACAATATCCTAACTTTGATGAAAACAATACATTCATTTTACAAACAGACGCGTCTGGCTATGCAATCGGATCCGTGCTATGCAATAGTGATAACAGACCAATTGCATATGCAAGTCGTAGTCTTAACAAAGCGGAAATTAGGTACCCTACGATAGAGAAGGAGTTACTCGCTATCGTATGGTCTGTAAAGTATTTTAGACCCTATCTTTACGGCCGAAAATTTGTTATCAAAACCGACCACAAGCCCCTAGTTTACCTCTTTAATCAAACAAATCCATCTAGTCGTTTGACTAAATTCCGTTTAATATTAGAGGAATATGATTACATCATAGAATATGTTCGAGGTACTGGCAATGCAGCTGCAGATGCCTTGTCACGTATCCGAATAACAAGCGATGAATTGAAGGAAATTAATCAGCACGTTGTATCTGTATTAACTAGAGGACAGAAAAAGCGTATGTGTGAAAGAAGTCAAGAATGTGTGAGTGACAACCCTATGGTTGCTAAGCAATCTACACACGATTGGTCTGATCAACCAAGAGTTATGGAGTTGCTTAAAAAACCAAAGGATTGCACAGAACTAAGGTTTGTGAATGTAAAAGAGTGGACTAGTTTAAAAGATTCTAACCAATCAAATACGTTATTTAATTATGATGCATCAAGTTGTATGTTAAGAGTAAACCCATCTTACCGATTACAATGCGCTCGAGATGCCTTTGTACGGGAGTTGGCTTATTACTGTAATCAATTGAAACTCGATAGTGTGTTCATTGTACAGAATAATGAAAACATTGAGTTAATAAAAGATTTAATTAATAGCATAAATATCACACCTAATTGGTCCGGACCACGCTTATATGTTTTAAAAGGTGTAAAAGTTATAAGTGATCACGATACAAAACGTATAATTTTAAATGACTACCACTTGTTACCGACTAGCGGTCACGCCGGTATACGACGCATGATAAATAATATAAAACGGCGTTATTTTTGGCCAAAATTAGAAAATGACGTCACAGAATTTGTCAATCGCTGCGATAAATGCCAGCGTCAAAAACATTTTAGGCATATAAAACAGCCAATGTTCCTGACGGATACAGGTCATTCGGCTTTTGTTAGAGTATTTTTAGATTTAGTTGGGCCCTTAGTTAAGGATAGTGAAAATTACATGTATGTACTCACACTACAGTGTGATCTTAGCAAGTACGTAGAAGCTTATCCGCTTAGAAATAAAGATACAATTTCAGTGGCAACAGCTTTCATTAATAACTTTGTATTACGCTATGGCATTCCAAGAAACATAATATCTGATCGCGGTACGGAGTTCGTTTCGAAAGTTATGAATGAAGCATGTAAGATTCTAAATATAAACCAAATAACATCCACTGCATACCATCACCAGTCCATAGGAGGCTTAGAAAATACTCATAAAAATTTGCTTTCATTCCTTCGTATACAAACAGAAAACCAACCCCAAAATTGGAGTTTATGGCTTCCGTATTGGTGCTTTGCTTTTAATACGACCGTACATACAGAAACTAAATACACTCCCTATGAACTTGTATTTGGAAAACTGTGCAATTTACCGAGTAATTTAACTTCAGATATTGAACCGCTGTATAACCCATATGACTATCCGAAACAACTCAAGTACAAACTTCAAAAATCACAGTATGACGCAAGACAAAATTTAATTATTAGTAAACAGATTAGAAAATGTAGATATGATTCATATACAAATCCTGTTACGTATAGTACTGGTGACATGATACTACTTAAGAATGAACGAAATGTAAACAAATTTGATCCGTTATATATAGGACCGTATGAAGTAATAGAAGATTGTAACCCTAATTTAAAAATATTGTATAAAGGTAAAGAATTACTTGTTCATAAAAATAGAACCAGACCATATATCAAGTGATTTTTTTTGTTAGCTGTTGACATTGTTTCATAAGTTCATGTAACTTTCTATTATACTTTTTATTATAATGAATAACTATATTTTCTTGTATGTAACAAAATACTGTATTATTTTGATTTTACTTGTCTTTCTTATATCGTTTGCTTATTGCATTATACAATATTATTGGATGCCTACAATATAACATAAAAATAAAAATGAATGTATCCATTATTTTTATTTAATTTTTCCGGTGGGCGTGTAGTGAGTATGACTTACGTATGTATGCATGTATCCTAATATTAAGAACAGTATATAAACCATTGTAATTCTATTATAGAGGAGCAGTAATAAACATTAGTCCAATGCATATACTTGTATTACTCATCTCCCCGAACTCACAACCTTACAACCTACTAGTTATTACATAATTAAAACCCCAATGAACTGGCGTCGCATTAACACCGACGTGATTTCACTGAAAAACTCAACGTCAGTTAATTTGATGACGTTTGACGTGTAATGTAAATTTTGGTATAATTTAATCAAAATTTCAATTTCAGCTGTCCATTACTAGGCGTTAAAGAGTCAAAAGTGTGGTGGTTATATCATGCAATTTTGATGATTTGATTTTATATAATATACTGCGGTAAATTTATGTTTTTAGGTGGATTGTTTTGTAGTATGTAATTATCCTATCGTAAACAGACAATTTCGATTCTGTGACTTGTTATGCGTTAAAATGTCGTGATGTTGTTTTTCTTTTATTCAGACAAAGAAACTAGCAAATTACAATGATATTATGTAACTATGTTCATAAACAACAACTTTGAACAGTCACGGCCGCCTTCACAGGACACGGATCCTTTAATAAGCACCTTTAAACGAGTACAATTGGTATCACCGACAGCCCGCTGTGCAGAGCCTGTATGGCAGCAGACTAGACGGCAGCCCACCTGCTCCGCGTCTGTCCTGAGATGTCACATTTTAGGCAGAAACACCTGATCGGACACAGCACCCTGAGAGAAGCAGTGGGCCACATCAAGAGTCTGCTGCCCTGCCACAAAGAGGTGGGATGGCTCGAATGACAACACCAATTCCCACCCACACGCAAAATACACACCGCGTGGAGTTGCAGAAACAGCCCGTGCTACCATACCATACCGATGTCAAATAATGACACTCTCTATGACAACTATTTTAATAATTTAACACCTTTTTGAGAAAGATCGGTAGAAATTGTTAGTAACCCATTTTTATAATAAACTAGCTGACCCGGCAAACTTCATACCGCCTAACAGTCGATTCTTTATTTTTTTTATTTCTTTCCCTACGTAAGAACCATCCTCGTACTTCAAGGAATATAACAAAAAAATATTAGCGTAATCGGTTTAGGTGCTCTCGAGATTTGCGCTATGCAACACATTCAGCGATTCATTTTTATGTTATAGATAAAATATTATTGTTCTGTACATGTGTAAAAAAATACTTTCGTACATTTTTGTGGGTCTCCCGATAACTTACGTACTTCGAGCCATAATTATATAAATAATTAGCACAGTCATTAACGTATATTTCAGAATGCCGATTGAGCAGGGTATCTAAGCTATAGGATCATTAAATTCTTCTCATTTATACAAAAAATATGCTCTAAACTGAACAACGTAATAGATTATTGAACACGACGTAACAAAGTTAAGAAAGTTTGGGAAACGATGCTATGAAGTGCACATACAAAAATTATGTGAGCTTCGTAGAGCTACGCCGTAACTCACGTAGCATACATCTCACGAACTTGCGACCTAAACTGTGATACATTGACTTACTGCATGAGCTAGGTACGTACTTTATATTTACCATCTCCCTGAAAACTACTTTTGGAAATTGTTAACAGAAAACCCAAATATCACTTTTTGTTCGACCTGGATATCGAGCACGTTACCTCATGATCCGTAGTCGCTTACATTACCGCAGACCTATGTACAGAGAGGCAGTAAAAAGTTTATTTTGCTATAAATAACTTGTATATCTGTCGCAGGGATTTTAAAACAGCCGTGATATTATAATTTCACTATAGTATTTTCGCTGTATGATAATATGCATGACAGTTCTCATTTTACGTATCACGCATACTACTTTCAACTTATGAAAATAAATTGGCAAAAAAAAATATTAAAAAAATATCTATTGAAAATTACAAAATAAATTGATACTAGTATGTCTCTCTCTATTTTTATAATAATTATTAACTGTAAATAAATTATTTAAATATAATAAAATATAATCCTCAAAATGTCAGATGCATGAAACGAACCCTCTGTCAGTAGAGATTGACACCATTGAATCGGCATGAAATCGATGAATAGGAGCGCCCATCTTATGATCGAATACTTCAGTACGAGCGCCTTGTACCTATGCGGTTTGTGATTCTGTCTGTTTGGCGTGTTATTTTTTATTTTTTTGTTGTGTTTTATTTGGTAGGGACAATGCCAAAAATAACAAAAAAGATAGTTTTAAACTCTCAAAGCCGTGAGTTAGTGCTTCGTTTCAGGATCTTCTTTGAACGAGAGCGTGCAAACGGGGGCCCGGTAATGCCGATCGACAGTGTTGATTACAGAGTTGCGGCAGCTCTGCTCTGGACATCGGCAAGGCTTCAGTTTCTCGAATATCCAATGAAAAATTTGGAGAAACTAGTTTTGAAGACAGGAAGCTGTCCACTCCGAAGAAACGTGAGCGTAAAGCTTCAATAACTGACTGACAGTTCCGATGTGGTGGCAATACGAATTCCCTACACTGATAAAATTGATCAGTCGTAGAAATAACACAATCGACAATATGGTAAAGGTTTCGAAATACGTCGCCGTTTTTAGGGGTTGTGAGTGATTGGGAGGGGAGGAGGGTAGGTCTCGGAACCCCTCCTCACCATTTTCACTTGCCGGAAATACTTGGTTTCCTCTGAAAAAAAAATATCTCAAAACATCGGTGTGTATGGCGCTGCCAACTTCCACATTATTCACACTAGTTTAATTAACTAAGGTTGACGGAGCCCTGCTTCGCAGGGCTCCTATTTTCGAATTAAGGGTCAAAAGAGAACCTACTATAACCTATTTAGTTACTTATTACAGAACCCTAGGTACTCGAAAGCAATGACGGCAATGACGCACAAATTTGACGTTACCTGTCAATATCATTCACACAAGATAGCGGTTGCGTTTCGTATCACGTTTTTTCACATAAAACCTAAATACCGCTTTTATTGATTCCAATAGTTTAATAAAGTGAGGTTGACTGTGATTAAGGGTCAAAAGAGAACCTAACACAACCTATTTAGTTACTTTCACATAAGACCTAAAATTACGTTCCGTTTTGCATACTTGAATGAAGAATTTTTGGAAATTGTTTAAAAATATTTAGACGCAACTCTGGATTACTTTTAGGGGATTAAGACTAACTCCCATAAGCCTCCTACACCACCAATACCCTCAAATTCGGGCGACCCGTTCCGAAACCTAACCCGACAATATTTACAGACTGGGATAAATATGTCCACCTCGACCGCATTTGAGATCAGCAAATAATTATCTCTGTTGGAGAAGATTCAGATATGAGGTTTTAGTTCGAGTGACAGTGACTAATAATAAAAAAAATATATATTTTAAAATTACTGCGTCTTATTTGTGAATATACCTATTTGCTAAAACACTTTTAAAATGAATTTTATTTCGAAGATGTAAAATCGGTAACTACGTACGATTGCATGTCGTTTGCCAATTAATTCGTTATTTATAAATAATCGATTAAATTTCCTTCGGTTACATCACTATAATTGTCAGTCATGAACTGTCATGCATAGCATTATACAGCGAAAATACTATAGTGGCATTATAATTACACAGATTTTAGAATTTTTTTTTGTATTGCAATTTAACGAGCTATTTTCAGTACCATTATAATTTCACTAGACCGATATAGTGAAATTGTATGGCAGTAATATTTTGACAATAACACTGGTTTAAGAAAGCCGTAAGAATATGAGAGCGATCGCTGATTGGTTCATTTTTGTTACCAGCTGTATTACCCATTGTTTAGAGTTGACGTAGGCAGGTAGGAAATTGTTCTGAGTGCGCGTGTCTTCAAAGCGAAATTTCGAGAACAAGAGAGTGAATGACAGTTCATAGTCTGACCATAGTCAACATTTACAATAGACTAAACAAAACGTTACAAAACCGATATTATCGATTTGACTTATCATAAATAATATTTCTATTTCAAACACCCATATATTTAGGAAATGAGACACAATTTTTGAATTTTGTTACTACATACCAACTAAATATAGCGATGTATTTTATGGTAAGTTGACTGCTTCGCGGGGCTCCTAATTTTGGGTACAGGGTCACAAGAAAACCTTACATAACCTATTAAGTTTCCCGAGTGGACGAGATTATTTTCATTCGATCGTAATTTTCGAAATGAAGGTCAGTAATCAGTTTCGTCACTTTAATGCTTATGTTTGGGTTTTCTTGGCACCGTAAACATAAACATAGGAGCCCTGTGTAGCACGGCTCCGTCAACTTAGCCTCATAAACATCTCCAAAGTTCTTATCGTTTTATCAGATTGGTCACTGTAGTACATTAATAGGTCTGTGTGACTGATTAAGTCAATTGACCAATCAGAACATGCGAGGCTCCCGCCACAAACTCAATTCATAATAAACCTAACGCTCTTATAATATCACCATTGCGGACCTACATTTACCATCATATCACTATTGCGACCCAGTGAAATTACAATATCACATTACAAGTGTACTCATTTTCTATACATTTGTTTACATTAATTGACTCTATCATAGTTATAATGCGGAGGCAACTCCGACAGAACGCCAAAGTTCTGTTTTGATCAGTACTTACCAAAAATTGTATAGATTTGGGGCTCCCCACTAAAGTTAGCTAACTAATAATTTCAATTTTAATTAGAAACTGACCAGGCAACACTTTCGTTTATATTGAAAAATCTGTTCCGTTTTGTTTTAATTAAACTTCATTGATTTGTTTTCAGTGTGGTCTAACCTTTCCAGCATATATTGAACTGACAAAATCAAAATGAATAAATAACATTGACCTATCCATTGTGTTTATAATGGTTTGATAGAGAGTGACTAACCCCATTTCAGGCTGTTAGATTACACACATGAGCATACCAGGCATTTTAATATCACCGGAAACTACTTGGTACTTGGTGGCACGGGCTGTTTTCGCAACTCCACGTCCTGGCGTGTATTTTGCATGCGGATGGGAATGCTGTTGTCACTCGAGCCACCCCAGCTCTTCGAGGGAGGCCAGCAGACTCTTGATGTGGCCCACTGCTTCCTTCAGGGTGCTGTATCTGGTCAGGCACCGGACACTAATAAATGTGTGGAATTAAATGTACCCGTGGATAAGCTAATATTCTGTTTAAGCTGACGGACCATCAAGCGGACCCTGGTCTACAAGACAAGTGTTCAGATTGAGTGCAACCAGGATCATGGTGATAATGATGATAAAGTTACGACGGCACGGTTGGCGTAGTGGTTTAAGCGGCCGCCTCACCGCTTGACACTGCGCCGAAGTGTTGTGGGTTTGATCCCCACACGAGACAACACTTTGTGTGATACATAAATTGTTATTTCGAGTCTGGGTGTTCATTGTGTCCGTTAGTTGTATGTTTGTAAAGTACCCCGCGACACAGGATTTAATCCTAATGCTGGACATGTTTTTGAAAAAAAAGAAAGTTATGTTACAGAGCTTTATAACTCATGCCGTACTTACGAGCAAGCGATCCGTGTGTTCACGGCGATAGGAAATTAGTTCCATGTGGTTGAGTACACAAAGTTTATTTAAAATTTCTTTTGAGATACAAAAATAAAATTTTAATTAAGTAATACTCATAATCAGGTAAGTTAAAATTTTGCACTTACCTTTTACACAAAAAGTGTCTATAACTTGTAAGACATTTTGTTGTATTGCTTTGTTAATATTTATAAGATAGCCCTGGAAGTATGGATAATGTATAATAAGTTGGCAAACAGTATTCACGCTATGTAAATTACTTGACACATAATAAATAATCGTTACAAATATTGTTGTGATGATAATTTGTATTTTTAGGGTTCCGTACCTAAAAGGTAGAAACGGGAGTAACGGGACCCTATTACTAAGCCGCCGCTGTCTGTCTGTCTGTTCGTCTGTCAGTCACCAGACTGTATCTCATAAACCGTGATAGCTAGAAAGCTGAAATTTTCACAAATTATGTATTTCCGTTGCCGCTATAACAACAAATACTAAAAATAAAAAAATGAAAATATTAAGAGGGTCCCATACAGTAAACGTGTTTTTTTTCGAATTTTTGCTCAATATTGCTAATGGTAACATTGAAATTGACGCTCGAAATTATAATTATAGATCTGGGGGCACGGGAGTGCCCCCACCAAGTCGAGCTAAAAAGCGGCACGGCTGTACCATCCTTTTCTCGAAGCAATTCAGGCCATTTTCGACCCTCTATAACTTCGTTGTGGATTAAACTAGAAGCCTATTTTTAGTACCCAGGCAGGCATTGTATAACTATGGTATATTTCAAATTTCATTTAATTTGAACCAGTAGTTTAAGAATTATAACGAGTCAATTTTCGTGATTTTGTCACTCACTGACCGACCATCAAAAGTCTAAGGCACTTCTAGCAGACATAGAAGCTTCAAATTTAGAATACAATTAGTGTTTCGTGTATGAATCAAGGAAAAACTAAAACATTTTTCAATTTCGGTCCAGTTTTTGACATACATCAACTGCATAAATAACGTTGTAATCCTGCATTAATTGTATGAACATAAAAGATTACAAAATTACGTTTACAGTTAGGGCTTTAATTAAGAAAATTCATTGTTGGTGTACAAGAAGTAGAAGGTACCGAAAATGGAAAAAGTAGGACTTTCTACAAAAAGAAATGAGAACCCATAAAAAACAATACTTGTCAAAAAATCAAGTCTCGCTAGCGTAAAAAGTTGTGAGGTCCATGTTATATCAAGTCGGTTCATTAAAAATCTTTAATGTTTTAAATAAATAGATTGACTTGGCAATCGTACTGAACAAACTTATTTATTCGTATGTATTACTTATGTGATATTTTTTTTTTTTTTTTAATTTATTATTTCATTTTGTATTAAGTAACATAATTTATAAGAAGCTTAATGTAATCTAATCTAATACAAAAACCTTAAAAACAAATTTAGAAACTGAAAATATTTACATGGTTTAGGCGTCGTAAAATGCCTCCGCATCAATGTCATCGGGTAACGTGCCCAGAAGGCTGGCAGCATTGCCACGCTGGATGGCAATGCTGATTCTCTGAGCAAAGAATAAACCAGCCTTCTGGTCACGTGAGACATATATGGGATAATATGTTGTGTTTTCATGCGATGACCGAGTCAATCTATTTATAAAAAATCATTAAAGATTTTAATGAACCGACTTGGTATAACATGGATCTCACAACGTTTTACGCTAGCGAGACTTGGTTTTTTGACAAGTATTGTTTTTTATGAGATTATAATTATAGTTGTATATTACCTTACAAAACAAATAATTATATAAAAATAAAGTAAATATTAAGGAGGGATTCCCATACAACAAACGTTTAGTATTTTTTTACTCGATCTTAATAAATAGGTAGAAACATAAAAAATATTTAAGTATACATACAACATACGTGATTTTCTTTTATAGATGATGGTACGGAACCCTTCGTGCGCGAGTCCGACTGCCACTTGGCCAATTTTTGTTTTATTTCTAACAGAAAATGATAAGAATCATTCGAAACGCTGACAACAATAAAACAAATGTGATGTACTTTCGGTGCTATCGTTTAACCCCTTGTATGCCGGAACGCAGATTTACGCGAGACACAATAGCTTTTTAATTGTGTCTGGTATTCCGGCATACAAGAGGTTAATAAACGTAACGCATGTGCACAGATACTTTTCGGACTATGATAATACACGCTACACCACATTAGATATCTTAAATACTGCAGAAAACACGTGATTTTAGCTTTATTGCAAACGAAGCAAAGCAAAATTTCACAAAGCAACAGAAATAATTGTGATATTTTAAATGTGGCTAGGAAAAACACCTCTTTTATTGTTACGGAGCCTTTTATAAATATAAAGGAACAGCCAGATAAAGAAAACAAATATTTGTGGATCGAACCAAAGGGATGAAGGCCACAACATCTAATTAATAAACAACAATATATAATTCCATATACAATTTTTTTAATAAATATGATTTATTTTGTAGAGAATAAAAGGGATTTCGGAAAAATACAACAATAAATATGGCCATGTATGATTTATTGTCCAGTGTCATGATTTCCGTAGATAAAAAGACGCCAGTGTGTGACATTTACACGGATATGACAAAAGCGTTCGATAATGTACATCACAAGGTCCTACTATACAAACTATATGGTTATGGTATTAGGGGAAACGCACTTAAATTACTTGAATCATATCTAAGTAACAGAGTCCAATGCACGGAAATATCTAGAATTTGCATTAAAAGTAAACTAGAAAAGAAATATTTATCCCAACCGCGAACTATACATTATGGCGTACCGCAGGGAAGCGTACTGGGACCTTTATTATTCCTGATTTACATAAATGATCTCCCCAAATGTACAAAACATAAAATGGTCCTATTCGCTGATGACAGTACTTGTATAGTAAAATGTTCTAATCAACATGAATATCAAAATGACATTAATAATACCCTAATCGACATAATAAATTGGCTTAGTAACAATAATTTAATAATTAATTTAATTAAAACAAAAATAATGAGTTTTCACCAAAGATGTGAAGCACCGAATATTAATGTCAACTATAATGATTTTGCAATAGAACATATTGATAAAGTAAAATTTTTAGGCATTACTGTTGACAAGCAACTAAATTGGAAACCCCATATAGAAGAATTGTGTAAACGATTATGTAAGTCAGCCTTTGCGCTTATGCAGCTGTCGAAAAAAGTAGGGAATCAAGCACTACTAGCAGCTTATCATGCACTCGTGGCGTCGGTTCTGAGGTATGGTTTTATTTTTTCTGGTCACTTAACTGATCGGGAGCTCGCATTTAGGATGCAAAAAAGGTGTATCAGGTCTACGTGTGGATTAAAAACAACTGACAGCTGTGTTCCATTTTTCAAGTTACTGAAGATATTAACTTTACCTTCGCTTTACATTATTGAGACAGCTAGGTTTCTAAAAAATAATTCTCACTTATTTGCAAAAATATCTACAAGCAGAAGAGGTCCAATGCGAGCTCAGTATGTAAACAAATTATGTCAGGTACAATGTAAAACCGCTCTTGTACAAAAGAGCTTTTTTGGTTTCGCACCTAAAATATATAACAAAATAACTGAAAGGATAAAAAATATGTCCACATTACAATTTAAATCCTCATTGACTAAACTTTTAATAGATAAGTGTTATTACTCAGTAGATGACTTTTTAAATGATCATTTAACATTGTTTTAATACCTGACATTATACTATTATACTATACACAACAATAATTTATAATTTTATTTGACATTGTATTTTTATATTTTAATTGATATTTTAATTTATTCATGATCAAAAAATGTATATTAAGCAAAATCTAATATCATTCCTTTTAACAATATTTGTATGTCTTTTTGGACAAAACATAGCGCACTTAAACTAATTTAAGACCATTATTGTATACATTCACCTATGTTTAACGAATAAAAATTCTGATTCTTATTCTGATTCTGATTCTGAACATTATGCATACTAACTGGTAAGCGGTGAGACGACATTCCAAACCAATACGGCATTCGTTATATTGGAAGTCATTCATTGTTTTATTAAAATACACCTTTCATGACCTAGTGGGAGTGATAGCCTAGTGGAGATACCAACATAATGTCATGCAGATGATATCGGGGTCGAATCCACGGCGGTCACCATTGACTTTTCGCAGTTAAATGCGTATTGAATAATTGTTAATTTATTATTGCTTGCACCGTGAAGTGTGTCAAGTCAAGTCATGAAGATCTTTGACAGTCGTTATAGGGCGTCAGTACCTTCTAATTAAATTAACACTAGTCTAAAACATGAAATATCGCTATCCCTTCTGGTGCAGAGGTCAGACAGGCAGTCGTTCTGCGGAAAAGTTAATAATATTAATAATATTCTACCACATACACACATCACCATCTAGTCCCAAACTAAGCAGAGCTTGTACTATGGGTGCTAGATAATGGATAAACATACATATTTACTTTTTTTTTGTAAATACTTACATACATAGAAACACCCAGACCAAGACAAACATCCATGTTCAAGCACACAAATGTTTGACTTGAGCGGGAATCAAACCCGCGATCTTTGGCATAGCAGTCGCTTACACTCCCGCTGCGCCAACCGGTCGTCATATCAACAATGAATATCTTTAGTTAGACTCGTAAACGGACTCCAGGTTGCACCAGGGATATCGCTAGGAGGACCTTTCATGACATAGGTTGTTCCACGTTTTTGTAGAGGAAAAATGCCTTGTAAATTCAAGAAGAACCCTGACGTATATTATTGCATAAAGAAGTAAGTACGAGTACGAAACTCGCCAGATATAAGTTTGTGACTATTCATTGTTTTAGTTTGCACGTTTGCACATTAACTACACTTATACGTCGTTTTAAATGTCGTCCTTTGTAATGGATGGGATTTTTTATTACTGTTCTACATGACTGCATGGTTGTAGTTGAGTTTCTTGTAGTTTTTTACTATAGCTGTTTATAAGAATATGGTGTAGTTTTGTTAGATAGCCTATGATATTTCTATTTTCTTTTAAAAATACATCGTCGACACTAGGGTTATATCCTCTATCGTGGAAGAATCATTCCTCTATCGAAATCAAGCAAGAAAGAGCACAAGAAGAATATTTCGCGCAGTGTTGGAGCAACCACTATTTAGCTATATAACAAATTAAATATAAAACAATAATTTGATAGGTGTTACTTGTGTAATTATTAATAATAATATAAGTAATGAATTAATAGTATCAAAGTTAACTGAATATTACAATTTGTTTCCTAAAGTTGTAGTTCACTGACCTCAGCAATCTTCAACGCTTCAGGATATAATATGTAGCTTAATATCAGCGTCATCAAATTTCTAATCAAACTTTTATACATTAATATTATTACATACAGAGTGATGTCCTAAACGTCAAACTAGTAAACACAGCTCCGTGTTATTGTTGTGTATAAATAAATAACAAATGCTGTGATCGTTGAAACATTATTGTGTACTTAACTATATTTATTCAATATACAACATATACTGTTCGTGAGTGTTTCTGTGCCGTAAAATACATTAAAATAAACGTTTAAAATTTGTGACTTTCATATCTACCCTAACATTTAAGATATATAACGTTGATTAGGTAAAATAAAATCGTATACAGTGTAGTGTTGTGGATTAACTGCGCGCCGGGCATAGATCCGATCAGTGCACCGGTTAACGGTATTCTGCTTCGTGTCGCATAAAATAATACGAACACAAACAATATCGCCCTAACAAACTGTGATCCTCACGACATCTAGCGGTTAAGCATTTAATTACATAGCTTCTACAATCAATTAGGGATCATGACAAAGTCTTGCTGGGGCTGTGGTCGCTTCATAACTCAGTCAGACGCCGCTAGATGTCACAAGTGCGGTGCATATTATCACCGGCGGTGTGTAGCTTTGCCCGGGTCGGGAACTGTACCCACTGCCTGGCATTGCCCGGAGTGTAAAAAAAACCGGGCCACCGATATTAAAGGTGAAACGCCTGTCAGAGGTTCTGCAGCTTACATTCCTGATGTGCCAGAGCAGGCGTCATCGTGCCGCAAGAGCAGGCGTCATCGTGCCGCCAGAGCCTTTCGCCACCGACTGCATCAGAGAGCGCCAAGGACCTTACCATGGACATCACGGAGGAGTTGAAAATATTTAGAGACAATATCCGTTCTATAAACATAGATCTCAAATTATTCAGAGATGAGATGGCCGATATAAAAGCGTCTCTAAACATCTGCAAGGGTCATTTAAATAAATTAGAGGACCGCGTAAGCGCCTTGGAGAAACGGCCACCACCGGTACAAGGGGTAGCGCAATCTCAATGTCGTTTGAGCTCTTGCTTTAATTGGGTGATGACATCATCATGTCATCACCCAATTAAAGCAAGAGCTCAATGACCGTGACCAGGAGCTCCTATTAAACGACATTGAGATTGCGAATTTGCCCGAGTCAGGCGGAGAGAACTGCGTACACGCAATGTTGCAGATAGCCGTCAAATTAGGGGTGAGTCTAGAGGCGCGGGACGTTGTCAGCGCTGAACGAGTTGGACAAACGCGCGCGTTCGTCGTGGAGCTACGTCGTCTGACCTAGGCATGACCGGGCCGCCGCGACGCTTTTATATAAATGAACGCCTTACAAAGCGAAACCGGTTGCTTTTTCGTAAGGTGCGAGACGTCAGTCAACAACACGGATGGAAATTTGTGTGGTGCAAGCGTGGACGTATCCTGGTACGTAACAATCCGAGCGATAAGGCAGTCACTATCCGCAATGAAGCGGACATTGAGCGGGTTTTTAGTAGTGCGGGCGACTCCAGTTCGTCCTTTGCAGGGCCAGTGTAAACAGAACCGTTTCTATAAACAAAACGTATACATCGACAGGTCAGTTTTTAAGGGTTTTGTAGGGCTCAGGTTGTTGCCGTGTGTATTGTGTTGTAATGTTAAGGTTTTATTATATTCATTGTGTCTACTATGTAATGTTTTAAGTGTAATTGTGATTGTAGCTCAGATAAACAAAGAATGTTATAGTAATGTGCGTGTTTTGTGTTCATTAGTCGCCTCACTATATCGCTATACTAAGCCAAGCTGCATTTTACGTTTAGATAACGAAATTTCACTGCTTTATGTCTATCAGAACAAACCCATAATAATTGATCGATCTCATGTAATGTTAGTATTTATCTATATAGTATCAAACAAATTATTATATACTTACTATTATATTAAACCTTATCAACAAAAATGATGACCGGAAAACAGTTTAAAGTTGGTTTTCATAACGCGGGTTCCCTTAGTACGAACCATGACGATTTTATTGCCCTTGTCGAAAAGCATTGTTTTGACATCTTTACTGTCAATGAAACGTGGTTACGTCCTGGTGAGGAGGACCGCGCGCCGTCTGTACCTGGCTACCGACTGCTTCACACGCCGCGGCCGGTGAGTGTGCCTGGGGGCCGTGGTGGGGGTGTCGGATTTTACGTGAGGCGCGATATTAAAGTGCGCGTCCTATCTATTACCGGTGATCCCAGGTTCGAATCAATAGAGCAGATGTGGCTAATAGCTACTTTAAATGGTAGAAGGATTACGATAGGCACTGCGTACCGTCCTCCTTGGCTAGATTTGTCTTTATTTCTTGATGCCATTCACTTTGACACTTTGACATCTTTCGAAAATACGGATGATTGCATACTGCTAGGTGACTTTAATGTTAATTTTCTAAATAATACCGATCGCAGAACCATGGCAGTAATGGAATTTCTGAGTTGTCTCGGTCTTTTCCAGATAGTTGCGGAGCCAACTCATTTTACAGACACTAGTGAATCCTTGATCGATTTGGTGTGTACAAACCTTTAGGTCAAAACTGTTACAGTGGAATCTTTTAGAAACATCAATGGACATTCGGTGATAGTTTGTGATTTTTTTATACGAAGGGAGAGATTTAAACCGTATATAGTTAAATTCAGGCCTTTTAAACGTATTGACACTGAGAGCTTAAATGACAACCTTTCTAGGGGAGACTGGGGTTATATTATGTCACTTGATACAGTAAACGGGAGTGTTCAGGCATTTAATTCCTATATCATTGCAGTGTTTGATGCTTATGCGCCTATTATTACCTGCCGTATCAAAGAACCGTCACATCCGTGGGTAACGGACACTGTGAAAAAAATGATGCATTTGAGGGATAAGGCTTTAAATTCTTTCCATAAACATAGAACCGAGACTAAAAAAATATTCTATAAGCAACTAAAATCTTTAGTATCATCCGCGCTTTATAATGAAAAAGTTGCTTATTTTAAATATAACATAAATAATAAAATTGCTGACCCTAAGTCTCTATGGAAAAGTTAAAAAGCACGTTATTGCGTAACAAACAACCACAGGCTCTGCCGTCGCAATTTTCAGACCCGAACATCATTAACCAGCATTTCTTAAACGTCCCCGGCAACCCGGTGGTGAACATATCGGCTTTAACGTATTTTGAATTTCATCGTCATGGCGAAGCCAACTTTACTATAAATACTCGGGACGCTATATCTAAGTATATATTAGCCCTTAAATCTAATGTTGTGACGGCATTAACCTGGAGATGTTGATGTTAACTCTTCCCTACTCACTATCAACTATTACACATATCGTTAACACTTCCATACTTACATCAACTTTCCCTGATGTATGGAAAATAGCTACTGTCAGGCCCCTGCCGAAAACGACTAATCCAGTGGCTATAAGTGATCTTCGTCCAATAAGTATTCTCCCATGCCTGTCAAAAATCATGGAGAAAGTAGTATGCGAGCAAATGTCAGAATATTTAGAGAAAAATGAAATCTTACCTATTTTTCAGTCGGGATTTAGGAAAGGAAGTGGTACGGCTACCGCCTTACTCGACGTCACAGACAATATCTTGTCAGCACAAGACCAGGGCATGTGCACACTACTAGTACTACTTGACTTTTCCCACGCTTTTGATAGTATAAATATTTCATTGCTACTATCAAAATTAAAATATTACGGCTTCGATAACAAAGCAGTGAATTGGTAGAATAGAATAGAATAGAATGTTTATTTGCAAGAAACATGGTTACAGGTAGGTCTTTCAACATCATATTATAGTACAGCATGTCTCACCATAGCCGGTATGCAAAATTACAAATAAAAAATATGGATTATTATTACATTAAACAAACAATTAATTGAAAAAGGTTCCACAGCTATCTGTCCTGCCGTAGTCAGAGAGTCGAACTGCGCTCAAACAGTGGAGAATCTGTCGTTTCTGAGGTTTCCCCTATCACCAGGGGAGTTCCCCAGGGATCAATTCTTGGACCTATTTTATTTATATTATATTGTGCTGATATTGCAAAATGTTTAAATAATTCGCAGTATCACATTTACGCTGACGATATTCATATATATGTGTCTTTCAAACCAAAAGATTTCTCGAAGGCAATCGCTGGTCTTAATAAGGATCTAAGTAACATTATTGAGTGGGCAGAAATAAACTCTCTGGTGCTTAATCCTAAAAAGACTAAATATATTTTGTTTGGTACCAAAATAAGGCTAAATCAACTACCTACATTTAGTCTAACATTCAAGGGAGAGGTTATCGAGAGAGTAGATGAAGCTCGCAATCTGGGTCTGTACATTGATTCGAACCTGAGGTATGAAAAACATGTAGCAGAATTGGCACGTAATTGCTTTTATAGGTTGCGTATTCTCTATCGAATGCGATCATACTTGTCAGACTACTTGCGCGTAAAACTGGTTGAGGCCTAGGTTCTATCCAAATTAAATTATGCAGATACCGTATATGGACCGCGTTTGTTATCACGCACAGACAGGCTTATACAGAGGGTGCAAAATGCCTGCGCTCGTTTTTGTTTCACAATACCGCCCAGACACCACGTGACACCGTTCCTTAATGACAAATTTATTTTAAAAATGAAATCGAGACGTAAATTGCACTTGGCATCACTTATGTTTGGCGTTATTAATTTTAAGAAACCATTATATCTGTATCGCAAGCTAGCGTAGGTTACTGATCGGCGTGACTGTACCCGCAGACAGTGCTCACAGCAGTTGTCCGTCCCATTGCACAGAACATCTGGGTTTAAAGGAAGCTTCCGCTGTGCGGCGTCCAAGATATGGAATAACATTCCACCGCCTATACGATCGCTCAATACAATTGGCACGTTTAAAAATAAATTAAGGCGGTATCTTATCGACGCACAGCGGGAGCTTGACATGATAAATGTTAATAGTTCTTTTATATAGGGAGGGACGGCTCACAGAGAAGAGCCGAGTGCAATGCGTGCATGTTCTATTTGTGTTTACTATACGTGTCTGTATGTGTGTACCCGTGTTGTCTCCTTCTGTTTTACTTTAATTCACAAATATTATATTATTTATTATTATTTTTATTGTTTGCTGGTTTTAGTTTAGACGTCACTAGGGCCTAGTTGAAAACCAGCGTCTGACACCCGTCAGGCATATGCTGAACTGGTCCCTATTTTTCTTGTTTAGCATGAGACACGTATCTACCTATAGACGTTTGTGTTTTTTTTTCTGTATTGCTATTTTTTGTGTATTTTGCTGTTCATTTTGCTTTTATTGTGAACCATATTTTGTGTACATGTGTCTCATTTAAATGGGAAAATAAACATTATTTTCTTTCTTCTTTCTTTCTACTTCAGTAGTTGCATCGTTATGAATGCAACTACTTCCGTGCAATAAGTGTATAAAATCCATGAAGACTATACTTTTTTGTAGCAAAACATAAATCACAATTTGCTTATTTGCACCATAAATCAGTGGGTAATTGCCCAACATGGTCATAAAACTTAAGAAAATATAGTAAGAGCAGTACTTTGTGGCTTGCATAAGCTTTATATATTTATATTATTATCGCTGCATATTATTACAAATTCAACAGTAAAATTCCCATAATACTTAGCGTACCCTTCAACATACATGTTACAATAGTTCAGCAGTTTATTACACTCGTAGAGGTCGGAAGCTGCGGCGTTATTATCCACTGATTTCTGTGTCCTCAAAACAATAGGGGCCCTTTCAAAGCCCTTTCTTGAGTGACAAATGGAAGGTATACTTCATTAATCCGTATTCCGTGGGGAGTTAGTTTTTGAATGTAGGGGCATATTTATGGAGACAAATATTCATGTGCTCAATGTCGATCTTGTTGGAACAATGATTTACGTAACTATAAAGCTAGCCTGCGGATCCGCCCGGATTTATTTTATCAAGAAATAATACAGCTCACTTTCAATAAATATTAAAATGCATACAAGAAGGTCAAAGCAGTCTTAAGTCTTTTTCTACTGATCTTCAGCCTCTTACATATCTCCACACACACTTTCACGTTTATAATATCAATTTCAGATACGTTGTGAGTCTTATCGATGTCTAAGAATTAAGTCTCGGGCGAGCCTATGCTGATATGTTTTGTTTTTGCTTTGCTATGAAACAGCTTTGCAATCGTCATATTACAGTAATGTACGTACGTATTCCATTGCATTTACATCAGACAATTTAAAAATTGTTGTTTTTGGTAATGTGACCTAATTTCAATAATGTATTGGTTAAGTATGCCGATTAAAGAACATTTTCAAATTTTATCTTTATTCATTGGCTAGTGAAGGAGTGTATTTATATGATTTTACATAATTTCTTAATATTGTTGCTACATAATAGCCAGTCCATTATTTCAAAAGAACCCCGGATCTGCCTATAGAAAGTATACCAATCTGGTAGTAGTATTGAGAAAGTAAACCACATAATAAAAACCACATAATAATATAGAAATTTTGCTTTTTATATTTTAATTTTTCAAATTTCAGCTTTTTGCACCTAAAAGTCTTAGCTGCAGCTTGTCTGTCAATCAGTTACGCAAGGATTCTATATATACAGACAGATTAATAGTTTTATTTAAAGTCATTAGATATTCAATAAATGTCATTCTTGCTAAAATCTATAAGAACATTGTTTATTTAGTCGTAACCTACATTAACGTACTCATAATTACTTAATCATTTTCATAATTATTTCCTAACTTCAAATTAACGTAGTATACTTACCAGGCTTCACGATTCTTAGAAAGCTTAAAATCATTTTCCTATAATAGTTTTATTACGTGTTTTACCAAGAACATAGGTACTACGTACTTTTTAATATGGCTTTCTGTTTAAAACCTGTGTCGCGGAGGACATTACAATTAAGGAACTAGACAATACAACTAACGGGCACAATTAACACCCAGACTCGAAACAACAATTTATTAATCACACAAAGTGTTGTCTCGTGTGGGAATCGAACCCACAACACTCGGCGCAGCGTCAAGCGGCGAGGTGGCCGCTTAAACCACTACGCCAAGCGTGCAGTCAAAACTGCTTTTTAACTATTGTTATTATAACTTTTGTAACGTTTTGAAGTTCTAATGGCAAAAAATAATGGTAACTTATATTAAGTTGTACACAAAAATGGTCACGATAAAGTTTATATTAATTATTTTCTTTTAAGTTTTCATTCGGTATGATACGATAATACTAACTTTTTACTAAGAAAGAACTAACTTTTGGCTATTGTCAAAAAAATACAACGTAAATTATATTCAAAACATGAAATTACCATCCTTAGAAAGTAGCTACTAAGTTTTTTGTGTCAAAGACCGTAATGACTTAAGTAAATTACTATTAAAAAAATAAGATTTTGTATGAATATCAAATAGTTTTCTGCAGCAAGTTCATTTCTATTACAGCCCTTTTAGTTTTAAGTTTGAAAAAAGGTAGGCTTTGCCGTCTTTAAAATCTAATCTGAGATATTTTAGGCTAAATATATTAACTACGGTTTACACGTTTCGATATCAAAACATATAGACATACATACTTTTGGATTGGAAAATAAATGTCGTAAACTCAAAAAAAAACTAGATTTTAATATTACGATCATTTATCTGTTTAAAGACGTGGATTTAGTTTCTTACGTAACTATGTACACGCAAAAAATGACCATCACGTCTCAAATTCCATACGACCGCCAAAAATTTTGTTTTTTATTTAATTTTATTTTTATTTTCACTTTTAAGGAAAACTTCAGCTAGAAAATCAATTTACATAAAATAGAAAATGAAGGCCAATTAAAATACTTCCAACATGTTCAGCTATACATTATGAGGTTCCGTATGTTGTCACGAAGGGGTCCGTTTTGAATACGTTAGTCCTACATGAGCCCAAATGTCTCAGGTCAACCGCAGACACGTTAAGTTTCCGACTGAGTCTTAAGGGATTGAGACGTTTTCTATTAACTTTATAGCATTCGCTGTAGCTATGGAAATATCTGTCTGCAGAGTATTCAAAAAGGGTTTCTAAAATATTGTCTGAAGTAGTATTATTTGATTGGTTGATGTAAATATGGCACGATGAGATCAACGTCAAATAAAAATATATGCGTTTCTTTATAGACTCACGCTTGTCTCCCGAAGGTGTAGGCAGGGGTGTAACACACCCACATTTCACCATGTTACGAATTGTAAGGTCCCACGTAATATTGAGCGAGCCTATTGCCGTTACTGGGCACATTGCCAGACTCCGTGCTGCAAATAAGTCAAAGTCAAAATCATTTATTCATCTAGGTCACAAGGTGACGCTTATGAACGTCAATTTTAAAATTAAATTACTTAATGCTTCTACATTTCATTTACTGCTTCGTTCGTAAAGCAATAGGTAGAACCACGAGAAAGAACGGGCAATAAAACTCGTGGCCACACTTTTAAATCGCCAATATTATGGTAAGAATCCTGGAAAACCCAGTAACACTATCGCCCTACCCAGATATCGAACTTGAGACCGATAAGCAGACGCATACGCTATCCACTGGACCACGGAGGCATTCTTAATAAATTAATGTATCTGTACAATAAACCAAATATCGACAAGCGATCAAGCGGATACCACAACAAAAGTTCTTGATGCATCGCCTTAAGACTAAGAGGGAAGTTTACAGCTCTTTCGCAAAGGAGCGAGAAAACGCAACTTTTCTTCTTATTTCGTGAACAAATGACTCCGTGCTAACATTTTAAGAGAAACATTGAAATACTACGCTCGTGTTTCAGTGTTAATGTAGTATTAAAATATCAAAAGCTGCGTCGTGAAGTTTTGCGAGGTTTTTTTGGGCGCGCGTGGGGAAGCGTTGTTTTGGTGTGTTTGTAGATTCGTTTTCATTTCCATTTTGCTATTGCCTTTGTTACGCCGTTTTTTGTATATGGGTCAACGTGTGCCTGGTGAAACTGTAATTCATATTAAAAATAATAATAATAATATTATTTATTGTTCCAAAAGATTCCACTTTAAAAACAGTAATAACAAGGCTTATAAAAAAGGCACATTTCAAGAAAACTCTGTCCTCTGAACTAGGTGTATGTCCCTGTATTTCAGACGACAGCGCTCCTACCCGTATGATACCCTCAGTTTCATTTCTTTTTTTTTAAATGGTACCTATAGCTATATAAAAACAAAATAAGAAAATTATGTTTAACAATACAATTTAGTTAGTGTTTGTATTAACCTATTAGTATGTGGTGTGCGTGTGTGTATGTGTGTGTGTGTGTGTGTGTGCGTGAGTGTGTGTGTGATGTGTGTGTGTGAGTTTATGTGTGTATTTCAATTAACTTTAATCTGATAGTCCACGTAGGAGGGCGTCTGTTTTATGATAGTCTAAGCTTTGTAGATGGTTTTTAGTGTCATTTTACACTGGTACTTATTTTTAGAGAAAGTAAGTACCATTATTTTAAGAGAAAAAAGTCAGGGGGAGCTTTTGTCTATTGGTCTGTCCGACCAGTAGACAGGGCTTCGGGTACGCGCTCCCGGCTCTCCGAGCTACTGTAGTCACTACCCTATATCCTTCCAGTGACTACAGTACACCACTTACAAACCCCTTTTTCCTCATTATACATACTATCCATTTACCCCGTTTCTCCTAACCTAAAGGAGGAGTCCTTTATAACGATAACATTCCCAAGGAGGGTTGGCGTCAGGCAGGCGGCCGGCTAGTAAAATCCAAGCCAAAACCTTTTTGCAGTATGGCCACGTATGTTAAGTAGTGCGATAGGGTTAGGGCGTCCCCCGCAGGTGACGCGCAGGGGCAGCACCCGGCACCTGCGAGAAGTATGCAAGGGTTGTTGCACTACTCCGGGCGAGTGCAACGTAAGAAGCGAGCCTGTGACGTAAGGGTGAGGTATGCAAGTTTGAATGTAGGTACGATGACTGGAAGGGCTAGAGAGTTAGCTGATGTTTTGAAAAGAAGACGAATAAATGTGGCATGTCTGCAGGAAACAAGATGGAAAGGTACGAAAGCTAGGGAGATCGGAGAAGGATACAAGTTTTATTATTGTGGAAGTGATGGGAAAAGAAATGGTGTGGGAATTGTGTTAGACGAAAATCTGAAAGATGGTGTGACATGTGTAAATAGAATTAATGACAGATTGATTGCTGTGAAAGTGATATTGAAAGATATTATTCTGAATGTGATAAGTGTGTATGCTCCTCAGGTAGGATGTGATGATTGTGAGAAAGAGAAGTTTTGGATGGATTTCGATTGCATGATGACGGATATTCCGGAAAATGAAGAGATAATTGTGGGAGGATATTTTAATGGTCATGTGGGATGAACAAGTGGAGAGTATGGAAGAGTACATGGAGGCTGGGGTTTCGGCAGCCGAAATAGCGAGGGAGAAGCAATTCTCCAAGCTGCTGCCGCTTTCGATCTTGTAGTAGCTAACACTTGGTTCCAAAAAAAAAGAGCAGCAACTGGTAACCTACAACAGTGGCCACCATATGACCCAGATTGATTATTTTCTGCTAAGGCGTAAACGTATCAACTGGGTCAAAGACTGTAAGGTGGTACCGGGAGAAGACTTAGTCTCACAGCACAGACTCCTGGTGGTCGAATTAAAAATTCGGCTAAGCACAAAAAGAACCAAGGAGCAGCTACCCCCAAAAGTAAAATGGCATATGTTAGAGAAGAATGAATGTGCAGTAGAATTCAGAGATAGAGTGGTAGATAAAATGATTGATGTTTGAAATAGAATTAGTTTTTATTATAAGTCAAATCGATTAGATCGATTGAGTAACATTTTGTTTAGTCTATTAAAAATTTCTGACAATGGTCACACTGAACTGTCACTTCCGTTCGCTTCCCCTTGAAAAATTACCACGTTGTCGACCCGTACGTAAAATAAAATATCGCCTTTTGAAAAGCACATCATTGTAGCTACGCGAATAGTTTAAACCGCCTTGAACGCCGCCTGATCTAGTGCTGGCAACGGTAAATTGATTGTGAACTATTGATTGACATTTGTGAAAACTGTGAATCTGGTATCGACTTCCACGTGCCAACGTGTCCTGAAAACGTCGCGTTTGAAGCTTAATAGCTAAGTATAAGATACTTCATTCATTTATTTTGGCCAATATACTTGTATGAATGTGTCTAATTTAGCTCAAGCCTGACATCAGCAAGGATAGCGGGTAAGTGAAACACAATATTAATATTAAGATTACTTGTATTCGCTGTGCAACACAGTACAGTTGTGTCTGAGATTTGTTGTGGCTGACAAGGGCTGATGAATAGAGTCACGCTTCCACAAATCTGCTGCAATTGATCCCAGCTCCTTCTAGCCAACATTCTAGACAATTGAGATGGGCGATATGAAGGATTGCAGCGTGAATGCGTTGGGAGGAGATGAGTAAATGTATGAAGTACGTGGCAAAAGATGTTTTAGGAGAATCGAAAGAAAAACGTATGAAAGGTAAGGATACCTGGTGGTGGACAGAGGATGTACAGTACAGAGTGTGCTCAAGGAAAAGAAAGCAAGGTTTAAGGAATGGCAGCTGAAGAAAGAAGGTAATGACTCGTTGAAAGAGAGTAAGAAAAAGAAGTATGATGAATGTAAGGAAAAAAACAAATAAGCTGTTGCCTTAGCTAGAGCAAAAACCCCTTAACGATATATACGGAGTAATTGAGAAGCCAGAGGGCCAAAAGTATTTATACCGACTAGCTAAGGCTAGAGAGAGAAAGGTGAGGGATGTATCCCATATCAAGTGTATGAAAGATGAAACAGGAGCGGTTCTTACGGATGGTGATAGGATTAAAGAAAGATGGAGAACATATTTTGAAAAATTAATGAATGAAGAGAATGATTGGTGCAAAATGCTTGAGAACAAGGCGAAGAATATTGGACTAGTGAATGTAATAAGTAAGGATGAGGTTAGACGGGCTATGAGTGGAATGAAGAATGGGAAAGCATTAGGACCAGATGGAATACCAGTAGAAGCTTGGAAGGTGTTAGGGGAGGATGGATGGGTGTGACTGACTTTATTCTTCAATAAGATGTTGCATGAGGAGACAGTACCCAAGGAAAGGTGCAGCAGTTACCTAGTGCCCATTTTTAAAAATAAGGGAGATGTCCAAGAATGCAACAATTATCGGGGAATAAAGTTAATGCCTCATAGTATGAAAGTAAGGGAGAGAGTAATTGAGTGACGTTTGCGAGCAGAAAGTGAGATTTCACGTAACCAATTCGGTTTTATGCCTGGTCGAGGTACGGTGGATGCCATTTTTGCACTTCGCCAAATTTGTGAAAAATACAGGGAGGCGCATAAAAATCTGCATATGGTATTCGTTGACCTCGAAAAGGCATATGACCGGGTACCGCGTGAAGTCTTGTAGTGGGCCCTCAAGAAGAAAGAAGTGCCTGAAAAGTACCTAAAGTTGATCCAAGCTATGTATGCCGAATGCCACACGCAAGTCCGGTCCGCAGCTAGAATCACAGCCAGATTCGATGTGGCTGTAGGCTTGCACCAAGGGTAGGCTCTTAGTCCTTACCTCTTCTTGTTGATTATGGATGCCATATCATCGGACATACAGGAAGAGGCACCCTGGTGCATGTTGTTTGCCGACGACATCGTCCTGGTAGCAGAACGTGGACAGGAGGTGCAGAGCAAGCTGGAGGAGTGGCGGCAGAGACTGGAGAACGTAGGCCTTAGGATAAGCAGAACCAAAACTGAATACATGTTCTGTGACTTTGGCGGCCTCTCTAGTCCAAGCCCGGTTACACTCAGCGGTATACCTATACCAGTATGCTCCGACTTTCACTACCACTTCTGCAACACGACGGCGAAATTGACCGAGATGTTCGGCAAAGGATCAACTCAGGATGGATGAAATGGCGACAGGTCTCGGGCACAATATGCGATTCTAAAATGCCTTTGAAATTCAAGGGACGCATATATAAAGCGGTTATAAGGCCTGTCGTATTGTATGAAGCTGAGTGTTGGGCTACTAAGAAGATGGATGAAAAACGATTACATGTGGCAGAGATGAGAATGTTGCGATGGATGTGTGGAGTGACAAGTATGGACAGAATTAGGAATGAATACGTGAGAGGTAGTCTGAAAGTGGCGCCTATAGACGAGAAAGTGAAAGGAAGTCGTTTGGCTTGGTGTGGACATATTATGCGAAGAGATGATATGTATGTAGGTAAGCAAGTGATGAATATGAAGGTGGGACATATTATGCGAAGAGATGCTATGTATGTAGGTAAGCAAGTGGTGGGATGGAAAGGGAGAGGGAGGCCAAGGAAAAGATGGATGGGCTGTGTGAGGATGGATATGAAAGAGAAAGGGGTAAATGATCAGATGACCGGCGACAGAAAAGAATGGAAGCGAAGGACGTTCTGCGCCGATCCCAAATAGATTGGGACCAGGGCAAGAAGGTGATGACTTATTTTTAGAGAAAATATCTAAAGTTTTATTTAGGTTATTATACAATTTTGGACTGATATAGCAAAAAATTCTATTGGCAAAAGAGGTGAAGTATGGGACGTGCAAGAAGACTTTATAATTGATTCTACCTGTAGGAGCGGTGATGGGGCGTTCCGTATGTTTTCGCAGAACTGAATGAAGCATGTACAGTTGTCTCACTGTTAACAGTTTGCATTCAGCATAAAGTTGATTCGTGGGATACCTGATAGGACGCGAAAACATTACCTTAATGACAGCTCTTTGAGCCTATTCTAAGCGGAGAAAAACATTTTCAGTGGCACCACCCCATACAGGTACACAGTAGCTTAAAACAGATTGGCATAAAGCGAAATAGACCATTGTAAGTGTATCTTTATCTGCGGAACTACGTAGCTTCTTAAAAATATAAATCATTTTGCGTATCCTATTCGATAATATTTCAATATGTTTGTGCCAGTTCATATGTTGATCAATATGTACTCCAAGATATTTCACACTAGGGACTTTGGTAATTTTTAGGCAATTACAGTCTCCTGGTGAATTGCATGAGTGCGCTTTGATGAGATCTTATAGCAAATGGCACATACATTGTCTTACTAATATTTAATGTAAGTAAATTACATGTCAACCATGTCATAACCCGTGACAACGCTGCTTCCGCATTTCGGTAGCACTGAGCCCAATCCAGGCCATCAATGACTAAAGCTGTGTCATCAGCATATGTAAAAATTTTGCAATGTTCAATTTATTGCTTTGTATGAGCGAAATATGTTAACAGAGATTTGAAAGAGTTACTACGTTGAGGTCTAGTTTTATATATGTAAAACAAGGATTTATTAACCATTATAATATCATACCAAATATAAATTTTCGTTTTCAGAATCAAATGATTAGGTATCGATTTTAACTGGGGTATAATTTTGATTTAAATAATCTTAAAAATATAATAATTAGAGTCATAGTAGAAAAGATCTTAACCTGCGAACAGGAATTCCTGTTAGAGTTTTACATCTACATATATCTCAGTAAAATCATGGATTCAGTCCTCTTCCTTTGTGGCTTCAACGTAAGAAGGCATTAACGCCAGTTTTAATAAAAGCATTGACCTGCCTGAAAAAGTTTCCAAATACACTTATAAAAAGTAAATTTACTAAAAAGTTACCAAGAAAGACCGTTAAGCCATGAGAAAAAAAAATGGTTATTAAGTGATCTCATAGACTTGTCTTCACCAAATAGGCATTTTCGTTAATTTTCAATTAACCGCAGTGCCTATCATATTAGACATGTTGTCATTTTAATAATAGTTGTAGTATGATTATTCTCATACCTAGTTATTTGAATTAGAATGACTGACAAACATAACACGGCAGGCTTCTTGCAAACCCAAACCAATAATGAATATGACAAACACACAGATTATACCTCATAAACTTTGTATACAGAGTCATAATTAATATACCAACAACAAAATTACAATTTTTGCATTATATCGTGTCAAACTGGCTTTATATAGCTGTAATACTGTGGGTTAGAATAATAATGGTAGATGGCATGATATGAGTAGTGTAAATGTTTTTAAAATATGTTTGGAATTCTTGTGACCTTTTATTTAGGTGGTATTATTGCTGTTATTATTGATGTTGTAACATTTTATATGGCGACAGTAAAATTATGATACTTAATAGGTTATGAATTTATTCCTACACGGAACAACTCTTTGAGCATTTCTTGTAACAATGGTTTGAATATTTATAGAGTCCACTATGATACAAAAATCATCTTAGTGCGAAGTTATCTTTAATTGAGAAACATAATATATTCTTTCTTTTCTTTTTTTCTTTTCTTAAGAAGGCATTAACGCCAGTTTTAATAAAAGCATTGACCTTCCTGAAAAAGTTTCCAAATACACTTATAAAAAGTAAATTTACTAAAAAGTTACCAGGAAAGACCGTTAAGCCATGAGAAAAAAAAAATGGTTATTAAGTGATCTCATAGACTTCACCAAATAGGCATTTTCTTTAATTTTTCAATTAACCGCAATGACTATAATATTCGACATGTTGTCATTTTAATTATAGTTGTAGTATGATTATTCTCATACCTAGTTATTTGAATTAGAATGACTGACAAACATAACACGGCAGGCTTCTTGCAAACCAACAATGAATATGACAAACACGCAGATTATACCTCATAAACTTTGTATACAGAGTCATAAATATACCAACAACAAAATTACAATTTTCCCATCTACATTTAATAGTGTAAACAAAAAAGATAGATACATTCAGTTGATGTTTATCATACTTCCCAAGTGACCCGCTACTATTAAAGTAGCTTTTAGTGCATCAATCTTTTTGAACACAATAATAAATCCCCACAGAATAGAAGCCTGCCTGTAAGCTTAACTCAAAAGCGAAAAAGTGGGGTATAGCTTGTTAATCCATAAAAAGAGACCGTAGTTCTCCGTTTTTTATCCATTTTATTAATTTGGTATAAGCTTAAATTTTGGCCATATTTGACTAACCATTATCTGATCCCCAAAATCCACCTGCATTTGATCTAATGCATCGAAAGATGCTCACTTCCTACATTAAATTTATGTACATCATTAAAAACATGATTGAATAATAGCATTGAAAAGCATCATTTTGATAATTGATTAAATTGTATCGTACAACCAGTAAAGATGAAATTTGATACATTAAATAAAAATATACTTGACGGCTTAAGACCAACAAACATAGACATATGATTTATTGGAATACATGATTAGGTATCATTGACCGCAAGACAGTCTCATACCGTCGCAGAGAGTAAATTGCCTGTAGAATATAATTCCTTATTTTCAAAGCTGTGTTACAACTTGTTTTGGAAAATAAGCGGCTTATAGACAATATATTTCTTTCTACATACTTAAATATCTTCATAGGACGGGAAAGCGCTGAGTTATTGCATGTTGTATCGGACTGTTTACTTGTGTGCGTATTAGTGAAGGCTTACGTGTGTGAAATGTGAGTGTCGTAATAACAGATTAATTTGATGTGTGAGTATTTGTAATCCTTAACTTATTGATGGCTATGTTATTATTAATAGGCAGAAGTGAAAACATATAGATTTAAGATTACTTCTGCTACGTATTGGTTGTTATGTTTCTCAATAAAATGCCTGGTGAATTTACTGTAGTATAAATTTAATGGATCTTGATCGCTTTCACTAACGTAGATAATAATTATATAGGTTGCAAATAGCTCTTTATACTTCGACGACCATAAAAGATTTTTCTTTGCTCTTGAACGCTATCTTTCAAATATAAAGATCGGATTTTATCAATTAGAATACTTATTTTTGTCTTTGATTACCTAGTTACTACGAAATAAAATAAGTAAAAAAGAAAGTACATTTAGCATAAAAGATCGGCAGATGAATCCGCAGAGTACAGCTATTATATGTAACAAACATAAATCTTCTAACAGTAATTCAAATACCTAATCTTCTAGCGACTACCTCTGTTGATTTATAAACAACATTATCCAGTTCGGTTATACCTACGAGTAAATAAAACTAACCCTTATTAAAAATTATGTAACGGGTCTGAATCGTGTTAATAAACGAAAAGAAAGATGAAATACCTTTCTATTTGTCCTGACGTTTCGGCATGGGTTACACCAGCCGTGGTCACGGGATGACTGATGTTCGTCAGCGCTGCCTCCGAGAAGTGCGGGTTTTGGAACCGTTTATCTACATCTTGGAATCCTGTCGTCAGCAAATGTAGACACCGACGAGGTGATATTACGCGCCAGTGTGAAAATACCATTAGTGTTGTGTGTCGAAGTTCCGACAGTTCCGAACATAATAATGTTGATAATTGTGAAGACCAAGTGAGGGTAGGTTCCAAAACCCGCACTTCTCGGAGGCAGCCCTGACGAACATCAGTCATCCCGTGACCACGGCTGGTGTAACCCATGCCGAAACGTCGGGACAAATAGAAAGGTATTTCATCTTTCTTTTCGTTTGTTAACACGATTCAGACCCGTTACATAATTTTTAATATGTGTACAAATCGTGGTAGTTTAAAACTAACCCTTCTATGACATGAAATATCTCCAATATTCTATATATTTTTTTCCGCAGTCATTTATCAATGTTACACGGAACCCTACTAATACAGTCATGTTAGCCTTTTGGTGACCAGTTATTGCTGGTCATATTTATGGCCTCTAATGCAGGCCAGCGGTCACTATGGCTGCATATGTAAAGATACAATCGTTTTTGCATTATATCGTGTCAAACTGGCTTTATATAGCTGTAATACTGTGGGTTAGAATAATAATGGTAAATGGCATGATATGAGTAGTGTAAATATTTTTAAAATATGTTTGGAATTCTGGTGACCTTTTATTTAGGTGGTGTTACTGCTGTTATTATTGATGTTGTAACATTTTATATAGCGATAGTAAAATTATGATACTTAATAGGTTATGAATTTATTCCTACACGGAACAACTCTTTGAGCATTTCTTGTAACAATGGTTTGAATATTTATAGAGTCCACTATGATACAAAAATCATCTTAGTGCGAAGTTATCTTTAATTGAGAAACATAATTATGTATCTATTGAAGCCCGGATTATTACCTATCTTTTGAAGATTGGACGGGGTTATACATATGTCTACAGTTACAACCACCCACAATATTTAAGATGAATTATTTAATGTCTATTTCGATAAACTTTTTTGCACGTTTGTTTAAATAACTGTTAGGTACAAGAAAATAAAACATTTTTACTGCGGAAATAATTTGACCAATGTGGATAAATTAAATGTCTTATAACACAATAAGTTAATTAATAAATAGGCCGACAGTAGCCTAAAAGCTGTTGGTCTATAGCTTGCTGTTGTGAACATTGTGAACAAGCACCGCTCATTTTATGCAGACCGGGCTGCGATCTACCACGCTGAAACGAGTGCAGAGTCGAAAATATTTATTTCTGTACTATAATTGTGTATAATAATACTAATATTTGGTGTTTTCCTTTTATTTTCATTGGTAATGTGCCATTACTGGCAAATATTTACTATATCAGATTATTATAACAGATTTTTGGTCTAACATTATTCCAAAAATATATCACAAGTAGGGTTGTATTCTTTTTGTAGAATATAATAGCTTTAAATAGTTAAACCAAGTCCTATCGCGTCCTTTATTATGTACTTTGTTTAGGAAAACCAATCAGTATAATAATGTTTCCGTACGTATTTCACTTAAACAGCGGAATGATTTTTTTTATTATTTTTGTGTCAGAGTTAATAGTTAGGTAAAGAATAAAATGAAGATAACTAATGCAAAGGAACTGACTTTTATTAAGTACAATTTTTATGAATTCGTATCTAATCAAAGTAATTTTCAGCCTCGGAATTGTTCGTTCCGATATGAGCAAGCACAATCAGACGCTGCAACTGGATGTGTGACACCTCAAGGGAATAAAAACATTACTCCTACTATTTGTTTTCATACTTTCGCGAGCAGCAAGCAGATATTATTATATTAAATTTTACACTTTTAAATGTTGAACACGCATCAATAGCTTTGTGGAGAGAAAAACAGACTGCTGCGCCGAGGGTCCCGGGTACTAACAGCGCTGCAACACTGACTTTTCGAAGTGTGCACAATAAACGCTTGCTAAACGATAAAGGAAAAACACGTGGGAAAACAGCCAATTTCAGAGTTATCTATAATGTTCTCAGAATATATAGTCTCCCAAACCTCACTTGGCCACCGTGGTGGTCATAACTTAACTGATCCACGAGTCGAGACACACAGTCGAGTAGATTAAAAGTACATATGTATATATTTATTTATTATAATACTAACTTTTATGATACTGTTATAAATCTATAAAAAGATAAATGATGACACTGATAAGCCGTGGGAGTATCTTATTGGTCCTGTTAGAGATTATTCTCATATATTGTCGTGTCAAATTAACTTTCGCTAAAACTATTCAATCGGCAGTTACTTGTTGACCTAAATATAAACATTTACCAATAGTAATGGTTAAAAATTTGTAACTCCGCTGAAATCGCGACTCAATTCAGCGGTGAAACGGATTGCTGCTCTTGAAAGCGGGCGACGCAATGCGGTTTCATTTTTCAGTTGAAAAATTGCATCTTTTATTTCAACTGCTTAGTGGTAATGTTGTGGGGATTTTTCGTGGTAGAATGTAAATATAATTTTCAATGTGAATTTTGAGTAAAGAATGTAAGTTGCTTGTTTGTTATTATTGAAGTATTTCTAGGGATTTTATCTAGTGTTTTGGGTGTTATGAGGCCAGTTAGATGGAACTCACATCATCACGATGTTTCTTGTTTTCAATTAATAATAATTAATAAAATGGTAATGTGCCCGTTACGGCAATAGGCTCGCCCCCTATTACGCGGGACCTAAAAAATCCTGGCGAAATGTGGGTGTGCTATTACACCTCTGCCTATCCCTTTGGGGATATAGGCGTGAGTCTATGAATAAAAAAAATATAATAATAGTCTACCATATTCACACAACATTTCGTCCCAAACTAAGCAGAGCTTGTAATATGGGTACTAGCTAATGGATAAACATACATAATAATATATACTTTGCATGCTGTATATTTCATACCTATTACTCTTGTAAATTCCCTTACTTTCTTATAATTATGAATTGCATTAAGAATTATGAAACAAACCTTTCTGACATTGAGATCGCAAAATAATGATTGAAGATGTAACACCTTCAAGGGTCTCCGTTCAATTTCTCTCCGGCATATCAGATATGCAGACCGAACTGTAAATGTAGAATCTTTAAACAAGTAACTAATTTGCGCTCATATGCGTTTTATTGTGACCTAAGTGAATAATGATTGCTTTGATGATTCTCACTCTGAAAATTAAGCAATAGTGTCTTAGAGAGTGCACTTATAGTTTCGCATTATAATATTTTCCACGTAGATTGCTACTCTTCCTCGATGTCGGAGCCGTCACCATAATTCTGGTCTGGAACACTTTATAATTAGAACTGTGTAACAGGAAACGCCATAAAGTAATTAAATATGTAAATAAAACCAATTTTAAATAATTACCAGCGAATTTACTTGAAGACTCAGTTTAGTTACATTCAAGAATAAGGGGAACCAAAACAAGACGTTGCTCTGTATTCCTAGAACTCTCTTCCAAGAATCTTCCTACAGTCCTTTCAGTTACTTGTATTAAGAATACATTTTAAATAAATTAGATTTTCAATTTAGTTAAAATTGTTGTTCATAGGGTTCCCACCAAGGACTTAGGGACCCAAGCCAACCTCACCTGCAAGTGGTGCACCTGCCGATCAACGGACGAGGCTCTGGCAAACAAAATATCCCGATAAGCGGCAATAGGCTCGCCACCTATTACGTGGGATCAAAACACTGGCGAAAAGTGGGCGTTTAATATGCCTCTGCCAACCCCTTCGGGGAAATAGGCGTGAGTATATGTATATGTATAAAAATTCAAAGACTTTCTTTGCGTATTGAAAAATCAGAGGTTATTAAATGTTTTTTAGTATCTCCAGTGACATTTAAGGATACAAGTAAGAAACCATATCAGCTATGTGCACGACAGTAGCGCCACCTAGCATGCGCAATTATCCGGGATTATGCCAAATAATGACATATCAGTATTTTATTGCTTTCTAGTAATTATAGTAAATTAAAGATAAATAAAACGACGACAAGTGGTATTTTTACCATCAACGATCATCCACTGCTGTCGGTATTTCAATAAGGAATTCATTACAGTTAATAATAACTCTTGTATAGATGTAATCTGGACTGAAACACTTGGTCATTGTTGCTTGTACGGTGGCTCTATTTGGCCAAAAGATTAAATTAGTAGTTGCACAAGCTAGATTTTGTAAGATCAAATGAAATATTCGTGAGATTGTGGTTCTGTGTACACCAAATAATACACTCAATGCTGAAAATGTCAAGCCAGTTTTCATTTTTAACAAAAAAGTAAGAAGTCAGTCTTTAATGAAAACTGTACATTTTTACATAGTTCATCTTGTTAAGTAAAACTTAAAATTGCTAAATGACACACCAGCAAGATCTAGGAATTCTTGATATTTTTTATTGATGAAATATCAACAAATTATTGGCTTTTTGTTTCGGTAGATTGATCCTCATACGATTTTTGTCAGTGCAACAGCATTTATGTTTCTTTCTTGAATTGTTTTTTATTACAATTCTTGATGTTGTTGCTATATCCACTTGAATTTCAGCATCACAGTGATTACCGTAAATTAATCTAAGACAAATAAAGGTTTTCAACTTTCGCGATTTGTATACACCATACAAAATAATTTAGCGGTATATTAGCGGTTATTATTATACAAATAGGTATTTATAACTTATTAAATAAGTTAAGTTTACGCCATTACAACCCTCTCAATTATTTTGTATGACAAATAAAGGTTGTATCTCTTAATTTCGATTCAGAAAACATATTGACTTGACATCCTTGATCGACCACAAGAAGTTGAGTTTGATTTAATTCACTTCCTTTTTCAATTATTATTTGACTTGATGTGGTATCAGAGATTGTTGTGGTTCTTCGTTTTGTCAAGCGTGTATATCTAGCTAGTACCTAATTATCATTAACCTTCGTCTTTCGATATATTTCTGGGAATGTCGTGGGAGCATAACTTCGGACGTTCTTCGTCGTCTGAGTTTTTGTTTCCCATAAAATGTTCACTACAAATTATGTCGTCAAGTTTGGGATACCATGGCGACCCATCAACACTAAAATAATAAAGACAATAATGAATATTACATAAAATATAGCGCTACTAAAATTGATAATAATTAAAGGTTATTTCGCTAACCTATTCCTTTTCTTAGCATCTATCCATTTATTTCTTTGATTTAATTTCCAGTCCGATGTGGGAAAAACATATTATATAGAACTTATTACTATTTTTGTCGTTATTTTTGCAGTTCAGAACAAAACAACATCTATTTTTAAGCATTTTCATCTTATTTTTGTCCAAAATTCCAAATTGACTTTTCTTTCCCGGATTTTTGCGTATTTCTGCCACGGCAAGCGCTGCGATCGCTTTACTATACCCTCACCATGTACCTCGCACATAGCGAATAACTGGCTTGGCAATAGCGTCATTAATATTGAGATACGCCCGCACATTTTATTTTAATTTATAGTCTCACGCCTGTATCGCCGAAGGGGTATGCAGAGGTGTAAATATTATACCCACATTTCGCCATGATTTTTTTTAGTAATAGGGGGCGAGCCTATTGCCGCAAACGGGCACATCACCAGACTCCGGGCTGCTACAGAGTATTCGGAAAAACCCAGTAACACTTTTGCCCGACTCGGGAATCGAACCCGAGACCTCCCAATCCCACGCGCACATTTATGCCGCGAGACCAACGAGGCAGTTTATTTTAATTTAACTATATTTTTCCGTACCCGTGGGAATTTCGGGAAAGCCCTTCTTATTGCACCCCTACGGACCCCATGGAACATGCATGCCAAATGTTAGCTTCTTACGCCCAATAGTATTGGCTGTGCTGTTTTGTTAGTCAGTCAATAACGCAAAGAAATATACATACGGATAAGGGATAGGGATGCTATCGGAAATGTAGTGATTCGATAGAGAACTAAAGTGGTCTGGTCACAATTATCGCAAAACCAACAAACGTAGGCTTAGATGTGTTTTGGTGTGGATACCGCGCCTTATAGCCGGTAGGTAAACCTGATTGCTATGCCGGAGGTCGTGGATACAATGCCCACCGAGGACGATCAAATTATATAATATATAGCCATATTATTATTGTAAATGCAAAGTTGAATTTTGTCTTTTCATTGCTTTTTGTCTTTCTTTCATACGGCAAAGCCGTGTTTTGGTGATGTCATGGTATGATTTCTGTATTTGGCGATGGTTAGGAGGCTGGGAAGTGAAATAGACTACTGCCACGCAAGCGGGACCAAGGGCCAAGTCTAGTAAGTGCCTAAATCGCAAATATATGTGACTTTAAAAAATATTTAAACGTTTCTTAATACTCATACACGATATTTTATATTATTATATAAAATTGCCTGCCTCGTTGGTCTCGCGGCATAAATGTGCACGTGGAATTGGGAGGTCTCGGGTTCGATTCCCGGGTCGGGCAAAGTATTATTGGGTTTTTCCGTTAGATAATTCTCAGTAGCAGCACGGAGTCTGATAATGTGCCCGGTACGGCAATAGGCTCGCCCCCTATTACGTGGGACTTAAAAATTCATGGCGAAATGTGGGTGTAATATTACACCTCTGCCTACCCCTTCGCGGATACAGGCGTGAGTCTATATATACGATATTTTGAACAACATTAATTCATTTAACTTGACACAGTTTTATTTAGAGCGGTTTGAGGATAGCGTTTTATACGCGCGTGTAAGCTAGTTTTTGGAAGCGCATATAGGCGCGTTCAGGCGCGCCTTTCGGCAGACGCGCAACTCGGACGAGAGTTGACGTGCTTCTAATCTCGTTCAAGCGCGAATCCACGTTGATACTAACACGATATGACTACCGTTTCGTGCGAACAGCCCGAAATATGCCCGTTTACTACGGGTTACTTACTAGTCCGGGTTTTAGAGTCCGTAATGTAGCGCGCTTGTAAGCGTGTATGGTGAAACGATCGTATACGCGAGAAAAATAAGCTAATCTTAAACCGCCCTTACACATTCACAGTGGCTTTTACACATTCTGGGGACCTTATCTTAAATTAAAATTCAAAACATTACAAAAGAAAATATTATATTATACTCTTACCGTGGAATACATTATTTGTTTTAGTAATTCATAAGCGTCACTTTGTGGCCTAAATGAATAAATGTTTTTGACTTTGAGTTTGACTAGGTAATAAGTTAATAATTTAGTATTTAAGAAAAATTGTGGCAAAGGTCAAATATAGACTTTTTATTTTATATAATGCAACATTTCATTTCTTCCGTCTTATGGGGTTACAAAATACACCACAAGAGCACACGTGATCAATACTTGAAAGCCATTATTTACACATTAAAAATATATCCTCCCATCTTCAAAAGGACCTGTTTTAAATTCTCGAATGTCTTATTCCAAAGAACACCGGTTAAGTTGTTACATAGTAACGTTCTCTCACATAACTACGCCGTTTATATTCTACCGATAAGATATTCTTGTGCCAGCCGTATAACTGAATACGTTATACAAGCTACGTCGAACAATGAATTTATTGTCCAACTTTGAGTGCAGTTTAGACTATACAGAAACTGCAATTACGTAGTTACTAACATAGTTGTTGTAATCTTAGTATGTGGCTAGGTTTAGTGGCTTTGTAGATTTTTAAAACGATGTTTGGTTAGTATAAAGTTGGGATATAAAACTACAAGGTAGTCTTAGCAATAGTCGATGCGTATTAAAGGTTATACGACGTTTTTCTTAGCAATAGTCGATGCGTATTAATGGTTATACGACGTTTTTCTTCGGTGTATTTGGTGTTTAGAAGTCGCAATGTATTATTATTAATATGTCAAAGCTACATAAAAGCTACAAATTTCTTAAAGTTTACATTCAATATGTTAAATTGATGTTTTTAAATTTCTGTTTCTTTCTGCCCATGCGGTTTAATAAGGTAGTACGGTTTAAAAGTACAAAGTGTCACTAACCATTTCATTCTATAAGCTGTTGTAAGAGGGTCATCCTTGTCCCTCTAATATGGCGAGAGGGATGATGGCTGACCCATGCGTCATACTCGTGAACGGGTGCTACTTTAATGTGTTTGTATTTTTACTCTGTTGTGTATAATTATGTATATCTTTGATCCGTTTCTTGTCCTTGTAGTGTATGTATGTATGGCAAAAATAAAACTTTATTTCATTTCATTTCATTTCATTTCATTTCATTTCATTTCACTTGCGATGACTGGTCGATGACGGTCTTGCGGGCTGCTTTTCTATTTTAATATTTAACTGCATCATTTCCATCATGGTTCTGATCATTTTCGCGGATTGCCTGCATTATTAGGTATATATAATGTAAGTGGATGCTCCTGTTTCACCATGTCTATTCTGAGGCGGCTAACAATGAACATCAAAATTAAAATGAAGTATTATGCTTGAGTATTATTATGTACAGCAAATATATACAAGTGATATAGAATGTGTAACGGTTGCAGCACCTTACAAAATGAAAATTATGTGAATTATGCAAAATCTGGCGATGAAACAGAGTGACCATGAGTTTTATTGCCCGTTCTTTCTCAAGGTTCTACGCTCTTGCTTTGCGAACGTGGCAGTAAATGTAAATGTAGAGTCTTTAAGCAATTATTTTATAAATTTATATTTTTGACGTTCATAAGCGTCACATTGTGACCCAAATGAATAAAGGATTTTGACATTGAGGCAACTAAGGTAAATACTCGTAGCCAATTTTGTTTTTGGGAAGAGACGGCAAACTCGATGTCAAATCCTACACCAGCCCGTGTGGCCATATCCTTTTATTGACTAACAATGCTATTAAGTAGCAAGTTAGGAAAGACACGTGTCCAGCAACAAGATATTTTGTAATTATTGGATTTGATTCAAGTTTTGACTTGTCTGTGGACCAGTGGATTGCGTATGCGTCTGATGATCAGGTCCCAATTTCGATTCCTGTATCGGGCAAAATTGTTACCGAGTGTTCCGAATTCTCAGTAGCAGCATAGTGCCTGATAACGGCAATAGGCTCACCCCCTATCACGTGGGTCCTACAAAGTCATGACATGGCCAAATGTCCGTATAATAGGCGTGAGCCTACATCAAAGAAATTAAAGATTCAAAGTGTCTTAGATTTGTAATGCACTTTTTCCTTTATAGGTACGGAACTGGTATTTTATACTAAGCTTCATATCACCACCGACAGCAACGGAGACCTATAAGATTCAACTGCAGGTGGTTTTCTTCCCAAAGTTGGAATACCTCTAGCGTTCATGAACTTGCATCAAAGCATCCATGTTTGCCCGAGATAAACAATATGAAGCCTGAATATTGCTCCACTAGTTCGGTATACAAACTGGGTAACATAAAACTACTACATTATGCTCTGAGACATGAAAGTGTTTCTTAGAATATACTAGTTGTATTGTATTTTGTACGTTCAGTGATGTACTCAGTTTCATATCACGGCTGTATGTTACTGGAGGGTGGGTGTAAATGAGTTTTTTTTGGATGAAGGCATGCATGGAATATAGCTAAGCCTTTGCGAAGGTGAGACAGGCAAAACCGGTTAGACTGGAAAGCGGACCCCGGGTTCTATCTGGAGTAACGCTAGGAGGATGATGCTCGTTACAGTATGCTGGCTTGACTTGGGTGGATCTATGCCCAATTGTAAAATGGCGTAAAATCTGGGCATCGACATAGGCCATTCCTTCACATTGTTACTTAAAAACGCTTTATAATACTGCTAAACGTGAGGCAGTGATAGCTAAGTGGAGAACCTTACAGACTGCCTTGCAGAGGGTACTGGATTCTGACCCATCACGTGCATCACTGGCTTTTCAAAGTTATGTGCCTTACACAACAGTCGGGACCTACGGTTTGATGACGTATCATTAAACTACTGTAATGACAATTACTGACTGACTGACTCTGTAATTAAAAGTCAGTATATAAATTAATGATTCTGGTTTAAGTTGTGGAATATCGCTATCCCTGTTGGATGCAGAGGATAGACAGCAGTACTGTAGCTCTGTGAAGAAGATAATATTCTGTTAAATTTATTTACACTAGATTTCAAGCCAACAACCAAGCAATTGGATGCAACTGGGATAACGCGATGATGGAAAAACGCTGCTATACGTTAATACGTGAAAACACATTTAATGATACGTAGAAATATGATACATACATATATACATAGTCTCACGCCTATATCCCCGAAGAGGAAGCAGAGGTGTATTACTACACCCACTTTTCGCCAGATATATTTTAGTCCCACGTAATAGGGGGTGAGCCTATTGCCGTACCAGGCACATTACCAGACTCCGAGCTGCTACTGAGAATTTCTTAACGGAAAATCCCAAAAACACTTTGCCCGACCCGGGGATCGAACCCGAGACCTCCCAATCCCACCCACACATTTATGCCGCGAGACCAACGAGGCAGTCATATGATGTAATGTAATATCTCTAATTGCGCATAGGTACATATAGTACTAGAATATCATACAAATTAAATTAAGCCAAGTATAACTGACCATAGCTCTCAGAAAGGCAACTTTACTGCCCAAAATTTCCATGTACTTTGCCTTTGATTTCAAATATAATGTTCCCTCTACATTTCGCAACCTAGTTTTTGTTTCCGTGAAATTTAATCATAAAAAGCAATTTACAAAGTATTTGTATGCAAGATTCGGTTCATATTTGATGGCAGAAGAAATTTATATCTATTAGTAATATATAAAGCTGAAGAGTTTGTTTGTTTGTTTGGTTGAACGCGCTAATCTCAGGAACTACCGATCCGATTTGAAAAATTCTTTCAGTGTTAGATAAGTCATTTATCGAGGAAGGCTATAGGCTATATAACAGCACGCTATGAGCCACTGGAGCGGAGCAGTAGCCTTAAATAACGCGGGTGTAACCGCGGGCTCATCTAGTTACGGATAAGGTTGAATATACACACATCAAAAAAGTCTTAGCAACGGACAGAATGGACAGACATAAGGCCTTAGAACATCCTCAACGTAATTTACAGCGTTCATGTTACCATTTACAAAAACGAGCTCAGTTCGTCTGTTCTTCATAATACCCGCCCATACCATAACTGTTGAGCCGTTGTATAGATGCACTTCCTGAACACACCTCAGTCTTTCAGTTTTTCCAGGACGATGGTACACTCTTACCCTTCTAGTATCAGGCTTGAACCCAAATCGAGACTCATCGCAAAATAAAATTTTATCCCATTGTTCCCGAGTCCATGTAATGTGTTCCCTACACCATTCATTTCGACGAGCGCGATTCCCGTGACGTATCGGTGGGCACCTAATTGGCGGTCGCGCTCGTAGGCCATACTCATGCAGTCGATTTAGCACAGTTTGGCAGCTAACAACAACACCACTTGAATTTTGTACCCTTAAACCTATCTCTCAGGCGATTAACATCGCCTGGCGTCTTGCAGTCAGTTATATGTATCGATCTTGCCGTGTGGTTGTACACCTACCTCAACCTGGGTGCTGCTCAGCAGGATCTCCCGTGTTAGTGTAAAGCTGATGAAGACGGTAAATAACGCTTCTGTTGATACCAAAATACCGAGATACCTGAGATTGACTTCTTCCCGCAACATGCCTACAGCTCTTTGCATTTCATCTGCGTTCAAATGACGTCCCTCCATGACGTAAAAAATGTCTCAAAATCCAAATTTGTTCAAAACTTTTTCAAATTATTGTTTAAATCATAAAATTGATACAGAATACAAAATTTTAATAAACAAAGGAAACGCTACAAAATTCGAACATATGCATTCGCTTTTGAATTTGTAAAAAAAAACAAATATGATACTCGTTTTTTTTTTAAAACCAACCTCTATGTCTTCTAGATCAAAAAAGTTTACCTAAGTATTACCTACTTGGTAAGAAGTGATATAATAATTGATTAATAATTTGAATTAGTATGTGTTGCTTAGACTTTTTTGATGTGTGTAGTTACTATTTCATATGGCATTAATTTGTTGCAAATGCATGTACGATGCCGTGGTGCCTCATTTCATTTCATGGGTGTCGTATGTTCAACACACTTATCTTATAAAGAAAATAACCAGATAGGTAAATTGAATCTATTATTATATAATAGCACTTGTAGTCATAGTGACCATATTTTATTTTTTGACTCTAATATTTTTATTAGTAATTTCTTTTTAACAAAAGATACTATGTATCTCTCTTTTATATATAGGCGACAATTTGCTAAATTATTAGCATTTAATTTACATAGTGAACGCAGTACTACTAGAGTACTTAGGAATTTGGTAGATAATAGTTATACCAATAGTAGTATTGACAAATCTATTAGTTTAAACTACTAGATGAGACAACAGATAGGCATTCATGTGTTTTAAACTTAGCTCATCAAAACATACAAGGCCTATCTAGTAAAGAATTAGAGATAGATTTATTTTTAAAGAAACATAAGTTGCATGTATTATGCATTACGGAACATTGGTTAAGAGGTGACCAATTAATATTCAATAATGAATTTTATACAGTGATTAGTGCATTCGTAAGAAAGAACGCTATTCGTGGTGGCTCTCTCATATATGTTTGTAATAGTATTAAATGTAAAGAACGAAAGGACATAGCCGAACTTTCTATCGAGCGCACCGCTGAGATATCTTGTGTTGAACTTGAGCAACACGTCATAGTCTGTGTATACCGACCACCGCAAAGTGACTTTAGCCAATTTGAAAGCATCATGGAGGATGCCTTAAAACACTTAAGTTCCAGCAGGAAGTCAATAATCATATGTGGTGATTTTAATGTTAACTTGTTAGAACAATCACCAACTTGTACTAGGTTAGTTAGTTTATTTATGTCATTTAATTTGAATGTTTTATTTTCTGAACCAACCAGAACTACCTCACATTCTTCTACATGCTTAGATAATATTTTTTGCAATTGTTTGTACTTAAGTAAAGCTGTTTTGAGTGACTTGACATCAGATCACTGTGGACAAAAGGTTGTAATTCCAACTAATACAACCCCTACAGTACAAAAAATCACATGTAGGCCTATGACCTCTGCTCGCCTTAATCGCTTTAGTGATGATGTTGCTGCTAAGATCGCCAGCATTGACTTAACTCACGATGATCCAGATGAATTATATAAGTGGTTATTTGATGTTATTAAAAATGAGTACAATAAAATTTTTAAGCAGAAGACATTTGCCAAGAGCTCTAAAGTTAAATTTTGTGATTGGGCAACAGTAGGAATATACAAAAGTAGATCTAGGTTGTATGATCTGTATGGTATGAAGCAATTCAATTTTAATCCTTCATTTATTGAATATGTAAGAAATTACTCAAAAGTTTTTAAGAGAGCATGTGCTTCAGCTAAGTCTATATTTATAAGTAATAAAATTAAAGAATCCAAGAACAAAATAAAAACAACTTGGAACATTATTAACAGTGAGACTGGTCGAGCTAAGTTAGTAGATAATAGCTATGAATTAAAATGTAATGGAGAAATAGTTACAAAGAAAATTGATGTTGCTCAGGCTTTTAACAACTTCTTCATAAACATACCAGTGAAAACAACCAAGTGTTTAGACTCATGCCCAAGCAAAGCAGAGATGTTAGTTAGGGGCAATGTGAATGAGTGTGATGTGCTGTTTAATTTTAAATACATTGACACCAATGACATCCTCAAGACATTCAAGACCATCAATATTAAGAAATCTATTGACTTATGGGGTATTTCAGTTAGTCTTGTTCGCCAAATCATTTTTAGCATAGCTCCATATTTAGCTGCAATATTTAATAGATGCGTGGATAAAGGGGTATTTCCTGATTTAATGAAACACAGCAAGGTGATACCACTTTTCAAAAAAGGATCCAAGAGCGACCCTAGTAACTTTCGGCCAATTTCTATCTTGCCTGCAATCAGTAAAATTTTTGAAAAGGTTATTTTGCATCAGTTAGAGAGCCACTTTCTCACAAATAATTTATTGCACAGTGAGCAGTATGGCTTCACTAAGGGTCGCTCCACCGTTGATGCCGGTGTTGCTCTATTAAAACATATCTTTAACGCTTGGGAAAATTCGAAGGATGCCATTGGTGTTTTTTGCGACTTGTCAAAGGCTTTTGATTGTGTTGAACATGATACACTTTTACGTAAACTCAACCATTATGGTATTCGAGATAGCGCACTCAATCTTGTTGCCAGTTACCTTAGAGATAGAGTTCAGTATGTAGATGTTAGTGGAAGTAGGTCTCAAGGTTTGCCAGTGGGAATGGGCGTTCCACAGGGTTCTATTCTTGGTCCGTTTCTTTTTTTAATATATATTAATGACTTGCCATTCTTTGTTAGAAATTTATGTGATATTGTTCTTTTTGCTGACGATACTTCACTTATTTTTAAAGTCGATCGTAATACAAGTAACATTGACAGCGTAAATAATTCTCTTGCGCAAGTACTACATTGGTTCACGACAAATAATTTGCTACTCAACTCTGGCAAAACAAAATGTGTGAAATTCACTTTGCCGAATGTCAAAAATGTTCTTACTAATATAATTTTAAATAACGAAACAATTAACCTAGTTGATTCAACTGTATTTTTAGGTTTAACTTTAGATTGTAAGCTTCAGTGGGGTGCCCAAATATCCTGTCTGGCAGTCAAACTTAGTTCTGCAGCATTTGCAGTTAGGAAAGTTCGCCAATTCACAGACGTAGATACTGCTAGACTAGTTTACTTTAGTTACTTTCACAGTGTAATGTCTTACGGGATACTATTACCCAAGTTAGGTGCTAGAGATTCTTTACGAGATAAATTTAAAGAAGTAGAAATATTTACAGTTGCATCGCAGTATATATTTGCTAATTTAATGTATGTTAAGAAAAACTTAACTCTTTACCGTAAAAATAGTGACGTGCACAAAGTGAACACAAGGAATAAGCATAAACTAGTGGGCACTAACTACCGTCTACATAAAGTTCATAACTCATTTGCGGGACTCGGTATACAATTCTTCAACAAATTACCTCTGGAAATAATGAATTTACCTCTGCACAAATTTAAAACCACTACTAGGAATTTTCTTTTAAAAAGGGGTTATTACACTATTAAAGAATTTCTAGATGACAAGACATCATGGGTCTAGTTGCTTTTTTTTAAATTCACCATTATTGTTATGACTGTGTAAAATACTCTCTTCTTAATTAGTAACATGTTAAGTGGAGGTGCCTCGTGAACACATGATTTTTGCAGGATTTGGATATTATTACGATTTGTTGAATGTAGTTTAACATTATTTATTCCTGATCATATCGTTGTTCACTTGTCACCTTCACAAAATTCTTTCTACATTTGCATTCCTTCACGCGGTCCACTGATTTATGTTCATAATAACGATCTGGAAAATGGAGGTAATTGGCGGTCATGGTCAGTATACCAATAGATTGTTTCTTACTGCCGGTTCGTATACCGTTATCGTCATGCTCACTAAAATGTCATTTCTTGTGGTGGCGTCGTGTGTCGGGTCATCCCTGTCCCTCTAATATGGCGAGAGGGATGATGGCTGGCACATGCGTCATACTCGTGAACGGGTGCTACTTGCGATGACTGGTCGATGACGGTCTTGCGGGCTGGTATTAGATTTTAATATTTAACTGCATCATTTCCATCATGGGTCTGATCACTTTCGCGGATTGCCTGCATTATTAGGTATATAGAATGTAAGTGGATGCTCCTGTTTCACCATGTCTATTCTGAGGAGATTAACCAAATGAACATCAAAAGTATTATGCTTGAGTATTATTATGTACAGTAAATATTTACAAGTGATATAGAAGGTGTAACAGTTGCAGCACCTTACAAAATGTAAATTATGTGTATTATGCAAAACCTGGCGAAGAAAAAGAGTGACCGTGAGTTTTATTGCCCGTTCTTTCTCATGGTTCTACCTATTGCTTTGCGAACGTGGCAGTAAATGTAAATGTAGAGTCTTTAAGTAATTATTTTATAAATTTATTATTTTGACGTTCATAAGCGTCACATTGTGACCCAAATGAATAAACGATTTTGAATTTTTGAATTTTTTTGAATTTTGAACATAAAACCCCGCCATCCCGTCTGGCCAGCGTGGCAAAGTAATTCAAGTCCTCTTTTTGACTCAGTCCACTCTTTTTTTTTTATTGTAATAGGCGGCAAACGAGCAGACGGATCGCCTGATGGTAAGCAATTACCGCCGCCCATGGACACAAGCAACACCAAAGGAGTCACAAGTGCGTTGCCGCCTCTTGGGATTGGGAAAAGACATGGAATGAGGAGTGGGATGAGGGAGAAGGAATAGGGGATTGGGCCTCCGGCACTCTCACTCACCGAACGAAACGCAACAGTTTAGATACTGTTACTTTACGTCAATTTTCTGTGTGAGGGTAGTACTCTGAAGTAAATTAGGAGTAGCTTAAGTGCAGCAGTGGTATATGAAAAGCTGTAAAGGTAAAGAATGACGCCTAGTAGCGTCAAATTATAATAACCGCGGCCTATCGCTACGAGAAGTCGATGGACACCGTGGTGCTTTTAGTTGATAGGCCCTGAATTTCTACCAACAGCGTGTCATTTGGGTACTAATCGTAAAGATATATTAATTATATCTACTCGTAACATACTGCCGTGTATAATACCTGGCCGTAATTTTCCTTTGACATCGGAGGGCATGTAGAGCCGTTGGTCCAGCGTTGTTACAGGACAAGAATAGTTCGAACCAGTTGGAGGCCTTTGGGCGACTATTACCCCCGACACCAAAATTGGCTATACACTCGCACAAAAAGAAAAACAATTAGATGTTAACCCATGTTTGAAATATAAAAAAAACATCAAAATAATTTCAATCAAAAACCTTTTAAGAGATATGAACGTTAGTGTAAAAAAAAAAGTTTAAAAACTATAACCCGACTACGTTAAAAAAGTATACAAATGCTCAAGCTAGAGCCGTGGTCGCACCTATTGTATACTAGTGTACATATAGTTACCTGCCATGTTTGTTTAATGCAGGTAAGACAAGTGTTACTGGCAACCACATTAGGTAACCCTTCCTTTTGGCTTTGCCGTAGTCGGGTTATTAACATCATAAGGTTTTTCCAGGTAGTAGAGCCTCGCTGATTTTAGCACGAATGGGCCGGCTGCCCTCGACCGGGGAAGTACTACCCTCTCACAGAAAATCGACGTAAAGTAACAGTAACCAAACTGTTGCGTTTCGTTCGACGAGTGAGAGTGCCGGAGGCCCATCCCCTTTTCCTTCTCCTTCATCCCATTCCTCCTCCTGACCCTTTTCCCAACCCCAAGGGGCGGCAACGCACTTGTGACTCCTGTGGTGTTGCTTGTGTCCATGGGCGGCGGCAATTGCTTACCATCAGGCGATCCGTCTGCTCGTTTGCCGCCTCATTTTAATAATAAAAATACATGATTGAATAATATTAAAGTTTGACTAATACGCTAAGTGATAACTCAAATAACTGAAGCGCACCGCAACTGGTTTTCCAATAATTTCCTAACATGTTCAAAGCAAATCGATTACAATTCGTGGAAACTAAACGCCAAAAACACAGGTATTTATTCACTATTAATATTCTCGGATCTGCTTTAAATATTAACATATTAAACTAAATTATTCTAGCCGTGCCCTCCGGTTTTCCTCGCCACACCTTGTCCATTAAACCGTCGCGTCCTATCGCTTTGCTAGCCCCTTCTATTACATGTATCTGAAGTTCTCTCCCTTCAATTGATGACAATCCTTAAAAAAAATATTGACATTCATAAGTGTTGCTTTGTAACCTCTATGACAAAATGAATTTGAATTTGAAAATTTGGTTCCTAAGGATCGTAGTTAGATGTTACATAGCCTTATCTTAATATATAAAATTCTAGCGTTACTGACTGACTGACAGACACGCTACAGCCGAAACTATTGGGCGCAGGAAGCTGCAATTCGGCATGTATGTTCCTTGGGGACCGTAGAGGTGCACTAAGAAGGGATTTCTCGAAATTCCCACGCGATTCACCAAAACGGGTAAATTTGAAAAAATTGCATGCGTAGCTGCTGGCGTCCTCTAGTTTATAATATAAAGGTATTGAGCCTATATATTATAGCCTTCCTAATAATTTTAATTTTTATAGGCTCCTGTATCCCCGAAGAGGTAGGCAGAGATGTAATATTACAACCTCATTTTGCCATGAATTTTTAGGTCCCACGCAATTGGGGGCGAGCCTATTGCCGTTATCGGGCACATCACTAGACTCCGTGCTGCTGCTGAGAATTCGGAAAAACCCAGTAACACTTTTGCCCGACCCGGGACCTCCGATCAGCAGTCGCATACGCTATCCACTGGACCAAGGAGGCAGTCTTCCTCATAAATGTGGCTATAATTATACAAAATAATAAAAAAGAACTTTGTTTTAAGATGAACTGCACTCTCGTATGAAGTTTTGTGTGATGGGAAACATTACAAACATTCAATCAACGGACACAGAGAACACCCAGACCCGAATCAACAATTCGTGGATCACATAAAGTGTTTTTTCGTGTTGCGATCAAACTCACAATATTCAGCAGCATGCTAAACGCCGATGCAACCGCTTTAAACCACTACGCCATACGTGCAGTAAAATTCTTGAGGTTAACGTGTTCAAACAAACAAACTCTTAACCTTTATTATAATAGAAGATTACATCAAATCAAGTGAAATTGATCACGCTGTGGTTTCGTGATTGTTTCTTTAGAATTAAAAGATTAAAATCCCCGAGGGCTTAAAAACTGTTTTAAGCAAACCCTATTAAGTGTATTGTTTTCGTAAAACACTCAATTACTTTTATCTGATATAGAACACAAACTGAGGATTTGTTTGAACAATCTGTTTAGGTTTTTAAACTTTCACAATTTGTATACATCATACATAATAAATTAGCGGGTCTTAATCGCGTACAATTAATTTATTTAAGGTATAAAACGACACTAACGACGACTCGACGTTAAAGTGACAGTGAGAGATAATGGTACCCTTGGACACACAAATAGTAAAAATCTTTGAAACAGTCACTTTAATAGAGATATTTAAACTTGTTAGTAGCATGGAAGGAAAAACTCTTTTGGTCATGATGAACTACCACTCGTAGTGTTTAAAAATAACATTGATATTCTTGCAACCCCCATTGCGAATTTGTTGGATGAGTGCGTTAGCCAAGGCATTTTCCGGATCAATTAAAAATAGCCAGGATAATTCCTATATTTAAGAAAGGATCTAAGACAGACCCTGGCAATTACAGGCTCATATCCTTGTTGCAGTACTGTCAAAAACATTTGAAAAGATATTAAAAACAAGAGTTGTTAGACACCTAAATTCTGAGAAAGTTATTGACTGTCAGCAATTTGGTTATCAGAAATGCGTAGGTACCCTTGATGCTATAGACTCATTAATCGACTCGGTTATACTTAATCTCAAAAAGAGACTCAAAGTAGCAGGCCTATTTCTAGGCTTAAGCGCTGCTTTTGACAACGTAGATCATAATATTTTAATTATGAAATTAGAGCATTATGGCATTAGGGATAATTTACTTAACCGGTTTTGTTCGTATTTGTATAATAGGAAACAGTATGTAGAATTAAAATCTGTGGTTAAAAAGCAAGAAACTTCTTTTAAGTCCAGCCTAGTAACAATAAAAAAGGCGTGCCGCAAGGCTCTGTTTTAGGACCTTTATTTTTTTATTTTATTCATCAAGGATTTGCCTGCATTTGTTTATAACATCATGCCAGATATAAAACTCGTTCTTTTTGTGGACGACACTAGTGCTGTTATAGCCAGTAATAATGTACAAGATTTGGAAAACAAAATCAAACATCTTTTATTAATTTTTGAAAACTGGCTTACAGCCAATAATCTTACGATAAATATAAAAAACACGAAGTGTATGTTATTTAAAACCACTGTAAGACAAAACGAAACGTTGAAGGTGGTGTCTACGCCAAATAAAGTTGACTTGGTGGAGAGTTTCAAATTCTTAGGAGTACAAATAGATTGTTTGCTGAATTGGAAGTACGAACTTACAGTTATCACAAATACACTGAGTAGTGGTTGTTATGCGTTACGAACTTTAAGAGACGAACTAACTGTACCTCAGATACGGCCTGTCTATTTCGCTTTGATTGAATCTAGGTTAAGATATAGCATAAAGTTCTGGGGTAATAGTTTTATGTATAACATGTCTGCAGCATTTGTGATGCAAAATAGGGCAATACGAACTATGCATACTATACATGAATCAATTTGTTTCAATCGAAGTGAAACAAATTGATTCATGTCAAGATCACTTTATTCAGCTTAAAATTTTTACAGCACCCTGTCTTTATCTTCTTGTATTACTAGGCCATTTACTTATGAACCTTTATAAGTTTGAGACACCAGAGGAGAGAAAAACAAGATTACTAACACAAAGGAAGGATTTAGCTTACACTATTCAGTAAAGATTAAATATAGTCAAGCACTGCTCTCGGGTGCAATCAATTCTTTTATATAACAAGTTGCCAATAGAATTCAAAACTATAATGATTTAAAATATCTTTAAAACCAAATTGAAAACCTATTTATTACAGAAGTGCTATTACAGTGTGGACGAGTGCATCAAAGACAAACCCCATTGACATTATGTTTTACCATTTTGTTTTACTTTATTTTATTATTGTTTTTTTTTTTTCATTTATAGACTCACGCCTGTATCCCCGAAGGGGTAGGCAGAGGTGTAATATTACACCCACATTTCACTATGATTTTTTAGGTCCCACGTACTAGGGGGCGAGCCTATTGCCGTACCGGGCACATTACCAGACTCCGTGCTGCTACTGAGAATTTCCTAACGGAAAAACCCAATAACACTTTGCCCGACCCGGGAATCGAACCCGAGACCTCCCAATCCCAAGCGCACATTTATGCCGCGAGACCAACGAGGCAGTCTTTATTTTATTGTAGTATTTTCATTTTTGGATGACACTCAAACTCAATATATTTATAATTAGGTATGTTTCCATGTGGTGACGGATTAAGAATACGGAATGTCACCACTCCATATCATCCCATGGGTGTCGTAAGAGATGACAGAGGGAGGATATTATGCAGAGAACAGCATTGTAAGACAAGGAAAACTTGATACAAACCCTATACCAACCCGTTTGGCAAGCGTGGTATAGTAGGCCAAACCTTTCCTGCTTTCAAAGGAGAGGCCTAGTCCAGCAGTGGACTGTTAAAGGCTGATGATGAATGTTTAGTATTTTAAGTTGACATTTTTGTTTCGTAATAATGTAAATTATTGGATTTTCTATTATTAATTGACATAATTTTCTATTATTAATTGACATAACATTTTTTTATTTGCCCATCTGACATTATATTAATGTTCACGTATTGCAAATAATAAATATAATAATCACTTTGATAATCCACAAATTTATATTAGTGTTGTTTATATTTAACGATATTGTGTAATTTTGTTTATATTTAAATGTTCAACACTAATTAATTTTGTTAAGAATAAATGAATAAAATAAATGTATATAGGAAACCGACACATACAGACAGGTATCTTAACGCGAACTCGCACCACCATCCGCGGCATTTGGATTCCGTTATGTCAACGTTAGTGAACAGAGCGTATGACCTGTTTGACCCTGAACAGTTAAATAGTGAACTGTCACATGTTCAGGAGGTACTTAGGCGCAACGGATACAAGAAGAAGATACTCCGTCTGAAGAGGAAAGATCGTAGACCTGAAGTGAGCAGAGTGTGGCTTACATGCCGTATCTAAAGGGAGTGACGGACAAGGTTGGAACAACACTCAAGAAATACTCCATCAAAACTGTATACAGTCCGCTCTCTATGATAGTACATAATCTGCGTACCCCAAAGTATGTCATTCCTCTCCAAACACCTGGCGTCTACAAAGTCGATTGCAGCTGCGATAGTTCATATATCGGGCAGACTAAGCGTACAATCGCTGAAAGAGTAAAGGAACATATCGCAGCTGTGAAAACCGACTTATTAATAAGTCAGCTATAGCTGAGCATTTGTTGGAGTCTGGACAAAACTACCTGATAGAACTGCATCAACCACAAGTCTTATCCACCCCGATCGTTACTATTACTCCAGGATAGTACATGAAGCGGTAGAAATCAAGAAATGAACAATTTCAACCGTGAGGATGGATATAGATTATCGGCTACTTGGAATCCAGTTATCAGAGAAATGTTAACACCGCCGCAGTGATAAATCTTAACAGTGTGTAGACGTCATTAGTCTATTGTGTCGGAGTACCGACAGTGCAAACTTAAATAAAGACCAAGTGAGGGTAGGTGCCGAAACCTGCACTTCCACAAGACGGCGCTGAGCTCTCATCAGTCTCTCCGCGACCACGCTCGCTGCAAGACGAGCGAAACGTCGGAAACAAATAGGTATTTATACCTTAAATAAATTAATTGTACGCGATTAAGACCCGCTAATTTATTATGTATAATCTGTTAAGGTATTTTGAGCTGGAAACTTTTAACGTATCTATAACGTTGATATTGTAAGTATGGTTGGATCTAATGATTTTACCGCCAAGTGCACGTTTTGAGATATGATAATAGAATACTTAACTGGTTATTAAATTACCATTCGTTTATTAATGAAATGGCTTTATTGCAATAATTTTATTCGATGACTAGAGGACGCCAGCAGCAACGCCTGCATTTTTTTTAATTTACCCGTTTTGTCCGATCTCGTGGGAATTTCGGGAAATCCCTTCTTAGTGTACCTCTACGGTTCCCAAGGAATATACATGCCAAATTTCAGCTTCCTGCGCCCAATAGTTTCGGCTGTAGCGTGTCTGTCAGTCAGTCAGTAACGCAAGGATTTTATATATTAAGATATGCATAGTGCAATGATTTTAAGCCATTGTCAGTCAGTCGCTAGTTGCAATTTCGATTCAAAAGAAAATTGTGTTGTTTGGTATTGTGTAGGTAAGTATTGTGTTTCAGTGTCTGAATATGCTTTGTATTCATTATTCATTACGTTGTGAATTCCCCCGTGACGTAAAATTGTATATTAGAGAAGGATAAGTGATTATAAAAATATTAAATTAAGAATAGTTAACTTATTGTTTCACGTTTGTAGGTCGAATCGTTTTCATTGGAAAACGATTCAACCTACAAAATTGTCTCCAGAGCCCTGGTTTTTCCGTTAATTAGTGTTGTGTCTGCATAAAATTGTCCTAAGCGTAAGTATAATGTATATACGAGATATAATAAAATGAAGATATAATTACCCATATGCATGGCATGCTTTATTATAAAACTGTTTCTTCATCCTCAACCGCGTATTTTAAACCTAATAACTAGTAGTAGCTACAAGATATGCTACACTCTTATCCTTGGGATCTTTATATAAACCTTGCCAAGTGCGGTCGGGTTCACAATAAGAAAGCTATTTTAATATGCTTAATGTTTCTGTCGCTGTTTAAAACTTCTCGCCTCACTCTGATAGCTTTTAATTGCATTTTTACGCGACACTTTAAATGTGGGACACATTTCGTTTTAGGCCGTACAACCAGCGTCGCATACAAATCAGTACAAATACTTTAGCTTTGTAAATTGTTGACTTGGTCACGCTTGCAGCCGCTTAAAGAGTTGGAATGATATTGAATGTAAGGGTTCATACACACACTGTCCTTTTTGAATTACGAGGCGTCTTTAATCCTCAAGAATTTACATTTACTTGATGTTGATGACAAAAACAATGTCGGCAATAATAAGTTAAATAAGGTAGATACAATTACGTCCATACATATATAAGGCAACAAAGGCAAAAAAAACGTTTTTCTCTGGAAATCCTTACAAATCTTGGCTAGTTTCGTCTTTAAGAGTAGAACAGGTGACTATCCTAAATATGTCATCATTCGAACGGACAAGCAATACAGTCTACCTGACAAACGGGCAGCGCGGCATCGGCGACGACGTTGGAAGTTGAAATGTACAATTTTATACAGAAAACACACAAGTCTGTCTTATCCAGCATAAATACGGAACGGCAACTCGACGACGACGAGACGAGTGGAACAGGTATCAAAAGGGTATTTGACAAGTTCAAACATCATCTCATAACTTCAAAAGCTTGCAACTTATTTAATCGTGTAACGTTCTACTAGTTATTTCATAGATTTTTTTAATGACATCTTCACGCTCATAGCATACACACGTCACGCCAACGTTCCGTCGCCGTCACGTCACCGTCCCGTTACCGCCACGCCACTGTCACGCCATCGTCCCGCCCTACCCACTATTCAACGGAACCTTAAACGGTTGTATACCGGCCTGAGTTACACCACAATATCCTAAAGCTCTCTGTATATCAATTTTCGATTAGTAATTGCGACCGTCTTGGTGAAGTGTTCTAAGTAATTGAATCGATGCACTGTGTCCAACTCCATTAATTAGCCTATGATGGTTACATGTACCTGAACGTTTTAGATGATTGAGTATAAATAGACTATGGTCTAACGATGCGTTATAGGAATTTCAGCCCGTGTCAAAGTTAATGCTTGGTGGTATTTATGTTAAATATTGGCAGAATTAATATTAAAATAAATGGGAGGAGTCAGGAGTGTGTTTATTGTTTATGCGTTCTGCCAATGTTTAAAAAAACATTGTTTAATTGAAGCTAGTTATAATTTTGCCATCCATGTTCTAACATTATATAGATCCATTTGAAAATATAAGAGACTGTCGATTGCCGATATGATGTGATGATCAATTGTGGTTGCGCCTGCCCTAAACTTTCATTTCCTTAGAGATGACAGTGAAATGAAATGAATCCTTAGTGGGTACGAACGGCATAAAAGGAACCCGCTCGGCAGATTTCATGTTTCTAGCTTTAATAGTTTGGGCTCTGCGATGGTCTGTCAGACAGGACAAGTTATTTTATATAATATATGATTTTATATTGGTATACTATGATGGTATTCAGACATCAGGTATGTTTATCCAACCTCACAGTCGGTATAACTTTGTTGTACCAGAACTATGGCAAATAATTTAACATAATAATTGTTATGACAGTGTATGATATTACCGTCGTAATATCATGATGACATTCGTATGATTGCAGTGTGCAGTATAAATAATAAACTGTTTGTAGATTTCATCCACGCAAATCACCGAGCATGTATTGTTTCCAAACTATCAGTGTGTCACCTATTTAATTTGGTGTAGAGCATAATTTCCTTTGTGGTGTCAGTTAATTAAACCGTTCGACTTTTTATTTCTTAGCGAAAAGTTTTAATTGTTTATTATTGTAAGGCTTCGCAATTTATAGTTTTTGAAGTAATCGAACATAAAAATTGTATTTTATAGCACAGAGTTTTGAAATAATTGGTTCGGTGTCAAACTTCGTTTTTTTTATTAAGAGTATTTTTTTGCATCGAAATTAAGGCAGCAATAGCGTAGTAGAAACCAACAAACTTCCATGTAGAGAGTATCGGTTTCAAATCCACGGCGAACAACACTGATTTTGCGGAGTTATGTGTTTATCTATTGAATTGTTAATTATTGGTTGCCTCGGAGAGCACGTTAAGCCGTCGGTCCCGACAATCATTAAGATCTTTAACAATCGTTATATGGTATTGGTAATTCTGAATAAACTGATACTAGTCTTAACCATGGAAAATGGCTATCCCTTTGGCCTGCGGTGGTGAGACAGGCAGTCGCTCTGTGGGAAAGCTAATATTCAGTCAAATCCGGTTAGACAAGTAAGCGGACCAAATGGTATAACGCTAGGAGGTTTTTTTGCGTCCATCAATAATGCGTTTTGTATTTACTAAAAGATAAAGATTTGGAAATAAATTGCCATTCTGAGTGCTATTTATTTTATTTTTGCAACTAGTCACAATTTTCTTTTTAATGACAACATTCACGTAGAAAAAAAAGCACATGTTATCATCTCTCATAAATGTGTACAGCACATTTATGAAGCAATGTACAAAATTGTTATCTTGAGTAAAGAGTCATCATCATCATTTTTTAACTGTCCACTGCTGGACTAGGCCTCTCCTTTGAAAGGAGGAATTAGCCTACTATACCACGCTGGCCAAACGGGTTGGTATAGGGTTTGTATCAAGTTTACCTTCCCTACAGTGCTGTTCTCTGCATAATATGCTCCCTCTGTCGGCTTTTACGACACGCATGGGATGATATGGGGTGATGACATTCCGAATTTTTTATCCGTCACCACACGGAATAAAGTGTGCAGTGTAGTGTAAGTGAGTAAAGAGTACAATTATTCATTTTATAATAGTAATTCGTAGGTCTCACAGAGTTGTCCCTTCTAGGAATCGACGCGAACACTTAAACTGCTACGTACATACAACATACACCATGTTTTGTAGTTTTATTGCTTAGCATTATATTAACAGTAAATTATAATAATGACATTTTAGGTATTCACTCCGGGATACCCAAACAGGTCTCTGCCAGGTTACTGCAGAACCGCAACTAAATACCTAATATTTAGTTGTTGCTCACTAGAATATACTATTAATATTAATCCAAAATTGTACGCTAGCAATAGCGCATCTAAATCTATTTTATCGTACCATATTTTGTAACTATCTTCTGTGATGATCTAAGGTCTCATCTTATAGTAAACAGTCTTGCTCATATAGGTATATTTATACATGATGTAATAATCTGGTAATTAGTAAAACATTGACAAGAAGTCAGAGATATCGTAACAGAAATCTGGACATTTACCTCTAAGCATCTGTTTTTTACCGATGTTATACATTGAATTTTGCGTTTCAAGCGAGAGTTAAAATATGAGCCTAAGAAGAGTTTCAAAGGTAGTGAGCCTTACTGATTTCAGCATGAATGGGCCGGCACGACCGGGGAAGTACTATCCTCTCACTAAAAATCGACTTAGAGTAACGAAATGTGAGTGAGAGTGCCCGAGGCCCAATCCCCTATTCCTTCTCCCACTCATACCTCCTTCCATCCCTTTTCCAAAGCCAAAGGACGACAGCGCACTTGTGACTCCTCTGGTTTTGCTTGTGTTCATGGACGGCGGAAATTGCTTACCATCAGGTGACCTGTCTGCTCGTTTGCCGCTTATGACAATAAAAAAAAACAACAACAGATGAAAAACGCTCAAGATGTTTTATGTAGTAACAAACTACTACCAAAAACTTTATGTGGTGCGTTTTGTAGTAAAGTACTGCAGTATAGCAAAAATTAGATACTAATAATATATCAGTAAAGTAACATAGAGTGGAGTTCCTTCAAGCAAAACTCCAACATCTAGCAAACAATTATAGATTAGGTACCCTTGGGTAAATATAGAACACATATTTCGATACTCGTTCGCCTGCCACTCACAGCTATAAAATAGCAACAATATGTACCCATTGGCTATTAGTTCCTACCCTGCCCGATCTAGACATATTAGAATGCCCAGTCATGTTAGTATCGCCTGAATAAGTCCTTCAAAAGCTACACTATATTTACGACATCAAGTCACACTCCACTCTTAAAACCACATTTTGTCATGAGTGTAGTGGGTTACCACAAACTTTATAGTACTAAGTTTATACTGTTTTTATTCACTCTGTTGACTTTACAACGTAGACCAGACGATGTACATTTGATGTGACATGTTTATTTCGGCGAGTGTAGTATAAAGATTAAGCTGCAGTTGAAATAGAACACACTATGTAAAACATTGCCGAACGCTTTGTTTTAGTGTCCTTACAATGTTACATGACAATGTCCTTGAAAATGTCAAAAACTGTTATTTCAAGGCTTAAAGAAAATTTAATTGATTACTGCAATACTTAGAATTTGACTTTAATATTTTAATATTTGAACTGCGTGGTTCGCGTACTTTAACCAATGACGAGGGTTTGATTCCCAAACGAGACAACACTGTTATCTACAAAATGTTGTTTCGAGTACGGGTATCTGTTTCTTGTTGTTGATTATAATAAGTAGGGGCTTACAATTGTTTAATATTTTCCAAAATATTGAGTAAATACACTTCCATCAAATCGTTGAAAATAAATGCTTGGTCATGCACATTTTCAGTTTCACAGTACAGACATAATTCAACACTGTGCTGGATGGTATGCAATCCATCTGCGTCAAAAATGTTAGCTGTCACCGCTTTGTATAGGACTGACCACAGAAATATATAGTAATAGAACGGTGACACGGGCGTGGCGCGCGTGCCAAACTATTGCATTACAGTGCATGTGTTTCGAAAACACATGCACTGTGCATGTGTTTTCGAACGCATTCGCATTACGCATCGCGTCTCCCTTTCGCGCGCTCAGGAGGTAAAAAAACATTAAATTCGTTACGTATATGCCATATTGTGCAGTTTCCAATTGTAAAAATTAAAAGTGATGAAAAAATATGGAAAAGGGAGGCATTTCATATCACCAGTAAGTATTTAAATTGAGTAAAACTTAAGATTATTGAGATTTAAACCAAGTGGGCTACTTTTACCATGTTTGTCTAATAAGAACATCATCGTTAATTTCTTCGTTATGTTAAATTTCCAGTGCTTGAATTATACGATACTTGTTGACATATTTATGAAATAAACACGCAATGTACGGCGAGATACGCGATATTCACAAGATGCCAAAAACAATAACAAATCAGGGGCCACGGGTCAAATAAATAGCTGTGATTGGTCAGCGCGCGCTAGGGATTGACGTTCGGTTTATGGTTACGTTTTAAATTTATCGATAAATAAAAGGAATATTAATTCGAATTAATTATTATGTCTCTGGCTGTCTCTCTCTCTCTCATAAAGAAAGCAAGCATCATGTTCATGCTTTCAGATCACGAAAATGACATCTATTTGGGAATCCAAGATGGCGAACGAAACATTTTTAATAAAATTAATATGTGTATCATTTTAGGGTTTTTTTTGGATTCTGGTCACGGAAATGACATCTTTTTGGGAATCCAAAATGGCGGACGGGACATTTTTAATAAAATTAATATGGGTATCATTTTCGGGGTTTTCATGGATTCTGGTCACGAAAATGACATCTATTTGGGAATCCAAGATGGCGGACGGGTCATTTTTAATAAAATTAATATGGGTATCATTTTCGGGGTTTTTATGGATTCTGGTCACGAAAATGACATCTATTTGGGAATCCAAGATGGCGGACGGGACATTTTTAATAAAATTAATATGGGTATCATTTTCGGGGTTTTCATGGATTCTGGTCACGAAAATGACATCTATTTGGGAATCCAAGATGGCGGACGGGTCATTTTTAATAAAATTAATATGGGTATCATTTTCGGGGTTTTTATGGATTCTGGTCACGAAAATGACATCTTTTTGGGAATCCAAGATGGCGGACGGGACATTTTTAATAAAATTAATAGGGGTATCATTTTCGGGGTTTTTATGGATTCTGGTCACGAAAATGACATCTATTTGGGAATCCAAGATGGCGGACGGGACATTTTTAATAAAATTAATATGGGTATCATTTTCGGGGTTTTCATGCTTTCTGATCAAGAAAATGACATCCATTTTGGAATCCAAGATGGCGGACGGGACATCTTTGATCACGAAATAGATGGTGATGTTGGATTCCCCATCCTTTTAAACATCGGAGACGATACCCATATTGATTTTTTTTTAAATCCCATCCACCATCTTTGATCACGAAATAGATGGTGTTTTTCAATTTCCCATTCCTTAAAATATCGGAGACGATACCCATATCGACTTTAAAAAAAATCCCGTCCGCCATCTTTTATTTCCTATCCGTCATCTTTGATCACGAAATAGATGTTGTATTTGGATTCTCCATCCCGTATATCAACGGAGACGATACCCATATTGATTTTTAAAAAAAATCCCTTTCACCAACTTTGATCACGAAATAGATGGTGTTTTTGAATATCCCATTCCTTAAAATATCGGAGACGATACCCGTATCGACTTTAAAAAAATCCCGTCCACCATCTTTAATTTCCTATCCACCACCGTGAATCACGAAACAGATGCTGTATTTGAATTTTCCATCCCTTTTAACATCGCAGACGATACCAATATAGATTATTTTATTTTCCCATCCGCCATCTTTGATTTCCCATCCGCCATCTTTGATCACCAAAATAGATGTTGCATTTCGATTCCCCAACCCTTAAAATATAGAAGGCGATACCCATATTGTTTTTTAAAAAATTTCTCATCCGCCATCTTTGATATTACGTCCGCCATCTTGAATCACTAAACAAATTTCATATTATTTAATCAGCGTCCCGAAAATCTCGAAAACGATACCCATATAGATTGTATCCTATTCGTTAAGCCTTTTTTTTTGCCTTTGACCCAACCCCCCCTTCTCGTTTGATCAAATTTATTATTTTTGTCTGGGCCCTAAAAGTTTTGGCGTAATTTTATATAGCCTATAGCCTTTCGGAATAATTGGGCTATCATAGGCAATATCAATTTTTAAAATCCGACTGCTAGTTCCTGAGATTAGCCGACATTATCTTTTAGCCTTTTTAGCCTTTTGCCCGGCCACAAAGGGTCGAAACGTTATGTTATATAGCCTATAGCCTTCCGGAATAACTAGGCTACCGTATACAAAAAGAATTTTTAGATCCGACCGGTAGTTCCTGGGATTAGCGCGTTCAAACAAACAAACTCTTCCGCTTTATTACATTAGTATAGATATTTTATAATATAGTCAAAAGTTTTGTAAGATTTAAATACAGATTTTTAACTAAATAAATACGTTTTATTTTTATAACAGTATACTATAACCAAACTATTCATAATAAAACATTTTATATAAACAATAACATAATTTCATTTTCCACAGCTCTCACATCGATAATAATTCCTTACTGTCCCCTCACTATCTATACGTCACTGTGGGCGGGGCTTGCTAAAATGTGGCACGCGCGAAATGTACGCGATGACGTGACATTCACCGTTCTATTACTATCTATTTCTGTGGGACTGACCATTGACTGCAATTCTATTACAAGTTAATATTTATGTACCTGATTTTGTTAAACATTATGGCAAATAACAAAAGTAACCTCACTTATAAAAAAAAATGTTTTGCGCAAAAACTATAGCTGTTGATTCCTTGCTGTATCTTTGCAAAGAGTCTGAATACTCAGAAATTGCTGTGTAGCGCAAATCAATGATCAAGATGATCCTTCGATACATCTTTGTAAAGAGTATGTCACTCCGATTATTAAAGGTTGTTAACACAAGGTCTTATGGTTCAGTTGTTCTTTAAGGTACTGATGTTCTGAGTGAAGCTTTAGAATAAGTTTGCTTGTTTATTTTTTTAGATGTTATAGTGCAAAATCCTTTGCCACGGAGGATTTTACAAACACACTAAATAAATAAGACACAAAGAACTTAGACTCGGACCATCCATTTGTGACTCACCCAAAATACTGTTTCGTATGGGGATCGAACCCACGATCTCGGCACAGCGACAAGCGAGCGACAGCGTGAGCTATTTAGCCATTTGTTCAATCAAAACATTGCATGAATTTGGTTCAATCACAATCAAAACTAATATTATTGTTTCAGCCGCTCTGTGTAATGAATAATCATATTAAAATTATTCAGTCAGATCCGTATTTGGGTGTAATTTGTCAATAAAATGAATGTGTGTTAGTAAGTGTTTTTTTACGTGTATGTATGCCATTATCTGATTGTATGATAGTACAGGCACTGTTTTGTCTGAAATAAAGATCATATCTCTTCTCGTGTACACTGAGCGAATTCACACGGGCCGCTTATTGTGGGATTTGTTTAGTTTAATTTAATTTAGATGAGTTTAGTTATTTAAGAGTTACCATTATTGTTAAATATTTCTGTACATAAGTTATTGCATTAGGTAGTAAGTATCTGTAATAATAGTCTTTATGAGTGTGTAATAAATAAATAAATAAATTTAAGAATAATATTAATAACCACTAAAACTGATATTAATATTTTAGATAAACATAAATTTTAGTCAACATCAGTTTGAAAACACTTAGGTTTACTAGACAGTAATGATGTTTAGGGCGAATTAGACGGTTGGTGCCGGACTGCTACCACACGGTTGTAGCAGAATTATTACGACCGTGAGTCATACTGCTGCGGGTCGGCAGCAGTACGACACGAATCGTCTTATTTGAAGAGATACGCGGCTGCAGTCCGATCGAATTTAAGTGATTTCCATCGAAAACAGACTTCAGTCGGTGCCCAATGGTACCGACTTTGACTGAAAAGAAAACTCAGCAGATTTTTTTACTATTTTGGAATGTCTAGAGAATGTTTCTATGAGTTATATATGATTTTTTTTAGACTCACGCCTGTATCTGTATCTCCGTAGTAGTAGTAGGGTAGGCAGAGGTATAATATTAAGGCCACATTTCGCCATGATTTTGTAGGTCAAATTAAATATGACTTAGTTAAAAATTAAATTCAAAGTTCACCGCACTAGCCCGCACGACCATGCATCAAGACATTTTGTATGAAAAATCATAACCCCCCGTGCGCAGTACGATACCCGGATTGCAGCAGTCAGGCACCAACCGTATTATTTGAAAGCGCCCTTACAATCTTAAAATATGTTCTATTTTATAGATTATTTATAAAAACACAAGTACCTCATTTCAAAATTCTTAAAAACAACAAACAAAAATCTTATGAAAAATAAGGCAATTCAAATTGTATTAAACTGCCGTTTCCTCAAACATTAGGTCCATTCACAAAGCTATAATAACAGCGTTAATGAAAACCAATACCCATAAATCGCTGCTAAATATTCTTCGTAATTTATGAATTGACTGTTGTACTACAAAATTATGAATAATCTTCATTACTTCATAATTCAAATATATTTCGACAAAGTTATTTTTCTTTAATAATAACGATTTGTCAACCCATTAAATACATTGCTGTGCTTTATCGCAATCTGGTTTGATAATGAATTTGGTGTAACTAGGACGTTACGAAAGAAATATGATTACATTTAGTACTAGTAAAACCGATTTAGGTTAGATTTTAGCCCAATATTCAACGGAGAACATTTGGTAGGTGTAATAAATTAAGCTAGATTACAAGAACAAAATTATAGTCCATTATAAAAATATGCTTTGAAAATTAGAAATAGTGGTCAAGACTTTTATAGCGTCTTATTTCTCACGGTTCTGTCCTCTTGCATTGTGAATATTGCAGTAAATGTAAATGCAGAAACATTAATTAAAATATTATTTGATATACATAAGCGTCATAACCGTTTGTTTGTGACAACTTGTGACCTAAACTATTTTGACTTGGGATTGGGAGCGGACTGTTAAACGACTTGTAAATATAAGTCTTGAACTTACCTACGAAAATGAAGGGATACAATTTGAAGACATTTATTGTTAAACATCTTTTACAAACACTCAGCCATATACTATTTCCTTCTCAAATATTCGTTAGCTGATATATTCAACGTGTTTCGGTGGACTTTTTATGATTTAGTACATGTCGGTTTCGATATCAGTTTTACGCGGACGGTTGTGACACTCGTTCCGGATAGTCTGAAGTTTAAAAAATGACAACAGAATACCTAGAACTTTAGCAGCCATTTCCAATATTCGTGCGTAGCTGCAAATATTTTCTGTTTTTCCAGTATTAAATAGAATACAGTATTGAATATACATTTCTGTGGAGGAATAAGGTGTGGGCCAAGATAATTGTGCCTGATATACTGCAGTCTAATGGAAGTAAGTAGATTGGAAGTTGTAGAAATAGTAAACGCGTGTGAGAACTTTGATAGCGCGATGCAAAATTTAAGTTCCTTTGGCTTTGCTAGATGTCGTGGTTTCGCCGGCGTGCGATAGATGGCCTCCATGATGGTATGTAGGTACCGCCAAATTTCTGAGGTAGAGATAGTCTTGTGGAGATATTAACAGACCAGAAGCGCCGGCAGACACAAAGCACGGCTCACTTCTCGAAGTCATAGTACCAGCTGCCATGCAGATTTATGTCAGTCATTAGTATATAGTCTTATGAGACATCACACTTATCACTTCCATTTCGTAACAACGACATTCCTCTCTAAATTCAACGAAAGTTACGATGTAACAATAACAGTAAAACCACTAAAATATTAGTTTTATCGTTTCAATAAAAAGATCCATGAGTAATTATTCGTTGTCATTTCCTCGAAAATTATATAGTGTTTTTGTGCGTGTCCGTTATCATTAGCCGAAACACTGATAAGACGCGACACATGTATAATTTGTACGACTAAAACATATCAACATGCATTATATCTTTTCTTTTACTATAAACAGTTTTAGTTTGAGAAATTATGTCGTAAGTATGATGACTCAGAGTTGACTAGGCCGGATGTATTTTTCGTATGGCGAATGATGAGTGATCGAAACTGACATTTATATAGAATCTTCTTTACTGCAAATTACATTGGGACAGGGACAATATTTAAAGGGGAAGTTTTGTCCAGCAGTGGGATTGTGATAGACTAAACCTTAAAAACTGAAATTTTAAAATTTCCTAGCTTGGCAATATAGTCGAAATGAATGTAAATCTAAAGAATATTCATCAAATGTCGGAGAGCGTAATATATATTTTCAATAAAGAAACATCATAAAATTCTTCGACTCTCTATTTAAATTAATTTTTACTCATTTAAATCGAGAGCATTCGCCAACTTCTATTTACGAATAATAAAATCATCTTCATCAATCATCAATCATCATTGAATGAATTCAAAAGTTTTCACAACGTTCTTCTGTGAAGCATAATTGAAAAGAATCGAACAGCAGTCTAGTTAACTTAGCTCTGAAGCAATGATTTCCTATGTTTATATCTTGAGAAACTCAAGTTGTTAAAGTAAATGAGAAGTAATAGAGTTTCAGTAGCATACTAGTTTTTAGTCTTAATCTGTTTGGAAATAAAATAAACTCGTCAACTTTACTCTTGTGCTTTATTCATTTTTAAATTGAAGCAGTGTTTCTGGGGCTCTCAGTTTAGTTGTTATTCTTCCTCTTTAAAACTTCAAAGCTTTGCTCTTTTTACTCGCGAATACGGCAGTCTTTGACAATCCTTGGCGTGCATCTTCAGCTCCATATGTGAAGTAACCCTTTCGTTTATTTGATCTTTATAACTATAATCTTCACGGCTGACCGAGTCCAACCTTTTCATGGCTTTCCTATGTCTTATCTGTTAATAAAGTTCGTATTATTAAGGTGATCAAATCTTACTTAGTTAATAAATGTATCTTTCATCTCTTACCTCTTGCCTCTTTCTTATAGTCCAAATGTTTTTATTTTCTTGAACAACGCTATGTAGCTACGTATATCTAATAAATATGGCAAATAAGAATAATAAATAACGTATCTTCCATACTAAATTTTAAAGCCAAATCTGAAGTAAACTTTCGGCAATAATATCGGACACGTACGTGGAGGCGCTAGAATGAATTATCACTCAAATATTCCTCAAGCACTTTATTTTACATGTAAAAGAGGTTCACAAAAATTAAACCTAGCAATTTTTTTGTGTATCACAACAAAGATTCACATAAAGCTCACTAAAAGTGCACATAACACTTAACAATTTAAGCAGCAATTTTCACATAATTATGGTAATTGCCTCATTACTAAGCTCTATCAATAGCTCGAAACTGGCATATGAAACGTGATAATAATTATGTTTATTTTTGTAAGTAACACCATTAGCCTTGATATAGCCCCATTAGTTCCATTTAAGACAAATCTTTTTATTCACATAGATAATCAAAACATTTTGGTGATAAGTCATGATTAATTGTTGTTTTTTATTATTTATTTACACAAATATAAGTTTATTTTGGGTTTAATTTATATCCGTTCTAACAAATCCTTTCAGAGCATAAAAGATTAAAATCATTTAATATACCAGTAAACAACTGGTGGCACACGAAAAAATAAATTAATATTGCTTGTTTTTTGGGTACCCCTTTTTAAGAGTAATAGGGTAGTTTCCAGGGTCAAAGTAATAACATTTTATTAAGTCCGTATTTTAGATTATAAAAAAATATTAGACACGATTTTTTTCTTTTTTCGATTTAATAAAAAATAACAAAGATATATTATAGCCCATTAAAGTTACGTGTGACGTCACCTAGTGCGAAAAAATGCAGCACTGCGTGACGTTATACGCAACTTTAGTGAGCTATTCTTGGTCATTTTTGGTTTAATTTACAAATAAAAAATACGTATTGCTTATTATTGAATAATCTAAAGGACGGACTTATAAAATTTTTTTCGTCAACTAGCCTATTGTATAGAACCGATTCCTCTGTTGAGTATTGTGTTTATTTTAATTATAAAAAATTGGGCAAGTGCAAGTCCGACTCGCGCACAAAGGGTACGAGAGAGAAGAGTTTTTAAATTTTAGTAACTTAACCTAAATATGAAAAATATGAGAATAATTGGATAAGAGTTACATTTTTCAAATAATTTTGGCTGTGCATCGACTTTTAGGTATATTTTCTACCTTTTGAATTGTAACTACTTTCTGATAGAATCATGTTTAAAATCTAATGGGTAGCCACTTGATTAATAATTTATCATTGCATATTGATTAATAAGCAGATTTTTCTTTTATACGTTTTCTATTTCTTTATTTGAAAATAGACTGTAATGTGATTTGTAAATATTTAGCGTGTCTCAGAAAATGTGGTGACTCAAATCTCTGGTAATGAAGTTAAGCGCATTTTTAAATTGGGATTGTCGATGGGTAACAAGAGAGCACCCAAATCCACCAGTCCAGCAATGCATTTGCGACTCCACTGGTGTCGCTTGTGTCCATGGACGTCAGTAATCGTTTATTATCAGGTGATTCGTCTATTCGTTTGCCTAGTATGTCATTAAAAAAAATGAGTATTTTTTTGTTATATTATTCTGAGTTTAACATAAACATGAAATATCTGAAATAATAGTCGATATGGCTATCAACGTCATCTACACAGACATGAAGCATCATGTCGTATGGAGTTACAAAAACATTGTAAAGGTTATTCTCTGATCACCAACATAAAACGTCCATTTAGGAATGTACCCAAAATAGCTAAACATTTAATAATGTATTTCTCTCTGTATTTCGCTTGATAAAATTGGAACCAGCCTTGTTCCAAAGCTCACTCCGTTATACTTGATCGAACTAATTTAAGAAATTGAAGGTAAATCTTATACAATAAATAATCTAACTTAACAAATATTTAACTAAAGCACATCATTATCAGCCTTTAACAGTCCACTGCTGGACTAGGTCTCTCCTTTGAAAGGAGGAATTGGCCTACTATACCACGCTGGCCAAACGGGTTGGTATAGGGTTTGTATCAAGTTTTCCTTCTCTTACAACGCTGTGCTCTGCATAATATGCTCCCTCTGTCGGCTCTTACGACACCCATGGGATGATATGGGGTGGTGACATTCCGTATTCTTAATCCGTCACCACACGGACTGACAACTAAAGCACACTAAGTTTTAAATGAAACCGACCATAGTCGCTACGCCGTAGCTCATTGCTACGAGGTGCTATGGACGCAACGAATTATTAGGCGTGTTGCATATTCGAGTAATGGTATCCAAAAATAAAATATGGCTCGAAACACTAATATTAATAGTTTTTAGTATGAAATAATAATTGGTGATTTGTAATATGTTCTATTAGTAATTATGACTATTACTGAAACAGTTCTCATTGCTATGTTTTAATACCAAAGCGCAGTGGAGTATACGATTAAGTATTTTTGTCAATCGTAGTTAGTTTCTAACGAACTGCCTGAACCAAATAAATCATTCTAAGATAAGACAGTTATCTCCACATCACAACTACTCAGAAATCAGCTTGAGCTCAAACAAATATGAATTTTACCGAAATATTAGGACATGAAGTCATGTGCAAAAAATATGAATTTTACTATTGAACACTGGCACTTATCATATAGAAGACTAGAGGACGCCAGCAGCTACGCCTGCATTTTTTTTAAATTTACCTGTTTAGGCCGATCCCGTGGGAATTTCGGGAAATCCCTTCTTAGTGCACCCCTACGGTCCCCAAGGAACATACATGCCAAATTTCAGCTTCCTGCGCCCAATAGTTTCGGCTGTAGCGTGTCTGTCAGTCAGTCAGTAACGCAAGGATTTTATATATTAAGATTATTGTTGAACTTTCAAAACTATCGTGTGAAAAATATTTCTAAATCCTTATAACAACATCAAATCAGATCAGAAAAAAAACATACGTCAAAATATCTTGAGCATTTTGTCTAAAGTGTGTGACACGCCTAAATGCGATACGGACGCTACGAACTATGAACAATTTTATAATTACTTATCACTTACAGCATCGTTCATTACAGTGTAAGCAAAACTGTAAGTTGGAGCTGAAACTTTGAAATATCGCGTAAGCATTATATTAAATGCATAATAAACAGAAATTCAATTAGTTAAGTGTAGAACAAAGCAATAAATAAATGGCCTTGCATTACAAAATATGTTATTACTTTTTATGACGAAGGTTTCAAAGTTTAATCAATATATTGACGGCCGGTTGGCGTAGCGGGAGTGTAAGCGACTGCTACGTCGAAGGTCGCGGGTTCGATTCCCTCTCAAGTCAAACATTTGTTTGCATGAACAAGGATGTTTGTCTTGGTCTGGGTGTTTCTATGTATAATATGTATGTATTTACAAAAAAAAGTATATATGTATGTTTATCCATTATCTAGTACCCATAGTACAAACTCTGCTTAGTTTGGGGCTAGATGGTGTTGTGTGAATGTGGTAGAATATTATTATATTATTATTATAATGTATGCAAGGTTGGTGTAGTGGTTTAAGCGGGTGCCTTGCGGCTTGTGCCGCACACAGTATTGTCGGCTTGATCCCCACACGAGACAACACTTGTGTGATTCATAAATTGTTGTTTCGAGTCTGGGTGTTCATTGTGTCCGTTAGTCCCCCCCTGACACAGGATTTAGTCCTAATAGTGCGGGAGATATCTTAAAAAAAGCAAAGAAAAAGGGATAACATGGATAAAAGGCGTATATTTCGTTACTCTGAAACCCCAAACTACACGCAATTGGATTTGGTACACAGCCATGTAGTATCTGTCTTTACAAACACTTTTATCAGATACCATGAGGGTAAAGCCGCAAGCAAAGGCTAGTAGTCTATAAATTTAACGATAAAACCCAATAGGATACAAGTCATATGTCTTAACATATGACAATCATTAACCACATTTATTAGAAGGTACTTAATGTTCCCGACACAAATCGCGGTCTAAAAAGAGTCTAGGTCTAAAAAGAGTAAAAGGTCTAGGTCGGTAAAGATAGAGCTGACTAATATTAGATCTCAATATAATGAGGGTTGTTAGCAATTTATTGGTATTATTGCCGACCGGAGGTTCTTTCTTTTTAAGCTCCGTACTCACATACAAAGTTTTACTCAATCGAATCAAACTGAAGGCTCGCTTAGAGTAAAATTACAGTGTATTGGATGACATCGAAGTGTGAGTTTTGCCGTCCACACGTTGATTTTTACTCGTTATCGAGTAAAACTATCGAGTATAACCGTCTGTCAGTACTGAGCTTAAGGTGTACGGCTCGTGTATGTTTATGACTGTTGTTACACATGTGTACAAAATTGTAGTCAATACTATCATCATCATTTCAGCCAAAAGATGTCCATTGCTGAACTTAGAACTTCAAGTCTCTCCCAGTGATCCCAACAAGATCATTGGTCCACCTTGTCGGAGGCCTAGCTCTATTGTATCGTTTGGTATGTGGTCACCATTCTAGAACCTGGCATAGGTTCTAAACTTGCCACAGTATACATTTAATGATTAAAAACTTTCAATAATAATTCATATTTGTCAGAGCGTTCCAACTATGGATCAATTTCATTGTAATAGTTGTCATGCAGTCATTTGTTTTAAATAAATAAAACCTCATACAGAGAAACTGTAGATAACAGCTGTAAGACAAACATTAAATCCCCGAATAAGCTGGATAGAGCGGAAGTGCTTAATCAACTGATATAGTTTTGAGAATGTTAATATTGAGACTCAGCTTGTAATGAATTTCTTAGAATCTATCTTAGAAATTCATTACACAAGCTTTATGAAATAGAAGATAATCAGTGATTAAAATCACAAGCAAACATCATCGAAAAATCATTAAACATAACAACTTAAATATTTAAAAAAATCATCGCGATCACGCGCAGAGTGTATTGTCGGATAAATTAAATTAACCCTTATAAAGCTATGAAATTACACGGGGCAATCAGGTCGAAACGATCGAGCAATTTGGGGTTAGAATTAAAATATCACGACATTCAGTTGGGTCGCTAGACCCTACTCGCGATGACGTTTTTCTAAACGCAGTCGACGGGTTCAAAATGTAATTATGCCATATGTTGTAAGAACAAAAGAATTTTATGGGAGACTGAAAAAATTTTGTTGACAACCAAATATGCTTGCTGGTATTTGCACAGAGATTATTTTGTTGAATTCCTTGCTCTTTTTTGTTGTGTTCCGGTTTACGGGGCAAGTTTTGGTTGTACTTTTATGTAACATGTATCATAACACAAAAAGAAAACGTATTAAAACTTTGACATTGTTTGTTTTCAGTTTTATTTATTCTAAATAATTGTCTGGAAGAAAATGATATATGTGCCTGGTTTTTCCAAGGTACAGGCAACGAAGACATTTACATAAAACAAGATATTTATTAAAAGATGCTTGATATCAAACTAAGGGCATCAATAACTTGTTCTTAGTAGGTTATCATCATCATCCTAGTGTTACCCGAGTTGCATCCAACACTTTGAAGATTAGTGTCCTCTTCTTTTTGTAACTTTAGCATTGTGGCAAATTATTTACTCCATAATCCATAGTTTCGATTATTATCAGGATATCATAGGTAAGGTCCTAATTCTCAGCAACGATCGTCATAGATCTTCACGACAGTCGAGGCCGACGCGGTGGCTACTTGTGACTTTTATTATTAGTTGCCAAGAAAATTTTAAAATATAACACCCCTAAAAATCAGGCCACAAAATAGATAATTTTATACTTATAATATAAAAAGCCTTGTTACTAATTAGCGCCAACATAAACTGCAGTCTACGAAAAATTACAACATAGTAAGTGGATAATTATAACCTTCACATGCAAAGACTCAACTAAGGCACCTATTTTATTTTAAAATTTTGCACGTCTGGCATGTTTATTTAATGTCAACATAATGGAAGCATGTAAATACTATAACCACGCCTTTATGTATATAAACGTAACATCATTCATGCCTGTAGCACAACTTTGCTGCGAAACAACAACTGCAAAACCGCTGCTCGAGTTTCGCTGCGCAACAGTACTTCACTTACGCGAAAGTATATTAGTGAAACCTAAACTAGAACAGTTGAGAAATAACAATCGAATGAAATTGTCGTCGCTTTCGGAGTCAGAGGAGGAACTAATCTTAATGTGGTCAACCACTTTAAAAAGGCGTCGTACCTTGGTGCATGATATCAATAAAAAAAGAAAGAAGTTGGGAGAAAATATATTATAAAAAGAGTTACAGTCACATGAAAATAGTTTTTATTCTTACTTCAGAATGACACCAGACAGTTTTGAAGAGTTACATAAATTCAAAATAAATCGTTCCTATTTCGCTCATAAAAATTGTCGATTGCTACAGCCGCGTCCGAGTCACACGCGGAACCGCTCCAAAATGGCGGACAACGGGCAGAGATGTAGATGGCGCCTAAGCAAATGAGCGAAATCATGTTAGAAAGAGACAACATCATAGTCAGTTTTGTACGTTAGAGCAGGGAATTTCGCTACTGTTTCGCCGCCAAAGAAATCACAACTCACAGCGAAACTATTGTGGTTTTGACCTTTGAGTTTCGCAGCGGAGGTGTGCTACAGGCATCAGGTATACCTATTACTAATATTATAGGCTGTGAAAGATTGTGTCTGAATGATATTACAAAACAAACGGTGGATTCGTTTTGGATGGAAATTTACATAAAAGATAGTAACGATACTAGTATATTGGAGATGACAGTCATCTCATGACCAAGTCTGGTACTACCCATGCCAAAACTTCGAGACAATTATAAGATTTTTCTTTTTTTTATTTATTACACACATTCCAACACAATTATTACAGGTTAACCAATGCAATTGTGGGGTTAAAAATAAAAACAAATTATAGCAACTTATAGAAACAAAACAAATGAATACATACAAACTACACATTACACAAACAGCTAATCATATAATAATAATAAATAAAATTAAAAAGCAATGAAAAACACAATTACTACATACTTAAACATAACCTAAGACCCAAGCATAATAATACAGGACCATAATACTCAATCATATGATATTACATATAGTATCAATTTTGCGAGTTCACTCAGATGACACGAGAATTATGTCTATTCTATTACTTATTTCATTAACTACTCGGATTGACCGGGTAAGAGGCGCTTTCGCCATTATATTAGTCCTGGCAACCGGGACAGCTAGTAGGGGCGGACGTCGTCTCCTCCATACGTAGCGGTCGGGCACACAGAGGCCCAGGTGCACCAGCACCATCTGATTACACACCTGGTTCCGCAATAGTTTGATCACATACATTGCCAACGAAAACTCGCGACGCACTCTCAACTCGTTGTACCCAACCATTCCAAGCACAAATAATGTGGGGTACATTAAAGGATAAAATGGATATACTCCATACATTTTTATGTTTAAGTATCTTGTGAACTTATTTTGTACTCTCTCAAGCATGGCTTCATGGGGAGCCCATATAACAGCATCATGCTCGAGATGACTCCTAACAAGCGCATTGTATAAGACCATTAACGTGCTCCGATTGGTGAAGTGCCGTGAAGGTAGGAAATTTGATTCATTCCAAAGAATTACAGATTAGCACATACATAATTATCGTAGTACCTACTTGAACTGAATATCTAGAGTCACGAACTTGAATTATATTGGCTTCGTCTGTGGTGGGTAGTTGATGTATATAGTTGGGAAAAATTGTCATGACAACTCTCAAGAATAGCTCATCATCAGCCATTAACAGTCCACTGCTGGACTAGGCCTCTCCTTTGAAAAGAGGAACTGACCTACTATACCACGCTGGCCAAACGGGTTGGTATAGGGTTTGTATCAAGTTTTCCTTCTCTTACAGTGCTGGTCTCTGCATAATATGCTCCCTCTGTTGGCTCTTACGACACCCATGGGATGATATGGGGTGGTGACATTCCGTATTCTTAATCCGTCACCACACGGACAAGCAGCTATCATAACAACGAACAGCTATCATAATAATAATATTGTCAAACAGACTTTTTACTGACTTTAAAGGTTTTATTTTTCGAGAAGATGTGTTCTAAAAATACTATAAAAAGAAAGAGTAACTTTTTATCTAAACAGAAGCGTTTTAAACCGCATACATACTTACAAAAATAGACAAAACAACCTACCCACATAAATTAACACTCCCGAAAATAGCTTCATCTCAAAAATGTGCCGAACGATACGGTACCCTCAACCCTAATGCTTGAGTCATTAGAGCGATATATCGCAGAGATTGAGTTTCGCTTGGTTTCAACGCTGCCGGCTACGTAAAAACTCTAGCCGTAACTTCGCCGAAGTAGGCAGAGGTGCCCATGGAATTAATTGGGTTTCGACCGTCGACCCTACCCTTGTTCACGTGTGCTCGACAAACCCGACCTCCGTTGTCCGCTTAATTTCTCTAAACTTGTTCTACACTTTTTAAGTACCGGTATTCCGCTATTTTTTGGACGAATCCCTGTTTAATGGATGGGACAAATGATTTATAGTTGTTTGATGCCGTGGGTTTTTTATGTTCGGGCTCGAAGTTTTGTGAGTTTCGAGGAGATACGGCGCTGAAGCTAAACTGTTAACTAATGGGTCGATAAAAGGAATTCGAAAATGCTGATATAAAAATGTGTAAAGGTTTATTTTTATACACGACAATCAGAAAAGTTTGCTGTGTATAAAAAATAAGTTATGAAATAAAATATGGCTTCTGGATAGTCGTAAAGTTGCATATTATGTCATAAGTAGTTGAAAAACTGTCGTCATTTGTTTTCGGGTACTTGAGAAATGCAATGTATAAAATTAAATGACTCATTTAGCAGCAGTGTTATTTAGGTGATAAGTTAATCAATTGCTCTGCAGTCCAGAATCAAGCATCATACCACAACTTTCAGTATTATTTTCTGTCTGTTTTAACCAAACCAGCTTGTTTATAATTTCAGCACATTTAAACATTCATGAAACTTTCATGAAATTTAATAAACTCATCTTCAAACGTAATAACGTCATATTTTAAAAGTACAACACCTAATTTTCCCACAAATTTACATCTCGCAATATTTACCTCAGATTAAAATACATCCCTTATTAAAAAAACTTTATAGCTACAATCTCACTGAAGGCTGCCGTGGCCTCGGCTAAACCTACTTACAAATTGTTCTTGCCGCTATTTTTCTTGTATTACAAAAACTTGCACATCCCTTGCGTGGCGTAATTTTTTCTCGGCGTGTAAATATTACAGGGGGTTTCAAATATTTTGTCGTGGCTACGCACACGCAGGGTTGAAAGCATTATGTTGTAAGAGACGCAGATAACGTGATGTCTTTATAACAAGCTTATTGTTTCTCTTAGGGTGGGTTAAAATATTTGATATGTAGGCGGCGCTGTAATTCAGCTGTGCCGCTAACGCCAAGCTTCTAGGTGGAGATATTCGGTAAGACTTATTGATCTGTGTAATGAATCTGTGTAATTATAATCTATCACATAATATTTAAAAATAAATATTTTTGGATCAATAAATTAGTATTTCAAGTTCAAAAGTTACGCTACAATACTGAAGAGTCCAAGTTGTGTTCGCTACCGATAAGCTCAATGAGATACACCGAAGAGTTAACCTATATACTTATAAGTGCGCTTCAAATATTCCTTTTAGCAGAACTAATATTTAACCGTTTACAACAGCATTTTATCGTAATGTTACTGTTTCCTACCTACAATACCATCATCGTTCTAATTTTAACACTGTTCCCAATTTTCTACGAAACGATTGCCATCTAATCTCTGCAACCCAAAGCCGGAGCGATTTGCTTTGGTTTAAACATTTAAAGGCCAAGAAAGACAAGCCGAAAAGTTTATAATAATATTAACGGTAATGGTTTGGTACCAATAAATGAAAATTCAGTACTGCGCGCCATGGATCCGAACTTGTGATCTGGCGTGGCTATCTGTTGGCTGTGATCTATTGCTGCTCCTATTACGATAAATAATACATGAAATCACCCAAATATAACATCTGGAATTTATCATAATAATGGTGCTGAAGATCGTCATCATTAATGTCTGCGTATTGCATCATATCAACCGATATGATATTTATTTTACCTAACGTTGTGTGTGTAAGACTTAAGAAAGAAAAGTTCTGTCAAAATTAAAATGTATGCCGAAGTAAAAATTATTGGTACATTAATGTAAAAATGTTTAATATAAATCCGAAGCTAAAAAATAATTTATTTCTTAGGTTGAAATCCTAATTAAATCTTACCAAGGCGAGGTAAACAGAGTAAAAATATCCCGAATTAAATTGAAATGTAATCTCGGTGAAATTATTCTTTGTATAAACGACGAGAAATAAATTAAGTGTACAGGAACCTAAGATAATCTTGCTTAAGGTGCTCTTTCTTAATAATTATATGATATATTATAATCAAAACTATTCTTTATTTTGTTATCGTATAATGATTAACCTGTCATCTCACTTGTCGGCTTTGCTCAACCAATATAAGTTTATTGTTTTCTTTACAAATACACAATTCCCATTGTGTGTCAGGAAGGCAGTACGATAACACATTTGTTCTGACAAAGAGCAATCCCAGATCAAACTATTGATATCTACGATCGTGGATGCTGATGAATTTTTGATTTTTGGCCGACCGCAACCCAGTTTCAATTATGACTGTGAACACGTCCGATATTTATTTTTGCTAAAATTTATGATACGTAAACTGAGTATGCAATTTACTGTTAGGTAAAGGATCAAATGAGGATTGAGAGGAAAATATCAGAATTCCGTTCCAATTATCGAATGGAGATACTTCAGACGGTTTGGAGTTTATTATTTACTTCCTTTTTATTTTTATTGCGTAATCTAGGTTTAGAGAGGTTTTACTAGGTAGAGATAATGTTGTTTGTTGAAAACCTTTTGGTTGTAAGTCTAAGTGCTAAGATTGAGATCTAATAGGCTTTCACGTTTCTAGAAATGGAATTAGATACTTAAAGTTTCATTTTGTTTATATAAGAATTATGTTCTTTACCAACATTTGGCACGTGGTAGAGAATTATAAAAGAGATCAAGAAATATCTGATGAAGTATCCGCTAGTCCAAAAAGAAGGAAAATATAATTAATCAAGACAGTATTTTACACTTTTATTTAACTTTTGAGCACATTTTCTCTTGTGTGATGATTACATTGACAACTATTACGACAAATGTGCTATTCCAATGTACAAGCATATTACTACAAAATTTCATCGAAATCCGTACGGTTAATTCTGCGTGAAAGTGTACCAATAATTTATAGATCTATATATAACATATATTATATACAAGCTAATATAAATAATATAATATAAAGCTTGTATATTATATACAAACTGAACCAGCGAACATCATACTGCCTAACAGTCGATTCTTCAAATTTTTATTTTTTTCCAGTGGACTAAAATTCTGAACTTACTTACTATTCTTACTGCAGTTTTCAAAATTTGTGTGAAAAGTAACAATCGTACATTCATTTTCATAAACTTTCACTTTTAGTATGTCACAAAATCGAATCGAACCAGTTAACAATTTAACAAGTTTAACATTATCATTACAAACTTGTACTAACAAAAAGATCTTCTAGAAAATAGCAAACAACACATAAAATAATCACACAAATAACACTCTCAATTCCACTCTACTGCACTCAGCTCATCACAATCTTGTACAAAACATTGAGCCTTCAGAAAACATCCTGCGAATTATTGGCGCCGGTGAAACCCGCCCGCCAATATTCACTGCAACGCCCATTTCAATTTCCTGCCAGTCTTCATAACCGTTACTGCAACGTTATTTTCCAGTTAAAATGTAGATTGGAAAGGTGAAATGGTCTTCAATACTGATTGGAAAGAAATTATGGATATAGTTTGGGTAAGAATAACTGCCGGGCTTGTGGGTTAAGCTTAATAGATATTGGTAATTGGGCAGATTTGATTTTCCGACAGTGAGCTTTGTACGGCAATTCAATAGTTGCTATCTTTATAGAGAGTCTGCGATTAGGTTAATTAATAGTCGTCATATAAGAAAAAAATATGCATTTCTCTTTACATATTCATTTATAGGCAATTTTGTAATACAGCAACGTATGTATTAGGCGATTGTCTTGGATACAACTGGGATAACGCTAGGACGATTATTAAGATGACTCTGCTTATGACAAGTACTTATAGTGTCGTTTATTCTATAATAAAGTGCGGATGCTCATTTAACTAATGCTTACCTTTAACCCACAAAACATAGAGAGTAATTCCAACTAGAGTAATCGTAACGATGGTTAAGAATATAAAAAATCCAAACGCATATAATGTTAAATGTAATAAAATGTTGAGTGCTTAAATTTTTTCGCATACATTTTCAAACGATAGCTGATGTTGGGAAAGTCTTAAAATATACACATAGCCATTCATTCCTTTTAAAATTGAGTAGTAAACTTTACAACAGAACAATTTATTTTTAAATCATAATAACATAATCAGATTGCTTATAATTTATTGCTCAGATTTATAATAGTTGGTTTGTTGTAAAGCCTACAACGTAGACAAATGCCAAAACGGAACCTGTCTATATTACAATTCAATATTTAAAACTAAAGTCTGGCAAAGCGTTAGTCTGAAAACCAGTAAATAAAATAATAAACACCGATTATATATACCGATAACGACCGAAATGATATATACCGATTATAAATATTGTATGAGATTATTGGTTTAAATTTAGTGCCAAACACAACTTACCTGTTAACTGTGTTCAATAATAAATATCATTTTGTTGGCAGGTGGATATTGTCTCACGGTCACTGTCAAATTATTTCGAACGCCGGTTCTACTCCTCAAACGGTCTAAAGAGGTATTGATTGTATTTATTATCGTATTTGATGATGGCGTTCTGCTACGTGATTCAGATATTTATTCTTCTTAAAAACAGGAGGGAGATATCAATTCACTTGTATTTTTATGTTTACTTGCTTTCATCTTTTATAAACTGATGTCCAGTCTTTTTTCCTAATGTGCCTAATGTGCCTTTGTTGTTTAATTTCTTATTATATTATGTAAAATTTTATATTATATATAAATAAATATATAGATAATAAGAGCGTATCTCGCCAACAAGCAAATGAGCTTGGCGAGTAAAAAGAATAATTTTAAAAGTGTACACACCATTTATAAATATATAAAGAAAACAGAATGTGGCTGAAAACTAATGGCCACTTTTTTACTGCCAAGTTGTTTACAGGTTAATTTAGCAGGTAATAAAATAAGTCATTTAACTTGCGTAACCTAACCTGGAAACAACGCGTCAGCATTTGACTATGACTATTATTATTTATACGACGCAGTACGTAATTACAGTTTCAATTCCGATGCAGTGTTTTAAAGTGTGGTAGTAAACTGCTTGCGAAAATTGAGGCGTAATATTATACTACCACCTATAAGTTTATCCGCGGCTCCGACGCTAGGACGATGATTATGATGACTCTGTTTATGACAAGTACTTATAGTGTCGTTTATTCTATAATAAAGTGCGGATGCTCATTTAACTAATGCTTACCTTTAACCCACAAAACAGAGAGTAATTCCAACTAGAGTAATCGTAACGATGGTTAAGAATATAAAAAAATCCAAACGCATATAATGTTAAATGTAATAAAATTTTGAGTGCTTAAATTTTTCCGGATACATTTTCAAACGATAGGTGATGTTGGGAAAGTCTTAAAATATACACATAGCCATTCATTCGTTTTAAAATTGAGTAGTAAACTTTACAACAGAACAATTTCTTTTTAAATCATAATTACATAATCAGATTGCTTATAATTTATTGCTTAAATTTATAATAGTTGGTTTGTTGTAAAGCCTACAACGTAGACAAATGCCAAAACGGAACCTTACTATATTACAATTCAATATTTAAAACTAAAGTCTGGCAAAGCGTTAGTCTGAAAACCACCAAATTATAAACACCGATTATATATACCGATAACGACCGAAATTATATATATCGATTGTAAATATTGTATGAGATTATTGGTTTAAATTTAGTGCCAAACACAACTTACCTGTTAACTGTGTTCAATAATAAATATCATTTTGTTGGCAGGTGGATATTGTCTCACGGTCACTGTCAAATTATTTCAAACGCCGGTTCTACTCCTCAAACGGTCTAAAGAGGTATTGATTGTATTTATTATCGTATTTGATGATGGCGTTCTGCTACGTGATTCAGATATTTAATCGCGTTCAAAAAAGGAGAGAGATATCAATTCACTTGTATTTGTATGTTTACTTGCTTTAATCTTTTATAACCTGATGACCAGTCTTTTTCCCTTATGTTATTATTATTCTTTCGTTTCACGTTGCACCAACTACATAAATGTGAAAATAGAAATTTGAAGTAATGAGTCTTCTTTAAGGCGCTGTTATACCTCAGAAGCCGTGAAACACCTAATTTTTCGTCGCGCATCTAGCCATAACGGTACATATTACAAACTAGCAAAAATTAGAGCTTAAAGTCAAAAGTCTAAACAAAAGACTTTTGAAAGAATTTTTCATGTACGTAAAATAGAATCACGGTAAAAAAATCACAAAATCGAGGCAGAAAATAATCTTTCGTCTCACTGTTTGCAATATTTTGATCGTAAGCTGTCATATTTTTTTTGATAATATTGTAGGAAATCTAATGAACTAAAGAATTACCCTATTTATTTTCATATTATACGTGTATATTTTGAAAAATTAAATAAAATCTGCGAAATGTCTATGAGTTTGACGCTCTGTAGATCCCATCAATATCAAACGCTTCAGCAATTTAAACCTTATTAGCATAAGCGGTGTACTGAGTGTCAGTTGCTAGTTTACGCCCCACCCAGACCTCATCATTCGGCTATGAGCCCTGTGAAAGATAGGTCATGTCGCTTGCGTCTCCGCTGCACGAAATTTTACGTAAACCTGTTTGTTATTATAATACGCCGATTTGAGTTCGTAATTTCATGTTTTATGTTATAGACTGAATACTTTGAATCAAATAGGCTTTTCATGTATGGGCACATATAATTAGGACCTAAGTTTATACTCTTGTTGCGTTTAATGTGTTATGGTTTCTGTGCTTATAAATATATAATTAGAAGAATAAAATATGGACAATTAGAGAAATGAAGTTTTACGAAGGATTTGTACAAGAAAGCGTCGTAATAAAATAGAAATTCATCCATGGCCAAGTGATTATGTAACATTTTTACACAAATTATTTTCATAAGAGTCTTTTATGACTAACTATGTTACTTATATATTATCGATTATGCATAATATAATTATATAAATTATTCTCACAATACATAGCTGCCACAGTTTTCAATTTTTGAAAGAGTAATAACATAAAATCGAATCATTTTATGTACCTATATTTCAAATTCATTAGCTTGTCAGAGCGCCTGGAGCGCTAAGATGCCGCCACGGCGAACAATAATGATGACAGCGCTAATATGGCGCTCCGCAATCCGCACACAAGCGGTAACGAATGTTGTATTATTGTGTTTTGAACATAAACCTTTTTAGGCACATCGGGTAAAACTTTGATTATTCATAAACTAACAGTACATCTAATATCTTTTTAATTTCTAAAATCAATCATTTATAAGTAAGAAGGTAACTTCTCTGTTTGCTATAACACAAGATATAGTATTTTTTTAATAATAAAGTACGTAACTAATTATCATCATTGTAATTACAGTGAAGTTAAAGATAACAGTTCTGCAACGTCTTACACACATTTGACTTCAGTCATTCCTAACACGATCTGTTCAAGAGCCAGCCAAGAAATGCCAAACAATTTTTTTAACTAATTTGACTCAAATTCCGTAGTGAGAAGCAAAAATTACAAGAGGGATAGCAGTGACTGGTTCGAATTGCGTAAGAATATGTTGACAGATTGAAATTTTTGTATAGTGGTAAAAAGAAGAGATAACAGCAGTAAAGCCAACTTAGTAAAAAATATTTTGTACAAATAAAATATTTGCAATGTAAAATCAGTTGCGCATGGAATCTAAAATGAACAACTGGCTTTGCAACAACTGGCGAAGCAAGAAAATGTAACAATCGAGCCTTGTGGATTATTCGATTATTGGTGCCACGCCAGATGGATTAATAGGTCCAAACACGATTGTGGAAATTTAATGTTCTAAAGTTGCCTATAAGAATGGCCTGGAGAATAGTATAAGAGCAAATAAAATACAAATATGGAAACATGATAAAAAAGTGAACTGACTAGTCTAAACAAATATTGTAATTATTATTACCAAATTCAGGGGCAACGCCACGTTACACGCAAACAAAAGTGTTTATTTGCTGTGTGGAGTGGCGAAAGTATACCACTAAAAATAGAAATTATAGAAAGAGATGATGTTTTCTGGGAGAAGCTTGTGGCGTTTTATATGAATTGGCAGTAGCCTGAAATTGTTGATTCTCGTCAAGCTCAAGGGCTGGCATTGCGAGATCACGGAGAGGAAAATGTTTAATCAGTGCTTGAAATTTCTACAATACCAAGCCGTAAAAGGAAAGTAAATGAAACTGTGCCTCGTGAACAACAGCAAATAATAAGTATTGAAGCCTTATCACCTCACACACTAGCTTTAACTTTCGATGAGAATAAAGAAAACCTGCCGGGTTGTAGCAGACTGAACTTTTGATGAGCTGTAAACTCTGTATTTCGTTAATAAATTATAAATGAATATAAATAAATATCTTTTAATATTTATTTTCTTTGAAACACACATATTTGAAGCGAAAGAAATTTTTTATATTTTTCCATACAAACATGTATGACGAGAGCTAACGAAAAAGCAGTAACTCAAATTCTAATTCTATAATTTTCTAAGCGACATAGCAGTATCTCATGAATAAGGTATATCCACATATATTTTTGATGTTTCATCTATTTTGAAAAATAATAATGGGTTGGGTTTCGAAACGAGTCGCCTGAATTTGAGGGTATTGTTAGTGTAGGGGGCTTAAGGTAGTTCGTTTTAATCCCCTAAAAGTAATTTTGGCTGCCGGAGTTGCGTCTAAATATTTTTAAACAATTTCCAAAATTTCATAAATACTTCGGCAATTATGCAAAACGGAACATAGTTTTTATACTTTAGTACAGTTTTACAAATGTAATTTTTAGGTTTTATGTGAAAAACGTGAAACGAAACGCAAAACTGCCATCTTGGAATGATCATATTGACAGCTAATGTCAAATTTGTGCGTCATTGCTTTCAAGTGCCTTGGGTTAGGTGCGACTGTAATAAGTAAATAAATAGGTTATGTTAGGTTCTCTTTTGACCCTTAATCCGAAAATAGGAGCCCTTCGCAGGGCTCCGACAAACTTAGTTTATTGAACTAGTGTGATGAATGTGGAAATTGGCAGTGCCATACACACCGATGTTTGGAGATATTTTTTTTCAGAGGAAACGAAGTATTTCCGGCAAGTGAAAATGGTTTCAAGACCTCCCCTGCTCCCTCTCCAATCACTCACAACCCCTAAAAACGGCGACGTATTTCGAAACCTTTGTCATAATAATTATACCTATAATAACAATAAACATCCATAAATAAATAAAAGAAATCAACTTTTACTAAACTTCAATTATCTCGTAACTCGCTTTAGTTGAGATATGGCTTTTGCGCTTTGTAGAACAGTATTGTGTTTTTTAGGGTACCGTAGCCAAAAATTGTAAAAACGGAACCCTTATAGATTCGCAATGTCTGTCTGTCTGTCCGCCCGTATGTCACAGCCAATTTATTGCAAAACAGATTTGAAAACTGGCAGGAATAGAATTAGATGTAGGTATTCTATGAACTGCTTCACTATTTTTATACAAAAACAAAACAAACATAATAATGGCCTCTCCATACATGGAACTGACTTAATTATTTTTATCATCTTACGGCACGTAGGTATTTACCTACTTTCGTCAACATTTAATTCCTATAACGTCTAATGTAAACCAGTTTTGCTCATGGCTGCACTGAGAACAAAAATTGCGCTATGCCTATATTGTACCAACAGATTGATGTATGTAATATAAATTTTAATATCAGTATCTCAATTCAATATGCTAAAACGTTTTGCTTGCGATTTTGAAATATTGGAATACGGATGTCGCCAGAATACGGCCGCACGCGACGAGAATGAAGGGGGGCGCCCCGCAGTAGACGGAGCTAAGCTCCCTTCACCTACCCTGCTTCACCCCCTCATTTACCAAAACAGTCGCTTAGGACAGCGCCTTAATTAACAATTATTGTCTTTAACACGGCGTTATAGAGGTTGGGTCTATTAGATTCGACACATTTTATTTCGCTGGTAATTCAGTTACTATGTCATGAGCTACACACGCGGATGAGTCTCGGATATCTTTTTGATTTTTTTGTGTGTGACAAAAAAACCAAAAAGATATCCAAGACTCATCCGCGACGTTAGTGTCACAACTTGGCGGCATTTTTCAACTAAAACTTCAATCGATATAATTGGAAGCCGATCGCATTATAATGAAAATTCTCTTAAGATAAAGCATAATAAAATATTGTTAATAGAAATTATGAAAATCTAAGAAAGCCTTACAAACTTAATCTAAAAACATGAGGTCGCAATTTCAGACTATTATCACCAGTCAATCACCTATTCGTTTCTATTAGGAACCAGCGTTCGATATTCCTAAGAACAAAACACTTGATAAAATAACTGAGCTTAAAAAAAAACAAAGAAATACCTGCTCACGAATTGTAGAGTCTTTATTGCTTGCTGAAGGCTCACCAAAATCATCAAGCGGTCAATTTTAAAGCTTAATATCTATAAGTAAAATTTTGTTTTGTTTCTTTTCTTTGTTGTTTCATTTTTTTATTATATTATGTAAAATTGTATGTAAAATATAATTAAATAGATAATGAGAGCGTATCTCGCCAACAAGCGAATGAGCTTGGCACTCAAAACTAATAGCCACATGATTAACTGCCAAGTTGTTTACAGTTTAAATTACCAGGTAATTAAATAAGAATTTAAAGTTGACTTACCTAACCTAGAAATAGCGCGTCAGGATTTGACTACGACTATTAATATTTATACGATGCAGATATTATTGTATGCAGTGTTTTTAAAGCGTGGTCGTAAACAGCTTGCAAAAATTGAATCGTAATAATTTGCTACTATAACTTTGCCCTCGGCTCATCCCGCATGGAAACCGATATTGTGGGAAAAAAAAACTTGTAGCATAATAAGGCTACGTTGCGACGTGAAAGAATGACATACTAACAAACACATTCTCGCTTTATAATATTAATACAGATTCTATCCATACATAACGGTACGTCAGAAGCTCTTTGAAGACGGAGAAGCTAACTAACAATTTTGAAGCATAATACTGAACAGCTATTTGTTATAATAGATTCTTTTGGGGATAAAATGAACGGAAAATTTAAACTGAAGAGAATGAACGTATTCCATTTATCGGAGATATTTTCGTTCCTTCGACACAAGAAACCTGTTTCACGGACGCAAGCTGCTTTGTGCTCGTTGAAAATAGTTTCGGGTTGGCTGTTATATATATTTTTTTATATTTGGTAAAAATATCAGGTACTCTGTTTGTTATTCGGTAATAGCGTGGGTAAAATGGAAATATATAAGGCATCTAATATAATGTAAGAATAATCAAGCGCTTTAGAATGAAATTTCATTTTCTTTTTTAGTTATTGTTTTGATAGTCATCTCGCTTCTTTATGACTACAAGTAGGCTTTGACGACCGGTTGGCGAAGCGGGAGTGTAACGTGGCGTCCAACGTGTGCGGCTCACCGCGAACGCGATTGCGGAGCGGTCGGCGTAGCAGTTACGCCGAAGGTCGCGGGTTCGATTCCCACTCAAGTCAAACATTTGTGTGAGTGAACATGGATGTTTGTCTTGGTCTGGGTGTTTCTATGTATAATATGCATGTATTTACAAAAAAAAAGTATACATGAAGAATGTATATCCATTGTCTAGTACCCATATTAGTTAGTACAAGCTCTGCTTAGTTTGGGACTTGATGGTGTTATGTGAGTGTGGTAGAATATTATGAATATTATTGTAATTATTGTCTTACAAAAAATGTTTTAGTGACAGACTGACGAATAGTCTAGTTGATGACAAACCTATGGAACCCTGCTCATATGTTTCGCTACGTTTTAAATTTCTGTTCAAATTTCTGAACGGTGATGTGCCGGCGACGAACTGCTACGCAGAGGGTTCGGGTTTGGACTCACGGCAAGCACCAATGACTGTTTGGAGTTATGTGTGAAATAAATTGCTAATTATCGCTTACTAAACGGTGTAGGAAGACATCGTGAAGAAACCTCCATGTCTGAGATTTCTCCATAATGTCTGCCAACCCGCTCTAGGTCAGCGTGGTGGACTATGGCCTTACTCTTCTCATAGTGAGAAGAGGCCCGTGCCTAGCAGTGGGACAATTTATATACAGGGCCGATGATGATCATGTTCCGGCAGCATAGATAAATCTATAAATCTACCTATTTACTTGCATGTGGTTTCCGAAGTTATAATCTTCCTACCCCTTCTATATTTTGAAATAGTTTCACGATAGTTTCCAGAGTATATAGCTTAAAGCTTCTTAGATATCAAAACCACTGAACGAAACAAAACGAACGTATTATTTATATTGTTCAGGAGGTATAAACACAATCTATTTCACACAATACCAGAATAGTGAACATATTATTGCAAAACAAGAAAAACTTTATTATGTTTCTTTCAGCCGTAAAATACGATACATTTACACCAAACATTTTTCTCGTTTATGTGTAAACTGTCACGGTATAATTTAACGTGCCTTTTCAGTTGGCCTTTTTAATAATTAACGAAATCTTCAGGAGGTCAATTAGTAAGATAAAAAGACGTGAAAAGAATTCGAAACTAGAACAATACAATACCAAAGCATGATTAAGATTTCTAGAAAAGAGATAAAAGATATTAGGGAGATTTTCGTTTTTGTGCCGAAATTGTGTTCAAATATTAACACAAGCCATCTTTTGTCGTCTGTTAGAAAGCGGCAGCGTCTGTTGTTAATAATTTTTAATTAATGTCTCTTTGGTTTTTAATCACTATGAACAATTTTGATGTTTGTATGTTTGTCAAAGTTATCAAAAGTTAAATAAGTAACGAAGAATTTTGTTTAAACTAGACACCCGCTTTTATGTCTTAAAATAATACTTGAAAATTCCCTTTGAAAATCATTTCTGTGCCGGTTGCATAGAAGGAACAAGCCAGATTTTAGCCTCTCGTCAGTAGTTTCGGCTGTGAATTGTCTGTCAGTCAGTCATTACTGACTGTCTGATAATAATAATTTTATAAAGATTGATTATTATTTTTCGTCCATTTAATAATAACTGCACTCCACCATACATTATAACTGCTAAGATAAATCCTGTTCAACCTAAGACTGCCGTAAAGAGATCGTCCTTAGTGATATTGCCATCGATTGCGACTTTTGCATAAACATAAATAGCAGTTTAAAGTTTCCTCACCACCGTTTCACACTACGTAAAGTGTGTTGGATTTTATCCGTTCACGAGAAAGTACTTCCTGTGATCCACAAAATGGCGTTTCAAGGAGTTATTTAAAAAAAAAGCAAACATCTATATATTGTTTACAAATCGTACCTTAAAGTATTAAAAATGGATATAATTTTCGCACACTTCTACATATTATTATGTACAATCGCCTACATAAGGCATATTCATATAGGTACATTGCGTTATTTTGAATAGTTATATACATATCATCCTAACATAATAATACTATGATTATTTATATCTTTAGGGTCTTTAGATAAAGAAACCTTATTCATAATTTTGTAAATTAAGAATATAATAATCGAGCAGCTTTCATTAAGAAAACTCTCAACAAAGATTTTGAGGTGTGTACCGACTTTTGTAGCTCATTGTACTTATAATTAAATTCGTTGCGGGTTTCAAGACAGTTTAAGCTTTACTGGGTCTGCGACTGTAAAACTTCATTGTCTCTTATAATTGTCAACAAGAGAATGTTCTCTGAGCTACGCAGGTAGTAGCCTTGCTGATTTCAGCATGAATGGGCCGCCTCGACCGGGGAAGTAGTACCCTCTCACAGAAAATCGACGTAAAGTAACAGTACTTAAACTGTTGGGTTTCGTTCGGTGAGTGAGAGTGCCAGAGGCTCTATCCCCTACTCATTCTCCCTCATCCCAATCCTCATCCTATCCCTTTTCCCCACCCCAAAGGGCGGGAACGCACCTGTGACTCCTGTGGTGTTGCTTGTGTCCATGGGCGGCGGTAATTGCTTACCATCAGGCGATCCATCTGCTCGTTTGCCGCCTATTACTATAAAAAAAAACGGCCGCAGGTTTTTTTTAACTGTTTCTGCCCGATCCCGTGGCAGTACCGGATATTGTCCTCTTAGTGCACCCCTATGGTCCCCATGGAACATACATGTCAAATGTCAGCCTCTTGCGCCTAATATATGTGGCTTTAGCTTGTCTGTCAGTCAGGTAACGCAAGAATTTAAATATACACAGACAGATGTTACTCATTCTGGTGATATAATAATGGGAATACGTGTAGGAGATTTTTTTTTGAATAAACTAACGCCTGTATCCCCGTAGGGTAGGCAGAGGTGTAATATTACACCCACATTTCGCCATGAATTTTTAGGTCCCTCGTAATAGGGGGCGAGCCTATTGCCGTTACCGGGCACATTGCCAGACTCCGTGCTGCTACTGAGAATTCGGAAAAACCCAGTAAAACTTTTACCCGAACCGGGAGTCGAACCCGGGACCTCGGATCAGCAGCTGCATACGCTATCCACTAGACCACGGAGGCAGTCCATTTTTTTACATAAATATAAAATACATGTCAGCTTTTTTCTATGTTCAAGACAAAATTCTTCAAGAAAACAAACTGTCTTTCACAATAATAATTATTGCGTAACACATCATTAACCATTATTAACCATTTGTTTTATTAAGTAAATGGTTTCTTACACTGCGCATAGAATAGAATAGAATAGAATAGAATAGAATAGAATAGAATAGAATAGAATAGAATAGAATAGAATAGAATAGAATAGAATAGAATAGAATAGAATATAATAGAATAGAATAGAATAGAATAGAATAGAATAGAATAGAATAGAATAGAATAGAATAGAATAGAATAGAATAGAATAGAATAGAATAGTTTATTTCTTAGTACATGGTATTACAGATATTACAAATATTATACAGTGTTTCACATATACTACCGTATCCGGTGTAGAAATATTTTACAATTAGAATATTATAATAAGTAATTAATTTTTGCATAGTGGTTCTTAATTCTAGATATTACATTATATTATTATTATTATAATTATTATTAAGAGCAACCATCCATTCATGACTTATATTCTATAAAATCTTTAACAGAGTAAAAACACATATCCAAAAGCCAAGAAGATATTTCACGTCTGAATTTGTTTGAAGGCAGCTGCCTGATCTGTGGTGGCAGCTTATTAAAAATTGTTATTGCCATGCAGTAGGCATTACGACCATACAAGTGTAGTCTCTGACTTGGTGCTACTAATTTGTTTGGGTTTCTATGTTGGACTCTTTGGGAAATACATTCATTTATTGGAAATAAATGGGAATGCCTCTTAACAAACATGCACATTTCAAAAATATAGAGACATGGTAGTGGAAGTATCTTTAATTTTTGAAACAATGGCCTACAATGATCCAAAAAATGAGCACCACATATGGCCCTAATGCATTTTTTTTGCGCTTTGAATGCCCTATCTATGTCTACTGAATTCCCCCATATGACCAATCCGTAGCGTAATACTGAAGAGACGTACCCATGATATGCGTTGAGGACTGTTTCTTTACTGGCCGTGAGTCTGAGTTTGCGAAGAGCGAATACAAATTTATCTATTTTACTACACACTTTATCTACCTGTTCCTTCCAGTTCAATTTATTGTCAATAATTATACCTAAATATGTAGTAGATTGTACTGCCTGCAAAACAGTATTATTATATTGTATTGTGATAGGAAGACATGTTGAATTTTGAGTTTGATACTGTACTAATTTCGTTTTATTCAAATTGACACGTAGATTATTTTCTTCCAGCCATTGCACCGCATTTTGCAAATCACTATTAGCCTCAAACTCGAGATTATCTTTGTTCAAACATCTTATAGTCAAAGTGGTATCATCAGCAAACAACGTGCATTTATGTTTTAGTTTACTGCAGAGATCATTAATATAAATAATGAATAAAAGTGGCCCCAGAATGCTGCCCTGCGGCACGCCACAACTACAAGATTTAAGTTCAGATTCATAAGTAACTTTCGCGTTATTTTCTATTTTTGAGAGTAACGTTTTTTGCTGACGATTTGACAGATAGCTTTTAAGCCAGTTATGAGCCGTACCTCTAATTCCATATTTCTCAAGTTTGAAAAGTAATCGTTTATGGGAGACGAAGTCAAAAGCTTTGCTCATATCCAGAAATACTGATAACGTTGTCATTTTATTATTAAGTGCTTCTGTAACCTGTTTAACTAAAGTAAAGCAGGCTAGTGCAGTGGAACTACTCTTTCTGAATCCAAATTGGTTGTCAAGAAGAATATTATTTTTACTTATATAACGACTAATTTTATCATGCATTACTTTTTCAAAAATCTTTGCCATTATTGGTATTAATGTAATAGGCCTATAGTTATCAATCTGTGCACGGTCACCTTTTTTAAATAGGGGTTTAATAACGGATATTTTTAATCTTGTAGGAAATATTCCCTGTTCCAACGACAAATTTATTATGTAGGTCAAAGGAATTGCTATATGTTTAGCACATAATTTAATTAATCTTGTTGTGATTTCGTCATAACCCGTAGCATGTGTATCATTTAAAGATTTAATGATTTTCATTATGTCAGTATCAATTACAGGGGTTAGAAACAAGCTATCTTTTTGGCCAGTAATTTTAATGTTATTCATGTCGTTACTTGTTTCATCAAAATTATCTTTGTGGGTAAGTTCAATAAAATAGTGGTTAATAAGGTTACAAATGTCATTAGGGTTAATAATTATTCTATCTTGGTATATTAATTTTTCAATGTCATTTTTATCAATAGAATTATCAAAATTATTTTTTATAATCGACCATGTCGCTTTGCATTTGTTTTTAGAGTTACAAATATACTTATCATTATTTATTTTTTGAGACTTGATTATGCATTTTTTTAATATTTTTGTGTAATTTAAATAATATGTTTTATGATATTTTTTACTAACAGCATCATGTTCATATTTATAGAATAATATTCGTTTTTTGATGCATGATAATTTTAATCCCTTACTTATCCATTTATTTTTGACTGGTTTATTACCTTTTTTAACGCGTATTAGCGGAAAACACAAATGATAAAAAAGAGTAAAAAGGTCATGAAAACTATTAAACGACTTCTCGCAGCATGTTTCGCTATATACATCATCAAAGCTTAAAACGGATATGCATTCTATAAATTTATTTATATTATTTTCATTAAAATCTCGCACAGTCTCATACCAGAATTTTATAGATTTCACCTTATTTTTATTTTTTGGAAGGCTAAAAATGCATGATTGTCCTGTATCATGGTCCGAAAGAGCAAGATTATGGGTATTTGTGTTTATGTTATTGATTGAGATATTACTGGCTATTTGGTCAATACATGATTTTTTTCTTGTTGGTGTGTTTATGTGAGCTAGCAAATTGAAGTTCCTGAGGATTGACATTAACTCCTTTTTTTGTACAGTTTCTTTGAGAACATCTATGTTCCAATCTCCACATATGACAATATGTTTTTTACTATTAAGTGTCAATTTAGATAATAAATGTTCTACCTTTTTTAGAAAAATAAAGACGTCGGAATCTGGTGTCCTGTAAATACAAATCACTAATAGATTGTAGCACGGCACTTCTATACCGCAACATTCAAAACAATAGGTTGTCGCAAAATCCTTAATTATCGGCAATGGAGTGAATCGTATACCTTTTTTTATTAGTATGCATGTTCCACCTCGTTTTTTATCTTTTCTTGAGAAATTGGAAGCTAATTGATAATTTTCTAAATGTAAATTGCATTCATGGCCAGACTTTAAAAATGTTTCGCTAAAGCAAATAAAGTCTATATTTCCAATCTGCTTATTTAACTCGGTCAACACTATTTCAAAGAGTTCTATTTTGTTTAATATGCCTGCTATATTCTGGTGAAATAAGACAAATTGTTGCTTATTGTCATTAAAGTTAGAAAATCTACTAGATGGGCCGAAAAAAGCTAGTTTGTTTGTTATTATCCCCCAATAATAAAGCTGTTGGCAGATTAAAATCAGTTTCTAAGTCAATGAGTATACGATTAGAGATACTTCCAAATATACATTTTACACCTAATCTGTTAATTTTACCTGTTTGATTTGATAACATTTCGTACGTTAAATCATAGTTAGTATCAAAGAAGTATGCGTATTTATAGTGTTCTATGTCCTTATAAAGTAAATTTTTAAACATCTCTACTCGGTAATTAAATATAGGGGCTCCTAGTACATAAGTAGGAGTACATAAAATAACATTTGTTCTAATTGTTTTAGTGATTTCTAATAGTGTTTCTCTAATAAAGTTAATCAATTCAATCGGATCCACATTCTTCCTAAAATCACTTTCACCAATCATAATTAGACAATAATCTTCATCATCGAAATTATTTATCTTGTTCTTGATATTTGACATTAATTCTTTTAGGCTACTATTGCGCTTCGTGAATTGACAGAAGTCAAACTTTTCTCCAAAAGTGTGCTCTATTATATTCAGTGAACCACTGTAGTTACAGCCATTGAGAATACATAATTTTCGCTTCTTTGTGCTGGTTTTTCCCTTATCTAATTTGCTTTCTTGTTTCTTCATGGGATATTCTGTTATAGTTGTTTCACTTTCAATAGTATTCGTAGTCAACATCTCACTTGATTGTGATTGTTTATCTTGATTCTCCTTTCCTTTAATATTTTTTACTTGTTTTTTAGATGAATGGTTGCAGGGAGTCATGAGAGAATCATTTCTTTTCATTAATTCTTCATTTATCTTTTTTAATTTACTGTTTTCTGTGGAAAGCGATACAATCTCCTGGTGGGCTTTATTTAATTCTGTCATAAGTTTTTCAATTTTTCCTTTCAATTCTTCGTTGTTTTTGTTTGATACGCTCTTATCCAATGAACTATTTGTACTGTCATCTAGCGTTTCGTTTAGTTCATAGCTGTTATTGAAGTTAGTATTCGAATCTGACAGAGTGCGTGCACGACGGAATGTAATATTCTGAAGAAATTCCATTTTATGTTTAGATTCCTCTTGTTGTTGTTATGTATATTTATTTTTATTAGAATTCAAATTCAAACCTTTGACATTCACAAAAAGTCAAGGTGTGACTCGGATTTGATCCGGGGCCGCCTCGATATCTAACCCAAGCGCTCTGTGATCGCGCCACCGTACCAGTTAGCTTCTAAGTCCAAAATAGCGTTTCTATTAAAGTTGTTTATCACTGGGTGTTAATAAAACTTGTCAGTTGAGAGTTCATTCACCCACATTTATAATTATAATAAAGTTAACGATCACTTTTTTCACTGTTTATAGTTTGTCACTGTGGAAATTTGTGATTTTATATTGTTATATGCCACAAATGATTGTCACTGTGTATGATGCCATAGTATTGTATTATTCTGATACCCAAATTGATGTACTTATGATGGAATAATGTTTTTAATCAACGTTGATGAGACAGAAATTGTTTTGCACTTTTAAACACCATTGAACCGTTGCAATCTTTCACAAATGATAGACGATGGAAGTTGTATTAATTGAAGCTAATTAAACACTTTTACTGACTTATATAATCACTTATTGAATATTAAACAATGTTTAAATACGGAGCTGATGTTGACATAGCGACTACCGCCATTTAAAATTTTGATACATATGTTTGTAAAGTCCTCTTCAACACAGGATGTATTTCTAGTGCGAGCGAAATTCTACAAAAATAACAACCTTTTTTATAAATTAGTGTATTGATCTTCAGTGTTCGTTTTTTAGCTCCAAAAACTAATCTAGTCAACAAAACGGTGCTAAAAATATGACATCATAATATTGCGCAAAAGAAAAATCGTCTTATCCGTCACAACGTCCAATATTTTTAGGCTTTGCTCCTAAAAAAGTAGTCTAGACTAAAATAGGTTTTAATTTATTTACTAAGGCAGGTTGGCCGCCTTAGCACGACTCCAATTGATAAAATTATCCCCAATGCTCCATTTTAAGCTAAAACATTTATTTTTGTTTACGTGTTCAAGACAAACTTCTTAAAATCTACTCTAGTGTAACGTCATGTTAAAATCTATTAGAGACTATCGTGAAAATTACAAAGAAACCACATTTTAAGACCTGCATCATTTAATTTATTTGTCAAATTCTTCTTAATAAACAGAGAATTATTCAGCAGGTTTTTCTTTTTATTTTCTCGATTTGATTGTTGCAGCAAATAACCTTTAGTTTAGTAAGAACTGTCACGTGAAACTCGTAAGTAAAAGAAGCAAATATTGAATAAAATGTAATGATAAATTAATAGAATAATATATCTATTTATTTGTAATAGGCAGTGATTTGCTATTGTGAAGACAAACAGACTGCTACGTATTAAGTTGCTGATTCCAACGCACAGGTCGCACCTTCGAAAGTAAAGTTTCTATTAAATTGCTAATAATTATAGCTTGCTACATAGTAAAGGCAAACATCAAACGTTTGGACTTATTCTTAAAAGACACGTTAAGTCTCCCAAACAGCACTGTACCTCCGTGGTGCAACTACTGTGCCTTACCCTTATTATTGTGGAGAAGAGACCCGTGCCCAGCAGTAGCGACTCGTAAGAGGCGACCAAGGAAAATACACGAAGCAAATAGTATCTCTGGAAAGATAAGTAAAACTCGACATCAAAACGTATACCAACCTGTGTGGCTACCAACGTGGTATAGTCGGGCAAATTCTGCTATTGTATCACAATACTATTCTGACGAAAATTAGAAAGGCCTATCTCCAACACTGAATTTTTAAAAGCTGTGTGATGAAAACTATAGTTAAATATCGGTGCAAAGAAAATATTCGAGATTGCCAAAATATGCTTTCAGAGTTCTACATAGAAAGAACTTCTCAGAATATTCTACCAAATCTAATATTACAATTATTAACCAAATAAAAATAATAGCACAAACTCACAAACGCGTTTCGATATAAATTCACACTCATACGAAACGCGCAAAAGACTCATCACATTCGAGTACATTTAGTAAATTCAATGTCGGTTTCTCAGAGACTCTTATAATATTCACATTTCTATTAATATCGTTTGTGAAAGTATGTTTGTCTGCTTTTTTTTTCATGAAGATATATTCTGTGTAATATTTGAGATCTCTTGTAGATGGACTAAAATTGAAAAAGGAAATAGTATTTTCGTTGCTAAGTTCATTAACTTAGTAAAAGGCGGTACCTAGTCTTGTAATGTAGATTATTAATTCCTCTCATATTCCGTGGTTGCTACTACTTTTGATTAGCAATGACGGGACGTAGAAAAAATTAACGCAGTACTCAAATATGAACATAGACCATGTTGCTTAATTTTTTGAATAAATTATAAGATCACTTTGAGTGGGAACTACTTTGAAATATTCAAGATTCTTTTGTGAAAGGGCGTGCGGTCCCGACTAGGCGACACACGGCACAGAATTGGGTTAGAATAATAAAATTTTGTTTGTTGTTTACGCGTGTGTTATTTTATGTTTTTATGTTCCCATTTGCTCGCACATTCCAGGAACTTAAAATGACGTTAAATTGTAGGTTACATTACAATATACATAGAATACGAAAAGATGAAAGAGGATGAAATGGCATGAAAAAGAAAACAGTTACTCTCACACTCGTTTCGGCTTTTTATCTCAAGAGGTCATAGAGCTAGGAAAAGCCAGCGTCGTCTAGAATACGGTTTTGACTTGTATAAGTGATGTAAACAACCACAAAATGCAGAAATAGATATATCTTTGTCTTTACGTTTTATATTATTACTATAAAGACTATAGGGCTGTAAGCTTAAACATATTAAAAGTGCAAAAGTAATTTTATTACATACGGATTTTATACATACATACATACATAGACTCACGCCTGTTTCCCCGAAGGGGTAGGCAGAGGCAAATTAAACGCCCACTTTCCGCCGGTGTTTTGATCCCACGTAATAGGTGGCGAGCCTATTGCCGCTTATTGGGACATTTTGTTTGCCAGAGCCTCGTCCGTTGATCGGCAGGTGCACCACTTGCAGGTGAGGTTGGCTTGGGACCCTAAGTTCTTGGTGGGAACCCTATGCACCTATATATGATTTTATACTGTTCTTAAATTTTTCCGTCCTTGTTTTTGTCCCCTCTGTGTATAGAAATCTTGTTTAACATTGTTTCAATACTACTTTCCGCGTTCTTAATCCGATCCTAGTAACATACCAAGTTCCTAAGTTGTATAACCTGCCTTTATATGTTCTCTCGGTTGCCATTATCGCGTTTCAGTATTTATTATAATTCTTAGACTCCTTATGAGATAGAGCCACGATCTTGTTGGAGTCGCGAGAATTAGTTTTATGTGGTCTCTCGTAATCTCTTTCAAACATAGGCAGGACAAAGAAATCGACAGCCGGATCGAAAACGCCTGGAAGAGCTACTGGTCCATAAAGACGATTATGAAGGGCAACTTTCTAATGGTACTCAAACGCAGAGTCATCGACATATGTATCTTGCCCGTCCTAACTTACGGAGCCCAGACGTGGGGACTGACCGATTCTCAGAAGTACAAACTCAAGGTTTGCCAAAGAGCTATTAAAAGGAGTGTATTGGGGATTAAACTTACAGACCGAATCTATAACACAGCCATACGCATTAAAACTGGCATCAGTGATGTTGTCAAGAAGGCCGCAAAATTAAAATGGGATTGGGCAGGTCATGTTTGCAGAATGCATCCCGAGAAATTGGCACATATGGCGATATGTGCCCATTTCTTGACGTCCCTGCGGTGTCCACCATGTGGCAACGTGGTGGACACCGCAGGGACGTCATGTTCGAAGAAAAATGAATAACCCAATAACACTTTGGCCGACCCGGGAATCGAATCCGAGACCTCTCAATCCCACGCGCATATTTATGCCGCGAGACCAACGAGGCAGTCTTTAAAATATGGTTAGACTTTATAGCAGACCCTGAGCTCCAAGTGAAATTCTTGGCTGTAATCGGAATGATGATGAATCTACAGACAAATAGGTAATCCAGATTCAAAAAAAAGTCCTGCACAGATCGAACCCTCAACCCTCGACTCAGTGTCAAGACTGACGAGGCCGATTAACTCACTACGCTATCCGCAGTTGATTATGGTGACTGATGTACATACATAACTATACATTTCTCAAGTCCTACAATGACAAAATACCATACAATCTATTTATAAACGTAAGCCCCGTGAGAACAAAGTTAGAATATAAGTTGAAAACTAAATAAAATGCAGTTTAATCCTCCATTTCACTGCAGAACGATTGTAGAGGCAGTATTCTAGTATGAACACAGTGTTCTGTCGCAATGCGTGTCCGACCTCCCATGGGACGGTTTTACCGAGCCGTCCCAGGCCTCACACGGCTACACAATATAGCTCTACTAGCTTTAATAAACTCATACAGCTACTAGAATTTCATGGAATTAAAAAGTTACGTTTATTTTTGTTGTATTCATTTGGTTTTAAAATTGTATGTAGCTTGAATTAAGTGTAAAATGGTGGCATGAAATGCGTTATTTTCTTTATTAACTGTGTATAGTACCTATTATTCGTTTAAATAACAGGTTCTGACTGTAGTTCCATTTAATTATATTCGTTTAAGTTGTTAGTTTGAGTGCGTAGATTATGATTTGAATATAGATATTAGTACACAGAGACATCTTTGCAGATGTTTTTGGTCTCCGCCAAGTATAGCCCAATTTTTTTTTAAATATACCTATCATAGTGATGTGATTTCAATATTTTCGAGAGCCCATCTCAAGAATATTTAAATCACATCTGTGAAATCACATCGGTGATCGGACTTAAACAGTCAGGAACATACTACTCAGCTACTTATATTTATTTATTTATTTATTATTTATTAAATACTTTATTGTACACTATAAAAGGACATTTCATAATAAATCGTTTTACAAACACAGTACAATGGGCGGCCTTATCGCTAACAGCGATTTCTACCAGGCAACCTTTGGATGGAGATTATTGGTAGGAAAGAAATGGTAGTTGCAAGTGTACCAGTAAATTATGATTATACTTTAATTATATACATTGATATATAATAAATACTACAATAATATACCTACTCATACATAAATAACTATACATACACATACATAAATAATATATAATAAATACATATAATTATATATAAGGAGTGTTATAATGATAGGTAGTGATCCTTGACAAGAGATTTGAACCTCGTTACCGTCTGAGCCTGCCTTATATGAAAAGGTAATGCATTCCATAGCCGAACAGCAGTGACACAAAACGATTTATCATAAAATCCAGTTGAATGTGCTGGCATCTTCAGTCAAATTTTCTGATGACCTTAAATAACGGTTATGCGTATCATGAAGGAATTCGAATAGTCCTTTAAGATAGGAAGGAGTTGAAGGGTTAAACAGTATATTGTACAGCAGAGATAGAATGTGAGCATTCCGGCGATATCGTATGGGTAAGCACTTGAGTTGTGTTCGAAATTGTGAGACATGATCGTATTTGCGTAATCCAAATATGAATCGTATACAGAGATTTTGAAGTCGCTCAAGTTTTTCAAGCTGGTTTTCGGCAAGATCTGGATAGCTGACATCTGCGTAATCAATAATGGGTAATAGAAGTGAGTTTGCAAGCGCAATTTTGGTGGCAGTAGGAAGGAAATTCCTTAGTCTTCTTAACGAACCTGCCGAAGCAAACACCTTACGACTTACTTCTTGGACCTGCGCGCGCCAAGAAAAAGTAGAATCGATAGTTAAGCCAAGGTTCTTCACTTTATCCTGAATGGGAATAACAGTGCCATTGAAAATAATGTGAGGAGTTTGTGACCAGTCGATCTTCGTTATCATTCTCGAACTACCAACAACGATAACCTGAGTTTTCGTGGGATTCACTTTAAGTCCATAGGATTTACTCCAGCTGCTAATCTAAGCAAGATCACTGTTGATGGTATCTACAGAATGTGATAACCGTGCGAATGGCGACTGCGTGTAGATTTGGAGATCATCTGCATAAAGGTTATAGGAAGAGCGAAGATTATTTGATATAGAATTTATAAAAATTGCAAAGAGTAAAGGAGACAACACGCCACTCTGGGGCACGCCAACAGTAGTGTTACACCAAGACGAAAGTGAATTTTCAATGCGTAAACGTTGTCGGCGGCCACACAGGTAACTCCGAAACCAATCAATCACCGTAGGAGATATGTTAAGAGAGCTAAGACGGCTAAGTAGAATGTTGAAGGCGTTGCTAAAATCTAGCAGAGCAAGGATTGTGAGCTGTCCGCCTTCCATACCAGCCCTTATGTCATCCGTAATATTGACAAGGGTTGTAGCGGTGCTATGACCTGAACGGAAACCGGATTGAAATGGATTAAGGAGATTATTTTTAGTTAGGAATGAGTTGACTTGACTGTGGACGAGACGTTCGAGGACTTTGGAGAGGAATGGTCAGATAGAAATAGGTCGATAGTCAGAGAAGGATGAAGGATGAAGAGTTTTCGGGATGGGAGTTATCAGAGCATCCTTCCACATTGATGGGAATTGATCACTGGACAGGGAGTAATTAATAATGTGAGTAATTATGGGCAGGATTAAGTCGAGGATTGGAAGGAGCATATTACGGCTGACACAGTCGCTACCAACTGCGTTGGAAGTGATTGACATTATGTTCTTCTTAACATCACTATCAGTGAAATGATTAAAGACAAATGATGAATAACTAGGGGTTGGCAGGGATGAAAGATAATTTATAGTGCTTTCTTTAGTAGTCCTATCAATATTTGACAAGGCAGAGAAATGTTGATTAAGCATATCAAAATTGAAGTCATTGGGATTAACGTGTTGACGTGGTTTGCCGACCCCCAGGGTTTTAAGAAATTTCCAGACCTTCGCTGGATCTCCGTTCTTCACAAAATTATGGATGTATTGGCGTTGTGCGTCCCTACACACCCTACTGCAGTGATTCCTGATCGCAACATATTTTTGAAGATTGTGATCATCAGGCTTAATTTTGAATTTAAATTTTGCTGCAGCTTTTTTGTGTATAAGCTGTTTGATGCTTTCAGTGAGCCACGGTGAGGGAGGATGTTTTATTTTTACAGGTCGATTTGGTGCATGCTTATCATATAGATTTGTGATATTACATGTAAAGATGCTGACCTTTTCATCAACAGATTTGACATTGAAAAGTGAAGTCCAGTCAATATCACTGACATCTTTACAAAGAGCATCGGTGTTCATGCCACCAAAATTACGCTGCATTTGGACGTTACGCTTAATTTTAGGTGGACGGATTTTGTAGGAGACATAGATCAAGTCGTGGTAAGAGAACATGTCTGCTGGGTATTGCCCGTGCATGGTGACATGTTCCTTAGAGGAAACCATGATTATATCAAGAAGGGAAGGTGTAGAGTTTGGAAAGTGATGAGTTGCGCTTAAGGGTAGTATAGACAAGTTACAGGCTATAGAAGTAGAAAGAAGAGAAGAAGAACGAGAATCATTTTTTAGCAGACAAGTATTAAAGTCACCCATTATGATAACGTGACTGTAAGAAGGCACAAGATTAACCAGTACGGTTTCAAAGGTCGAAAAATAATCAATACGTAGTGAAGGACAGTAGAAAACGCCGAGAGGACTTTAGTGTGGTTTAGTGCAACTTCCAGAAATAAATGTTCGCCGGCATTTGGTGGCGGTAGTTGTGCAGACATACTTACAACTGTATATGGGATATGTGAGCGAAGATATATGGCAACACCCCCACCGCCCCCGACCGCCCGATCATTTCTGATAAGTTGAAAACCAGGCAGGGAGTATAATGAAGAAGGCAGACAGGGCTTAAGCCATGACTCCGAAACAAGGATAGCATGAAGGTTCTTACAGTCTAGATTGGCCAGCATATCAGGAAAATGTGCCGGAATGCTTTGGGCATTGATATGAACGGCATTGAAATTTTTAGGTACATCAGAAAATTGAGAATTAAGACTGTCGACAAGTGACGGTATACTGGTAAAGCTGTCATCTATACTACATAACGAGTAGAAACTTTCATCATCACTGTTGCTATTAGTATCAATGGCTGCAAATATTATGCTTAAATATAATAAAAATTATCTAAAGAAATATATATATATATATATATATATATATATATATAAAGATAAAAAAAATATATGATGAAAAGATAAATAAATAAATAAAAGAATATTATATAAACTACTACTAAAAAACTGAATATTGATTCAAAACTACCAATAATGCACCACCTGCCAGTAGTGCCAAGAGTAGAAAATGACGTTGTTCATCAGATACACAGTCATTATTACGTGGGCATAAAAAATAATTTATATAACAATAGGAATAAGAATTGATCCGGGAAGTAACAAGAACATTACGAGGTATTATTAATAATTAATAGCTAGCAAGATATACAATTATATAGATGGAAATAAGAAAGAAAGATAAAGAAAATAAGAATAAAAGGAAGTATAATATGTACACAGTCTAAAAGGTCCTGTACCAAATAGTTTTATTTTACAAACATTTCTCCAACGATGTATTTTGAGTGTCGGTAGAAAGACAAAACCACGCTATGTAGTAATTTGCAGTAGGTACATCATTTTAGCAATATAAGTCAGCGATAGCCTAGTGTAGAGGTCGACAGACTGCCATGCAGATGGTCTGAGGTCCAAATGCACAGCGCGCACCAATAACTTTTCGAAGTTATGTTACGTAATAAATTGTTACTGTTCAGTAAGATGAAGATTACTCGTGATCATGGGCTGTAAACTAACGTTTTTGTAATTTTGTGTATTCATATACCGTCACTTCTGTAACATACATTTCCACCATAGTTCTGACCATGGTCACGAGTTGCCTACATTTTAAGACAATATTCACATTGGAAGGCTAACTAAAGCACTTAATTTAGTAACTGCATAAATTGCTTAAGTATTATATCTGTAACTAATTACTATTTACAAGTAATTAAGTAGAATGGGAAACAGTTGCAGCTCCTTACAAAAATAAAAATATGTACCATAATATTGGCCCGTTCTTTCTCGTGGTTCTACCTATTGCTTTAGGAACAAGGCTGTAAATGTAAATGTAGAAGCATTCAGTAATTTCATTTTAAAATTAACGTTCATAAGCGTCACCTTGTGACCTATATGAATAAATGATTTTGACTTTGACAATTATCGCTTGCTAATCGGAGAAGGAAAACATCGTGAGGAAACATCGTGATGTATGAGAGTTCTCCATAATGTTCTCGAAAGACATGTGAAGTCTGCCAACGCGCACTTGGCCAGCGTGGACTTCCATTAGTGAGAAGAGGCCCGTATCCAGCAATGGGACAATTTAAATATAGGATTGATGATTATAATGATATGTTCGGCGGTTCCCTGCGAGATCGAATCAGAAAGGAGGAGATCCGCAGGCAAACCAAAGTCACCAACATAGCTCTCCGAATAGTCAGGCTGAAGTGGCAGCGGGCAGGGGTCATGGCCAGAAGAACCGATGGCCGTTGGAGCAGAAAGGTTCTGGAGAGCGAGCACGCACAGGACCTCATAGCAGAGGTAGGCCTCCCGCAAGGTGGACTGACGATCTTGTTGGGATCGCGGACAGCGGATGGATGCGGGTGGTTCAGGATCGGTCTATGCGAAGAGCCTTTGGGGAGGCCTATGTCCAGCAGTGGACGTCTTTCGGCTGACATGATGATAAAGACATAATTTTGTGATCATCGAGGTATTTTCCATTAGATAGCATCAAAAATAGTTCAATAAGATATTGCCAAACATTTTATCTTGCTTTTTATTAATGTGATATCATTTTTACATTCATTTCTTGCGTTTAAAGCTCTCACATTAAAATTATAGCGCGACGTCTTTGAAATACGCCCAAAAGTTGAGCAATTCTCCCTAAGGACCCCAAGACAGAGTCCAATTTATGTCCGTAAGTACAGATATTAGAGTCACCATTTACGGTCATCAAAATATGCATTGGGTTCGCTAATGCACAAGGCAATAGAAGGGCGCGTTAATGATAATGACTTTAGACACTTAAGCTAATATCCAAGGCTATATTTGTATTGTCTCATCATTCTACAAAACTTTTATGCATATGACAATTTAGTTATAATGAGTAAATTGCTTGGAAATGTGTAATGGTCGAAGAATATTCTAAGGCGCTTTTATCACAAAACCAATTTTGTTCATGCTTAGAAAGGGACAATAAGACACAAATTATTATGTAAGTTTCGATAATCAGACGTCAAATGTACCTGAAAGTATACATTCCATAAAACCAACCGTTGAATAAAAAAGTAATGCTATAAACAAATAAATTACTTGGTTATAAACAGATTTATCCTTTATCTTACTTTATGACACACTTCAAGTGAAGAATCTAAAACATATGTAAATATTAAGTACTAAATAGACAAAAAATGTAACTAGCTTGTAAGATATTACAGTACTATAAAACAGCCACGGCACAATAAACATTTTAACGATTATATCAGTTCTAAAATCTTTTATTTTAAAACATTCGCAGACATTTTTATCACTCTGTTTGGCGACACATAAACAGGTTACAACCGTCTAAAGCAGGCGGTATATTAATATACGTTGCAGTACTGCCACTGAAATATAGCATCAAACGAGGTTATGTTCCACCCTTCATTTAGATTAAAGTGAATTGACTTCATCTTGTCATTTATAAATACACTAGCTGTTTCCCGCGGCTTCACCCGCGTCCTGGGGGAACTACTTTGCGTGCCCTGTTAATTTATAGCATAAATTACTCCTTGGTATATCAGCTATCCGCCTGTGAAAAACCCGTCAAAATCGGTCCAGCCGTTCTAGAGATGCGCGGGAATAAACAAACAGACAGACCGACAGACAAAAATTGAAAAATTGACATTTCGGTATATGTACCGTGTATACATCCATATGCAATTAGTAAGAAGCGGTTATTTTGTTATTAAAAACAGACACTTCAAATTTATTTATGTGTATAGATACATACTCCCTCTGCTTAAACTCTTGAGTCCTTTAGAAGATGTAAAAATATCTCCAAACAGTGTTAAAGACAATCATCACCTTCCTCCTAACGTTAACCTGGTTGCATCCGAGACCTTCACATTTTCGCCAGGGGTTCGCACTATAGTCCAACCAGATATGACAGCAGCTTTTCTAGTCTAATTGACTGCACGGACAAGTACTATACTATTTGTACGGTATTTACTATTAGGATTGGGCCCCTTTATAACTTATATGAACATTTCAAGGCAAATGCAAACAGCGCCTAGTTGCTTTTGCTGCATCAATAAGCGATGACTAATATTATTTCTGTTGATGATTTTTTCGTATTTTTACATGTTATAAAAGCTATAGCAAACTTATAACCTCTCTATTTATAGCTGGCTAAAAAGGAGGTCGTGCCATGAGATAGTGCCTTCAAAATAACATACAATTTTTATTTGAATTAAAGTCAATTATGCTGTAAATTCCATTTCAAGTATACGTTGTAAAGCGAGTAATGAGTTTGTTTATGACTGTACTTTTCATTACTATATGAGATCGTATTGCGTTTTCTTTGACAATAACACAGTGGGTGAGGTTCGTGTGCTGTGATTTTCTTGCAGAGAAAAAAGAAGACCCTTGCAGCACGGTCTTCTTTTTCTCCTTTTCGTGAGACAATAAGCTTTAGCTGAAAATTGATGATAGTCATTAATGATAAAACTTTATTTAACCGTTTACCGTCAATTTATTGATAATAAGTATTCTACTTGACAGCAAAATACTATGACGTCACTTAGTCATATTCAAATAAATATAACCTAAGGCATAGAAGTAACACTAAATAACAACAGCGGTTGCTATGATTGATATCTTCTTTCTAATGGCACATGCAGTATGATAGAAAGAGCTGTCGATAGGTTTAGCAGCACGCTCTTATAGCAGCCGCGTGGTAGGCAAACAGTAGACAAAACATAGAGTTAGGAAACCGAGTGTTGTTCGTAACAGTGATGATTTATCGATAAATATTTTTGGTCACATGTCTAACTTTAGTATGTGTCGATATATTTAAGCCGTAGAAGTAAACAACTAAAATATTGAAATTGTAGTTTTTGCTGTTGACGCCGGACAGTGCTTTGCAAAGACAGACAGTGCTAAAAAATCACGTGTTTCATTGTTCGTTTTAGCCATAAAATCTATTGACAAAAAGTATTCATAAACTAATGAGAGATGCGTTGCAATGCGATGCTAAGAAACTGTCACTTAGATTATGTATTGTACGAATTATACCAGATTGGCTAATGCGGCACGGCAGGCTTTGGCAATTTGTTTGCGTCGCATCATATCACGTTGCTTGCTATCGCTAACGTTGGACACTGCTCGATATTTTTAGAGTTGTAGGTAATCCGACTGCCACGCCGAAGCTTGCGGGTTTGATTCCCGCTCAAGTCAAACATTTGTGTGCATGAATATGGATGTTTGTCTTGGTCTGGATGGTGCTATGTATAATATTTAATAAATTTACAGAAAAGTATATATGCATGTTTGTCGATTGTCTAGTACCCGTAGTACAAGATATGCTTAGTTTGAGACCAGATAATGTTGTGTGAATGTGAAAGAATATTATATTTTATGGTAGAATATTATGTAGCGGACTACAAGGCAAGACGTCTTTGATCAGTCAGGATAGCACTAACATGATAAATAATATAGAAGTAGGTAGATTAATTAAAATCGTTGTAATTATTATATTTTATTAATATGTTCAAACTAAAAGGTTAAAGGCGTGACGATATGTATGTATGTATATGTATGTTCAAACTAAAATTACACACTTTTTGTTTAGCTTTGGATAAATAATTCTACCGGGTGTGCAATGTCCGGGCATAAATGTAATGTAGGCACAGCTTTCGGTTTTAAATGACGCCAGGTGCATTCTGTCTTTAAAAAACAGTCTTTCTCAAAATGACGTGAACAAATACGATGGTACTTCTGCTAAATCAAACTAGGCCGTCCAACGGCATTTATCCAAAGTTTTCTTGTGACGTCATTAATAGGCAACCTGTAATAAAAACACCTTCTTAATAATAAAAAATGCTAGTCACATCCCTAATCCATCTACTATTTTATAGATGCAAAAATGTAAGCCTACACACACGCGCAAACACTGGAACACTTGGCTTTAGGTTAATAGACGCTACTTTTAAGGTAGGTATCTAAGTAAATTATTTACATTAAACTGCGCTTACTATCAAACGCGCGATGGAAAATTAGACCGCTGGACGTTTTTGTTTATTGCCAACTTAGCAACCGCGGCTACCCGCTGTCGCTTCCAGCTACAGTCTTACACTCATATCAGATAGTTAGTTTCCGTATTTATCCCTCATCTAAAAACATCGATATCTCCTTTCACTGTCAAATCCCATCACTAAGGCTATTTAATCAATAAATGTACAAAATAACAATTTGTGAGTTAAATTCATAACACATACGTATTGAAGCTGTTCCCTTGATTTGCAATACAATGATATTGTGTAAAATTAACACTCATTATAGCATTAATACGAGAAAAGTAAATAAATTTGTTGGAAAATTCCGACTCACTGCTAGAAGATAAAGTTTATCCTGTTATTTCCGTTCCGAGAATAGCGGAATCCACATTCCGATATCACATACATGTGTATTACATGTGTATTAATTAATGAGTACACTTTTTAATTATTATAAGCTTACTTACTTTTTAAATGCAAAACAGTTATTAAAAATGTAAACACAAACGTCCAACAAATTTTACACTGATGACAGATCACAGCACGGCTATTTAGAGAATGTAGTCAAAGATATGAGTATGTAAAGAGTCTATGCCTCTTTAAATGAGACGCGTAATTTGACGTTATGATTAACCAACTAAGACCAACTGACATTACATGTTGCACGTTCGGTATAAGGAAATTTATAGGGCATGTTCTCTCTAGTCTAAACCTAGTCCAACCTCTCTGGTCATATTTCATACAAAACGTTTGGCAAAAGTCGTTTTTGACATTTCATTAAAAGTGCTTGATTTGACTAGTTGGAAACAACCTTGGAACTTGATTATTTCGTTATGACAGGAATGCTAGATGAGTCAACGTATTAAATAATTCATTTCGTATTAAATAATTCATTAAAGTGGTTTATAGTAGCCATGACTTAACTCTAAATTGCACAATTTAAAATCAATATGGCAAACAAAATATAAGCTTTACTCTATTAAAACTACTGTAAAATAGAGTTCTCAGTCCAGCGCAAAAATGCATTGTTTGAAACGATGGAATAAATTATGAATACTGTTTCAAAGGAATAAATCTATGCAACATAGTAGAAAGTAAAAAATATATATATGTAGCTAACAGGGAAACGCTGCGCACGTTTTCGTTCTTCAAAAATTCAAAACGAACATGTACTTATTATACCTCAAATTGGAAACATAATAACAGCACCACCACCGAACGTCATTTAATAAGTAATACGTAGGTTTAGTATCGCGGGAATAAAATTTTGTTTAATGATGTCGCAGACCGAAGAAAATAGGCTATTTGATCCGCGAGTAACGGCACACCAACAGACGTTACATCAATGTGATGTAAAGATGTGCTGATAAAGAACTAAGAAGATCTAGATGTGGCATTGCAGTAAAAACTTTGAGCAAACCGACTTATTTTATTTTTCAAAGCCAGTATTGCCAATCAGGTAGGTCATAATACAGTCCTTAAGAATTAGGAAACAACTGAAAGAAGAAAAATGTTTTTTTAAAGAAGTTTTTCCTCAGTTTATGAGTAGTTTTGAGTATTCCGAGTACGTTTCGGGTTAATTCACAAACTATAATTTAATCGTAAGGTGTTTGTTATTGACTTTTCTTAGTGACTGCCTCGTTGGTCTCGCGGCATAAATGTGCACGTGATCTTGGGAGGTCTCGGGTTCGATCCCTGGGTCGGGCACAGTGTTATTGGGTTAATCCGTTAGGAAATTCTCAGTAGCAGCACGGAGTCTGGTAATGTGCCCGGTACGGCAATAGGCTCGCCCCCTATTACGTGGGACTAAAATCTTGACACCACACGAGACCACACTTTGTGTGATTCATAAATTGTTGTTTCGAGTCTGGGTGTTCATTGTGTCCGTTAGTTGTGTGTTTGTAAGTGACACAGGATTAAGTCCTAGTGCGGGAATTGTCTTTTTAAATAAAATAAAAATGTTATTATGTTCTGCAAAGCATGCTCGACTTATATGGAACAATTTCATCATTTAAAGAGCAGTTCACTCAAAGATAATCTAATCGAAGATAATAATTTACAGTGATCAGCGATCAAGGCAGAATAATGTCTAACTGGTGTTTAAATTTTAGCACACGATAGTCCAATAAGCCAGTTACAACAATACAAGACAGGAAAAAATATTCTCCCAAAATAGCGCTTTAATTGCCTCGTAGACGCGCGACCAAATGCAAATTCAACGTGAAACAGTTTTGCTACGTCAGCGGACTCATAAAGGAAAAAACTCTTTGGTAACGTTTATCAATTTGTAAGAGAATTTACACACATTTGCATTGCTTTGTCATATAGCGGAGTAATGGGCACTTTTTACGGTTTATTTTTATAGCAAAACAGTTTAAAAGCACAAAGGGTGCTTTCCTGGTTGGGTGCATTAACAACATATTGTATGCATGGACGTAATTAGCTGTACAAAAGTTACGACCGTAATACTTTACTTTCTTTTTGTGTTTTACACGAATAATAACTGACCATTTTGATGTGTTTTTAAATTGATGTACTGGAAGCACAATTGATAAGAAAATTACTTTCAACTCTTTCTTTGTAATCAACTTGTGTTGTTTAAATAATATTATAATAGCTATCACACAGCACAGAGAGAATACTGTAAAAAATATATGAAATGATTGCACGGTTGTCGTAGTGGTTTAAGCGGCCGCCTCACCGCCGAGTGTTGTGGGTTCGATCCCTACACGAGGCAAAACTTTGTGTAATTCAGAAGTTGTTGTTTCGGGTCTGGGTGTTCATTGTGTCCGTTAGTTTTATGTTTATAAAGTCTCCCGCGACACAGGATTTAGTACTAATGCGGGAGTTGCCTTTAAAAATAAAAATTAAGTCTATTGTCGTTGCTTTATGAGAATACGAGCTACCATAATCGGAGTATCAACATCCTCACACAGAATATCGGATTGCGTTTCATGAGAGTTTTGGCGTTCTCTGAAACGACTTCTTGGAAGCTGAAGTAGGTTATGCCAACTATTTTATACTGTATTTAAAGTCATATGGTAAGTAATCGAGGGGTGTATAGTTACGTTCTTCCTTAAAAATTAAAACATCAAACGAGAGTGCCTTGAAAATTTTGCGACTTGTACACATATTAATAGTTACGAAACGGATCTACATATTATATCTGTGTGGTGACGGTTAAGGAATAGAAAAATGTCAACACCCCATTCCATTTCGTGGGTGTCGTAGGAGAACGACTATGAAAAATATATGAAGCAAGCAGTACTTTAATGAAAAGATGGAAACCTTGACATCAAACCCTATACTAGCATGTATGGTATGGTATCTTAGGCCAAATCCGCCTATTGACCACAGTGCTACTGTAAACCCAATTAGAAGTCCAGCAGCACTTCAAAAAGAGGCTAAAAGAAGGATTATATGCAGATTAGGGCCTAAAATATAAGCACCACATCCAATTATACAACATCCATGCCCTCCCCGAAGACGCTTCACAACACTTTATAGCATGAAATAGGTATCTTTGTACATATTTAAAAATTTTCTCTTAACACTGATACTCGTTTGCAACGAGACGCCTCTTAATGTTTTTATGATTGTCTATAAAATACTTTAAGCTGTAGGTTAATGTTAAAAACGCCATTACGGCGTAGTCGCTTGGAATGTATGATGCTGCTAGAAGAGCACGGTATTTTTTTTTTCAATTATAAGTTGCGGTTGATTATGTTTTCTAAATATTATAAGTCCAAGAAAGATCGTATGTATCGTTAATCAACAGTCCTAATAACATTGATCTTTGTGGCCATTACAGTCTAGTTCAGACATCGCAAAGTAATTTTCAAAGCGAAATCCACTTTCTAGTATATCCAGATATGACTGAATATTAGCTTTACCACAGACAAACTGGTGTCTGTCCACTGTAACCCAATAGGAAACGATATTCCATAGCTTATGCATCTCATGAATGCATCTGTTTGAATATCTATAAATGTAAACACGATTATGTGTCGAAGCTGTGACTTTGTGTAATTCTAATTTGTGTTTTGGTATTGTACCTTTCGCATGCCTAATGGTAAAATATGGCTGAACCTGTATATTTGTATTTAAGATAATGTACTGTACCCATGTTTGCGAAATAAACTATCTTATCTTATCTTAGATTAGTTTCAGTATATTCTAGGGTACTTACTTCCCTTAACGTCTGGTCTTAAGTTAGCCGGGACTGACCTTTCAACGTGCTGCCTGAAGCACGGGGCAAGCGCTAATTAGCAATTCAATAAGCACATGGTTACGAACAGTCAGTGACACTCTCCGTGGGTTAGAACCCGATGTCCTCTGTATGGCTGTCCGTTAGTATCTTCACCAGGCAATCGTTGCCTTTATAGGAGTTGAAATTCAAATTCAATTTATTTTATTAAACAAAAACCGGCCAAGTGCGTGTCGGGCCACGCGCAATGTAGGGTTCCGTAGTAGCCCATAATGACTTGCTGCAAAGGGTATTTATGTACAAGAAATCCGACTGTTTATTTTGCTGAAAAAAATATTTTAATAACACTATTATAAGAACCTAAGTTTTGTTTAGAAAAATACTAGGTATGTATCCAGTTATGTATTGTAAACATAAAATGTGGTTTCCAAGATATACTACTACTATACATACGCAGTACCGTAGTACATTACATACCAAAGTACGTATATCTTTAAGATTAAGCCAGCGCGCCCAATGTAAACTCACAGAAATAGGTATTTATAAGTTAACCGACGATTACTCGTAAACTAGTGATATTTAATTAGCCGTGATAGTTTTTCTTTTAAATTCGTTATATGTACTACATTTGTGATTTTTTTCACCTCTTCCAAATTAATAGTTTAGCCAGCAGAGGCGGGGGGACACTTGAGTCTAACAATTTTTTTCACTTCAAAGCTTGATATTTGACAAACCAATCACTTGATCGAAAAATGATTTGAGCAAACTAATAATATTTTTTTAAAACCTATCCAATGATACCCAACATGATGGGGTACTCGACCAAAAAAAAATTCAACCCCACTATATATGTAGGGGAGATACCCTAAAAAAAAATATTTTCCTAAATTTTATTCTACAGTTTTTTTGCAATATCTTATGTCTATATTCATGTCAAATATTAGCTTTCTAGCAGCAGGTGTCTTTGAGCTAGGCTGCGGACGGACAGACGGACGGACATGACGAAACTATAAGGGTTCCTTGTGGACTACGGAACCCTAAAAGGTACAATTTACTTATCTAGAGTACAAAAACTTAGTGCCTGATATAAAATTATATGCCTGAACTAGGATAAACCTGTGTTTCAGGCGATTAAAGCTAATTAGATACTACTAAATATATAATCACTTACTTACTAAAACTTTTTTTTTTGTACTTCATGGTTTAGTACAGTAGTACTAGATCTACAATCTTATAATATAAAAATGAATCGCAAAATATGTTGGTAAGCGCATAACTCATCAACGCCTGAACCAATTTGGCCAATTCTTCTTTTTTAATGTTCGTTGTCGTTCAAAGATGGTTTTTACGGCGAGAAAAATTCTAAAAATTGCCGGAAAAACCCTAAAACAGCCCTTTTCTTTTTCCCATACAAACGTTTTCTAACTAAAACGTAGAGTCAATTTGTAATTTATTACCGCTGCATAAAGTTCAAATTCGCGTTCGCGTTGATATACTTCTTTGTTTGATGGCGGTTTCGACAGGTTTCCGGACCTGAAGTCTCAGTGCTGCCGCCCAGCGGGCTTCATGTCAGAAGAATCTCATTGATAATCCCTACTTAATATTATAAATTCGAAATTGTGTATGTATGTATGTATGTTCCGTTTTCACGCTAAAGCGGCCGAACCAATTTTGTTGAATTTTAATATAGAGATACATATATTGGACCGTGGAGACGGATATAGGCTACCATAAGTTGTAAAATTTAAACTGGGAGGTATTGTAATTTGTGCCGTACAAACTTCTACCCTCCGGTAGAAGTTTGTACGGCACAAATTTACCTCTTGGAAGTAAAAACGCATGCGCTGATAATTGATTGCTGCGCATGTGCTATCGCATATCTGTCAGTACTGTCACGTCATACCTACATTATGTCATATTGTGCACGTTGATTAAATTGTTAGCATATCTATACTTATATAATAAAGCGGAAGACTTTGTTTGTTTGTTTGAACGCGCTAATCTCAGGAACTACCGGTCGGATCTGAAAAAATATAAGATTTTTGTATACGATAGCCCAGTTATTCCGTAAGGCTATAGGCTATATAACATAAGGCTTCGACCCTTTGGGGCTGGATAAAAACTAAAAAGGCTAAAAGATAATGTCGGCTAATCTCAGGAACTAGCAGTCGGATTTTAAAAATTGTTATTGTCTGTGATAGCCCAATTATTCCGAAAGGCTTTAGGCTATATAAAATTTCGCTATAAATTTAAGGGGCCAGAAAAAAATAATATAATGGTCAAACGAGAAGGGGGAGGGTTGGGTCAAAGGCAAAAATAGGCTAAACGAACAGGATACAAACTATATGGGTATCGTTTTCGAGATTTTCGGGACGCTGAATAATAATATGAAATTTATTTAGTGATCCAAGATGGCGGACGGGAAATCAAAGATGGCGGGGAATCGAAATACAACATATATTTCGTGATCAAACATGGCGGATGGGAAAATTTTAAAAAATCAATATTGGTATCGTCTGCGATGTTAAAAGGGATGGGGAATCCAAATACAACATCTGTTTCGTGATTCAAGATGGTGGATGAGAAATCAAAGATGGCGTTTGGGAAAAATTTTAAAGATCAATATGGGTATCGTCTCTAATGATTTAAGGGATGGAGAATCCAAATACAACATCTATTTCATGATCAAAGATGGCGGATAGGAAATCAAAGATGGCAAACGGGATTATTTTAAAGTCGATATGAGTATCGTCTCCGATATTTTAAGGAATGGGGAATTCAATATTATTAACCGCAGGTGACAGATCATTCCACAGTTTAGAGGTGCGAGGCAGAAAGTTTCTAGAGAAACGCACCGTTGTGGATTGCCAACCATCTAAATAATGGGGTTGGAAATGCTGTCGCGTAGAACGATGGCGGAAAGAGGCGGCAGGGATTAATCCGAACAATTCCTCGGAGCACTCCCCATAGTAGAAGCGATAAAAGATGCATAGCGAGGCTACATCTCTACGCAGCGCCAAGGGGTCTAACCGATTGCAAATATCTTGGCAGTCGACAATTCGAGCGGCTCTCCGTTGGATGCGGTCCAGAGGGAGAAGCTGGTACTGGGGTGCCCCTGCCCAAAGATGAGAACAGTATTCCATATGCGGCCGGACCTGCGCCTTATAAAGGAGCAAGCGGTGGACCGGAGTGAAATACCGTCTCGATCTATTTAGCACGCCAAGCTTCTTCGAGGCTAACTTAGCCTTACCCTCTAAGTGACCGCGGAACTGGACTTCGCTCGATATGTCGACACCAAGTATTCCAATACTGGAGGAGGCAGTTAAGGGGGTGCTCTCAAAACGAGGACATACGACCATCGGCAGATTTTTTGCGGTGGAAACGCAGACGTGTCTTTGTGGGGTTAAAATGGACCAAATTAAATCTTCCCCAATCTGAGACCATCTCCAAGGAGGTCTCAATTTCAGACACAAGTTTATGTCGGCTCTCGATGACTTTTTCCTGAGAAATGTTGGCGTAGCCGGTGTATAAAGCATCGCCTGTGCTGTCATCTGCATAACAATGAATGCCTCTATCTAGCAACATATCATTGATATGCAGGAGGAACAGAGTAGGCGATAGCACGCAGCCTTTAGGGACACCAGCATTTACAGACAAGGCGTCAGAGCATTCACCGTTAACTACGACCTTTATGCTTTTGTCTGTAAGAAAGCTGGTGACCCATTCGAATAATTTCTCGGGCAGCCAATAGGAAGGGAGCTAAGAGTTTGCCCAGAAGATCGGCTTTCTGCTTTGCGTCGTGCGCCAAGGAGTTATTTCCCATGTGTAGCGGTGGAAAGGATGGCTTACAGAAGTTCCCTTCGATAGCTTTGGCAAGAGACCAGAATGCACGAGTTCCCAAAGGAAGGCGCTCAAGCCTCTCGCCAATTCTACCGATGTGCTTCGTCTTCGCACTAGCAATGTCTCTTTTGAAGGACCTGGAGGCAAAGTTATACTCCTTTTTTAATGCGCTGGTGTTTTCATCCTCTGCCGCCACCGCATCAGCCCAGGCTTGGTAAGCTTCCTGCTTCCTGCGAGAAGCCTTTTTGGAAGATGAACCAAACCAAGGCCGAAATTGGCCACCAATAGGGACTACAGAGGATAGAATGAAGAGTTTCATACCCTGTAGCACCACATCAGCAACAGAATCAGCAGCGGCGTTGGGATCATCCGGCGAGAAGCATACTTGTCCCCAAGGATAGGATGCAAAGAAGTTCCGCATCCCATCCCAATCTGCTGACTTGTAGTCCCACACACGGTGACTGCGTGTAGCCCGCGATCGCAGCGAGCACGTGAGAGGCACCACACTCCGTACAAGGCAGTGGTCTGAGGAGCCAAGTGGGGCGCCTACGGATACCTTGTAGCCGTCCGGATGAGAGGTCAGCAGAGCATCAGTCCAGCAGTGAAGGATTCTGGCTTTCAACGTCTGGGATTCGCGTGGGCGTGGTAACCAGTTGTGTCAGGCCATAAGCCAGTGCGAAGTCGTGAATAGATCTCCCCGCATGATCAGTTTTACTGGAACTGAGCCAGTCGGCGTGATGGGCGTTAAAATCGCCAAGCAAGATGATCTCTGCTGACGGGATCTGCTGCTGCACAAAGTCTGAAGCCATTTGGATGTGCTCAATGAGTCGGTCAGTTTCGGTATCACCGCTATGGGACCTATAGAGGCAAGCAAAGACGCGGGGGTGGTCGACCTTCAAGATTCCTAAGTCGACGAGAACTGATCTCGTCTCTAACATACACGCACACTCCGGCATTGGACAAAAAGGAGTGTTCAAGTCCATACCCAGGGTAAGTAAGGTAGGAAGTGTCTGCTGGAGGAGATATCTGCGTCTCAGTCAAGAAGAGCAAGGCCGGCTTTGTTGTCTCGAGGTGGTGGTGGACAGCATTAAGGTTGGTGTGTAATCCCCTGATATTGCAGAAGTCCACGGCCAGTGTGGCAGAGGGTGCCAGGACATTTTTGCTCCTTTTTATGGAATTTTCGAGCGTAGTTTTGCTTCTCTCCAGAGTACGAGGGGCGGCCTGGGCGTCCACGCTTAGATGCGTTGTGTCCTGAACGCGGACGTCCAGAGAGGGATTCTCCAACGCTAGCGCAGTTGGTACCCTCCTGGGGTAGCAAAACGTTTTTTAACTTCACCATCATAGGAGGGGGTTGGGGGATTGGGCCTCCGGTATCCTCACTAACTCGGCGAAACACAACGCAAGCGTTGTTTCACGCCGGTATTCTGTGAGGCCGTGGTATCACTCCGGTCGAGCCTGACCCATTCGTGCCGAAGCATGGCTCTCCCACGGTGAGAATAATAACCTAGAATCTGCTAATTTGCAATATTAGCAGATTCTAGGTGTGATGAGTGCGCACGTAATAAACTTGACGATGACTTATGTTGTTTATCAGTTTATGTCATCTTTTTAATACATTGCCAAATCTTTTTGTTATTTTACCGGCTTTTTCTAATAGACTTTTGTCATAGCTTACCTTTACTTTTTTAAGCAAATCATTACAAAAATTGCGATATCGTTAACAGAATAATTGTAAAGTTAAATTGTCTGGATTTAATTTGGCCTTCATATGCAGTTTATCTCTATGTCTCTTACAATATAGGAGCACAATAAAATACGACAAAAAATAAACAGCTTTTGTTGGCATAACTCCAAGATTACCGAACCAGTAAATATCACGATAATGTGGAATATCGTACCTGCATATTTCTAAGAAGTCACGGACAAGTCGTGATTGCATACAACTGTCAGGGCGTTCACTAGCGCGACCTGCTTACTTCACACAACTACACTTTGAACTAGTTCAAAGTGTAGTTATGTCAGGCTGATTTGAATTTATGAGGCGAAACATGTCATTCAGCACAAAACGCCAGTGACGCCAAGATGAAACTTAAGGACTTTGTGAAGAATGGATGATGAGATTTTCTTATCAATTTTTTTAATAACTCTAGGAGTTCACCGCTTGTATGCCAGTTTTACTTTTCTTTTTTTTGTTAAGGCCAAGTCCTAAATATTATAAGACTCTATTTTGACGTAAATAAGGTGAGGCTTGTGTCCAGCAGTGGACTACAAAAAGCTGTTATAATATTCCAAAATTGCCTGACATTCTAATTATTACAAAACATTGAACAAAATCGTTCTTCACTATCACTGACAAGGACTACAAACTGAACTTGTCAAATATTCAAAATAATTGAACAATTTCCCAACAATAATAAAGTGTTCGCAAAAAAGAATGTTAAAGAGTTTAATCGTTGTCACTCCACTTGATTACTTTTGCTTTTGCCCAGTTATAACAAGAAAGAGCTTTCGCTCGAATTATATTTTTTTAGGGTTGAATAAAAACATAATAAGCATTTAATGGTAGCCATTTTGAATGTTGTTTCTTTTCTTCCTTTCTTTCGCCATAATAAACATTTAATTAAGTTTTAATTGTGTAGAGCTTGTTGTTTTCGGTTTACTGTTTTCATTTCGTTTCAAATTTTGTATGTTGCTAGTTCAGGTTTTTAAAGTTAATTAAGCCGTGGTTATAAATTTTTCACAACATTATCATGTATGCAAGGTTTGCATCTTTAGTTGTCTACTACCTCTATTCTCTGTTGTGTATATTTGCACTCCTAGTATAAGGTTATTAAAATGTTGCTTAAAATAAAAACCTGGTTAAAAGACTGGTATGCCTTCCTGACCAGCTTTTCCACCTCTAGAGCCCACTGCTGCAGAGTTTCTCCGGTGCGTTGCGTCCTGTCCTTTAGCTGAGCACGATACACATGTTCGAGGTGCGCGTATCCGTACCTCGCCTCCAGCGCCTCAAGAAGCTTCTCGTAGGTGACGTCTTGTCCGAGTGCCTCCAACACTGTCAAGGCCCGGTCGCGAAGGTCCAAGGTTAGGGCGGTTAAGGCCTGTTCTTTGGTCCACCCATTCGATCGCATCACAGCCTCAAACTGGATCTTGTATGCAGACCATGATGACGAGCCATCAAATGGTGGAACCTTAAACCCACGAGGTGAGGGCACTACAGTCGCAGATGTCACTTCGTTGGATCCGAGCCCACGCAATCTCCTCTCCACTTCAGCGACACAGGTCTCGTGATGGTCGTGTACACGCTTCTCTATAGAGGCGACACGAGTCTCAAGCTGGTCGTGTACGAGCTTCTCCACGTCGCTGATACGAGCCTCGTGCTGCTGGAGCTCCTCCTTTACCACCTTCAGGTCCTTTCCTACAGCGGCGCTGAGGTCTTTCATCACCACCAGCTGTTCCTCCAAACGGCGGGCCTGCTCCTCCTTGTCGCGCTGTAGTTGTTCCTCCATGCGGCGCGCGTGCTCTTCTTGACGGCGAGCCTGCTCCTCCTGACGGCGGGCCTGCTCCTCCTTGTCGCGCTGTCGCTGTTCTTCCATGCGGCGCGCGTGCTCCTCTTGACGGTGGGCCTGCTCCTGCATGAACGCCATCAGAGCCGCGATGTCGGGCACCGTCACGGAGTGTGCGCTTGCAGGCTCCACTGCAGCCGCGGAGTCGCTTGATCCACCAGACGATGGAGTAGGAACGTCTCCGAAGCGTCTCTGGTCCAGGTCTTGCTGGCGCTGGTTCCTGGTACGCACTCCGTCAGTTTCTTCCTTCGGCATAACCGGCATAATTTATCCCTTTCTTCTGACACCAATTTGTTACGAGCTGGGGTTCGACGATAAATTATATACACTATGCCACTTAAACTGAACTTTATTTATACACAAACACTATACACACTTATTTACACAACTAGTAAAAACACACTTATTTCACACTTAATTCTCAACACTAATAAAAACACCACTGAACACATCCGAATTACTTCCCTTCGCTTCTTGTTTATCGCTCCGTTATTCAATTGTAACTGTGTCCGTTCCGTTCGGTCGCGCTCTATTTATACTGGCCGGATAACATCACTAGCGCATTCTAGATGCTTCTACAAAACTGTCGAAATAATCTCGAACAGTCGATTACTCGATACAGCAACGCCATCTAGTACAGAGAAGCTGAATTACCTTTAAACCACCGATACATTCAATCTCTTCTAGTACCCCCTATTCACCGATAGATGGCGTAACAATAATAACATCCTTAAAATGGAATCTAGAAGAAAATTACGTCTTGCCACATTACTTTTTGGGGTAGTGGCCAGTAAAAAGCCTACCTACTTATATGAAAAGTTAGAGTGGAGACAAAACCACTTTTCATACTCCACCAGACGCTCAGCCAGAACTCTTTCCCAAACTAAACACCGTACAATGGCTTTCCGTGGCTCTTCTAGATACTTAGGTACGAAATGCTGGAACAATTTGCCTCCTCCGATAAGGGACCTGAAAACAAAAGCATCATTTAAAAAGAACCTCAAGAGCTATTTACTCTCTCAACAGAAATTACAGCTACAAGATACTGCTTACCTGTGAGGATATCGCCCTAGTAACATTAGTCTGGATTGCTTACAGCATATTAGTATCTCTGCTTCAAGGTCTGGTTGGGTACTTGCAGGAACTCCTGAAACATTAAACATTAAACAAAAATAATGTCATATTAACCTCTATGAGCAAATAAGTAAATTAAATTTAGAAACTTAGTTAACAGGCATACCTGCTATTTGTGTATTCCCTTGTTACTTGCAAAACATATGTTTTGAAGGTGTACTTAAGTAATCATAAATAGTTGTACATGTTCCATATGTAATGGTACGTAGATTCTAGGAAGATGACCATCACGTTTCAGTGGCCTTTTGACATAATACGTGGCGGTGTATAATGCTCATGCGGTTATTATTGTTTAGGTTACTGAATTATTGTATTTACAAAAGTAATAATTTTATGTATAAATTGCTCAATCTCTGGTGTAGATACACGTGGCGAGTCACGTGGTGACACGTATCACATAAATGTCAGGAGTGTCAGGACATTGTCAGCTAACTCAACTTCATTTATGACAGTTGACAAGACATGCCAAGTGTCATTATGGCAACAAGCTGCCAAATAGTGTCTTAGTCTTTTGAGTTAGATAGTGTATATTGACTTCGCCACAATGTGTTTTTTGTGTGGTTCTTTTTTGTTATTTAGAATAAGTAAAATTAAGGAGTACTGTACAGCGTGCTTGCAATAAAGATATATTTTTTTTCTTTCTTTCTTTCTTTCTTTCATATCACAACATTTTGGGATCTCCTAAAATTATATTTTAGAGTCTAGACGTCCTTGTCTTAGTAGTTCTAACATCTGCAATTTAAAACTTAAAAATAAAGAATTCATTTTAATTTTTTGTTATTATTGAATATAGTCTAATATCATCATCATCTTTGCGTCCATTTACAATCCTTCGCCTTAGATCCTAGCTCCCACTTTTATAGTTTACCAAATTAGTGTCTTTCCACCACAGTGCAGAAGTGTACAAAACATTATTATCGTGCTAACTTACCACCCTCGATGAAAATGTTTTAATAACATAACCTCAAATTGGATGAATTTGCAAATATTAAATCGCTCGACGTCGTAGACAAGAAACAACGCCATCTTTTATAAAAACCGCTAACTACATCAAATCGATCCGAAGCACTGTTGTCCGATAGTTATCATATTGTACTGACTGAGCGGTACCATAAAGATCCACGAGAGGGCGCCAGAGGATTATAAACAAAGATATCAACCATGGAAGAAATTATGAACGCACTTCGAAATATACAAAAAGAACTGGATGAACAAAAAATTGAAATTCGGAGAAATGGTGAAAGTGTTACCGAACAAGTTACACTAAATATTAACCAAATATTGGAAGAAAAAATTACCATATGGGAAGGAAAACATCAAGAGTTGAAAGAAAAAGTGGAAAATCAAGAAAAAAGAATCTATTTTTTAGAAAAACAGGCAAGGCAAAGGAATATTGTCTTCTTTGGTATTGAGGAAAAAGAATCATCATACAAAGACTTAGAAAATATCTTATCCATATTTATAAGAGATCACCTCTCTATTCAGTTAGACTGCAGGGATATACAAGAGATTAGAAGAGTGGGAAAAAGGGGAGATAGGCCGCGCCCAATAATTGTTACATTTTCAACTCTTGGTCTAAAGATAAACATCTTCAAGCAAAAAAGGTTATTAAAAGACACTAAATATTATATGAAAGAGGATTATCCACAATATGTTCTAGAAAAAAGGAAAGAATTACAACAGCAAGCGAAAGATGAATACGAAAAAGGAAATAAAGTCGTTATAAAATACGATAAACTTGTTATCTATAAATCTAACAATAAAAGAACACTCTCATCTTCACCGGAGGTTAATCAAGCACTGACTACTAACAACACACAAGTTAACAATAAAAACAAAATATTGAAATCTAACTCTTCGTTACGCAGATCTAACAGTGTCTCGGAGGGACCACTGAAACCAGGAATTCTGAACTTTCTAGTTAATAAAAATGTCAATCATACCTCGCAGAACCAAGACAACGACAGTAAAAACAAACATATGTAGCAATTAACGCCCCCCTCCCGAAAGATATATAAGCAATCCCATTCAAACAGCAAAACTCATCTTCCAAAACGACTGGTCACCGTGGAAGATTATGACCACAACCCTCCGAAGAAAGTACCTAACAAGACTAGAAACATTAATAAAAAACCAAACTCTACATTACAAACACTAAGCAAGTTCTACATAATAACATACAACGTAAGAACACTCTCATCATACGAACACTTAATTGAACTACACGAATCCCTGAAAAATGTGAAATTCGATATCATCGGACTATCAGAAACACGAAGACTTGGAACAAAAATAGAAGAATATAGTAACTTTATACTCTGCTATATAGGGCTCACACAGGGTCTGTATGGAGTAGGATTCTTGATAAATAAATGCCATAAAGAAAACATTGCAAGCTTCACAGGAATAAGTGACAGAGTCGCAATATTAAACCTAAATCTCCAAGGAAACAAATTATCACTTATCCAAGTGTATGCTCCAACAGAATCAGCAAACGAGGAAGATATTGAGAATTTCTACTTAAATTTATATAAAGCCATAGATTTATCACACAAATCTTATATAATCATGGGAGACCTAAATGCAAAAATAGGCCAACCAAAAATAGACGAACATCTCATAATGAAGTTAAACGGATATGGCGAGAGAAATCACAGGGGACAGAGATTGATCGACTACGCTCTTGAAAATAAAATTTCAATTTTAAACACCTTCTTCAAGAAGAAACCAAACCGCAGATGGACATGGAGGTCCCCAAATGGTGTACATAAAAATGAAATCGATTATATTTTGTCAAACAAACCAAGTATGTTCCATAATATAGAGGTAATAAACCTCAATTACCCGTCCGACCATAGACCACTGAGGGCAACATTAAGTCTGGAAAAACTAAAAAATAATAGAATTAGATATAGAACCTCGCAAAAATCTACTTTGCAGAGCGACGAGGAAATAAATATATATAGAGAGTGCATCGCCTCACACCTGCTGCTAGACTCTCAGGAATCTTCTATACAAATATATTATGATAAAATTGTTAATGCCATCACACAGAGCCTTCAAAATGTTCGATCAGCAAACAAAAACACAAGGGGAAAACAAAATATATTATCAGAAAATACAAAAGCACTTATTACGAGAAGACAAATACTACAAAAAAGTAAAAATAAGACGCGATCCATGAAAAATGAAGTTTCAGCCCTTTATAAGCTCATAGGCAAGCGCATCAAATACGACTATGCAAGATACAGAACAGACACTATTGAAAAACATCTAAAACAAACTGGCAGTTCAAAAAGAGCTTTTAGAGAACTGCGAACGAAAAAACATGGATGGAGTGTCTAAACAAAGAAGAAACAACAATAACTAACCGTAACGATGTCATAAATATAGCGACAAAATTCTACAACACCCTGTACAACGACCAAAACCACGCGACCGCTTATAATAAAGAAACACATATAAGATGGGGAAAAACAGACAAGCATATAAAACCATTCGAAGTAGAAGATGTGGTGGAAGCAACAAAAAAGCTAAAAATGGAAAAAAGCCCCGGACCAGACCTCATCACAAACGAAGCATTGGTAACAGCTTGTAACCTGCTGTCTGCACCGCTAACCCACCTGTTTAACCGCATAATAGAATCAGCAAGCATACCTACACAATGGTCCGAATCACATATTATCTTAATATATAAAAAGGTGGACCCATGTGACATCGCTAACTATAGACCAATAAGCTTGCTTCCCTGAATATACAAACTTTTTTCCTCCCTTATTAACAAGAGAATAAGTGTTATTTTAGAACCAGCCCCACCTATAGAACAAGCAGGATTTAGAAAAGATTATTCTACAATCGACCATATCCACACCCTAGATCTACTAATTGAAAAGTACCAAGAAAAACAGCAAACTCTGTACATCGCTTATATAGACTACAAAAAAGCTTTCGACACTGTGTCACACGCAAGCATCTGGGCCACACTGGAAGAGCAGGGGGTGGACAATGAATATATAGAGGTGATCAAAAGCATTTATACCAACAGTTCAGGTAGAGTTAAACTGGAAAAAACAGGGCCAAGTTTCCCTATTAAGAGAGGTGTGAGACAAGGCGACCCAATGTCCCCTCTATTGTTCATTGCCATCCTGGAATCTATAATGAAAAAGCTAAACTGGACTAATTGCGGCTTAAACACCGACAGAAAATACCTGAGTCATCTCCGTTTCGCAGACGACTTGGTACTTTTATCGGAATCAAGCACACAACTACAGCTTATGCTACAATCGTTGAACACACATAGCAAAACAGTAGGCCTAGACATGAATCTCACAAAAACAATGTTAATGACAAATAGCAGTGTAAGGAAATCAATATGGATCGACGACAAAATACTAAAATACACGGATAAATACATATATTTAGGAAAACAAATTAGTTTCGATAGAAAAAACAACCACTCGGAAATAGAACAGCGTGTCCAACTCACCTGGAACAAGTACTGGAACCTCAAAGAAATATTCAAGAGTAATATGCCAGTACAAATCAAAACCAAAGTCATGAACACTTGTCTCCTGTCATGCTTACTGTACGCCTGCCAGACCTGGAAATACAACTTAAAAACAAGAAATAAAATAACTACTTGCCAAAGAGGTTTGGAACGCAGTATGCTAAAAATAAGAAAAATACAAAAAATAAGACACACAAAAATTAGAGACATAACAAAGGCGACCGACACTCTCCACCATGGTATGAAACTGAAATGGAAATGGGCGGGCCATGTCGCTCGACTACAGGATGGAAGATGGACCAAAAAGGTAACATTGTGGACCGGCCCTGCGGGCAAACGTCACAGAGGCAGACCATTTATGAAATGGCAAGACGAATTAACCAAGACGGCTAGCCGATCCTGGGTACAAATAGCTCAAGACAGGGAGCGATGGAATTCTTTGGAGGAGGCCTTCACCCGAGGAGGGGTTCCTGCAGACGAACTAGGAGCGTAATATTATATTAAATAATATAACTAGAAATCAATTATTACTAAGCTAGAAATATAGTTACACCTTAGATTTAAATTTTTTAAATTATTACTAAATTAATGTTAACTGCATGAAATAAAAGGCTTTTTTATTTTATTTTTATTTATTTACAGGTCCGGTCGGTCATTATTATGTTCTGGTGTAACAGTTCCGTGGTGAAAATAAATTATGCGTTATACAATTCACGGTTTTCTTTTGAATTTAATGACGATAATTTTTGTGTGTATCTGTGTTTTTTTACGTTCCTACGTTAGTCTGGGTCTACCTGAAATTCGTGCAAATGTGCGTGAATTTCAATGCACTTTCAGAGGCACAAACGAATACGAACGTAAGATGAAACAAATACATTGCACAGCAAATGATTCTCGATAATTCCTTGAATGATTATATTATCTACACAGGATAAACACACAACAATACAGTGAAAAAAAAAATTATCGTCTATCTCTCTGAAACATCAATCAATATTTAGGTCTTTCACCCTATTTGACGGTAGCCCCGAAGACAAACAACGTGACACGCGACGATGTTCGCGTCTGATTTCATAATGAATGTCTTTCTTGTTAAGATAGGCATAGTTTTCGACCGCTTGTTTCAGATTTGAGATAATTATTTAAGTGTCTAACCGACTCATTTGGTAACATTATATTGAGCCAAAATGAAAAAATGTCACTGTGTCCGTTTTGATAAGACGGTTGCTAACACGAGTTAAATTTATCTTTGCGAAAAGACGGAAAATTTGGAAAGCCCTACACCAATACGACTGATCAGCGTGGTATAGTAGGCCAAATCCTCCTTTTAACTCACAGTGCTACCATGAAACATCAAGGAAGACTTTTTCCTGTACATTGCGAAGGGCTGTAATGGGGTGTGTGAAGACCGTGTTAGCACTTCAGCAATGTAAGTGGAAAATATGTAGGGAAGGACGATCGAGGAAGGACCGCAACACTGCGAACTGTTTAGTAAACAGTTTTCTGTTGCTACGCAAGGACACGATAAGACCCATCAGTCCTGTAACCGTAAGAACCCGTTATCCCGTTTGTTTTGTCGGTCCATCAAAAGAGACTGATATACAAGTGGTCGTACAATTTATGCCACTGTTGCCATTTAGATGGAGCCGTCTAAACCAGAGAGGTTGGACTACGTTTAGACTAGAGAGAACATGCCCTATAAATTTCCTTATACCGAACGTGCAACATGTAATGTCAGTTGGTCTTAGTTGGTTAATCATAACGTCAAAATAGCCCTGCTGTGATCTGTCATCAGTGTAAAATATGTTGGACGTTTGTGTTTACATTTTTGATAACTTTTTTGCATTTAAATAGTAAGTAAGCTTATAATAATTAAAAAGTGTACTCATTAATGAATACACATCGTGTATGTGATATCGGGATGTCGATTCCGCTATTCTCGGAACGAAAATAACAGGTGAAACTTTATCTTCTAGCAGTGAGTCAGACTTTTCCAACAAATTTATTTACTTTTCTCGTATTAATGCTATAATGAGTGTTACGTTTACACAATATCATTCTATTGCAAATCAAAGGAACAGCTTGCATACGCATGTGTTATGAATTTAACTCACAAATTGTTATTTTGTACATTTATTGATTTAATAGCCTTAGTGATGGGATTTGACAGTGAAAGGAGATATCGATGTTTTTTGAATGAGGGATAAATACGGAAACTAACTATCGGAGATGAATGTAAAACTGTAGCTGGAAGCGACAGCGGGTAGCCGCGGCTGCTAAGTTGGCAATAAACAAAGACGTCCAGCGGTCTAATTTTCTATCGCGCGTTCGATAGGTAGTAAGCGCAGTTTAATGTACATAATTTACTTACATACCTACCTTAAAAGTAGCGTCTATTAACCTAAAACCAAGTGTTCCAGTGTACGCGCGTGTGTGTAGGCTTACATTTTTGCATCTATAAAAAAATAGTAAATGGATTAGGGATGTGAGTAGCATTTTTTATTATTAAGAAGGTGTTTTTTATTACAGGTTGCCTATTAATGACGTCACAAGAAAACTTTGGATAAATGCCGTTGGACGGCCTAGTTTGATTTAGCAGAAGTACCATAGTATTTGTTCACGTCATTTTGAGGAAGACTGTTTTTTAAAGACAAAAAGCACCTGGCGTCGTTTAAAACCGAAAGCTGTGCCTACATTACATTTATGCCCGGACATTGCACACCCGGTAGAATTATTTATCCAAAGCTAAACAAAAAGTGTGTAATTTTAGTTTGAACATATTAATAAAATATAATCATTACAACGATTTTAATTATTAATCTACCTACTTCTATATTATTTATCATATTAGTGCTATCCTGACTGATCAAAGACGTCTTGCCTTGTAGTCACTAAAATATAATATTCTTTCACATTCACACAACATGATCTGGTCCCAAACTAAGCATATCTTGTACTACGGGTACTAGACAATCGATAAACATGCATATATACTTTTCTGTAAATATATTACATATTATACATAGTACCATCCAGACCAAGACAAACATCCATATTCATGCACACAAATGTTTGACTTGAGCGGGAATCAAACCCGCTAGCTTCGGCGTGGCAGTCGGATTACCTACAACTCTAAAAAAATCGAGCAGTGTCCAACGTTAGCGATAGCAAGCAACGTGATATGATGCGAGGCAAAAACAAATTTGCCTCGTATCATATCGGCAGGCTTTGGCAAAAACAAATTGCCAAAGCCTGCCGTGCCGCTTTAGCCAATCTTAATATATAATATCCTTGCGTTACTGACTGACTGACAGACACGCTATAGCCGAAACTATTGGGCGCAGGAAGCTGAAACTTGGCATGTATGTTCCTTGGGGACCGTAGGGGTGCACTAAGAAGGGATTTCCCAAAATTCCCACGGGATCGGCCAAAACGTATAATTCGTACAATACATAATCTAATGGAATGGCTAGTGTGAATGGGACAGGACAAAGGGGAAGACCTAGGAGAACGTTCTATGACCAGATTGGAGACATCCTGAAAAAAGGTAAAGTCAGAAGTACCCTTAACAGAAGAGCATGCATGAGAAACTTGATGGGAGTGAGTGAAGCAAGTGAGGTATGTCAGGATCGTTGCAAATGGCGTTCCGTAGTCTCTGCCTACCCCTCCGGGAAACAGGCGTGAGTCTATGTATGTATGTATGTACATAACCTAAGTGATAGTTTTTTAGCATCGCATCGCAACGCATCGCTCATTAGTTTATGAAAACTTTTTGTCAATAGATTTTATGGCTAAAACGAACAATTAAACACGTGATTTTTTAGTAGGTACTGTCTGTCTGGCAAGTCTTTGCAAAGCACTGTCCGGCGTCAACAGCAAAAACTACCATTTCAATATTTTAGTTGTTTACTTCTACGGTTTAAATATATCGACACATACTAAAGTTAGACATTTGACCAAAAATATTTATCGATAAATCATCACTGTTACGAACAACACTCGGTTTCCTAACTCTATGTTTTGTCTACTGTTTGCCTACCACGAGGCTGCTATAAGAGCGTGCTGCTAAACCTATCGACAGCTCTTTCTATCATACTGCATGTGCCATTAAAAAGAAGATATCAATCATAGCAACCGCTGTTGTTATTTAGTGTTACTTCTATGCCTTAGGTTATATTTCTTTGGTCTAAACGGACTTGCTCTAAATGCACTCATAACAAAACGTTAAATTTCAAAAGTACGAACATTATGGCACGTCTGATGATAATTATTCCTGAAAATAAAACTTCCGTTGAACTTCGATAACAAAGAGCTTGTCGTACATTAATCTATGACGATGTTCAACTGCTAATAGACGCAGAAGTTAGTGAGAGTGCATGGAATTTGTTATTTTTACAGATTTTCTTGAAAGTTAGTAATAACGTATATATCAAACTAGAGGATGCCCGCGGTTACACCTGCGTTATTTTAGGCTACTGCTCAGCTCCTATCGCTTATAGCGCGATGGTATATAGCCTATCTACCACTGAAATAATTTTTCAAATTGAACCAGTAGTTCCTGAGATTAGCGCGTTCAACCGAACAAACTCTTCAGCCTTATACATTATATATTAGTACTAGCTGACCCAGCGAACTCCGTATCGCCTTTTTAAGAGTTTTTATTTAATTCCCTTTTTTCCAAGCCCCATCTTCAAAGTTACCATTGACTTAGCGCTTAATCTCTTATCATTCCAGGGTCTAAAAATGATGCAAAAACAAACATAGATTTTTATATAATATTGAATTCCCCATTCCTTAAAATATCGGAAACGATACCCATATCGACTTCAAAAAAATCCCGTCCGCCATCTTTTGTATCCCCGTAGATCTACTTCCAAGTTTATCAAAGGATGCATCGTAGATACTGTTACGCCATCTATCGGTGAATGGGGGTACTAGAAGAGATTGAATGTATCGGTAGTTTAAAGGTAATTCAGCTACTCTGTACTAGATGGCGTTGCTGTATCGAGCATAGACTGTTCGCGATTATTCGACAGTTTTGTGGAAGTATCTGGAATGCGCTAGTGATGTTATCCGGCCAGTATAAATAGAATGCGAGCGAACGGACCGGACAGTAACAAGTGAATAGCGAAGCGATAAACAAGAAGCGAAGAAAGTAATTCGGAAGTGTTTAGTGTTGTACTAGTGGTGTGAATAGTGTGTTTTATTAGTGTTGGAAAATTAAGTGTGTGTATCTAGTGTTATTGTGTTAGTGAATAAAGTTCAGTTTAAGTGGCATAGTGAGCTATAATTCATCGTCGAACCCCAGCTCGTAACAAATTGGTGTCAGAAGAAAGGGATAAATTATGCCGGTTATGCCGAAAGAAGAAACTGAAGGTGTGCGTACCAGGAACCAGCGCCAGCAAGACCTGGACCAGAGACGCTTCGGAGACGTTCCTTCTCCATCGTCTGGTGGATCAGGCGACTCCGCGGCTGCAGTGGAGCCTGCAAGCGCACACTCCATGGCGGTGCCCGACATCGCGGCTCTGATGGCGTTCATGCAGGAGCAGGCCCACCGTCAAGAGGAGCACGCGCGCCGCATGGAAGAACAGCGACAGCGCGACAAGGAGGAGCAGGCCCACCGTCAAGAGGAGCAGGACCGCCGTCAACAGGAGCAGGCTCGTCGACAAGAGGAGCAGGCTCGCCGTCAAGAAGAGCACGCGCGCCGCCTAGAGGAACAGCTGCAGCGCGACAAGGAGGAGCAGGCCCGCCGTTTGGAGGAACAGCTGGTGGTGATGAAAGACCTCAGCGCCGCTGTAGGGAAGGACCTGAAGGTGGTAAAGGAGGAGCTCCAGCAGCACGAGGCTCGTATCAGCGACGTGGAGAAGCTCGTACACGACCAGCATGAGACTCGCGTCGCCTCTATAGAGAAGCGTGTACACGACCATCACGACACCTGTGTCGCTGAAGTGGAGAGGAGATTGCGTGGGCTCGGATCCAACGAAGTGACATCTGCGACTGTAGTGCCCTCACCTCGTGGGTTTAAGGTTCCACCATTTGATGGCTCGTCATCATGGTCTGCATACAAGATCCAGTTTGAGGCTGTGATGCGATCGAATGGGTGGACCAAAGAACAGGCCTTAACCGCCCTAACCTTGGGCCTTCGCGACCGGGCCTTGACAGTGTTGGAGGCACTCGGACAAGACGTCACCTACGAGAGGCTTCTTGAGGCGCTGGAGGCGAGGTACGGAGACGCGCACCTCGAACATGTGTATCGTGCTCAGCTGAAGGACAGGACGCAACGCACCAGAGAAACTCTGCAGCAGTGGGCTCTAGAGGTGGAAAAGCTGGTCAGGAAGGCATACCAGTCGTCTCCTGCGCTTATTGATGGGAACCTCGTACAGGCGTTTACGGATGAGATCCGGGACCTGGAGGTAAGAGCAGCAGTGAGGCTTGGGCACTTCAAGGACCTCAAGGATGCCTTAGCCCACGCTCTGGAGGTGGAAGCAGTGCGACGCGACGACCGAGGTCACCGCATCAGGGAATTTGTGTCGTCACCTCGGTGCTACAACTGCGGAGAAAGACGCCATATCCGCTTGAGCTGCCCAAAGCGTAGGCAGCCTGGTGACACGCTGTCTCCACCAAAGGGGTCGCCTGATGTGCCTGCCAGGCAGCGAGAGCAGGGAAACGAGTAGAAGCCAGGACTGCGGGGCGGGTGCTGGCTGGTAATGGAAGAGCCCCAAGTATCTCGATCTCGCAATCATGCGACGGGAACAGCCTGATCATCGAAGGCGAAATTAACAGAACACCATGCAAGCTGACATTGGACACGGGTGCTTCTCGGACAGTCGTCGGTTTCCATCTGGCAAGACGGGTTCTTCGGGGCTTCTTCAGGAACAATGAATGTGTGAATCTGAGAACAGCTACTGGTCAGCACATAACCGTCCGAGGTGAAATGGAGGTGGATCTGAAGCTAGGCAACAAAATTTACAGTCACAAAGTCATCGTGGCCGATATAGTGGACGACTGCATCTTAGGCCTAGACTTCATGCGGAAGTATCACTGCGAGATCGATGTTAACCAAGGAGTGTTGAAATGTGGCTCGGAAGAAGTCTTCATGGAAGGCGCAACTTCAGGAAAAGTGTACTGCCTGAAGAATGTCACGCTTCAACCGCGGTCGGAAACGGTAGTACCGGTTTGTTTACCCGGGAGTTCTGGTCGAGGTAACCGCTGCGTAATTATCGAAGGCCTAGAGGAAGATGCCTCGTGGAAGATTGCACGAACCTTGGTAAGGGGTACCAAAGTTTCATCAGTACGCGCACTAAATGCAAGTGACAAGGAAGTGTTGCTCAAAAAAGGGACGGAATTGGGCACCTATGAAGGAGCGGCTTGGATGCGTAGATGTCAAGAGCAACCTACCAGCGACAAGGTTCAGGGTGCACGATTCGACGTGTCTTCACTTTTGGAGGACTGCCAAAGTACCCTGTCAGAAGAAGAGAAGACCAAGGCTAAGAAGATGTTAAACCGGTTCGCCGATATTTTCTCGACCAGTGATGCCGACATAGGGAAGACAGCACTAGTCCAGCACAAAATAAACACGGGAAGTGAAGCACCGATTCGCCAGCGACCAAGACGTGTGCAAGTGGCACGGGAACGTGAAGTGGAAGCTATGATCGACGGTATGGTGAAAGAAGGCGTAATCGAGCCTTCGTCCAGCCCGTGGTGCTCTCCGGTTGTCCTAGTAAAGAAGAAGGATGGCAGCATGCGCTTCTGTGTAGACTACCGCCGATTGAATGACATCACGACGAAGGACAGCTACCCGCTGCCAAGGATCGATGACACACTGGATACGCTGACGGGGATGAAGTGGTTTTCTACCTAAGACCTAAAAAGTGGCTACTGGCAGGTGGAAATAGATCCTCGAGACAAGGAGAAGACGGCATTCTCCACAGGGAAAGGATTATGGCAATTTAACGTCATGCCCTTTGGATTGTGCAACGCTCCTGCTACTTTAGAGACTGATGGAGCGAGTGCTTATGGGACTGATTGAAGACGCCTGCCTGTTCAAGTAGAATGTTGTTGGTTTGGTTGTGGTTGACATCATCATCGTGGGGCGCACCTTCCAGGATCACCTTCGAAACTTGGAACAAGTGCTGTCAAAGATACGAGGAGCTAATTTGAAGCTGAGTCCGAAGAAATGCGCGTTATTCAGACGGCAAGTGAACTTTCTAGGACATGTGGTCTCGGAGAACGGTATTCAAACTGACCCGGAAAAGATCATTGCCGTGAAGGAATGGCCAGTTCCAGAGAACAAAACGCAGGTCAGAGCATTCCTCGGATTATGCTCCTACTACCGACGGTTTGTGAAGAACTTTGCTGACATTGCTCGACCTCTTCATAAGCTCACCGAAGACAGAGTGCAGTTCTGTTGGAATGAGAGCTGTGAGGTTGCATTCCAGAAGCTTAAGGAACATCTGTGTACTGCACCTATTCTAGGCTACCCTGACAATGAGCATGAATTCATAGTTGACACAGATGCCAGTAACACCGGAATTGGCGGCGTGCTGTCACAGAAGAAGGGTGATCAAGAAGTTGTTATAGCATACTTCAGCAAGACCTTATCCAAACCCGAAAGAAACTACTGCGTCACCAGGCGGGAACTCTTGGCTGTAGTAAAGACGTTGCAGCATTTCAACAAATACTTGTTGGGCCGTAAATTCCACCTGCGAACCGACCATGCAGCGCTGAAATGGCTGCTTCAATTTAAGGACCCAGAAGGACAAGTAGCTAGATGGATTGAACTACTGCAAGAGTTTGATTATGTAATACAACATCGCAGCGGCAAGTCCCATGGTAACGCAGATGCCCTATCGCGTAGGCCGTGTCCCGACCAGTGCAAACACTGTAGCCGACAGAAAGCAAAACAGGCAGCGCTAGTGAGGATGTTAAAGACGGATCTAAGCGACGAATGGAGAGAAGCTTTGCAGAGTGCTCAGCAAGATGACAAGGATGTACAGCCGATTCTTGAATGGAAGAAATCAGGCGCTCCTAGGCCCAAATGGAGTGATATCGCAGCAATGAGCCCTATCGCCAAGAGTTATTGTGCACAGTGGGAAAGCTTGGTCGTCCAGGATGGAGTTCTGTGCCGCAAATGGGAAAACGCTCGCGGTAACCAGTGTCATTTGCAAATGGAAGTGCCCAAAACTAAGGTGCCGGAAGTCTTGCAGCTCTATCACAATGGTGCTTCGGGAGGTCACATGGGAGTTAAGAAGACCCTTACTAAGATCCGGGAGCGGTTTTATTGGCTCCACTGTCGGGATGACGTCGAGGATTGGTGCCGCAAATGCACAAGTTGTGCGGCTGTCAAGGGGCCACATACTCGAAGCAGAGGTGCATTAAAGGTGTACAATGTGGGAGTTCCATGGGAGCGCATAGCGTTGGATGTCACTGGGCCGTTTTCTGAGAGCCAGGACGGAAACAAATACTTCTTGGTTGTGATGGATTACTTCACGAAGTGGCCTGAAGTGTTTGCAATCCCAAATCAAGAAGCTACCACAGTGGCCGACAAGCTGGTGCATGAAGTCTTTTGTCGATTCGGGGTGCCCTTGGAAATCCACAGCGATCAAGGCCGGAACTTCGAATCCGAGGTGTTCAAGGAGACTTGTCGCGTAATGGGTGCACATAAAACCAGGACCACGGCTTATCACCCGCAATCAGATGGCATGGTTTAACGATTTAACCAATCACTGAAATGGTACCTGGCGAAGGTCGTGGAGAGCAAACAAAGAGATTGGGACAAGCACATCCAACCATTCCTTCTGTCATATCGCAGTGCGGTCCACGAAACCACAGGAGTAACACCAGCTTTTGCCAATTTCGGCAGAGAATTACGTTTACCAGCAGACTTAATCACCGGTATTCCGCCAGAATCTCCACGCAATATAACGGATTACGCGACCGAGCTACGCAACAAGATGAACGACGTGTCCGAGCACATCAGGGAATCTGGACAACAGATGTCTGAGAAGATGAAGACTCGCTACGACCGGAAGGCAAACAACAAAGTCTTCGATGAGGGATCATTGGTGTGGCTTCATAACCCAGTACGAAGCAAAGGAAAATCGCCGAAGTTACAAGCCAGATGGGACGGGCCATATCGCATAATTACCAGGATGAACGACGTTACCTATCGAATCCAGAAGGGGTCGCGAGGTGCACCGAAGATAGTTCATGTGGACCGGTTGGCTCGTTACTATGGGTCCAACGATGTTCGAGACGAACACGTTTAAGAGGGGGGCAGTGTTACGCCATCTATCGGTGAATGGGGGTACTAGAAGAGATTGAATGTATCGGTGGTTTAAAGGTAATTCAGCTACTCTGTACTAGATGGCGTTGCTGTATCGAGTATAGACTGTTCGAGATTATTTCGACAGTTTTGTGGAAGAGTCTAGAATGCGCTAGTGATGTTATCCGGCCAGTATAAATAGAGCGAGAGCGCGCGAGTCAGGACAGTTACAATTGAATATCGAAGCGATCAACAAGAGCGAAGGGAAGTAATTCGGAAGTGTTTAGTGGTGTTTTGCATTAGTGTTGAGAATTAAGTGGGAAATAAGTGTGTTTTTACTAGTTGTGTAAATAAGTGTGTATAGTGTTTGTGTATAAATAAAGTTCAGTTTAAGTGGCATAGTGAGTTATAATTTATCGTCGAACCCCAGCTCGTAACAATACTAATTAATATCTTCTTCTATTTTTAAGATCACCTCATACAATAGATATATCAATACTAATATGCTATGAATGCTGATATTTCTTAGTTTACACCACTTTATACTGAGGTGGAATCACTTACAATATTGTGTGAACGCTTAAACCAAAGTCACGCGCTAACACAGATGTAGTGACGCAATACGTGACCTTGTTACATTGTTACACATTTGTGTATTTGTATACGGATGTAAATTATATTGGTTAGGTTTGGTGAGATGGATGATAAAATAATTTACTTTAATGTAAAGCGGTGCATTTTAATAATAATGAATCTTTATTTGCCCTATAATTCAGCGTTTTCGTCTGCAGCAGATGCTTAGTTTAAGATCTGACTTATAGATGGCACAAAACGTTACCGTAGAGTAAAACCACAAAAATCCCTGTATATAAACTATGTCTGCCCCGTTGGTCTCGCGGCATAAATGTGCGCGTGGGATTGGAATGGTCTCGGTTTCGATTCCCGGGTCGGGCAAAGTGTTATAGCTTAACAGCACGGAGTCTGTTAATGTGCCCGGTGCAGCAATAGGCTCGCCGCCTATTACGTTGAACCTAAAAATTCATGACGAAATGTGGGTGTAATATTACACCTCTGCCTACCCCTTCGGGGATACAGGCGTCTATATAAAAATACACTATTTCACTTCTGCGCACGGACTTCTTCTCACTATGGAGATAGGCTACAGTTCGCCACCTCGGTCAACTGCGGGTTAGCAGACTCCATATATTTTTAAGAAAATTATGGAGAACTCTCATACATGCAGGTTTCGCAACCATGTTTTCTTTCAGCGTAACTAATACGCAGCCTGAACCGTAACATTTTGGTTATAAATTACCCTCTGTAAACCAAAGCAGATAATACCGCATAGTAAGCCAAATAGCACATATGAGCGCAGAACTCGAAACACGACAGCAATTAAGTTTACAGTATGAAAGCTCTCATAAAAATAAATATAATTAGTACTTCTAAAATGTTGAGAACTAAAATTTTGTTCTACAGAGCAATTTTTTAAATGTAATTTTCTTAAAATTGTTAATAGTGTAAAAGTCCCAAGCCAGCCTTTTGTGCGTTGGTCATTATAAGAAATAAAATAATCTTCTGGAGTGTGTGAAACAAGAGTTTTAATTACTTATTCAATGTTAATTGTAAAACGAATCGTCCTTGTCCAATTGAGAAATTGTAACAGTTTTTTTACAATATCACTTTGACTCCGCACAAGCAGGTTATTTGTCGACTCATTTTGAGTTTTATCATAATGAGTAATTGAGTTTAGTTTTCGTCTTTACATTAAATTTCTCAAACACATTCAATAATGAATCATTACGATATCATTATTGATAGGAATCAAAGAACCAATTACAAACGGCAATACTCCTGATTTAGCTCGATGAATGGCCGAATCACCGCACAGCGATCGTTCAATTATCTGGCAGCCTAGCCGTTTCAATTATTATATACAATGGTAGTCTGATAGCAACGTATTAATAACGAATTAGTTGTGATTGGCTACATACAATTCTAGTACCATAAAGGTTGAAATTTGACTTCATTTATCCATAGCTGTCAATACTGTCAGCATCATCATCATTGCATCCACGACTTTTAGCAATGAGCTCGGATATTTACATAGAGGCACATTTCCTATGGGCGCTCTGAAGACAAACTTTCTGTGACCCAAACTGCCGTTTGGCGGCGTGGCAGTCGCGCTGTGACAGCTGTCTCTACGAGAGCAAGAAAGACTAACGTTCCTCCTGTGAATCTTATCTACGAGAACAAACACACTTAAACTGAACACAAACCCCACTTGGAATCGGCACACGAAATCCTTAAGAACTGCGCTTCTATGTAAATCTGTATTCATTACTTTTACGTCTTGCAGCCCGGGATTTGCTTACTGGTCTAACCAGATTTCGCAGAATATTAGCACTTTTTCCATATTAACTTTAATTGTGCCAGATTACGTATCAATATATTTGCGTTATTTTCGTGTAGAGTTATAGAGCAAATGCTACATATGAAAAATATTTGGCGAAGGGACCCGTTAAGTTTGTACAAACTTGCAAAGTTACTGGCTTCGTTTGTAAATTTTTCAAGTATTTTGTACTCTAAGTCATCATTGGTTATGATTCAGCCCTTCTAATTTACATTTTGACAACGATTTATGTCATATTAACACAATTTATGACACAATGAAAATCAAATGTATAAATTAGTAACTTACTGATTCTACCTTTAGTGCCATGCTCCCAATACAATGTTTAAAGTGAAACGATATTTAGAGCTATGGACTGCAATTATTAGAAACGTATCATACTAGTGGTGTACGTAATGGACTGCCAAGACGATGGTCTCGGGTTCTATCCCCAGGTACTCCAGGCTACACCTTTGACTTTTCGAGGTTACGTCATGTATTAAAAATGTTAATTATCGCTCGCTTAATAATGTGCCCGGTAGATGGCAATAGGCTCGCCCCCTATTACATTGGGACCAAAACATAACTGACGAAGTTTGGGTGTGAATACACCTCAGCTTACCCCTTCGGAGATAAAAGCGTGAAATTATGTTATGTTATGTGCTATCATAACGCAAGATGTTACTCGTTTACTATCTACTATTCTCTATTAGGTACATAAAAATACCTCCTCTACTTAAGGTTAATGCTTATGTTGACAAGATTCATGTAAATATTGCGGTGAGTGGGACGTATACGCTTTCTCTATGTATTATGAGTGCACTATAATATTTAGAATGTAGAAAAGATCTTACAGACACTCAAACAGAAAAGTGTAAAGAACTTTCTTACTAACAGCAGTTCGTAATAAAGAAAATCTATTTTATGACAGCACACTGCTGAGTAAACTTGAAACATAAATATAGATCTAAAAACTCTTTGGTTAATAACGAGACCGTACATTTTGTTACAAAACAGAAACGTGTTCACATATTTACCGCAGTCAACGACACAACCAAACCTTTAAAATTGGGTCGCGTCTCATTTTAGCTCATTTCCACTCATTTTCGCTCAGTTCTCACGTAAATGTTTGAGAGAAATTCTTGCTACAGTTTTCTTGCCAGTTAGCTCACATTTATCAACGAATTTATTTTTGGTAATTAAATAAGCCGGAGTAGGTTTTAGTATTTTTAAGAGAAATGAAATCTTTTATATGATGTGTTTCAAAGCTTTCAGTTTACTTAGATCGTTCACATGTTATTTTATCATTTAAGTGTGTTTTATGGCTACAAATTGAGGAGACTCTTTGAGTCTTTGTGGAATGTTTCTGCCATTTTATTTCGAATGTCGATACAACAAACATCATTAAATTATATACTTCAATAGATGGCGTCGTCATTTATAAGTTACGTAGGTATGCGTAGTTACAGACTCAACCGCGAGTACGCTACAATACCAGACGTATTTAAAATCTTTTTTTTATTTATGCAAAATTACACTTATGGGATCACAGTAGATCTATTTCATTATGAAATTGCTTGATCTGAATTATATCTCGAATTTTATTATCTGTATAAATGTCACAGAAAATACAAATTATATGATGTACAATTTCACGCCCAGCATGATTATTCATACATATTATTATGTATGATACTCGATGATGGTTTCTAATCGTGACAACTTAAGCACATAGTTACAGCTATGTACAAGTATACACCCATTACTTCGACTTATGGCGTTTGATGGATCATGGTAATCCACTATAGGATTATGCACCTATTGTCATTAGTACCCTATGGTGGTGTGCTATCCATAACATATTAAAATTAATAAGCATATCAATTTCATCTATGAGATGGTCAACGAGACCTCCTGTTAACTTATGTGAACCATTCATAAGACATTGCTACAATATACCGAGTAGTAATACGGACGACGGACTGCTACGCAGCGGGTCTCGGGTTCGAATCCACGGCGCGCACCAATGTCTTTTCGACGTTATGTGCATATAAAATTATTAATTATCGCTTGCTAGACAGCAAAGGAAAACATCGTGAGGAAACCTGCATGTCTGTGAGTTCTCCATTATGTTCTCGAAAGACATAATTATGAAGTCTGCCAACCCGCATTTGGCCAGCGTAGTGGACTATATCCTTACCCTTCTCATAGTGAGTAGAGGCCCGTGCCCAGCAGTGGGCCGATGATGATGAATCAGACTGCCGTTTTGTAATAAGATGGTGGTTATTTATATATTAAGCACGGTTATATTAACATCCCGTAATCATGAAAACAGGTGAGTTACATAACTGAATCGTCAAATTACCTACGCAATGTGACAAGACTAAGATTGGCGTTGTAGTACTCGTTACTGTAGTACTTCAGTTGTAGTTAAGCTACCCTTTCATTTAATATCGTAACGTGTGTTGAGGTTTCCACAGATACGGGAGAAGATTCTGTGTTGATATCCAGAAATTGTTGTTTCGGGTTACATCAATGAAATTAAAATCATTTAAAATATTTATATTATTCACCACTTAAATCCCAATGAAACTTATCAACATTATAACACTGCTGAAATTGGTAATTTTGTCATTAACCTTCAGCTATTATAGTTACCTACTATACCGCGTAAATATTGCAACGATTTTCAATAACACAAAATATCAAAGTTACCATCAAAAATTTGCCCTCCAACCTGACATACGCGCCGTAAAATCTCCGAACGCGTGTAAAAACTTTAAATGGATGATTGATTTTAATGGATGATGATTTAATGGATTTAAGGGATGATGGCTGGCACATGCGTCATACTCGTGAACGGGTGCTACTTGCGATGACTGGTCGATGACGGTCTTGCTGCTATAAGATTTTAATATTTAACTGCATAATTTCTATCATGGGTCTGATCACTTTCGCAGATTGCCTGCATTATTAGGTATATATAATGTCAGTGGATGCTCCTGTTTCACCATGTCTATTCTGAGGAGGCTAACCAAATGAACATCAAAAGTATTATGCTTGAGTATTATTATGTACAGTAAATATATACAAGTGATATAGAAGGTGCAGTTGCAGCACCTTACAAAATGTAAATTATGTGTATTATGCAAAACCTGGCGATGAAAAAGAGTGACCGTGAGTTTTATTGCCCGTTCTTTCTCATGGTTCTACCTATTGCTTTAAGAACGTGGCAGTAAATGTAAATGTAGAGTCTTTAAGTAATTATTTTATAAATTTATTATTTTGACGTTCATAAGCGTCACATTGTGACCCAAATGAATAAAGGATTTTGAATTTGAATTTGAAATGGCGGCTTAAAACAAAAAATACAACATTCGGTGTGACGTGGAGTAATAATGTGTGAATTATAACCGTGCGTGTGCGTGTCCACATTCTTTTGTCCTGCTTTATTATAACGTGTTTAGTTAATTGTACCGACAACTGGCGCGTGTACCACGAAGGACGTTTTTGTTCTTCTGAGGTTTAACAAAAGCTTGCATTATTATGTTATTGTATGGTTGTAACGGGTTCTGGTAGTAAAACGCAGTAAACGTTCTAGATGCGTTTATTGCCGAGTATTGTCTCGCTTCCTATGCCGAGTATGACCGACCAACAACACGACACTGGCCTGAACACTAAGGGCTGCAGTCTCCCACGCTGTTCCCTCCGGTAGTGTGCAGGGCAGGTTGCTCGAAGGGCTGCGCGTAGCGGCAGATCCTCGCAGGCCGTTGGCTCAGCTGGCAGGTGTCGGCGGTGTGTGTGCGATGAGCGGGGCAGGCCAGACTCTTCGACAGAGGGACGCCGAAGGCGATGCAGCAGGTGTAGCGGTCTAGGTAGCGTAGCCCGGAGCTTAAGGTAAACCTGGAACCTGAAGGAAAGCGGCATTAGGAGAGCCACAACCAATAGAGTCAGGCAGGCGGCGTCAGCCGGCCTCAGCTAGCAGGTAGAGAGATGGGCATAACGCTAACGCAGTAAATGTAGTAACTTACCCACAGCTGGGACCAGGATACACGTATGAAGTAGTATAATTATAGATATAGCGGTATAGAATTTAGTAGCAGTAGTAAGTTAGTGTAGAGTAGCGGTGCCGGCCTCTCTGTCAGCCCCTTTATATACTGGGCCCTCCATCAGTTCGTGTTGGCGTATTACCAAATATAGGCAAAACTTACGAGCGCGGACGATGGCCTTCTCTGATTGGCCGAGCGTATGGACGGTATTATGACGTACACTCGGTAGGTACCGGTCATACGCTACATGGTATAATAAGGAAGTAGGGCATAATAGGCAGGCGTGCCATGGGTTGCTGATGGTGTGGTTTTTCATTTACTTCAGTAGTTTTGGTTTTCATCTATTAGGGTTCATGTTTACTCTACAATTTCTTTATGATTTACCTCGGGCGTGTTCCAAGCCCCTAAACTGTTGTGCAAAATAATTAATAATTCTCGAAACATAAACCTCATAAGCTGTCACAAAGAAAAAATGATTAAAGATTGGACGTCACACAAAAAACACGGCACAGCAGCTTAGTGGCGCTGACATGGATAAGCCGTTAAGGCGCTGTCCTAAGCGACTGTTTTGGTAAATGAGGGGGTGAAGCAGGGGAGGTGAAGGGAGCTTAGCTCCGTCTACTGCGGGGCGCCCCCCTTCATTCTCGTCGCGTGCGGCCGTATTCTGGCGACATCCGTATTCCAATATTTCAAAATCGCAAGCAAAACGATTTAGCATATTGAATTGAGATACTGATATTAAAATTTATATTACATACATTAATCTGTTTGTACAATATAGGCATAGCGCAATTTTTGTTCTCAGTGCAGCCATGAGCAAAACTGGTTTACATTAGACGTTATAGGTATTAAATGTTGACGAAAGTAGGTAAATACCTACGTGCCGTAAGATGATAAAAATAATTAAGTCAGTTCCATGTATGGAGAGGCCATTATTATGTTTGTTTTGTTTTTGTATAAAAATAGTGAAGCAGTTCATAGAATACCTACATCTAATTCCATTGCTGCCAGTTTTCAAATCTGTTTTGCAATAAATTGGCTGTGACATACGGGCGGACAGACAGACAGACATTGCGAATCTATAAGGGTTCCGTTTTTACAATTTTTGGCTACGGTACCCTAAAAAACACAATACTGCTCTACTAAGCGCAAAAGCCGTATCTCAACTAAAGCGAGTTACGAGATAATTGAAGTTTAGTAAAAGTTGATTTATTTTATTTATTTATGGATGTTTATTGTTATTATAGGTATAATTATTATGGCAAAGGTTTCGAAATACGTCGCCGTTTTTAGGGGTTGTGAATGATTGGAGAGGGAGCAGGGGAGGTCTTGAAACCCCCCTCACCATTTTCACTTGCAGGAAATACTTGGTTTCCTCTGGAAAAAAAAATCTCCAAACATCGGTGTGTATGGCACTGCCAACTTCCACATTCATCACACTAGTTTAATAAACTAAGGTTGTCGGAGCTCTGCGAAGGGCTCCTATTATCGGATTAAGGGTCAAAAGAGAACCTAACATAACCTATTTATTTACTTATTACAGTCGCACCTAACCCAAGGCACTCGAAAGCAATGACGCACAAATTTGACATTAGCTGTCAATATGATCATTCCAAGATGGCAGTCTTGCGTTTCGTTTCACGTTTTTCACATAAAACCTAAAAATTACATTTGTAAAACTGTACTAAAGTATAAAAACTATGTTCCGTTTTGCATAATTGCCGAAGTATTTATGAAATTTTGGAAATTGTTTAAAAATATTTAGACGCAACTCCGGCGGCCAAAATTACTTTTAGGGGATTAAAACGAACTACCTTAAGCCCCCTACACTACCAATACCCTCAAATTCAGGCGACTCGTTTCGAAACCCAACCCATTATTATTTTTCAAAATAGATGAAACATCAAAAATATATGTGGATATACCTTATTCATGAGATACTGCTATGTTGCTTAGAAAATTATAGAATTAGAATTTGAGTTTCTGCTTTTTCGTTAGCTCTCGTCATACATGTTTGTATGGAAAAATAAAAAAAAATTATTTTGCTTCAAATATGTGTTGTTTCAAAGAAAATAAATATTAAAAGATATTTATTTATATTCATTTATAATTTATTAACGAAATACAGAGTTTACAGCTCATCAAAAGTTAGCTGTCTGCTACAACCCGGCAGGTTTTCTTTATTCTCATCGAATGTTAACCAAAGTTAAGACTTATTATTTGCTGTTGTTCACGAGGCACAGTTTCATTTACTTTCCTTTTACGGCTTGGTATTGTAGAAATTTCAAGCACTGATGAAACATTTTCCTCTCCGTGATCTCTCAATGCCATCCCTTGAGCTTGACGAGAATCAGCAATTTCAGGCAACTGCCAATTCATATAAAACTCCACAAGCTTCTCCAGAAAACATCACCTCTTTCTATAATTTCTATTTTTAGTGGTATACTTTCGCCACTCCACACAGCAAATAAACACTTTTGTTTGCGTGTAACGTGGCGTTGCCCCTGAATTTGGTAATAACAATTACAATATTTGTTTAGACTAGTCAGTTCACTTTTTTATCATGTTTCCATATTTGTATTTTATTTGCTCTTATACTATTCTCCAGGCCATTCTTATAGGCAACTTTAGAACATTAAATTTCCACAATCGTGTTTAGACCTATTACTCCATCTGGCGTGGCACCAATAATCGAATAATCCACAAGGCTCGATTGTTACATTTTCTTGCTTCGCCAGTTGTTGCAAAGCCAGTTGCTCATTTTTGATTCCATGCGCAACTGATTTTACATTGCAAATATTTTATTTTACCGTGTGGTTGACGGCATAGAATACAAGTGTCACCACCCCCTATCTTCCCGTGGGTGTCGTAAGAGGCGACTAAGGGATAACACGATGCAAATACCATCTTTGCGTAGAGACGGAAAACTCGACATCAAACCATACACGACTGCCTCGATGGTCTCGCGGCATAAATGTGGGATAAGGAGGTCCCGGGTTCGATTCCTGGGTCGGGCAGTGTTATTGGGTTTTTCTGTCACGAAATTCTCAGTAGCAGCACGGAGTCTGGAAATGTGCCCGGTACGGCAATAGGCTCGCCCCTTATTACGTGGGACTAAAGTATATCTGGCGAAAAGTGGGTGTAGAAATACACCTCTGCCTACCCCTTCGGGGATAAAAGGCGTGACGATATGTATGTATGTATGTATATTTTATTTGTACAAAATATTTTTTACTAAGTTGGCTTTACTGCTGTTATCTCTTCTTTTTGCCATTATACAAAAATTTCAATCTGTCAACATATTCTTACGCAATTCAAACCAGTCACTGCTATCCCTCTGGTAATTTTTGCTTATCACTACGGAATTTGAGTCAAATTTGTTAAAAAAATTGTCTGGCATTTCTTGCCTAGCTCTTGAACAGATCGTGTTAGGAAAGACTGAAGTCAAATGTGTGTAAGACGTTGCAGAACTGTTATCTTTAACTTCACTGTAATTACAATAATGATAATTAGTTACGTACTTTATTATTAAAAAAATACTATATCTTGTGTTATAGCAAACAGAGAAGTCACCTTCTTACTTATAAATGATTAATTTTAGAAATTAAAAAGATATTAGATGTACTGAGACATACCTAATAGTTTATGAATAATCAAAGTTTTACCCGATGTACCTAAAAAGGTTTATGTTCAAAACACAATAATACTACATTCGTCACCGCTTGTGTGCGGATTGCGGAGCGCCATATTAGCGCTGTCATCATTATTATTCGTCGTGGCGGCATCTTAGCGCTCCAGGCGCTCTGACAAGCTAATGAATTTGAAATATAGGTACATAAAATGATTCGATTTTATGTTATTACTCTTTCAAAAATTGAAAACTGCGGCAGCTATGTATTGTGAGAATAATTTATATAATTATATTATGCATAATCGATAATCTATAACATAGTTAGTCATAAAAGACTCTTTTGAAAATAATTTGTGTAAAAATGTTACATATTTCATAATCACTTGGCCATGGATGAATTTCTATTTTATTACGACGCTTTCTTGTACAAATCCTTCGTAGAACTTCATTTCTCTAATTTTCCATATTTTATTCTTCTAATTATATATTTATAAGCACAGAAACAATAACACATTAAACGCAACAAGAGTATAAACTTAGGTCCTAATTATATGTGCCCATAGTTACATGAAAAGCCTATTTGATTCTAAGTATTCAGTCTATAACATAAAACATGAAATTACGAACTCAAATCGGCGTATTATAATAACAAACAGGTTTAGGTAAAATTTCGTGCAGCGAAGACGCAAGCGACATGACCTATCTCTCACGGGGCTCATAGCCGAATGATGAGGTCTGGGCGGGGCGTAAACTAGCAACTGACACTCAGTACACCGCTTATGCTAATAAGGTTTAAATTGCTGAAGCGTTTGATATTGATGGGATCTACCGAGCGTCAAAATCATAGACGTTTGGCAGATTTTATTTAATTTTACAAAATATACACGTATAATATGAAAATAAATAGGGTAATTCTTTAGTTCATTAGATTTCCTACAATATTATCAAAAAAAATATGACAGCTTACGATCAAAATATTGCAAACAGTGAGACGAAAGATTATTTTCTGCCCCGATTTTGTGATTTTTTTACCGTGATTCTATTTTACGTACATGAAAAATTCTTTCAAAAGTCTTTTGTTCAGACTTTTAACTTTAAGCTCTAATTTTTGCTAGTTTGTAGTATGTACCGTTATGGCTAGATGCGCGACGAAAAATTAGGTGTTTCACGGCTTCTGAGATATAACAGCGCCTTAATTAACCGCGTCCTTGTTTCAGTGATATTCCTCGGATCACCGAAAATTATCACGGTGCATCTGCTACGACTTCCACAGCTTTTGGTTTGATTTTGCAGCATACTTAGCATTTTTTTTGAGGTATTGGCATGTCTAGCTGTTCGCTAGTATGGATATGTGTAAAGCATTTGATAACGTTAAAACGGGTAACTCTTGTCCGGCTACGTCTGTTACGTCTACACGTTATAATTTTACTAAAGAAAATAAAAGAAACAAATTATAAAAATAATAATTTATTTTATAAGGCCATTAAGTGGGTTCGCTACCCTAGTTTTACAACTAGCTTGCACTGATACGGACAGAATCTTACGCTCCTGCTATAAACGTCTCAGCTCGTAGACTCCTCGTAGCCGGCAGTCTGGTTAGCAGCAGAGCGGCTCCAGCCAAGCAGAAAGGGTGAACTTAAAACCCTGAAATCAGGTACGGGTGGACAATGAGTTATTGTCCGAACTTGCACCGTGACTGCAGAAAGGCGGTAATTGCGAAGCTACTGATTCTGCAGAATTTTAATGTAGGAATCACTGATCTAAGGTGCGGCAGTCACGGTTTATAGCAAAGCGGAAGGACTCACAATCTATGTACACAGAAAATTCTAGCATAAATTATAAAGCAAAAATGTAGGTACATTGAAAAGTATAATAAATACGGTGAGATGAATTCTACGTAGATTATTATTATGATACAAATAGCACAATGTATGCAAAAGCACTAGTATAATTTAACAGGCGTAATTACGTTACAATATGTCCACAAAACCACTATATTTGCTTACAATCCGTTATAAAGATGTAAAAGCCAATAAAAGCACAACTTACCCGATCACGGGGTTATAATTCACTTAATATAATTTATTTAGACTTGCAATAGCCACTTTTCACAGAGTGGTAATTATAGCTAGGAGTATTTAGGTAAATACGGTTTTTAAAATCAATATTCGACAGATGATATATTGTCACTGATGACTGAAGTCCGTGTGGTGACGGATTAAGAATACGGAATGTCACCACCCCATATCATCCCATGGGTGTCGTAAGAGCCGACAGAGGGACCATATTATGCAGATAACAGCACTGTAAGAGAAAGAAAACTTGATACAAACCCTATACCAACCCGTTTGGCCAGCGTGGTATAGTAGGCCAATTCCTCCTTTCAAAGGAGAGGCCTAGTCCAGCAGTGGACTATTAAAGGCTGATGATGAGTATATTGTCACTGAGCGTGCGTACGGCGGCCGACAGCTCAAGGCAGGAAGTGAAAGGCATCGGCGATCGGCGCGCGCGCCGGACTGCCGAGCCCCGGCCACTAGACGCGAGTTTATCTATATCAAAAAGAATTATAAGCGGCTGTTTGTTTGTTGAAGTTGACTTTTGTAGTTATTATTGTAATTAATTTTACAAGGTACTACGTTATGATTTATTGTTTAGGTTTAAGATTAGGTTAGGTTTAAGATGTTATGTTTAGTATCAATTTCATAGAATAATTTAATTTATATATGTAATGATAGGTACGACTTGTAGATCGTAGCTCATGTGTATTTATAAGTTTCTAATTACAGCAATGTAACAGTACCCCCCTTCCCAGATAAGGATTTTTCCTAGGTAGAAAAATCCGTAAAAGCTAACATCGAATTACACTATGAGGACTATGAAGATATTAACTTTAACTTAAGGTCTTTTATGTGCCAAGCTCCTACATTGGCGCCCATATCGTGGTTCTTAGACAGATTTCTGGCTTGCACTGATTTTTTTTGTAGGTAGTTTTCTATGGTGATGGCCTAACGGTTTTTTAATGCTGTTCCTGTGAAACGATATTTGTTTCTGGTCGAATAATGCGCTGTTATTGGGTTTTATTATATTAGTATTAGGTATATAAAATTGTCAGCAGTTAATAACAACACATTATTTGAAATATTTTAACGAAATTGTCTATTCTTTTCTCTGACTACCTACTACTTTGCCTACATTTAAACAAAATCGTTAACTTTAGTTTAATTTTGTAACGGAATGGACAATTTTAAGTGGACAATCAGTTCCCTAACTTTCTAATGATTTTGCATTTTATCTCTATTGATAACTTTGTAATTTTTCCTGTATTTTGTTTTGTCCTTTTGGCTTGGTTTTCGTTTTATTTTGTAGTATTATTCATTCAGCTGCTACGCTCTAAATTTAATAATTGCACAACTTACCAGATAACGAATATACTTAAGCACATAATTTAAATTAGTACACTGGATTGTTTTCACCTTTGTTATTAGCTACTCGGGTCCTATTACAACAATTATGTCCAAACAAATTAAATATTTATCACTACAAAAAACGGAGCTTGAATATGAATTCGAGATCAGAGGTGAGGTATCGGCTGATAATGTTCAGGATCTTAGAAAACAAAACATAAAACAAGTAAAAAGTCTCCCTTCTGAAGACATATTAGAATCTCATTTAGAGTTTAAAGACGATATCAAAGGTGCTAAAGACAGTTTATTGAAATTAAAAAATAACAGACTATCCCTAAAAACTAAGTACGATAAAAATGTATTCTGTAGATCTGAGAATCTTGCTCACCATATATATCATCGTCTTAATAGAATGCCTCACAGTTTTAAGTAGATACAAATAAAATCTTTGTTGTTTTCTCTTGCTTTAAAGTTGAACCTAAAGGCATAGTAAAATTGACCCGCGGGCTGGTGTGATTGTCGGGTCTAAAAAAAATAATTGTAGCCGGTCAATGTTGGTATGGCCCAAGGTTCACTATTGTATCCCACACTTCGATACTCATTTTCTAATATGTATGACACACACATATGAATGGACAGATAGTACAGCTAGACCGTAGTAATTTCACTGGTTGAAGCATAGCTAGAGAATGTTCTTGTAAAATAAGTCCTAACAGTATAGAAAATCCCATTAGAAAGGTTTTAAAACAAGAATAAGGAGCTAAATAAATACTAGTTGTTCTACTCGAATATGAATTTATTTACATCATTTACGACCTTGTCTATTTCACACTTACCTCTGAAAATTACATGCCTGATAAAATTTTTATGATTAGTCATAAACGTCCAGAAACCGTCTCCGGAGGGCCAACAGCTACAGTAATGACTTAAAATTTATTACGCCTGGGGCTTATAGCGCTCTATCATTATCACAGGAATAACAAGTCATTTTTTTAATATTTGGTAATAGAGCAATTACTTATATGTTGGTCCACGTGGATAGAACCTATGTCTATGTTACTTTATGGTATGGGCCATACCTAAATGTCTATAGTAAAGTAAATGCGATTCAGTATCAAATTAAGTAAGAGGTAAAAATATAATATATTTATAACGTAATTAACATTTTAAGTTCAGATAATATGAAACACAACTAAGATAAAAAGTAAAGAACCACTTACTCTGCAATAGGACAAGCACCCAATTTAGCACTAATGTACAATTTTTCGAATTGTCAGATAATAATACTAGTATTATAAGACTCTTGCACTCGAAGCCATTTCTCACTTTGCAAAACGGCTTCAAACCAAATTACCTTGACCACGATAACCATTCAACCATCATATCGTTGTTTATTGAATTCACTTTAAAAATGATTGCTGTGATAATGCACCAATCACCTGTTTATTCAGTGTGCCGAATAGCTCACTCCGGAAAGTAATTTAAACTTTCAATATTCGTAAACTAGTCTGTATATCACATTTATTTTCAGAGAATATTTTTCGCTTACACATTTTGATCGGCTGACTTGTGGTACACCACATTCAAAACAAGCCTTAATAAATATCGCCTATCGCATTCTTAATTTCGCTAAATCGCGCAGTCAAACTCAAAAAATCTCACTAGAAATCTGAAACCAACAATCACAAGAATATTCAGATAGAAAGCAAAATACATTACAGCCAAAATCCTTTTATATGCCTGAACAACTAAAACCAAAACTTAATTAGTGCGGACCCTACATATTGGTGTACATTTCAATTTAAACGAACGCTAAAGTTACATATAAACGTAATTTTTTATTGCAATCGTTATATCCTATTAAACGGTCCACCCACCTGCAGTTTAAGTTTCCAATTGTTACGTTGTTATTACCTACATTTGCTAGTATTTCGTATGGTAGGTATTCGTATCGATTTTATTGTCCTGATATTGGTTAAAAGCAAAATAACGCTGTCCTGATATTGGTTAAAAGCAAAATAACGCTTTTGCTATCGAATGTTTTTACAAAACTTTTTTACATTGCAATCTAAAGTAAATATTTTTTATAGACTTACGCCTTTATCCCCGAAGGGGTAGGCAGAAGTGTAATATTACACCTACATTTCGCCATGAATTTTTAGGTCCCACGTAATAGGGGGCGAGCCTTTTGCCGTTACCGGGCACATCCCCAGACTGCGAGCTGCTACTGAGGATTCAGAAAAATAATTACATTTTTGCCCGACCAAACCCGGGACCTCCGATCAGCAGACGTATACGCTATCCACTGGACCACGGAGGCAGTCTTTTATAATCTTAATATATAAAATCCTTGCGTTACTGACTGACTGACAGACACGCTACAGCCGAAACTATAGGGCGCAGGAAGCTGAAATTTGGCATGTATGTTCCTTGTGGACCGTAGGGGTGCACTAAGAAGAGATTTCCCGAAATTCCCACGGGATCGGCCAAAACGGGTAAATTAAAAAAATACAGGCGTAGCTGCTGGCATCCTCTAGTAGTAAATAATATTGTTAAGACGTTTATGCATAATATGATATTTGTTGACAGGTGTTCACCTATCTTCGTGACCACAGGCGATGTAAGCCAGCGCAAACGACAGGACAAAAAGAGGTATTCATATTCTTCAAATAATTATCTTTATGATTAACCGCATTGACCGCATTTTAACAGTAATGTATTTAAAATCAATGCATTTTAAAATATACTTTCAGGACCATATTTTGGCCCCTTAACTTGAAAATAATAAATCCTTCTTTGTTGTGCGCGTACGTTTTAAAAGAAGCTCACTCACCAAACCTTAAGTGATATTAAAAAAAAAAACATTCCTTATCGAGCGCATACGTTGTAAAAGGAGCTCACTGGCCAAATTCGATATTTCTATGTCATGGCTAGCGAATGTGGTGATTGGATGAAAAAGGAAGTAGGGGTCTAGAGATTGAGAAAAGTTGGTTAGCAAATTCTATATTGAAACTTGTACTCTCTGCTTATCTTAGCAAAAAGACGCAGAATTATTTTATATGCAAAAAACGTTCTATTAAATTGCCGAAATTTAGTAATCCGAACGTACTACTTAAAGAGTATATTACAATTTATAATTCAAGTTAGAACATACTCACTATACACATTTCGTAGGCAAATTAAATTATAATAACTTGTTAATAACGATCAATCAATGTTTATGCGGGAATTGGGAGGTAACTCAATAAAAAATTTGTGTACATATTTTATTAGATGCTTATTACATTTCATACGGGTTTTTAAACGAGTACCATATACCAACGAGTATATTTAACTGACTTATATTAAAATTTTAATATTAAGTGTAGCTTCTTCATTTCGCTTTGAGCGTTAAATGAAAAACGTTTTTTGGCGTAGTCATGCAATTAGTTTTGCTTTTAATGTTAAAATCGGTCTACGTATATTTAAACATAATGTGGTATTTTAAAGTTGTATAAAATTTTGCTTTAAATAGCGTCACTGCAATAATTCCCTAAGTTTAACAACTGGGAAGTTAGTCTCGTCGTATTATGAATAAATTGACTGCCATTGTGGTAGTGTAAGCTCCTGAGGATTATGAGGTCTGAGATTCAATTCCCGGGTCGACCAAAAATTGAAATTGGGTTTTTCTGTTCGGCACTATCCAATAGAAGCTCTGCGTCAGGGAGTTGGTGGTGTTGCACCCCCGTGCCTCTGAAAGCACGTTGAGCCGTTGATCCTGCGCTCAATCTCTCTCCGGTCGGGTCGCATGTGGCGTCCCACCGGACAATGAAAGGAGTAGAGAGTGCGCTTTTGTATGGGCACACACATGTGCACTATAATATGTCTCGCGTAGTTGGCGACTCTCTTATCAAGACAAGCCGGCGTGGCCGGAGTTGGTCGGAAGACAATACTATGACTGTAAAGTGTCACTTCCTCGTTTAGTTCCGAAGGTGTCGTAGAACGCAATTAAGGTACTTAATACTCGAAGTAAATAAAATCTTTGGTAAGAGACGAAATACTCAATATGTCTGGCCAGCGCTTTATAGCAGGACAAATCCTCCAATTAACTTGCAGTGTGACAGTTAGTTAAACATGGTTTGGCATGGCAAAAAATCTTTCATCAAGGTTACCTAATAATTTCTCCCCTAAGCGCTTTTCTGCTCCTTGTTAATTACCTGTATTATACCTTAACAGCAGCATCAACTCGTTATTTTAGTTATACTTTCCTGATATTGAGAAAACACACCCACGTCTTTGAACCGAGATTGCCACTAGGCTATCTACCTTTGATAACATTAAAATAAATAGTAAAGCGTGTGCAGGTTGGCATTTTTCAATAGGTAGTACTAAGCACACACACTTATAAATTTATTTTATAGACTCACGCCTGTATCTCCGAAGGGGTAGGCAGAGGTGTTATATTACATCTAAATTTCGCAATGAATTTTCGGGTCTCAAATAATAGGGGGCGAGCCTATTGCCGTACTTTAAATACAAGTAATTTTGTTTTGAAAGGCATCATTATCTTGTTTCTTAAAACAAGGACGAATGAAACCTTTAAGGAGTAATAAAAAAGGAATTTTTATTTTTAATCATTTTGATACCCGTTTTGAAATCATTAGCTGTAGATTTTATTTTTGAAGTATCTTTGAGCAAACTTTCTTACATCTTACATTAAATTTATAGTACTTTATTTACAGATCTCATTAAAATCTCCATCTGAACAGAACATTAAATAAATACATGTACTTAAAGAAACTAGATTAATTCTTGTACGTTGCTACACATGTTGTCATACTTTTATTTCAATCAATAAACGCTCTTTGTTAGAAAACCATAACATTTTGATTTTATCGAGGTATACTTTATTCATAGCCAAATATAATGATAAGATTTAATCATAGTGATTGTAACATCTATCATCGTACATTATTATGGCAATAGTGAGGTCAGCTTCTAGCCAAGGGGTCAACTTGAACAGAGGTCAAGCTGTTTGACCACTATCACCCTTTATCACACGTAAGGTTATAGATAATATTACTTTGTATCACGGCGGGGCTGTAGGTGTTATGAATTTGAAGCTAGCAGCTGTCTCATATTGTGCATGGTTTGATTGTAGACTGATGACATCGCTTGCTGCTCTGTTGAGCCTTTATATCGACATTGGACACCATTTCATCATTATCTTCCTAGCGACATTGCAGTTGCAACCTGAGACCGCTTACTAGTCTAATCGGATTTCACTGAATGCTAACTTTTCTACAGAGTGATAGCGAAATTCCACGAATACTCCCTATAACGACTGGCAAACATCTTCATGACTAACGTAACCGACGGCTTAATATAAAAAAGTCGTCAAGTTTATAAGAAAGTCCATCTAAGGCTTCAAGCAAGAATGCTATACAAATGCTTAGGCTGTGCGATCGCCACTTGAATACTGTTACAAATACAAAGTGAAGTGCAAACGTTGTCAAATATACTAACGATGCTGTTTGTCTAAAGCAAGTGCACTTGCAACCTACTCTAACTAATCATTTAAACATTATTGAACGACATTGTATTACCTAGAGAAGTTACCTAAATATTTTCGACGTCGCCAAATGTGATTAATTAACGGCCAGTCATTTATTCTTGTGTTCAGTGACCCTGACTACTGAATTGGAGCTCATAGGTTTGATATCTACTAAGATCTATGAGTAATGGACACAATGATATCTTCTGAGTCTGAGTGTCTCACGTCTATAATATGTATGTACTTATTCACACGTAAGTAAGTTTATCAATTATCTGCTTCTCTGCTTAGTTAATGGATCAGTTTTTTGTGAGTGAATTATTCCAGGATATTATTGAATTATTTGATAAATCGTCAGTCGCTAATGCATAACAGCAGAGCAAATGATTTAGTGTTTACTATTACCATATTTATGACAGCTTCAAGCGTTCTGCATCTGGTCCATTCCAAACCTTGTACAGAGGCAAAATATTTGCCCCAAATATAAACATATAACATGAAGGAAAGGCTACCTCTATTTGCTGTCTCTTATTAACATCGTTCACAGTTCTGCCTCAGTAATTTTGTCACATGGTACAAAAACGACTCCTTGGGGAACCCCTACGTCCATCCTTCTACCATGTACAAACATTACATACTATTAAGCTGTACACGTTTTCCCCAAATGGGTAAGATAATTACCCCAGTTCTAGCATTAATTAATACAATTAAATATTAATAGCTAGTGCTGTCATTAACGTGCGTTTAACAAAAGATTTGATGGCGAGTTTGACCTAAAGCTTATAAATTATAACGCACCTGTCTGGTACGAGTAGTGTGGCCATAAATTGTTCACTGTAGGACATTTACTGATTGTAATGTTAGATTAGCCGTTATTTGGTGTTCGTTGGTCGATAGCATTCCCACTTATTGTTATTTGTAATACTTTATTGGATGTCATATTCATTTAATAAAAATATAACTCTAGTTCTTTTAATAATTAATCCTGTATCAAAGGGGTCTTTATTCAATTGGCAAAAATTCTCAGAGTGGTGGTAATTATTTTGGATCATGCAAACTATTGTGCCGTATCGGATCACTCACAAGACTCAGTGCAGTGTAACGGCAACCACATAAACCATTCCACCATTAGTTCAGACAATGATGTGCGAGGTATAAATGAGCAACGAAAATCTGGATCTTAAATGGCCACATTTTAAAAAACACATAAGAAGTAGAATTGTTCCTAATGTCATATTTAAGTGATTTGAACTAATAGTAATATTTATGGGACAATTCTTTATGAGGCAATAATATAAAAATAAATGCTTAATTGCTATCTGTTTATCCCAAGTAAGTTATGGCATGGACTAGCTGTGCTACTCAGCCCTGGATATGAGTTGACTTATTTTTTTTGTTTTATAGACTCACGCTTGTATCTCCGTAGGGGTAGGCAGAAGTGTAATATTACACCCACATTTCGCTATGCATTTTTAGGTCCCACGTAATAGGGGGCGAGCCTATTGCCGTTACCGGGCACATCACCAGACTCCGTGCTGCTACTGAGAATTCGGAAAATCCCAGTAACACTTTTTGCCCGACCCGGGACATCAGCAGTCGCATACGTTATCCACTGCACCACGAAGACTTGTTTTTAAGCGACTTGTATTTCACCTTTTCATTTCATATGTTTCATTGAGACCCGCTACATAAATATTAGCACAGGTAGAATTATTCTCAGCTCCCATTAAGATAACTACGTTCTAATTTGATAACAATATGTAATATTTTAAGTTGCTACTGTCTAACACTAGAAATAAATCATTCCTTACTTCTACGATATTCAGAATACATGTACTATGTAGACGGCTCTGTAAACGTTAATACATTTTAGATATTTTAGATAACATAGTCAGATTATTGCCAGACATTTGGACTGCTACAATAGTGTCGAGTTCAATGTCACGTTGCAGAACATTTCTATGTTGCAACAACAAACATACAACAAACGGGATTTTCTAACAATTAATAGTGTTCAGATACATTTAATCGCTACATTATCAAAACTTATTGTCTTTTTCAGTCTGTCCATCCTAAATTTTCCTGGAAGAAATCGCATGTAACGATAAGGCCGCTGTTGTTTATTTGCTATATAATTATGTACATGTAAGTTATTAATGCCTGATTTGTACAAACCGTGTATTCGCATGGTAAAGATTTACCTACCTATCTATATCGCACGGATTTTCATTCAAGCTTCAAATTCCTCTATTTGGGATATAAATTAAAATAGATCCAAAAAACAGAATACAGAAGTGTATTCTGAACAGTTTTGAAAGGTTGATTTATGATTTACATGTAGTAGAATATACAGGGTGTAAAAAGACACTTAACGAAAACTGAAATCCCATGTTGTACCTATCACTACGAACATTTTTTACTTCGGCACCATACCTGGGAAATGACTGGTTCAGGAGATATTGAGGCTCAAAGTTAGTATGGAATTTTTCTAATTAGGTACGAAATCGATGCATTTTCCCCGCCAATATGTTCTTTAGATGCCCTATGACCCCATTGATAAGTAGGTATTTCGAGCATTGCACGCGCGCGCTTTTAATTGTGGTTTAAAAAATGAAAACTTAAAATGAAATCGTTTCTCAGGTATTATTTTTGGTTAATATGACTTGGCATGATGTCCACAACGTAGAATTCGGCTTGGTGATGGGTCTTGTGACACCCTGTATAAACGCAGCGAGTTAAATTGACGCCAGTTACCTGAATGTTTTATTACCCACTTTAGCAAAATAACGAACAATGTTGTTGAAATTCGATGAAAATATAACCGAAACAATGTTTTAGCTAAAGCATCGTAAAATACAAAGAAACATACTTTAAGGGAACAAGGCGATATATGAATACAAAGTACCTCACGTTTTAGTAAAAATATTTTAAGTTAAAACGCCAATCGCTTGCATTACGACCAAATCCTCACATAAGCGGGAGCTAAACTGAATTGAATTTACTTAAAAGCGGCGCATTTAATGACGCGTACTTAAATTTTAATATGAAGCACATGTATTTAGGTCTCGATAATATTAAGGCTACAATCTTTGCGATGTACTTATTCTATGAATTAACTGAAAATACCTTTTTTATGAAACTAAACTATCGTATTATTCCGTCAACAATGCGGTGGATGGGATAGAATAGCCTAAAGGTTGAGAATATGAACGCGTGTTTCAAAATTTTGGATAACGTATAAGTGAAATTGTACATGCGCGGAACTTCACCCAGGGCAGGACTTGCATTGTTCCACCTGTCCTAAAACCGGCTACGTACTCAAGTGGGACACTGCAGGTACAATCTCTACAGATGGGGATGCGGGGCTACAAAACAGGACATGCCGCACGTTTTGCTGTCTTGGCAGGTTATTGGTCGCACACAAAGCGAAGTCAAAATCATTTATCCACTTAGGCCACAAAGTGTCGCTTATGAACGTCAAAATGTAAGTACCTATTGACCTGATAAACAAAATTTGGCCTAATATAAAGAGAATATGTATATAGGCAGCGATAGCCTAGTGGAGATACCAACGGACTGCTATGCAGAGGGTATCGGGTTCGAATCCACGGCGTGCACCACTGACTTTTCGGAGTAATGTGCATATTGAATTGTTAATTATCGCTTGTCTCGTGCCTTGGAGAGCACGTTAAGCCGTCGGTCCCGGCTGTCATGAAGATCTTTGACAGTCGTTTTATAGGGCGTCAGTACCTCTAAAATAAACTGACACTAGTCTAAACCATGGAATATCGCTATCCCTTCGGGTTGCGGAGGTCAGATAGGCAGTCGCTCCGTGGAAAAGCTAATATTCCGCCAAATTCGGTTAGACTAGAAAGCGGACCCCAGGTTAAGACTGGGATAACGCTAGGAGGATGATGATAAAGAGAATATTTATTCCCAAGCGCACGTGTCATCAAGATACTCATTTAAACTATAAGACACCTTATGTATAAGATTATTTTTAACTTTTGTTTGAAATGAACTTAACGGCAAGTCTAAACACCTCTCTGCATAATTTAAATCACCTAGAAGTGACTTGTGACAAAATGTTACTTAATTGCCTAGAAAACCTACGTTTACTCCGTTTTCCAACTTCAACCTTAACATACTTCATATAAATACGTGTAACTATTTTAAGAAAGCCGCTTTAATCTTTAGTACTAAACCATACTTAAACCGACAGCAATTTGAAATCTGTTAACACTTTCGGCTTCATAAACATTCAATAATAATTATACATAAACAAACTTAAATAACGTTATAATAATTTTCTTTAACAAAAACAATTTTCCTATTTCTCCATATATCGTTGACCAAATATTGGCAGAAAGCCTCGAGCCTTTGCCAAATAACGTCATGTACATATTTTATTTTTGGTCCAATTATTGATTGTAATATAATAATGTATGTTTCAACGTATTTATGTCCGGGTTCTGTTGGTCATATAAGTATCATAAGTTATTCTGCTGTGATTCTATACGTCGAAATTGATAAAAAGATAAGGTTCTGACGAGAACAGCTGATGAAGCGGATCAAAAATTATCTTTGTTATCCCAGTGGTTGGTGACTTAGATCCAACCCAGAGCTTTTGTTATAAAATTCTTTATTAGTTCTATGTCTGGGTGTAGTGTATCTAATTTATCTATGATACGGCTACTGAGTCCATTTTTGGCAATATGTTTAATATAATAATGACAACTGATACTAATACATTTCTATATTACATTATTATAGTATACACCTGTCGCGTTATCATAGCACACGCTCTGTAGTACATAGTTTGCGATTAGATGGTCTTCTATGAGTAGTCGCAAAATATTAATAAAATTGTTAACTCCAGAGATTTAATTCATTTGATGTGCCCTTATCATACATATGGCACGCGAAAACGTGTCGTTGTTGGGAAGAATGAGCTCACTTTTCCCGTCGTAGTAACTTGCGTACCTAGTACTGCGCGCGCTTTGTCAAATTGACTAAAACGTGAACAGTTTTTGGAAGCGCAAGGCACATCTAACGATTTAAGTCTCTGGTTTATTCTTATTTTACATTTTATACATACCACATAACCATAACATACGTTTAGATATAAAATGTTTCTCTTTCACGGCTAATCTTCTAACTTATGATGTAAGAAGAATAATCGGCCTTTTGGCAGGCGTACACGGAGACGTAGGTCTAACGTGCAGAGGCCCTTTGAGAGTTGTTATCTAGAATGTGATAGAACACCTTCTGCGGAGCCTCTATAACGAAACTAAAAAGTACAGTCACAGATTAGCCACAGCTGGTGAGGTACCATTGTTACTCGTATGAAAACTTATTATTCTGGGCTATTGTGATGGGTGATTAATAGGCTGGTCTTGGTGAAGTGGGTGAGAAACGGTGCCTGCCCTAAATACTCTTAGAGTATATCAAAAAGGGGCAAACGGTTACTCACCAACTCACTGGATGGGCTCTCTCTTAGGAGCCGCCAAAGCAAACAAATTCTTCCATAAAGGCAACAAGAGGGCAACGCCGGGTGTCGAGCGGTGTAGCACATAGCGGGCCTCCGGCAATTTCGGCCCGGAGCGGGTTTCCCCGTAATTACGTCCTTGAGAAAGACACTTCCACTCCCGAGCTAATAGCTCTTGCGACTTCCCTCTGGCCAGCTGACTAAGGTAAGCCAGAGTCGAGACTCCTGCGGGCGCTCTTGGAAATCCACTCCAACCAGCCAGCAAAGCCAAGCCGGAGACGAGCCCCTGACCGACCGACTCTCTGAAGCATTTGGGACAGCAGTGTCACCACATACATTCAGCTCGCCACAAAGCTGTCCTGTGGTTTGTAAGCTTTCTTTCTATCCTCTAATATATATCACAAGACAAAGGTGATGTTTGAAAGCTGTTACTCTGGCCTCTGAGAATGCATCAATCTCATGATGAAATAACAACTGCCCCAGTGGGGTATACAATTATTATTATTATATTTATTTTTACCAAGTGTCTAAAGAAATGCGAATGAATGTTCCCATTTTAGTTAACCTGTTTCAGAAACACTTTGGAGTTATTATTGGTTAGATTAAAATAAGTACCCGAATAATTCAAGAGATCTAAAGAAACCTTTTTCTATCGCTAAAGGCGATCGCCCTTTTTCCTTTCACAAATTTATGATGTAATAAAAATAGCTACACAAAATGTAAAAGAAGTCTGAATACGGTTTTAAAGACTTATTTTTTTGTAAAGACCAGCCCAAATTGTACAGTAAGTGTATGAAATTAATAAATTTTATACAAGTAGGTAGTTTACACAAGTTGAAGCAGTCAGCTTCTTACTAAAATTAAATATTCGTTTATTATATAGGCGATAAAGAAAGGGCGACCATGAGTTTTATTGCTCGTTCTTTCTCGTGGTTCTACCTCTTGCATTGTGAATATTGCAGAAAATGTAAATGTAGAATCATTAAGTAATATACTTCAGTATTAGCGTTCATAAGTGTCACACCGTGACGCAGCTAAATGTAAAGAAAGCATCATTTAGGATGTAAGTGTCAATTATGACATGTGGTGGTTCTGGTTATTAAAGACCCTGACTGCTAATTACGGTTACTTGTTCTGAGTTTGGGTGTAATTTGTCTGTAGCATGCACATATTTATGAAGATATTAGTATACAAGTATCTTTATCAATTATTTAGTTACCATAGTACAGGCCCTACATAGTTTAGAGCAGATGACAGACTTAGTTGCTAAGCAACTCTGTTTATCGGTGATGTGTAGCAGCCAATGTTGGCCTTAAAATGCGCATTTTTTAGCAGCTAATGCTGCAACACAGTACAGCGTTTTAGACCATAATTATGCATGTTTTAAATGCAGTAATATGCTACATCTTTTTCGTAGCGTTAGAGAAAGAAGACTGAGACCGAATGTTTACGCGTTAGAGCCTGGAGTCCGCTTATTAGTCCAACCAGATAAAGGAAGGTGTAGCGATATTCCATGGCTTAGATCTATATCAATTTATTTGAGAATACTGAATACCCATAACAACTGTCAGACGTCTTCATGACAGCCAGGAGCGAGCAAACCATAATCAACGATTTATTACGCATATAACTCGAACTGCCTCGTTGGTCTCGCGGCATAAATGTGCGCGTGAGATTGGGAGGTCTCGGGTGCGATTTCCGGGTCGGGCAAAGTGATATTGGGTTTCTCCTTTAGGAAATTCTCTGTAGCAGCATGGAGTCTGGTAATGTGCCCGGTACGGCAATACACTCGCCCCCTATTACGTGGGACCTTTAAAAAAATCATGGCGAAATGTGAGTGTAATATTACACCTCTGCCTACCCCTTCGGGGATACAGGCGTTAGGCTATAAAAAATTAACTCGAATTTGTGGATTCGACCGCTATATCATCTGCATGGTAGTCTGTCGCATATTCTATATATACTGGCTACGCTACATACATTGCACGCTAATGTATGTCTATCCCATGGGAAATAAATCAACTAACTCGTATAAAGGTTTTTAAGTAATTAACCGTTTGCTAGAATTGCCACTGTCCCAAGAGGCGATGTCGATAAAGCCATTTTTATTATCATCGGACAGTTATTTTTAATTGACCCATATTCTATACTTATGGGTTATTTATGATAGTAATTTAAAAGTCATTTGAAAATATCACAGACAGGTCGAATGATTGACATGTGTGACAGTAGAATTCACAATATTTTGCTTGGTCATGGCTTAAATTGTAAGACATTCGTCTAGTTGGATTGGTTCTCCAGGTTATAATTTATTTTTTACAATGATGTAGTGATCTAAGTACTACTTATGTTTACCTACCTAAGAAATAAGTATCTACAACAAAACTATATACCATTTATCTTTAAAACGGGTCTTTGCTTGGGTCTCTTTTAAAACGGAGCAAGATCAAATATTATTTATTATACAGATTTAATCTTTATGTTATGAAGTAGTAGTTTCTGACCGCATTTCTATTACGACGGAGGGTTATATTTTCTTCTTTGATGATATAAACTTAGTAGTTTGTGCGTGAAAAAGTAAGAAACACCCACCTATATATTCTCATAAACTTTTGCGTTTAAAATACCTAATACTAGGCTTTTCTTTCAAGTAGTACCTATATTAATAGTATGTTTATATTAATTGTGTTGTTTCAGATTCTTCTAAAAGACTTGGCGTAGGCCGTTACCCAGTTATAAGTAAGTATCGCATAAAAATTTGAATTCTATTAATCTTCTATAATGTCGGTACAAATAATTTATTTAGCTTTAAGATCTCATAGTTTCATGCACCTTTCTTAATATTATGTTAGCATCACCATTTTTGTTGCTAATGCTTTTCCATCTTTATTCTCTATTTCTAACCATAACTAGCTTTTACTAGGTAACTTATTTTTTTTCGTATTCCTCTTCATTTAGGTTTTATAGTCCTAGGTCTGTTCTTTTTTAATTATGAAAGCGAAAAGAAAATAGAAAGGCTTACATCTTAATTTCTTATTAAATAAAGTTTTACAAACCAATTTTCACGTATCATATTGTGCATAAGCGATATCTTTTTATGATTGTGGTAATCGAATCCATACATTCGATGATAACCTATGTTGCCAGAAAGCTTTTCATATTTAAAAAAATGACCGTTTATTTTAACGAAGCATTTCGGATATCGAGTTAATTAAAACTGATAGTTGGTTTCCTCACCACATAAATATGCGATGTCAAAATTGATCAGTAATGACTTCTGATATTAATTATTTTTTAATTAATTACGTTTTAAGCGTAAGCGGATATTAATAGGAGTGGTTGGAAGGTACGTCCAATATGTTGGTCAGTGAAAGGGTGGTTATTATGATATCGGATGCATTTAAAAGTTTTACTATTAAAAGCTTTATTACTGCCTTTTGTCGGGACGATGAAACTTTAATGTAAGTTAATGTCTCCACCGATGTTTCATAATGGAAATAAGTAGTCGACATGTTTTTTATCACTGTTTATTTTATTCAATAAGCTGCATTTTTATGTAGCCGAAGGTTTAATTCAAATATAAGTAAATTGATTGACGTATTTCTAGCATTCGAATTAAGCTGTTTTGTTTGCACGAATCGATTCGATGGCCACTTAATACTTCACTGATTGTTCTGGATTTGATTTCCACAGGAGTCAATATGTTGTGTGTTGCACGTATATTTTCGCCATTTAAAATCACAATTTGCCTAACTAATCGATGCGAGGGTGTCATTTTCTCTTTTTGTTGTGTGTGTATTTCCATTGTAATTTTATTTTGTATCTTCCGTTTAAAAATAAAATTACAATTAAAATAAATACCAGAAATTATGTCTCATTTCTTTTATTACTTACACTAGCACTGCGAAGCTAGGGCGGGCATCTAATTTATAATAATATGATGGCCGCTAAAAGCTTGGAATAAGTCTGATATATATTATTCACGAGTAAACACGCACTCAGCTAATGTATGGTCACTCCTTACTGAGTACTAAGCCTTAGGCGTCGGTACAAAGAAACTCTAATAAAACTTAAAACTTTGGTAATGCATTAAATATTGTTTCGAGTTTCGAAAGTAAATTACATGAATAAATTATTGAGACGAATGTATTTATGAAGTGGTTTTTTTATTCTTATTTTAAATTGTCTTTCGGGATATATACCACGTACCTTTGTTTGGAGTAAACGATATTTCGGCACTGTTGCAAGCGCCATGTTCACGGATGTACTGAGGATATTGCGGGTGGATGAATGTTACGAGCAAGTATAACGGTCTACCCGCTTTCTTACTCGTTTTTTGCGTTCAACACCACTAGCACTGTTATCACTATCGCATTGTACCCGATCACGACTTACTACACTAACTACGTCAGCTCATGTTTTGATTTTGTTATTTGCACGGGTTTTACATAGACGTACCATTGGATGCCAGATACTCGACAGTTGAAACCCATCCTCTCTATTGAAATTCTTGATTTTTTAAATTTCAATAGCCTCCCTAACCATTCGAGGTATGTAGTGGCGTTCTGTCGAAAGCACCTGAGGGTTATGTAGCTCAATCCAGTGGTCGATACCCGAGTCTAAGGGGTGTTGAGATATGGCCGACTTGTGTGGTTCATTATTTTTGACTGCACTAATGTGTTCCTTTATTCGGCAAGAGATAGTGCGTTTAGTTTGTCCTATATAGGAACTCCCACAGCTGCAGTCATTTTTGTATACACCTGGCTTTTCTAAGGGAAGACTGTCTTTCGGCGTTCTTATACATTGCGACACTTTCTTAAAAGGAGTGAAGATAGTTTTAACTGAAACCTTCTTAAGGATGTTGGCGACCTTATCTGTCACTCCTTTGACGTACGGTAAGTACGCTGGGTGTCGTTCAACCTTGAAGTCCAGGTGTTTTTGAGTATGTCTAGGTGGTCTAATTCGCCTACTGTACCCGTTCTTGTGAAGAACGTCGCTTATATGTGAAAGTTCTTTATTCAAATGTTCCTCGTCACATAAGCTGTATGCCCGGTCGGTAAGCGACGTTATAACGGAATTCAGTTGACGTGGGTGATGATGTGAGTCGGCGTGTAGAAAGCGATCTGTGTGCGTTGGTTTTCTGTATACGGAGTGGCTCAGGGAACCGTCATCTCGTACGGCAATCATAACTTCAAGGAATGCCATTCTTCTCTCCTTTTCCATTTCATACGTAAAATCCATTTTACTGTGGATGCTGTTTAAATGTGCCAAGTACTGTTGAACAGTTGCTTCATCGCCTTCCATAACACAGAAAATGTCGTCCACATACCGTTTCCAAATTTTTATACTTAATGGGGCAGTACATCCGTGAACATGGCGCTTGCAACAGTGCCGAAATATCGGTTACTCCAAACAAAGGTACGTGGTATATATCCCGAAAGACAATTTAAAATAAGTTTAAATGACCACGAAAGTTTAAATTCCTATATGGTTTTTTTATGTTTTTTTTATGCATATGGTAGAGAAATATAGCCTTTTAGTCTACATAAAAACACTACTTCGTGAAAGGATTAAAAATATTGGGTGATATTAAATATAAGTAACCGCTTCTGATATGAAGTTGCTACTATTTCATGATACTTACTTCGATTCACCGCTACGGGATGTTACCTCAACGACACCGCGGTGGTTTTAATTGGCGAACCTCGAGTGAATGCAAGGGACTGTAAAACGTACACATTATTTGCATGCCCAAGAAGTGGTTGATGAGCCTATGATTTGCATTTCCCCAATGCAGAAAATAATGTACACAGCATAATTATTCATATTTTTACTAGCTGGAAAATACTATTTAAAATCTGAATTATAACAAGGTCAAATTAATCGTCGAAGAAATATGTTGGCGCAGTATATTATTCCAAATCTGGGCCCTGATAAATAAAAAATGCGTAATGCGTTCATTCAGCATATTACTTTTCACCGCAAATTTCAATTTGTTACCACGTAAATCTTTGTAATGTTCGCCATATGGCATTACTGGACTGCAACCTATTACTCTCCTAGTACTTTTAATGTTCTTTTCACTTAACCTCAAATGTAGCACATGTGAAGTTCTAGCAATCGGTTTTAAACTTTCCTGATCATTTCAACTTATTTTAAACTGTCTTTCGGGATATATACCACGTTCCTTTGTTTGGACTAACCGATATTTCGGCACGGTTAATTACACAAGAATGGGTACAGTAGGGGAATTAGACCAGCCAGACATAATAAAAAACATCTGGACTTCAAGGTTGAACTACACCCAGCGTACTTACCGTACGTCAAAGGAGTGACAGATAAGGTCGCCAATATCCTTAAGAAGGTTTCTTAAGAGGCTATTGAATTCAAAAGTTCAAAAATTTCAATAGAGAGGATGGGTTTCAACTGTCGAGTATTTGGCATCCATCTATATGTAAAACCTGTGAAACGAAAAAAGTCAAACTGCGAGCTGACGTAGTGAGTGTAGTACATCGTGATCAGTGTAATGATGTTGTACGCAAAAACTGAGTAAGAAAACGGGTACACTGCTCACAACATTCATCCACCCACAATACTCTCAGTACATCCATGCACATAACAGCAGTGCTGAAATATTGGTTACTCCTGTAGCGGCTGCTGACGCTACAAATTATATGCGAGGCGTAATATTGCATTAGCGCGGCGCGGCAGTCGTCTCCCTTCACGCATACAGTTAGGTCGTAGTTAGGTAGTTTATTTATATTTAAATGTGGTACCAGTAAAAGTATATATTTTGCATTCTGGATTTATTTTATCTCTTCACACATCTTCATATACCCCTACATTGGTGACCCTTGACAACGGACACGTAACCTTCGGCACAGCTTCGGCGGCAACGCGGCATCGACGCACGTGCACATGGTCAGCGGAATCAAACAAGCGCATGTGCACGTGGCAACAGCGTGCAGCCAAGCAGCATGGACAAGGAGACATCCTGAACTCATGGGAGACGACTCGCCCTTTTCCTACGACCAAAAGGGCTTACGACCTAACTGCGGCGAACATCTGAGTCAGGACACGTGAGACCCAAAATTGAAACAAGGAACTCTACGATCTGCCGACAACAGCGACTATGGCAATATGGGCAGCAGGAGTATATCGGAGCGGCATACGACGGCGGCGGCACTTTGCAGGACAGTGCGTACGTCGAGGCATACGGCGTAAGGCGTATTGACCTTGGTGGCGAGGCAGAATTCCGCACCAAGACGATAAGACGCAGCATACTCCGAGGACGGGATCGACACGGGACCGGCGGTGGCACTCAACGGGACAGTGCACGCGTCGAAGCGGCTCATCACACTTGGAGGCGAGGATGGATACCGCTCAGTGTTGGAAAGCGCACCCTGTCGTCCCTCATAACGGCCCCGAAAACTTAGTGAAGATCGCTGGCAGAATCGGTGAACGTATTTGCTTCTTCGTACGACCAGCTCTCTCTACAAGCGGCTTACGAAGAGCAAAGGAAGATCGAAAGAAACGGCGGCAATTGAGTTATTATTGTGTTTTTGTGTTTACTTATAACTGTTCTAAAAATAGTCACATAATTTATGTTAAAGAGTCCCACATATTGACCCGCTATAGTGTTTCTGTTTAGTTGGCATTCTCAGAACTAGCGCTCCGGTAACTTGATACATGTTTATGTGACGTGAGTCGAGCGCTAGCGTGTCTGATTAGCTAGATAGTAACCTCGGTATTATTTTGTTATTGTTTCTTGTAGTTGTTACCAATTTTCTTTTGTATAATGTTCTTCGATTTTTTTTTCAATAAAGGGGGGAATATTGTAGCGGCTGCTGACGCTACAAATTATATGCGAGGCGTAATATTGCATTAGCGCGGCGCGGCAGTCGTCTCCCTTCACGCATACAGTTAGGTCGTAGTTAGGTAGTTTATTTATATTTAAATGTGGTACCAGTAAAAGTATATATTTTGCATTCTGGATTTATTTTATCTCTTCACACATCTTCCTATACCCCTACACTCCCAACAAAGGTAAGTGGTTTAAATCCCGAAAGACAATTTAAAACTAGCAATCGGTTTTCTAATAAAGCACTGCGTGGTTGGCATAGTTTAAGCGTCCACCTCGCCGCTTGTCATTGCAGCGATTGATTTGGGTTCGATCCTCACACTAGGCAACATGCTGTGTGATGATTGGTTGTTTAAAGTCTTAGTATTAATTTTGTTTTTTGTTACTTTGTTTGTTTTTACTTTCTTACTAGCTGACGATTCGAATTCTTTACAGGATTCATGGTCACAGCAAGCTGAGGTGATATTTGACTTTATGTTGTGTTTATAGGTTATCTTAAAGTACCCGAACATTATTTAACTATATTGGTGTTACTATTTACGCAGAATGAGCTCACAGTGTTCTTAGGTCTACTGGTGACTTTGCCCTCCTTGGTTTTCAATAGCCTTATGACAGAATTCCAAGCTGGAGGAACATTCCAACCCTCTTCCCTATTGAATTGAAATAGGGAAGACTTATGGATGAATAAATTTAACGTTAGTTATGTGTTTGTAAAGTCCCTTGTTGTCTTGTCATAGTTAAAAAAATTACATACAAACTAAAATCTCAAAAGACTTCACCAGCATCACAACTCAAAGGCATTGATGTTCCAGTGAGTTTGAAATTTCAGACTAGATTTCGGCAATATATTTGGTATTTTTTTCTATCCAAATATTTAATTTCTCTACCGCAAAAGCAATGATAGCACCGCAGTTTTTTCATTACCTTTTATAACTGTGATTAAGAAACTAGGAGTTAGGAAACCTAGCTCTGAATTAGCATTAAAATTCCAGCTTACGAGAAATTTTAGCTTGTTGTATTACAGAATAGTTTCTGATAAAAAAATATTTTTACACTTATTGAATTTTATAAAGCTGTTGATATTAAAAACAGTCTCCATAAAAACAGCTACATCAAATTTGCTTTCAAAGTAAAACTGCCTCCTTTAAAACTAGAACATTTTCTGAACTAAAATCCTTAATCAGTATAAAGTTGTTGATTCTGATAAATAGAGTACTCGCTTGTAAAATATAGCGTTTCATTTTATATCGCTAGTCTAGAACGCGCTAATGCCAGTGCTATCTAATTTACTGCCTAGTTTGGTCATAAAATTAAGCAAAATCACTCGCTACCTATGGTAATTTCTATCTAACTATACTGCCTGTTTAGTGATTCTGGCAGTTTATTATTGAAGTTGTTCAAATCTTTTGCAGACTGGTGAAGATAAGGACTTTTACTGCATGAATGCATGTAAAAGGACAAATACATGAAAAATAAGTCATCAAAATTAAAAAAAAAATCGTCATCATACAGTTTGAAAATTAACTAGGTATATTGACCGCCGCCGCCGCTCAGCTGATCGCGATTGCAGGTGCCTAACACACACAAGCACACGTACCTACAGCGACTACGCATACAATATTATTTAGCGGGTCTTAGTCGCGATAATTTACTTATTTAAAGGCATAAATATCTCTGTTATTCTCCTACGTTTCTACCGGCTTGCAACGGTTGTGGTCGCGCAGGGACTGATGTCAGCTCAGCGCCGTCCTTGTGAAGCGCGGGTTTTGGCAGCTACCCTCACTTGTTATATATTTTTGATTTTATTCGCACTGTCGGTACTTCGACAAACTACACTTATGACGTCTACACACTGATGATTTGTGTTACTGCGGCATTGTTTGCATTTGTTACTGACTGGGTTCCAAGTGGTCGATAGTCTGTATCCGTCCTCCCGGTTGAAATTTCTATGTTTTTTTATTTCAACCGCTTCACGTACTATTCTGGAGTAATAGTGACGATCGCTGGATAAGACTTGTGGTTGATGTAATTCTATCCAGTGGTTTGGTCCAGATTCTAGCAAATGCTCAGCTATGGCAGATTTATTCATTTGTCGATTTTTTACAGCTGCAATATGTTCCTTGACCCTTTCTGCGATCGTTCGTTTGGTCTGTCCGATACAGGAACTACCACAACTGCAATCGACTTTGTAGACGCCTGGTGTTTGTAGAGGAATAACGTCCTTTGGGGTACACAGGTTGTGTGCTACCTTGGAGAGCGGACTATATACAGTCTTGATGGAGTATTTCTGTAGCACTGTTCCAACTTTGTCCGTCACTTCCCTGATATAAGGCATGTAAGCCGGTACTCTGCTTACTTCAGGGTTGCGGTCCTTCCTCTTCCGACGGGGTATCTTCTTTTTGTATCCATTGCGCCTTAGTACCTCATGAACATGTGACAATTCACTGTTTAAGTGTTCAGTGTCACAGAGGTCATACGCTCTGTTCACTAACGAGGTCACTATGGATTCCAAATGTCGCGGGTGATGATGCAAGCATGCGTTTAGGTACCTGTCAGTGTGTGTCGGTTTTCTGTATACAGTGTGTCCAAAGGGTAACGATCCGTCTACCTCCATTTCAAATGTGAACCGGATGTTCGGATGTATGGAGTTCAATTTGTCTGCGAATTGTTCTATGTCTTGCTTGTTGCTCTTCAAGATGCAAAATACACTGTCGACATACCTCTTCCATAGCTTTACACTTGAAGCCTGCATGTCTATGGATGCTTCAAAGTGTTCCATCCAGATATTGGCCATCACCGGTGCTACTGGGCTACCCATTGCCACTCCGTCGATCTGGAGGTAATGTTGTCCAGGATATATGAAGTAGTTACCCTCCAAGCAATTCTTCAATAGAACTGCGTATTCGTTAGACAGACCGCCATCCCTTAATTTTCTCTCAACGACCTCAAGGCAATCCTGAACTGGAACATTGGTGAATAGTGACTCCACGTCAAAACTTACCATCACTTCGTCTGGTTCCTTTGTCACGCTCTTGATGATGTCGATAAAATGGCGAGAGTCCTTTACGAAAGATGCTGTCTTATCTACTAACGGTTGCAGTACCTTGCTGATGTGTTTCACCAAACCATATGTCGGTGAATTTATTTGACTCACTATCGGCCGTAATGGTACGTTTTTCTTGTGGACTTTAGGCAAACTGTAAATCTTAGGCTGCTGCACGATTTGAGGTTTGTGTAGACGTTCAAAGTCATCTTCCGTGAACACGTTTCTATGGTCCTTTATCAAAGCTCGAATGCGTTTCGTTACTCTGGCCGGATTATAAGACACAGGTTTATATATTAATGTGTCACTTAACAAATTCCGTATTTTGCTGTCATAGTCACAAGAATTCATCACCACAGTGGGGTTCCCGTTATCGGCCTTCAGCACTAAAATATTCTTGTTATCACGTAGCGTTCTTAATGCCTGACGCTCTTCTGTGGAGACATTGGGTTTCGGCGGCTTTGACTTACGTAAAATAACGGCAACATCCTGTCTAAAGGCCTATTCAAACCTGAGCGATATTCGCTGCCGCTGTGGGTAGAGGTACATACCGCGCGGGTTTCGCTCAGGTATTTAGTATCAAGTACCGCGGCTAGAGCGACCTGAGCGATATTCGCTGCCGCTGTGGGTAGAGGTACATACCGCGCGGGTTTCGCTAAGGTATTTGGTATCAAGTACCGCGGCTAGTTCTTACCTCTCTGAGCGAAACTCGACTACCGCGCGTTATTCTACCCACAAGGATAGCGAATACTGCTTAGGTCTGAACAGTAATATTACCGCATACCCACTGGGTTTTCTCTGCCGCAGACGGTAGCGAATACCGCTTAGGTCTGAACAGGCCTTAAGTGTATCCGCATCGTTAGACGGTAACTTGTTGCGCGTTATAACCTCCTCGATGCTGCTTATGACATTCTCGTACGGAATCCGTTTAGGTGTTAAAGCAGTTATTTTATATCATCGCACACTATTTGAAATAATTTTAGGTTAATAAGTATATTGTATATGTTGTATTATTAAAATATTTTGCAAATGCAGATCAACATATTGTAGAACTTAAAGCAAGCCAATTAGTGTGTAGAACGCGCAACAGTTTTTTGGAGAACTCCTCTTATAAACTTCTGTGGCAAAACTATCGAACTCATTGTAAGCAAACTTTTATCATAGTGTGTTATATTGTCAACAGGCAAAACTATTGGTTGATAAAATGTACATTTTGATACGGTAGTTGATTTGTAATTTTTGCCGATGTAGTACCTACTGTCGGCTAGTCGTTGCTTTAATAGTACGTTCAATTCTTTTGAATATTTTCAAGGTCGAAATACAGTCGAAGCAGTTTATCTCTTTTCTAGGGTTGTTACCTTTCTCCTTGCCAAAACCAGAATCAGAGTCAGAATCAGAATATATTTATTGCGACTATAGGTTTAGGAGATGTTTTACATTATAACATAATAATATTGTACAGCCATATTCCGCCAGTTAGCATGCAATATAAAAGATACAAATTAAATTAAAATGGTACAAATCCACACAAAAAGTAATAATATTACATTACAAATAATTAAAAAACTCAAAATTTAAATAATCTCAAATAAATACCAATGTTAATACAATACAATCTCAATTTAATTCAATTCAATCTCAACTTTAATTCTGTATAGGTATGTCAAGAACTTATGTAATAAATCTATCATCAAGGTACTCCTTTACGCTATAATATGACTTTTGAATAAGTTACCGTTTCGGTTTCTTTTTAAGCATATTTAGACAAGCGCATTTTAATATATCTACAGGAAGAGGATTATACATATATACGCAGCGCCATACAGAAAAAAACTATTACTAAACTGCGCTGTTTTGTTTGCTGGAAAACATATTTTTGCATCATGTCTTTTGCTTTTTAATTGTGTAAAAAATAAAATATTCTGGAGAGCAAACATGGTTTCCTCTTGTATGTATATGCTTGGAAGGGTTAATAATTCTAGGCTAATAAAGTACGGTTTACAAGTGTCTGTTGGTTTCAATTTACAAATTACCCTAACACATCTCTTCTGAGCTTTAAATACTTTTTCTACGTCTACCGAGTTACCGAGCAAAAAGATGACACCATATCTCAGCACAGACTCTACATACCCATGATATGCAGAAATGACTGCAGATTGGTTCACAAGTTTTTCGAGCATATAGAGTGCATATGAAAATTTACTGAGCTTAGTGCAGAAATTCTCCACTTCTGATTTCCATTCTAATTTAGAATCTAGATTTAAACCAAAAAAATTGGCGTTGTCAACTTTAACTACCTTGACATAAATTTCAATGGACAAAATATGTCTATTGAAATTTATGTCAAGGTCTAACAAATTATTTTTTCTTTCTATTCATAAATGTCATAATACAAGTTTTATTTAAATTAATTAATAAATTATTATAAGATAGCGATTGTATTATTGTGTCAAGTGTTTGGATGATGTCTGATTCTAATTGATGCTTACTTGAATTGGTGAACATAACTGTGCTATCGTCTGCAAATAAGACCATTTCATGTTGAACAACATTTAGAAGATCATTTACATAAATGATGAATAACAATGGTCCGAGAATACTCCCTTGTGGGACACCTTGTGTTACTGTACGATATGCAGAAGTATAGACGGTATCTGTCTGTGTTTTTTTAAATACATTCGTGTAATTTGCGTATATTGCTTTCTGTCGGTAAGATACGACTTAAGGAGATTAAGCATAATTATTGCCTCGAACGCCATAAGCCTCTAATTTATTTAATAGGATGCTGTGTGTATCCATGTAAAGTGCGGTAACCAATTCTTTTTTGTTTAAACCACTCATTATTGTATTCAAAAAATTGTATATAGCCTAATTTATGCACTTATTTTTTCTAAAACCAACTTGCTTTTCTGTGAAGAGTCTGTTGTTTTCAGAATAGTCATTAAGACTCTTAGCTATAACCTTTTCAAATATTTTTGAGAATACTGGTATTAGTACTATTGGCCTGTAGTTGTTTAACTTATCTTTTTCATTCTTTTTGTACAAATGTTTTACCATCGTTACTTTTAATTTATCTGGGAACGTCCCAGAAGATATACATAACTTTATTTATGAAAGTGTAATACACAAAGCAAACATAAAATAAATACAAATATATCAAAATAATAAAGCCATACAAAGGCAATTGCCATGAGCAAAATTGTTAAAATATTTACGAGGAAACATATTATCATTTGTATAAAATTAAGTGTTTTTTCCATTGAATAAGTTGTTATTACTGTCGTCGCGTAAATGATCGGTGGCCAGCCATTCATACAAAGTAATACTTTCATTCGAATAAATTCTGCACTTATTGAAATATTAATTAATTGGAATTCATAATACTTCTTTGTGGCATATCAGACAAATATCGAACAATAAGCTTAATTGTTTTTATTTTAGAACTTATTTAAGTTATTATTTAAAAAATTATGATATAATTTGAGATAGTATGATATAATATATCTACATATACTTAGCATTTTCTAAAATAATATCAAATGATGTGTAACATAATGCATCTAATTAACATAATAACAAATGTAAGCAACCCTAAAATAATAATTTAAGATTATATATTTCTTTAATAAAGAAAACAAATATGAAAACAAGCGTCATAAGACTCCTTCATATTGTTGTCCCAAAAAAACTGGCAGCATTGCTACGTTGTAAGATTTGATTTGGGCAGAAAGTGGAACCCAAGCTCAAATGCGAAATTTTGAATGGAACTGGGAAAACGCTAGGATAATTATTATGACTATGAATAATGATCTGTAAGCAATTGCGACATAAATATATCGAAATCTATTTTAGATTAGTTTAAAAGTTAGAAGTTAATAGTAGCTATTCTACTTCTGACTGCCTCCGTGGTCCAGTGGATAGCGTATGCGACTACTGATCGGAGGTCCTGGGTTCGATTCCCGCGTCGGGCAAAAATGTTACTGGGTTTTTTCGAATTCTCAGTAGCAGCACGGAGTCTGGTGATGTGCCCGGTAGCGGCAATAGGCTCGCCCTATTACCTGGGACCTAATATACACCTCTAATATACACCTCTGCATAACCCTTCGGGAATACAGGCGTGAGTCTATAAATAAAAATTATAAAATTCTACTTACTCCGTGGTCCAGTGGATAGCGTATGCAACTGCTGATCGGAAGTCCCGGGTCGGGCAAAAGTGTTACTGGGTTTTCCGAATACTCAGTAGCAGCCTGGAGTCTGGTGATGTGCCCGGTTACGGCAATAGGCTCGCCCCCTATTACTTGGGACCTAAAAATGTATGGCGAAATGTGGGTGTAATATTTACACCTCTGCTTACCCCTTCGGGGATACAGGCGTGAGACTATAAATAAATAAAATAAAATTCTAGCAAATATACTTTTCTGACTTGAGACCCATTCCTAAATGCTGTAAACTCATTTATAAAGACCACTTCCACAATCACACTATTTGCATTACACAAAATTTTCCTGAAACAAAATAGTTCCGTAGTAACAATACGATAACTCTACAAGCCCGTAGAATTGTCTGCATTACAATCGCATCGGTTTAGATTTTAAGCCCGAATCGTTGCAATTCAAGATTTCAACGCAGATTTTGAACTAGGTCAATGAGTTAAATTGAAGCTGACTATGTTTGCTCAGATAGCCAATTTAGCCACAATTGTTTGGTGGAATGGAGATGCGTCCGGAGATAGCATTTTTGAGAAAATTTTACACCATTCTTCTGCGTTTTCAGCGTCTGTTAGATAAAGTTGTAATCATGCCTAAGGGTAATGCAGTGGGTCCAACATTAGGAAATTTTATATGGTACTTCTATGTGTTTATACAGATTTAGATACTTCGTTTATCATTAAGTAAGTTTGCGAACAAGAAATAACAGACAAACACCCATACCTAAAACAGAATAAATTTCCGTACCAGAATAAATGTCACAATGGCCAGATGACCACTCCTGTCACAACTTTGCCTATTTAGTGAAAAAACTTCGTAAAAAATTCCATCGAACATTTATAAACTCACACATGAGAGCAAAAAGCAATAGTTTATTCCAAGTTAGTCGCTAACGTGACATATATCACACAAAAAAAGTAAACACGCGCTCACTTGAAGCCGGTTCTATAAAAATATGTGACAAAGTTGGCCCTTAGGGCATGACCAACTAAAAGGCAAATAAAATGTATAATAGTCTTGTAATGTGTGAAGGTATCGGGACATTTTATCCCTAGAGCCTTTTCACGATGAAATGCCAACTCAAATATCGAATTCCAGCAACTGTTTTTCTGTTTATTTTGTCAGTATAATTGAGTTAAAAAGACTGAATTTCGCTGGTACAAAGAAAACAGTGTGAATAAGCAATTTGTCGCAATAGAGGAATACCTTTGGTTGAACTGAGCTGTTGTAAGTTTCTCATTGCTGTCCTTCACTACTAAGATTTGAATTTCGTTAATTGAGAAGCGTTATACTCTATTTCGGCGATATAAAAACAGCGATACTATAGTAAGACTAACTAGCAAATAGGTCGGTGAGCGCCCAGCGTTCATTTTGTTCTACAGTCTGAACGTAGACTGCCTCCTCGCATGCCATAGCCGTTTTGAAATAAAGTCAGTGTCATGTATTTAATTGTAGCAACATATGACCTGAGAGTTTTTCATAATGTTGCCATAATTAAGTGAAGTCCATAGTAAAAATATTTATATTATTTAACTTATTTCACTAAAAACATGTGATACATAGGCGGACTTAATGCCTTAGGCAATCTCTATCAGTCGAACAAGGGTGGTGCAAAGATAATATAACGGTAGGTGCGACATTAGATTATTATATGAGAGATAGTAGAGGTACAAGGTAGTAGAGCCTTGCTTATTTCAGCATGAATGGGCCGGCTCAACGTGGGAAGTACTACCCTCTCACAGAAAATTGACGTAAAGACGTTCGGTGAGTGAGAGTGCCTGAGGCCCTATCCCCTATTCCTTCTCCCTTATCCCACTCCTCATCCTATCCCTTTTCCCAATCCCAAGGGGCGGCAACGCACTTGTGACTCCTGTGGTGTTGCTTGTGTCGATGGGCGGCGGTAATTGCTTACCATCAGGCAATCCGTCTGGTCCGTCAGCTTGATTGCCGCCTATTACTATAAAAAGAAAAATATGAGAGATATTAGAATAATTCTTAAATAAATACTAGGTATAAGTGTAAATAAAATATGGCGCTGACTAACAGTGGGACAGTTTAGAAACCCCTACAGCATTATACATACTTTACTTACTTGATACTTGATGGCACGGGCTGTTTCCGCAACTCCACGTCTTGGCGTGTATTTTGCGTGCGGGTGGGAATGGTGTCGTCATTCCAGCCACCCCAGCTCTTCGAGGAAGGCCAGCAGACTCTTGATGTGGCCCACTGCTTCCCTCAGGGTGCTGTGTCTTGTCAGGTACTGCTGCCTGTACTGTGCGACCTCAGGGCAGTCGAGGAGCAGGTGGGCTGCCGTCTCGTCTGCTGCCATACAGGCCCTGCACAGCGGGCTGTCGGTGATACCTATAGTAAATAGGTGTTTATTAAGGAATCCGTGTCCTGTGTAGGCGGCCGTGACTGTCCGCAGTTGTTGTTTGGACAGCCGGAGGATTTGTTTAGCTATCTTACCGTCTACTGCGGGAAGAGCCTCCTTGGCCTGCCTACATGTTTCAATACCAATCCAGGACTGGTTGTGTTGGGTCCTGGTCCTATTTCTTACCAGGTTGCGATAAAATCCAGTAGGGAGGGGAATAATGGGCTCGGGTCCCACCACCTCTAAAGTGGCCCCTCTTCTGGCAAGTACGTCGGCTGCGTCATTCCCTCTAGAGCCACTGTGGCCCTTGATCCATTGCAGTGTTAATTTGTTTTGTTTACCTACCTCTGTTAGTTTCTGGTGGCATTCAAGCGTGAGCGCCAAGGTGATAGTATGGCTTTTGAGGGCTGAGAGGACTGCCTTACTATCTGAGAGGATCCTAATGGATCGTTCCCTTACCTCACGTGCCATGATTGCTGTGGCAGCTAGGATTATGCCAAAACATTCGGCCTGGTAGACCGTGTTGTAGGCTCCCAGCGGTGCTGCGATGTTGATATTTAGGTCCTCGGAGAATACTCCTGAACCCGTACCTGTATCCGTCTTAGACCCATCTGTGAAGATCGTGAGCTCGTTGTGATTAACCGCTCCTTCGTGTAGATCCTCGTACAGTTGGATTTTGTATTTCTTGTCGAACACAAATTGTTTCGGTATTCGGTCGCCAATGGCTTGTGTGAGAGGAACTTCTTTAAAGAGTGTATTTAAGTTGCTAGTGTGCGGTGTGTTGGTGTCTTTCCAGAGCTTCAGAGCTCTTAGCCGGACCGCCGACATCGTCGCTTCTTGTTGTATAAACAGGTGCAATGGGGGCAGGTCCAGCAACACTTCGAGTGCCGCTGTAGGTGTAGTTTTCATGCAGCCCGTGGCCGCTAGGCATGCAAGTCTTTGTAGCTTTTGAAGCTTGTTGGCGGCCGTTGTTAGGTTGGTCCGAGGCCACCACACTACTGCGCCGTAGCTTATCATCGGACGTATTATTGTCTTATAGAGCCATAAGACAATTTTGGGGGATAGGCCCCAGCGTTTGCCTATCATCTTCTTGCACTGCCAGAAGACAATGCTTGCTTTGTTGAGCTTATTTTCCATGTGGCTGTTCCATGTCAATTTGCTGTCGAGAGTGACACCCAGGTACTTGACCTCGGTAGACAGCTTAAGCTCTGTGTTAAATAACCTGGGCAGTCGGTAAGTGCCCAGCGCGCGTTTGTGTGTGAACATAACTAGTTCGGTCTTGGTTGGGTTTACAGATAATTCGTGCTCATTACACCACCACTCTACTATGCGTAGCGCTTGTTGGGTTAGGTCGTACACTGTACTGGTTACCTTACCTTAGGTGAGTATGGTTAGATCATCTGCATAACCTATTGTGTAGAAGTCTCTCGCATTGAGTTTGTCTATGAGTTCATTGATGACTAAGTTCCACAATAGCGGGGAGAGTACACCTCCCTGCGGGCACCCTTTAGTTATCAAGGCTGTCTGAGTGTCGCCGTGTAGGCGCACTACCCTTTTGCTGAGCATGTTTTGGATCCACTGTATGAGCATCTGATCCACACTATGTCTGGATAGGGCGTTGCTTATGCTGGAGAAGTTTGTCTTGTCGAAGGCTCCTTCTATGTCGATGAAGGTGCCCAGGCAGATGCTTTTTTGTTGTATAGCAGCTTCTATCTGGTTCACGACCTGATGTAAGGCCGATTCCGTCGATTTCCCTGAGCTGTATGCATGTTGGTTGGCATGTAGGGGTAAGTGCTTAAGAGCCCCACTTCTTAGTTCCCTCTCGCAAAGCCTTTCCAAGGCTTTAAGCATGAAGGAGGTCAGGCTTATTGGTCTGAAGGACTTTGCATTGGTATAGTCTGTTTTGCCTGGTTTTGGTATGAAGATTAGTTTGACTTCCCTCCATTTCTTCGGTACATATCTGAGGGCCAGGCTAGCCCTCATGATTGCCAGGAGTCTTTTAAGGACAGGTTCACCTCCCCATTGTAGTAACCCTGGGAAGATGCCGTCCAGTCCGGCTGCTTTGAAGGGATGGAAGCTATCGATGGCCCATCGGAGTTTTTCTTCTGTGACCACGTTGTTTGCGTGTCTCCATTCGTGTTCGGTCGCCACTGTTGGTGTATCGTGCCAAGTTATTACCGGGGTGAGGACGCAGCCTGGGAAATGTGTTTCGAGTAGGACGCGTCTTGTCTCCTCCTCCGATGTGGTGTATGTGTCATCCGGTTTACGGAGAGTACCTGGTGCAACTGTTGGTTGCTGAGCCAGTAGTTTCCTTACCCCGTTTGCTTGTTGGCAGGATTCAATGCTCCCACAGAATTTCCTCCATCCCATGGTGCGTCTGAATCTGAGGCATTTCCTGTAGTCTGATTTGGCCGCTTTATAAGCGTCCCAATCAGCGTCCGCGCTTGTGTTCATTGCCCTATTTAAAGCCTTTCTTACCTTCTTGCGCTTGCGTTCAAGCTCAGCGCCCCACCAGGGTTGTTTCCCCGGGGTTGAAGGCGGAGTGGTTTCCGGGCAAGCTGCATGGTAGCTGTCTAGCATCGACTGTGTCAGTGTGCATACCTGCTCGTCGATCTGTTCAGTGTCACCAGTACCGTCGGCGTAGCGGTAAGGGTAAGTTTATCTCTAAGTAATAGGACATACTTTGATTTGTCCGTGTTGTGTGGTTTCCTGCGGGGCTGTGTGGGCTGTATATCGACTTTCATGGAGAAGCTGATCCATCTGTGGTCTGAGCATGATGCCTCCTTTGAGACGTGCCATCCCTTGATGCGTTCAGCCACTCCTTCTGTTGCGAGAGTTAAGTCGATAATTGTCTGACTACGTTTTGTGACGAAGGTGGGCTCCGTACCTGTGTTTAATAGGGTAAGATTAGTGGTGAATAGGTATTCAACCAGTGACTTACCTCTGTTATTGTTGCAGTCCATGCCCCACATTTGGTGGTGGGCATTGGAGTCCGTCCCTATTACGACCTCCGTATTGGTTCTCTCGCACTGGTTAACCAGACGCGTGAGGTCGAACGGAGGCGGGTCTTCAGCCTCGGGCATGTAAACCGATGCGAAAATGACCGCTATATTCCTTGGCTGCTGTATTATTTCAATTTGTAGCGCTGTGATGTCTCTGGAACAGAACTCCATTAAAGCTTGGGCTCTGATGTTTTTAGTTGTAAGTATACAGGTTCTTGGATGTGTGTGGTCAGTAGAAGAGTAAATCTTACCTCCCAGGCTGGAGAGGCCTCTAATGAGGCCACCCCTTATCCAAGGTTCCTGGATGAGCACGATGGCTGAATGTTGGACCTCCATCCATTTGCGCAGTTGCGCAGTGGCCGTTTGGCTATGATGGAGGTTGATTTGCAGGCAGCTGACGTCACTAGGCAGAGGGTTCATCTGTGGGTGATGTCCCCTCCTCCCCGACCTTCAGCTGCGTTAGGCCCGCCAGGATGTCGCCGGCCCCCACCCCGTCGTCCCGCCGCACCGGACTCAGGAGCAGGCTCTCATCTTCCGAGTTACCCTCGGCTGACGGGCCAGCCCCCAAGCCAGATGCGGCCGGCTCTGACGGGCCGGGTTCCGCGGAACACGCTGGCTGGGTGTCTGATGCTTGATGTGGTTGTGTGGAGTTGTCGCATTCCGGAGGATGATCGACATACTTGCCTGTTGAGTCCCGGAACCGGACGTAGACTGCACCCAGCCCCAACGCGAGGCGGCGCTCGTTCTGCACCAGGACCGGGACTTGTTCCTCCGGGACGCCCACGACCAGGAAGCACCCACCTGACTGTCTTTCCGAGTGCAGCAGCGACTATTTGTCGACCGCCAACCAGGGGTTCTGGAACTCCAGAGCCCGACCCACGTCGCGCACGTCGTCCCAGACTCCCTGTTCGTTGGGAACGACAATGCCGCACCGCACTCTCTTCGGGGCCTCTTCCTGGCCCCTAACCTCCAGTTCGAAGCCCGGTGGTGGGACCAGTAGAGAGACCGCCTCCGTCAGCCAGGTACGCGTTGCCTCGTCGGCGCACCAGAGTTTGAGGACCCCGTCCGCGTACATGGGTTTCCCGGTGAACGCAGGAGCGGGGCGTTTGTGGGTTTTAGTCGACCAGGCGTCACTCAGGATCTTCCTTTGAATCTCCGTGAGTATCCGGTCCACGAACTCCTTCGGCAAGTTCCCTGTGCGTTTGCATGTTACTGCAACGCCCAGGGACGCCTTGGAGGCCTGTGCGTAGGACTTACCTTGTGTCCTGGAGGAGTCGAGGCGGGGCTTCTTGTGCTCCCCTCGAGGCGAGCTGGTCTCGTTGAGTGCACGTTTGGCCTCACCTCTTTCCTTGTTTCCGGCAGTTTTACCTGCCGTGTTTCCCGGTGGTGCTGGGGCTGGATGCCATCCAGGGTGGCCAGCCCGCCGCTTGGCGGCAGGCGGCTTCCCCGTACTGCCTCCGGCCTTCGTGCACCCCCCACTGCTGAGCGCGGGCTGCGCGCTGGTCACATTACTGGGACCTGCGACAGCGGCCTGCTCCGCTGTTTTTGTAGAGGCAGCACCGGCAGCGGCAGCGGTTTGTGCAGCCTTACGCCTTATTGCCAGGCGCTGCCTCTTGTTTTTATTCACCCTCTTCTTCTTCGCAGAGCTGGTAGCAGCTGGGCCACTCGGTTGTGTGGTGGGCGGGGAACAGGACCGGTGGTCTTGCCCTTACCCTTGCCCTTGTGGTGACTCACCACTTGCCAGCCCGCGAAGGAGGAGTCGTCTTCCCGCTTTATCTCAAATGGGCTGACGATTGTAAGGACGGGACCAGTACTAGCGTTAGCCAGCGCTGAAGTCACGTCCTTGGGGGATGGTGTGACACCTGCAGCCGGGGCCACGGCGTCGACCATCTGTATGGTTGTGGCGGCGGGAACAGCTTTCGCCGTCCCCGTCGCGGTTGGGGTAATAAGTGGGATTTCGGTATCCATGCAAGTTTAATAAGACTTCATCCCTCTGGCTTCCCACCCTCCATGGAGCCCGCATTTGGGAACGTCATACCGGACGTTGGGATTACCAGAGGGATATAGGAACGCGGGGCTGGTTTACAGCACGACTTCGGGCACCCGCTCGGGTTAACGGCCTGAGCCGAGTTACCAACTCTAGCCGTCATCCTTCGCTTGCACCCTCCGTATAGCCTTCACCTACCACATCAACAGCCGAAATAAATTCCAACTGCTGATGTGGACCCTACGTCCCTAGCCTGTGGCCCTCTGATGGGACACGGTGGCCATTTCCCCCGCTGCGGCTCACAGCGGGGGCTACCGTTTAGCGTGAAATCGGGACCAAAGAGGGCGTGTTGCCTCACGGTCACATTACCGCCAGCGCCGCTCGGCTCAACCCCCCAGGACTCCGTCATCCCCGCGTACGGCGCTCGACTGCGCAGGTCCTAGCGCAGGTGGTCAACTTCTCTTACCCGTGACTTTTTACTACGAGCCCGCGCCCACCCGACCACGCGGGGGCGTGGTGAAGAGATGTGTTCCTGGATGTGAATGTGTGCGCGCATGTGTGTACGAGTGTGTGTGTGTGCATGTGTAAAGTGCCTGTTGTTTGTGTCTCGGCTGGAGGTTTTGGTTGCATCCACTTCTGAAGGAACTGGACCAAGAACGGGCGGCCACCTCGGGAAGGATAGTCCACCAGCCTTGCCTAAGGGGATCTTCGCGACCTGCGCTACCCCTGAGGCCATTCGCCACTCCCTGCACCGGACTCAGGTGTAGGGAGTAGAAGTCAGTGCAGTTCAGAGGTGTTAAGTATGAGTTGACCTGCACGGGCTTCCGCCCAGCCCAGCCCAGCATTATACATATTGACATGTTGGTTTCGAGTTAATACGAGTGGAATATTTAAGCTCATGCCAAGCAAATTCTCAGAAACAGATAATTCATCTCATGTAATTAGTACGACCTAGAAGCGTAACTCTGCATGAAAATTTCAGCTACCCTCTATGACAGAGAATCCCTTCCAAGGATTAAATATACATAATATATGTTTAAGTTGATGTGCACATTTGTCATATTAATTTTTTTATATTCAATTATATGAAAATGGTGTGCTGAATTATCTAAAGTAGAGTGACAGAGATAATTAGATCGGCAAAGCTATCCAACATTTTTATAGGTACCTAAATCAAATAGGTCACCGCTTGTTGCTAAATTTATATAAGAGCGCTACCCTGCTTTGAAGGCCATGTAAAGCCGTCCCGGTTCTTGTTTTAGGACCAAAGTCGTTAGGCCATGTCGGTGGCCTTCGGGCGGCCTAGCAGCTCTGACACCAGAATTGGCCACATACGTACAGATACACATCATTTGGTGAATTAATAGGGCTGGTGTTTGTTGTGTACTGGATTGATGATGTGGATGAATTTTCACACGGCTCCAAAATTCAGTGATCAACTAATGGCCTTACCTCTTTCGTGTTCAAGGTCGTTTGCCCAAACGGGCGTTTCCAGTTTTCAGTTAAAAACAATAAAAAAATTGATCAAGTTGAAATTGATAAATCGAATGATATAACCAGATCGTGTTACAAGTGCAACAACCATTTAATATCAACGACCAATGTTAGCAATCACGTTATGCAACTATGAGGTGCATATGACATTTAGGGGGTTAATAAATAGAATGACGAAAGAATATTGAAAATCTCTAGAAGAATATAGTTTTAATAGGGGAGTGTTTCTTTTTTTATTTTCAGTCTTAAATTCTGCCATCCTTATTCAATTAATGAGAACCTTGAAGTTTTATTTTACATAAAATATGATAAATAAGTCAATAAAAATTTGAATACGAAATTGACGAAACCATTTTATCGGTTATTCGATTATCTGTTGACCACTGAACGCCTGTAATACGCTCTGGCGTCCGGTAATCACGATATTGTGATTCAACCGTACTGAGAATTTTGCTATTAATTTTATCAAACCATTTTTACAGTACTACGGTACAGACAATATATAGCTTCATACAAAATTATTGAACGCATGTTAATCGCGTATAAAGACCCGTTAAATATTCTTTTAATGTACCTATATACATATCGAATGTTAAATGCATGAAGTTTGTTTTCCAAAGGATTTGGATGACGACGAGCACAGACAGGTTGGTGGTCCGACAACAGCTGGTCGTCGAGCACCTCCTGCTGTATCTAGGAGGTCGATCGACCACCAACCTGTGCTCGTCGTCATCCAAATCCTTGGAAAAACCAACTTCATGCAAGTTTGTCACAGTAAAACAAGCAAGTTTGATTTAAACTTGCTGCAAGTTTGGCAAGTTTACATTGTTATCTGGGGCCTAGCTATTCCTGAGCTTTTATCTAAGACGGCAAAAAGCAGACGCCCATTATTTTCACATGAAAGTGCAACTAGTGCGGATATCTATAGCAGGAAGATAAGTTTGCGCGTTAAAATATACTTGTTTAGCCCAAGGCTCCACCCGCGTGAGTCAATTATCACGGTAAAAGTAGCCTATGTCTCCAGCATACATATCCTACCATAGCGTCGCAACGTAAAATAAGGACATAGAAGCTCACTTAAACATTTTTTATTTCGGTATGAATTCTATTTTACCGACTGTAGTGTCCATGCGTACCAATAAATAAACATTTATAATAGCAGCTTTCATTAATTCGTACGTCTCTGCGATGGGTACTTCTTACGACAAGCGTATTATTTCTATGAAACCACGCGAATGGATGATGGCTGCAGGCAGGTAAAGACAATTGTTGAGCAATGAACTACATAATTGAGAGACAGAGACAGAGCACTAGACAGGTTAGTCTAGACTTCAGGTACTCTTGCTGAAAACAATGCAAAATTAAAATGTTAAAATTGAACTCTTGAAAGGAAAGTGGCGTGTAAACAGCATGGCCGCATAATTATGGGACAGCAGAGAATGTCACTTCGATTGGCTAATTCGGAGTTAAAACAGCCCGTATTGGTCCGTAGTATGTATGTATGTATGTGTTACTAGCTAAATATATTCAAAGTTCCATTGCTTTTGCCAGGACCGCTAAGAATTCATGATAACGCCAAGATTTCTTCTAGTTTAGTTGGAGAGCTATAATACTAAACTACAAAAAATCTTACTTAGTTTATAAACTAAAACTTCTGGTAGCCAAAAGGAGCACTATTCATTCTATTCTTAGAGTGAAGAACTATTTATACGAATTCTATTGAGCCTTACCTATTAATAATCATAACAAAGAAAAATTTCAATCAATATTCCTCATGTTAGTGTACCGCAGACGAATTGAAATCCATTTCGGCATTCATTAATAAACTGATTGTTATACCGTCATACGGGCTTTTTGTGAAATTGGCGCAAATACGCCAGTGAATTGAGGAACATCACATTTATTGCTCAAACAGGCCAAAATAAATTAATTTATGTGCGTAATTACGTGTATTAATGTGCGTTGCAAAAGTTTGTATGTCAGTGAAATGAAATGTTAAGTTTTAATATAAGTAATGTTTTATATATGATATTTGACGGCATAGAATACAAGTGTCACCACACCCTATCTGCCCGTGGGTGTCGTAAGAGGCGACTAAGGGATAATACGATGCAAATACCATCTTTGCGTAGAGACGGAAAACTCGACATCAAACTCTATATGAATGCCTCGTTGGTCTCGCGGCATAAATGTGCGCGTGGGATCGGGAGGTCCCGGGTTCGATTCCTGGGTCTGGCAGTGTTATTGGGTTTTTCTGTCACGAAATTCTCAGTAGCAGCACGGAGTCTGGAAATGTGCCCGGTACGGCAATAGGCTCGCCCCCTATTACATGGGACTAAAGTATATCTGGCGAAAAGTGGGTGTAGAAATACACCTCTGCCTATCTCTTCGGGTTTTAGGCGTGAGACTATGTATGAATGTATGTATTTATTTTTAATTATCCCTAACTTTTTAATTGACAGTATTAAATTTATACTATATTTATATATATATCTTTAATCTATACATCTATACATATAAATAAAATTGAAGTGTCTGTCTGTGATTTCAAAATAACTATCTTTTTTCAAGTGCATATAGATAGTTAAACGATTCTAAGTCCTAAACAACCCTTTTTAACATTTTTGTCTGTCTGTCTGTCTGTCTTTCTGTTTGTCCGGGCTAATCTCTGGAACGGCTGAACCGATTCAATTGAGACTTTCACTGCAAGGTAGAGGACTTTATAGCGCTACATATAAGCTACAATTTGACCCGGTAGTTGGCGCTGTTGTCGCGATAACAAGTCTTTACTACTTCTACTCATCTATACATCTATACATATAAATAAAATTGAAGTGTCTGTCTGTGATTTCAAAATAACTATCTTTTTTCAAGTGCATATAGATAGCTAAACGATTCTTAGTCCAAAACAACCCTTTTTAACATTTTTGTCCGTCTGTCTGTCTGTCTGTCTGTCTTTCTGTTTGTCCGGGCTAATCTCTGGAACGGCTAAACCGATTCAAATCAGACTTTCACTGCAAGGTAGAGGACTTTATAGCGCTACATATAAGCTACAATTTGACCCGGTAGTTGGCGCTGTTGTCGCGATAACAAGTGTTTACCTCTTCTACTCATCTATACATATATATAAAATTGATGTGCCCGTCTGTGATTTCAAAATAACTATCTTTTTTCAAGTGCATATAGTTAGTTAAACGATTCTAAGTCCAAAACAACCCTGTTTAACATTTTTGTCTGTCTGTCTTTCTGTTTGTCCGGGCTAATCTCTGGAACGGCTGAACCGATTCAAATGAGACTTTCACTGCAAGGTAGAGGACTTTATAGCGCTACATATAAGCTACAATTTTACCCGATAGTTGGCGCTGTTGTCGCGATAACAAGTCTTTACTTCTTCTACTCATCTATACATATAAATAAAAAAAAATTGATGTGTCTGTCTGTGATTTCAAAATAACTATCTTTTTTCAAGTGCATATGGATAGTTAAACGATTCTTAGTCCAAAACAACCCTTTTTAACATTTTTGTCCGTCTGTCTGTCTTTCTGTTTGTCCGGGCTAATCTCTGGAACGGCTGAACCGATTCAAATCAGACTCTCACTGCAAGGTAGGGGACTTTATAGCGCTACATATAAGCTACAATTTGACCCGGTAGTTGGCGCTGTTGTCGCGATAACAAGTCTTTACTTCTTCTACTCATCTATACATATAAATAAAATTGAAGTGTCTGTCTGTGATTTCAAAATAACTATCTTTTTTCAAGTGCATATAGTTAGTTAAACGATTCTAAGTCCAAAACAACCCTTTTTAACATTTTTGTCTGTCTGTCTTTCTGTTTGTCCGGGCTAATCTCTGGAACGGCTGAACCGATTCAAATCAGACTTTCACTGCAAGGTAGAGGACTTTATAGCGCTACATATAAGCTACAATTTGGCCCGGTAGTTGGCGCTGTTGTTGCGATAACAAGTCTTTACTTCTTCTACTCATCTATACGTAAAAATAAAATTGAAGTGTCTGTCTGTGATTTCAAAATTAGTATGGTTTTCAAGTGCATATAATTAGTTACACGATTCTAAGTCCAAAACAACCCTTTTTGACATTTTTGTCTGTCTGTCTGTCCATCTGTCTGTCTGTCTTTCTGTTTGTCCGGGGTAATCTCTGGAACGGCTGAACCGATTCAAATGAGACTTTCTTTGCAAGATAGAAGACTTTATAACGCTACATATAGGCTCAATTTGACCCGGTAGTTGGCGCTGTTGTAACGATACCGACTCTAAGTAGTATATATACCTATATGTGTATATTTTTGCTGAGACGTAGTTTATTTATTTTAGGCGTCCACTAAGAACGAATTTTACGAAAGGGCTTGATTGAGGAGATTGTAGGGTTCGCGCAAAGTATGAAAGTTAAAATAAAATATTATTACTTTCCGCGTGCGAAGCCGCGGGTACCAGCTAGTTATATAATATAAACACTTATCGATTTTAATCTTTCGTGATTTGGATACATCGTACAATTTTATAAAAACGGGTCTTATTCGCGATATTTATTATTTAAGGTACAAATACCTCTGTTTTACCGACGTTTCGGCTGTCTTACAACAGCCATGGTCGCGGCAAGACTGATGTCATCTCAGCAGCTACCCTGCCTCACTTATTTTTTATTTTCACTTTTATCCGAACCGTCGGTACGTCGACACACAACACTTATGACGTCTACACACTGCTGAGCTGTGTTACTGCGGCGAGGTTCACATTTGTTGATTACTGGATTCCAAGTAGTAGACAGTCTGTATCCATCCTGCCGGTTGAAATTTTTATGCTTTTTTATTAAATTAATTAAATATCACGAATAAGACCTGTTTCTATAAAATTGTCTGACATATCAACGCTGTATAAAACGTCTCATTGCTGGGCAGGGAGCCTTTCGCTACAAGAAGGTATAAGCCAAGGTTCACAACGCTGACCAAGTGCGGTTTGTACTCTTTTATGCAAAAGCTAGTTAACAGATTTTGATAAAACTTTGTCGGTGACAAAGTTTTATCAACATCGGTATCAATGGTAAATGGGCACCTTAGTATGGAAACCATACCCATGGCGGACACAAACGAAATATAGCAGAGTGTATTCATCTATGGCTCCCATTTACTATGGCATTAGTCGCATTAATGTGAGCTACGGGAATCTCAAAAATTCAAGTGTTATCTATGTATATATCCATACTCTTTATCTCTGAAACTACTGATCCAATTTGAAAAAATCTTTTTGTGTGTGATAGCGCCACATTCATGAGAAAGGTTATAGGCTACTTTTTATCCCGATATTCCCGCGGGATCACTGAATGAGGCCGACGAAGTTGCGCGCGTCCGCTTATTAATTGATATAGGTAAGAAAAATAAAATGCTAATTCATTAAAAAAAAAAATATTCAATTTGATCCAAAGCAATCATAAGATCATTTAAAAAGGCAGCGAGTGCGCCAGTTGCTTCCTGGTGTATAGCCCAAGACAGATAATAAACAATGCTAGCGATATGAGTGCAGCTATTAAATGAGTGAAAAAAAAACCTGTTCAATGTGCGAAAGAGACAGCGTATAACATATCTCTAAACATTAGCTCATTTCGATATAATTTTTATGCCTTTATAAGATGAAATAAAAACCTTTGATACCGTTGGTTTTCTTTTTTAAAGGATCCTGTACATTTTCCTCCGACGATTTTTTATCAAACAATTATATGCAATGAAAGGTCATATTATTCCCCTTTGTTTAAAACTATTTTGGTTAATGTCCGCCACTGTTCGCAAAGCGGGTCAGATATGCCCAATGACCTTTAGGTAATAACTACCTATATCTTCAGAACTCTACTAAAACATTTTACTACCGTATTTTTTGTGACCAATATCTTAGATATTGTACCACTCGTAGCTCAGCATGTCGTTAGTAATAGGTCGGCAAAGTTAAATAAAGTATTCTATTCTCACACACATCACCATCTAGTCCTAAACTAAGCAGAGCTTGTACTATGGGTACTAGATAATGCATAAAATTACATATAATATATATTTTTCTTTGTAAATACATACATAATATATATAGAAACACCCAGACCAAGACAAACATCCATGTTCATGCACACAAATGTTTGTCTTGAGCGGGAATCGAACCAGCGACCATCGGCGTAGCAGTCGCTTACACTACCGCTGCGCCAACCGGTCGTCAAAGTTTCAAGAGGTCGCCACTTGGATGGGTGATCGCTAGTGTAGCATTGATATCAGAGTGTTTCTCGCTTCTGAGGGCATGGAGAAGCTATGGGTTCTGGTTCTTGTCTAAAGGCAAGAATGGTTACGCCACTTTGGAGGCCGTATGTGAACTGCAAAACTAGAATTATCCACACACGAAATTTCATCACAGTACACCATTTTCAAACGAACATTCCTCAACATCATTTTTCAGGAACATATTTGTCAATTATGAGCATCAGATTTTAGCGTTCAAATTGAATCGTTCTGCCACTAATGAACCTATTGTAGTTCCACCGTACGGTTTTTACCGTGCAATTAACCCGACAATCCCGTCCGTGTGGTCGACTTAATCAGTGAACGCTGACACTTGAACGTTTGAGGGCTACCTATGATTTCGGGTCGGACGCCGGCTTTATTTGCACTGACAATTGTTGGTTTCATAGAGCTTTGGACGGTGACGCTTTTGAATGGGTGAATGGAATGTGGAATATTTCCCGCAATTGTGGGTTTTGTTGGATGTATTGAACATGTCATATTGAAACCACGACCAACATTTAAGGGTTATGTTGCCAGACCTGAAAGTGCATTGTAATTTTTACGAAGTTGTACTCTATTAACCTTATTTGGGTTACAAGATGTGCTGAGCTACCTTGATCTTATATTTCTTTTTTATTGCTGTGTGTGGTTAGAAATAACGGTTTTGTAGGCACTATAAAACAAAATAGGTTTTATTACATAAATGCAGCAGTTTCATGAAACAAGTTTCATATATCGTTACAACGATAAAAACACAAAAAACTGGTGACATCTAACGGACTGCGAAGGAACTACAAAGAACGATAGGATATTATTATAATGAATCTCTCAAAACTGACTCTCTAGACTGCCTCATTGGTCCAGTAGTTAGCGTATGCGACTGCTGATCAGAGGTCCCGGGTTCGATTCCCGGGTCGGGCAAAAGTATAACTGGGTTATTACGAATACTCAATAGCAGCCCGGAGTCTGGTGATGTGCCCGGTAACGGCAATAGGCTCGCCCCCTAGTACGTGGGACCTAAACATTCATAGCGAAATGTGGGTGTAATATTTACACCTCTGCCTACCCCTTCGGGGATACAGGCGTGAGACTATAAATAAAAATAAAAATAAATCTCTCTAAAAAGCTTGCTCATATGATTGCTACTTAAATAAGTTCTCGTCAAGCCCGCCCAGCCGCGTTTCACCAGATACGATCTTTTAGCCTGAATAGAGGATCTTACCTTTAGTTGTAGGAACACCGCGCTTCTTTCCCCCGCTATAAAGATAAGGTGAAGATGATTATAGGCTATAAAATATTATAACAAATTAAAGTTATTCACTGTTGTAATGAGACCAAAATAAAGCTTAGAATGCAATTACAATATTCAATATCCACAATTATTATACGATCTATATAATATAACAATGGAAGCAGAACAGCAATCATATCATTCAAAAAAATTCTTCACAGAAATTTATTATTTTAATTATGGGCAATATTTTTTTATTTCTTCAGGGGTTCATAGGAATAATAGTTGATACCTACTAAATAATAATTGAATTCTACGTTACTCATATTAAAACTACACAGCTTAGTACTAACAACATAAGCCTAAAACCTATATTCAAATCTACCTTCATAACACATAACATATCTTCACGCCTTTTTATCCCCGAAGGGGTAGGCAGAGGTGTATTACACACCCACACTTCGCCAGATATGTTTCGGTCCCAATGTAATAGGGGGCGAGCCTATTGCCATCTACCGGGCACATTATTTAGCGAGCGATAATTAACATTTTTAATACACACATAACTTCGAAAAGTCAGAGGTGTGTGCCCGAGGTACCTGGGGATCGAACCCGAGACCATCGTCTCGGCAGTCCGTTACGTACACCACTGGGCTACCGCCGCTCTATCTACCTTCATAATCCTACACAAACGACTTTAATCTGTATCTTTATAAATTTCAGCTTACTCTAACTTTAAACGAATCAAGCATTTAATTAATGGTGGGTACTCACTATCGACGCGCGACGTTTGGTTTTAACGGTTGGTCAGTTCCGCAGTACGGCTCTTGCGTGTGTAACAGTCCTTAATTAGTACCGACCTCTGGGATACAATGATTGTGCCTGTCAGTTATTTACATAATAAATTGAAGATGAGGAAATTTCTTTTAGTTTAATTAGTCCCAGTGCTTATTAACTGTAATAGGTTCAAGGTTGAGACTGGGAGAAAATTTTGGTTTATTTGTGAGGTTGGAGCAGGTAAATTTAAACAGTCGAAAGGAAAATGTGTGATTAATTTAAGCGTCGTTACTTTTATTATACAAGGGAATATTTGTGAGACTGGATTGATGTTTTTTTCTCTTTCACGCAAAAGTTTCTGGACGGATTGTGATAAAACGTCGCAGTACTTTGATTTACACATTATGATAACACATAGGCTACTTTTAATCGCAAGAACTGTTACCCACGTCAACGAAACTAAACTAAATTCTAGTCATAAATAAAACTTTATCTTTAAAGATACCCATTAGGCAGATTATACAAAAAAAATACTACAAGCAAACTTTGAAATATTTCTTTACAAGGTTTGGCTTTTCCACCCCAGTAACTCATTTTCACATCTCACATCCCAAAGAGCAGGGTAGGATTGTATTTCTGCAATAAATTATTCTATATTTGTCTCCGTACTCGTTCGTAAAAACAGCCACGTGCGTGTGTAGATCCGTGCGTGCATATTTTTATGGTATAAGGGTGGCGAAGGAGGTACTGCCAGTGATTTTAACCAAGGTTCAATCACGTGTCGTCAATCTTAGGGCGAGAGAGAAAGAAATAGAGGATTTTTAAAGAGTTGAAGCTATCGCCACTCTTCTCTCTCAGTCTTTGTCTCCGCAATCTTTCACTACTGTTACATGGACAAAAGGAAAGAAAATGAGGAGGGAGAAATTTATTTACGTAGCGTAACAGTAGAGTAAAGTTAGCCTCTGAAGCTAACCATTGTGATATCATAATCATTTGTGGTCCTAAGAAGCGATTAGCGGAACCTTAGAGCATGTAGCGATCATAGAAAGCCCTGCGTGCTGCTTGTTTCCTAAAATATAATATTCTGCATCGGGAGCGTGGCACTTAATGTTAATTTATGAACCATTGAGTAATTAACTTTGGTGCGCCAAAGTTCACCTAAATTTTGAACTCCGATTATTGGAAATCCGAAAATGTTCTTCCTAAAATTTTTCATCCTAACAATCACAATTCCTAACTACTCTGTCTCTAATGATCATAATTCCGAAGCATTCAACTTCATAATGTCAGTAGCAATAAACATCTTTTATACTTTTATTTGTTTTCCTATATTCTCTCAACATAACCACCTTTTACACTATTATTCAAAGTCATATCTTTTTTGTTTAGATTTCTTTTTTTTTCACATTAATCAGTATTATATACATTAATTTTTCGTAACTTTATTTTCACATAACATGTATAACATATAAGAATAATAGTACCATGGTACAAATACAAAATAGTACAATGGTCAAGTGCCAGAAACGAATCGGTCGTATTCATAATTATTGGTTTAGGTTAGGTTAGAACTGTGACCACAACGCACGAGCCGAGCGAGTAAAGCGAGCGTGCCGCGGCAGCGGCCGGCGAAGTGCCAGAATCGAATTGGTCCTATAGTTATTGGTTTAGGAACGGTTAAAATTGCGGTATAAACGCCCAGGCCATAAACATAACCGTATATGAGTCGTGTTTTATGAATTTCGGTTGGAGTGTAGACTTGGGGGCGCTACTGTGCGAGGACTTAAAAAAAATTGTGTTATTTTTGCTAATTATTTATTTTCTCGATTCTATTGTATAAAACACCTAAATATAAGGCTAAAAGTGTCTTGGTAAAAGTGTCATATATTTTTTATTACACTTGGTAAATGTGTCTTTCTGAATATGAGTGAAAATATTATGTTAATTATGTTTAGGAATAAAAGCGTTATGATAAAAAACAGTAGGAGTTTATCTATATTTACATTAATGATATTCTTAATTACAATTTTCGGAAACATGAGTGTTATGAACATCGCCGGTTGCGCTACAAATAGTATGAATGAAAACTTTAGGATGAAAAATTTTAGGAAGAGTGATCATTCGGATTACAAATCGTTAGGAAGAACAATTTCGGGTAAAGAACTTTAGGTGAGCCAATATGGACCCAATTAACTTGCTATTTTGGCTTTCACAAGTTTCACATCATGACCTAAATGAATAAATGGTTTTGACTTTGACTCTGAATAAATGAAAACTGCATTTCGCAGCTCTGTAGCAGCTTAGCTATGATGCGTAGCTCCTATGCACCTACACAAACAGTCATCATCTTGCCAACCAGTAACTTCTACACAAGTCTCCATTAAATCAGATTCCTCATCTTACAAGGCTCTCATAAAAAAATAAAATAATGTGCGCGCTATATTTTTCGTTGAACTTTTTACTGACGTTACCATAGCATGATTGCGAACTTTGTTACTACTGGGAGTAACTGAAAACACGGCATTTTGTAGCATAGTTTTAACTGGGACGTGAACGTACGTTATTCTGGTGAATAGTTTTAAAAGTGGTAAATTTTCTGTTTTTTTTCAGGTTGGTGAGTTGGTGCAAGTATACCTTGACACGTTGTGTTCTATTGTGATTCAGTTTTACTAACTGGTAATGATGCTAAATATGCAAATATTATTACGTTCTTGTCTCTTAATGGAAGATAAAATAATAGGCTCGCCCCCTATTACGTGGGATCAAAAAATTCATGGCGAAATGTGGGTGTAATATTACACCTCTGTCTAGCCCTTCGGGGATACAGGCGTGAGTCTATAAATAAAAAAATCAAAATAAAAATTAGATTTTTCGTGCTAGTACGTCTTCTTGCGAATATCACCAGTAGGAACGCCGAAGTTATAAACCAAAATACCTTGTCAGCTTAATTTTATTTTCCACGAGAAAATTGGGATCAAAGACTAACAACATAATTACAGTTAATATTTTAATGGTCGTAGCCTAAAACTCGAATATCAGTGATCCAAATCGCTTTGTTTTCATCTGTTTGTTAAATAATATCATCAATATTGTTTAGCGGGTCTTAGTCATGATAATTGACTTATTTAAAGGCATAAATACCTCTGTACAAATCGCGAAAGTTTAAAATCGATTTTGCTAAATAATAGTTGTAATTTTTTAGATTATATCTTTTATTATTTAGGAGTCACAGTATTTTTAAACTCTTAAGATCTCAGCACATCTGTAGTCCTCACAATTAAATATTTTGTTGAACCCGAAATACACATATCATTAAACGTTGAAACCAAATTCCACATATTTGTTTAGTCTTATCACCGTATGAATTGAAAAGTACGTAGATAAATAAAAATTGATTTAATAGTCATTTTCAAAACTTCATCTCATGCGAAGAGACAGCCCTGCGAAATAATAGTAACTCTACGAGCAAAACAACTAAATGCTCCAAGCTTCAGCGACCACAGCAACAATATTTACGTATGATATGCACCGTAACAGTAAAAGTCTTTTTATTTTGCACACTCGAGCAAAATACATCACAAAGTATACATAAGACACAATACTCTATCTCCCGCGAAAAATCCACCTTAAATAATAAACGTGGTCATACAACCTCTAATCCACAAGAACATTAGGTACTCCCTACCTGCAACTTATAAAATATTACATTACTATCCAAAGGAAAAGCAACATTATTACATTAAAACAAGGTGTAAAATCGCTTGCGTTGAAAACGTAAGTAGGGGTATTTTATTAGACGATTATCCCCTGGGTAGAGGTCACCAGTTACACAGTCTGTTAGTCAAAAGGCTGTTTACACCCTCTAGGTGGTCGTATGCACAATGCACTGGCTTAATTATCTTTGTACCAAGGACTTGGAGCCATGAAAGTGGTAACGCGGTTAGACGTACGCGTAATAAATATTAAATGAAATTAGTCTCCCGTCAGATCATGCGTTGGATCTCGTAAAGGTGAATGTAATTGCGTATGTTTTTGACATTTATATACTTAACTTTATGCTCTGGGTAGGTTGATATATGGATGTAGGGTTCTTTTATATCGGTGATCTGAGTACAATATCATTATGGTATTTGATGCTTGTACCTTGAAACTAGCTCCAAAGCCTCGTAGTCTCTGTGAAACCTCTGTGAGGACTTAGGTTTCAATTGATTAGGGTGATATTTTAGGACATGAGACGATTGGCTGTGTCGCAGGCTTTTGGGCGGTGGTAACTCCGACCAGAGTTGGCCACACACTCACACTATAACAAACAAAGGTCTTTGTGCACAGGCATTTGCAAAGAAAACTATTTAAGGACATTACAGTTTTCATGTCCAAAGCACAAAGATGATATTGAAGCCAGAAAATACTCAATATAAAAGGCTTCAAATACTGCCTTGTACCTGTTCCTTTATTCCAACAAATAAAACAAACCAAGTGCTTTGTTTAGCGTTACCCAAAGTTATAATCACTGAAGATACTTAGTACATAATAGAACAGTAGTTAGCAATAACCCTGAACCCATAAATGTAGGCTACACGAGTATCAACGCCGAGAAGCACACTAATTAGACTTCCCAAGACTTTCATTATTAAGACTTGGAACTACTAAAATGTTATAACACTGTTTTGGAAAAGCAGTGGGTCGACCTTGAGGAAGAAGTTTCAATGTTGTAAGTAGTATGTTAAGGTTTTATGTGAGATATTCTAGTATATTTATTTAGTGTCTGACATCAGTCTAGTGCGTTGTTAAAGTTTCACCTTTGAATCCGTTGTCCGATTTCTAGTCTTGATATGACAAAATACTAGATGGACACCGAACGACTGGCGTGTGACCTTCACAATAAAAGCGATGATCTATGGTTTTAATGGTCTCGGAATATTTGAGGTTACTTTAGCTCGTGGTGACTGTCATAGATCCTGAAGACCGGCCTAACGTAATCGCCGAAGTATGGGGAACTTTTGTGGTCTAAGAGTGCTGTAGAACAACGAAACTAATTAAGAGTGCGGTAGAACGCGATGTGGTATTACTCAGTGCCCAAAGAATACGAAAGATCATTCAAAACTTTTTACACTTTTAAAAATGTGTTTTTAGTGCCACTGTTACAAAAATATAAACAAAATTTCTTTTGCTATAATCTATTTTTGTTTGATTAGCCCCTCGAAGCATTTTGGCCACCATCGAGGCATCTCAAAACACCCGTAGATGTATTTTGGCCACTTTCGAGGCTAGGCTTTCGAACTAAGTACGGGCGCGTAATATTTTCGTTGAAAGTATGGTGATACTTCTATTTATTAAGTTAATATTGTATATCTAAAGACGCGTAATTAAATAAGCTTTCGAATGATATTAATTAACACCAAATAAAATACTTGAAGCCCACGCTGGAGCGGTATAAAGCGCGCCCGGTATAATATTTTCCCGCCATTTTCGAGCGCGCTATTATATTTCTAACATATTCATATTTCTCGTCGTTTTTTATTATGGGATGTATTGTACACGTTAGAAAGGTAATTTAATTTACTTTCAGAGAAAATAAATATAATGGAAAGAAACATTTTAATTTTAAACATAAAAGGATATAAAATATAAATGATTGTTAATTGCCGCCAATTTTCGTATTTAATTTTTTCAAACATATTTTTTAGTTATATATCAGATTCAAACCTAGATAAGTTTCTTTTCAACTAGATTTCCAATTAAAAAAACCATATCTGATAAGAATCCGATAAGAATTATTCTTATTGGGCTTTGCACAATTGTTTACCTTTTCCCGCCAAAAATAACCGCCATACCCGCCAAAATTTTCGAAAGCCAATATCTCATGAATCATAGAAGTATTATATATAATATGATAGGTTTATTTATATACTCATAATAAAACAATAATTCATAACATAAGTGAAACTTTATCTATATATTTTCATTCAATAAAAAATAAATGCCGTTTTTTCGGTAATTGAATGAATATAGCCTCTTGAATTAAATTATTACACAATATTTGTTTATTTTTTTGCTATTATATTATAATTAATTAGTTTATTCACAATTAAAACATAAAAATAGCAAATATAATTATATTTTTTGTTTACAATGATGTTTTGAATCCATAAGTACGCCCCGCGCGCAACATGCAAAGACAGCGAAATATACAAAATTTCAAATGCTGTCATTTAAATAATTTTCTAAGCAAGCATTGCTATAATTTTATATTATTGTAAAGCTTATACCACCAGGTATACAAAATAACAAAAGTTAGCCATTTATAACCCATATTGTTATCAGAATAGATGGATGACGATAGACTGACAAAGAAGATATATAAGGCAAGTGTGAATGGGACAGGACAAAGGGGAAGACCTAGGCGGACGTTCTCTGACCAGATTGGAGACATCCTGAAAAAAGGACAAGTCAGAAGTACCCTTAACAGAAGAGCATGCATGAGAAACTTGATGGGAGTGAGTGAAGCAAGTGAGGTATGTCAGGATCGTTGCAAATGGCATTCCGTAGTCTCTGCCTACCCCTCCGGGAAACAGGCGTGAGTCTATGTATGTATGTATGTATGTATTGTTATCATGACAAAAAAAATGGCGAGTAGGTCGTCGATAGACGACATTGTTTACAATAGGATCAAGTTCGGCGGGTCGCATAAAGTAAACATTCCATCATTCAGTCACCATTAAAACATTAGTACAAAGCTTATTTAATCTACTTTCATAAAAACATCATTTCAAATATCGACACCCGAGTGACGAGTCGTAAGTTTAGGTTTAAGGTAGCACGGCAAGTGGCCTTGCTTCGCGGCTGGTCAGATAACGACCGCGTGATGCTTTAGCGATAAATGTCAAATTAAAGCGATAACTTTGAGCGGTTAGGGACGCTCTGTTTTCCTGTCAAAGGAATCGAATAAATAGTTTTCTAAGAACTTGTTAGTACATGGTTAGTTCAATTAGGCACCGTATGGGAAATAATGTCGTCAATATTTCTTGTTAAGAGAAAATATCCTTTTAAATTAGATAGGTTGACTTTCCTGGATAGTATATTCATAAAGCATCAACTTATAATGTGATGAAACCGCTATTTTTTTTTTTTTAATTAAAGTTCTTGAATCAAAGGCAGCGATGGCCTAGTGGAGATACCAACGGACTGCCATGCAGAGGGTATCGGTTTCGAATCCACGGCGCGCACCACTGACTTTTCAGAGTTATGTGCGTATTGAATTGTTAATTATCGCTTGTCTCGTGCCTCGGAGAGCACGTTAAGTCGTCGGTCCCGGCTATCATGAAGATCTTTGACAGTCGTTATAGGGCGTCAGTACCTCTAAAAAAAATAAACTGACACTATTCTAAACCATGTAATATCGCTATCCCTTCGGGTTGCGGTGGTCAGACAGGCAGTCGCTCCGTGGAAAAGCTAATATTCAGCCAAATCCGGTTAGACTAGAAAGCGGACCCCAGGTTGAGACTGGGATAACGCTAGGAGGATGAAAGTTCTTGAATCAATAGAGACGTACCTTATGCTAAATTGCGTTGAAAAATCTCCCTACTGTCGATAGAGTTGCCAGCACAAAAAATATGTAGACCAATTTCTGTGGTCACCAGATGTATCAGTTTAGTATTTCCTGACCCCGAAGTAAAAAATGCATAAAATATCTTTGAATTCTCTTCAAACTTTTAATGTTATATTTGTATAGCTGTAGGTTATAAAAATCCGCTTACTATGACCTTAGACAAATTGGAGCCAAAAACCAAGACCTTTTTAATAACAAGGAACATTTTAATTACACGCACTAGGCGTATCACGAAGAAGAAATGATTGAAAGTTTCTTTCACGCAAAAACTAATAAACGGATTCTCTGAATAACACTGATAACTTTTGTCGCGATAACCAATACTCCCGCGGGCGAAATCCAGTTACAGATAAATTACACCCAGGCACAGAAAAAATAGTGGTACTCATCCCATTTGTCCGTGTGGTGACGGATTAAGAATACGAAATGTTTTTTTATAGGCTCACGCCTATATCCCTGAAGAGGTAGGCAGAGGTGTAATTACACCCACATTTTGCCATAAATTGTTAGGTCCCACGTAGGTAATAGGGGGCGAGCCTATTGCCGTTACCAGGCACTTCACCAGACTCCGTGCTGTTACTGAGAATTCGGAAAAACCCAGTATCACTTTTGCCCGACCCGGGCATCGAACCCGGGACCTTCGATCAGCAGTCGCATACGCTATCCACTGGACCACGGAGGCCGTCTACGGAATGTCACCAGCCCATGTTATATCGTGGGTTTTGTAAGAGCCGACAGAGGGAGTATATTGTGCAGAGAGAGATAGAACAGCACTGTAAGAGAAGGAAAACTTGAAACAAATCCAATATTAACCCGTTCGGCCACCGTGGTCCACTTTTCAAAAGAGACTGTTAGGGGCTGATGATGATGATGATGAAATTCATTAAATGAACTAGTAAATATCTTCGCCAAGTCTCATCCAGTCGCACAATCTCCTTGTTTGTCTCGACAGTCATAAAATGGACTCGTGTGCTTTATAATAAGGGTCGTTAGCAACTAAATGAAATTTAATAGTCAACATTTAGAATGTGACTTTAGTCACGTTGTTTTAATTCCATGACTTTAGTCGTGTTATATTAATTGACGGTTAGGGTTGGACGGCTCTTTAAGATTCGTTGTGTTCCCGTAATTATATTTGTTCAAAATACAGTTTGGATTCAATGTCAGTATCATACCTATGTCATAAATGGTATTCTCCTAAATTAACTAATACTTGAATAATATCACAACTAGATTGTAAATTAAACAATTTGTCAAAATAATTATGTGTCAACGAGGAACTATTTAAACGATAATGACATTAAGTTAGCAGAATACCAATTTTGAGTCAATTCCAAATATAATCTCATTTCGTTCAAAAGATAGTTTCGATGTCAGAAAAATAGGAGAATTGGCCTTCTGAGGTTTAAATCGTTATATGTGGCTTGCGATTCCAAAAACTGAACACGGTTTAAGTCTATTTGACAATACCCGGTACGCAATAAAAAATAAAAATGTTGTTTCCATCTCACTCGCTGCTCAGAGGTTGCTACCGAGAGAACAGTGAGTCATCATCATCACCATGTCAGCCTAGGACGTCCACTGCTAAACATAGGCCTCCTCCAAGGTTCTCCACACAGACCGATTTTGAGCCGCCCGCATCCAACCGCTTCCCGCGATCTTAACCAGATCGTTGGTCTACCTTGCAGAAGGTCTACCCGTGCTGCGTCGTCCGGTACCTGGTCGCCACTCCAGAACCCGCCTGCCCCAACGGCCATCGGTTCTTCGCGCTATGTGCCCTGCCCATTGCCACTTCAGCCTGGCTTTATTTTTATAACAGTGAGTGCAGTCACCTTATCACACCAGTAGCTTGGTGATCGGTGGCGGTGTCTTTTATGTTTACTTTACCCAATTGTTAAGGTTATCTAGTGGTTGGCGAGCAATGTTACCACAAGGATTGCTTGGATGCATATTAATTTTTCTTTTTTTTTTAAAGAAAACTCCCGCACTAGGACTAACTCCTGTGTCGCGGGGGACTTTACAAACATACAACTAACGGACACAATAAACACCCAGACTCGAAACAACAATTTATGAATCACACAAAGTGTTGTCTCGTGTGGGGATCGAACCCACAACACTCGGCGCAGTGTCAAGCAGCGAGGCGGCCGCCTAAACCACTACGCCAACCGTGCAGTCAACATATTGTTAAGTCTAGTCTAAATTGAGCATATATACGGTCTGAATATTGGTGATTTTAAAATAATGAAATTCTAGTTTTCAAGTTAGACGATATATGCCGCATGAATAAGAATAATATTAAAAAAAATGGTTTGATTTTTCAAATGGGCCAAATTAAAAGTACCCATGGCCGGCAAGCTTGGAAGCGCAAAAAGTGTGTTTTAAACGGCACATTCGGCGTTCCAAAGTCTCTGCCTACCGAAGTAAGAGACGCTTGTAAGGCCGACCTCACATTGGGCGTCAGGGTTCCTCGAGCGTACGCCTAGCGTGCGCTCGGCGTTCACTCTGTAGTACAAAGTGAACGCCGGACGCACGCCGAACGGACGCCGAGCATACGCTCGACGAAAGCTCATGACCAATGTGATAGATACTTTTGATTATTATAGAAAAATACAATGATCTTTATATTATAATAGTAATGCTCTGAAAATATGAACAAAGTAGGTATCTCATCTCTGTGTAAATTTTCCTTGGTCATAAAAAATTATACAGAAATAATTTTTCAACGTATTTAAATCATACATTCTATTTAAAAGAAATATCTCTTTATTCTTTACACGCACCATAAACTACCAGCCATCTCCTTATCTACCCCGATATCTTTACTGTGTCAACGACCAGACCTTTGCAACAGAATTAAAATAAACTACCAATTTGTCATGTACGAATGTCGAGCGTCCATTACTTTCGTTACCGACCACTAGCGGGCTATGACGTCACTCTAGGGACCACCCCGACGAAAATACATGGAAATTCTATCTTAAAATAACCGGACTGCTTTTTTGACGCTTACAGAGGATGCGGCGAATCATTGTGATCATGTCCAAAGCATTTATTGATGATACAATTTTAAGAAATATTATTTTATTTTGCTTACCTTGCGATAGATCATCATCATCATCATCATCAGCCTGCCGTAGTCCACTGCTGGATATAGGCCTCTCCAATGGCACGCCACTGAGCCCGATTTTCGACTCTTCGTGTCCAGCCGCTGCCAGCCACTTTGCGTATATCGTCACTCCACCTAGCCGGAGGGCGTCCTACACTACGTTTGCCAAGGCGCGGTCTCCACTCTAGAACACGGCTACTCCATCAGTTATCGGTTCTGCGACAGATGTGACCAGCCCACTGCCACTTCAACGTGCTAATTCTCTGAGCTATGTCGATTACCTTGGTTCTCTGTCGGATCACTTCATTACGAATTCGATCCTTCAGAGAAACTCCGAGCATAGCCCTCTCCATAGCTCGCTGAGCGACCTTAAATTGGTGGACTAGTCGCACCGTCAGTGTCCACGTCTCGGCACCGTAAGTCATAACGGGTAGGACGCACTCATTGAAGACTTTTGTCTTAAGGCTTTGCGGTAGGGATGACGAAAAGACTCGACAGAGTTTCCTATATGCCGCCCAGCCAAGCTGTATTCTTTTGCAAGCCTCCCTCTCGAAGTTGTTTCTACCCAATTGCAAGGTTTGCCCAAGGTAGACGTACTCCTGAACAACTTCGAGAGGGACCCCGTTTAGGATAATCGGTTCCGGAGAGACATGTTCATTGAACATTATTTTGGTTTTTTCCAAGTTCATCCGGAGACCGATGCGAGCAGAAGAATCAGCTAGGCTGCTCAGTATATACTGCAAGTCTTGCACGGTTTCAGCCACGATAACGATATCGTCTGCAAATCTTAAGTGTGAGAGGTACTCGCCGTTTATGTTAATACCGCGTCCTTTCTAGTGCAGCGTCTCGAACATATCCTCCATTGCATTTGTGAACAATTTGGGGGAGATAACATCCCCTTGTCTCACACCTCGATGCAGGTGGATAGGTTCAGACTGCTGGTTCTGTACTTGGACGGTCATAGTCGCGGCGTCATACAGACCTCTCAGCACTTGGACGTACCGCCAATCGATTTGGCACCGTTGCAAAGACTCCAGAACAGACCAGGTTTCGATGGAGTCAAAGGCCTTCTCATAGTTCACAAACGCTAAGCACAGGGGCTGATTATACTCCTCTGTCTTCTGTATAATCTGCCGCACTGTGTGGATGTGGTCTATGGTGCCATACCCTCCTCGAAAACCGGCCTGTTCGGACGGCTGAAACTCGTCGAGTCTACGCGCGAGACGGTTTGTGATGACCCTGGAAAACAGCTTATAGACGTGGCTCAAGAGCAAGATCGGTCGATAGTTCTTCAACAGAGTTTTGTCTCCCTTTTTGAAGAACAAAACGACTATGCTCTTGCTCCACGCCCTTGGAGTTCTCTCCGAGAACAGGACAGAATTAAATATGCGTTGGAGCTGCACCAGTATAGGTTTTCCACCTGCCTTTAGCAGCTCCGTCGTAATTCCATCTTCCCCGGGGGCTTTTCCATTTTTAAGCCGCCTCAGGGCCACCACGATTTCGTCTTGGCTGACGTCTGGCAACTCTTCCGTGAAGTGGCGGGTTAAAGTGGCTCTTGGATCCTCGGAGTCGGATTGGGGACGGCACGCTTTCGAGGTGTAGAGGTTGCCGTAGAAGCTCTGAACCTCCGCAAGAATCTCCGGTCTAGAAGTGGCGACTTTCCCGTCTGACGTGGTCAGCTTTGTCAGATGACTTCGACCTAAATGCTGAGTAAAAACTTTCGACCCTCGATTTCGCTCGATCGCATCTTGTATAGAGCGTGTATTGGAGCTACGGAGGTCGCGTCTTACTAGCTTGAAGATCTTTTTATTTAGATCTGACAAAGTGCCTGCCGGGTTTTCTCGTCGCATCTCTATGAGCTGCAGAGATTCTCGCGAAAGTTGAGATCTCCTGCCGGTGTGCTGCGTCTTAAAGAGTTTCGTCCCCTCATCCCGAAGGATTTCCACCACTTTATCGAGTTCCTGGTCCATATCTGCGTCTATTGCGGTTTCCAAGGCAGCGAACCGGTTTTCCAGTTTTAGCTGGAATGTTTCAGATCCAACCACGGATTGGAGGAAATTTGGCCGGAGCGTAGACTTCATAAGGCGAACGCGTTCAAGCTTATAATCGATATTCAGAGTGCCTCATACAAGTCGGTGATCACTTCCGGTGTTGAACCTAGTGATCACGGAGACATCCCTAAATATTCGCCTTTTGTCCGCCATAATGAAATCAATCTCATTTTTTGTCATAGTGTCGGGGCTTCTCCACGTCCACTTTCTTTGAGGCTGCTTCTTAAAGAATGAGTTCATTAAGAACAGCCCCTCCTTCTCTAAGAAGTTGACGAGCATCTGTCCCCTATGATTTCTACTACCAAATCCGTGTGGTCCTACTACCGATTCGCCGCAAGTATGTACTCCCACTTTGGCGTTGAAGTCCCCCATGACAACATTAAAGTGGGCCTTTTGGGTGTTGTGTAAGGCCCTGGAAATGTCTTCGTACATTTCTTCTGCTTCATCATCCGAGTATGCCGAAGTCGGTGCATACACTTGGATAACCTTGAGAGTATATCTCTTGGTGAGTCTGATCACAAGGTATGCTACCCTTGTCGACACACTGGAGATTTCTAAAATGTTGTCAGAGAGGACCTTATGGACCAGGAACCCAACCCCGCCTTGGGATGGCTGGTCTCCCCCCCTGAAGTACATAAGATGGCCTGAATCTAGGGTAACGGTATCCTCTCCCTCTCTCCGGACCTCGCATAATCCCAAAACATGCCACCTTATGTACTTCAGTTCCTCTTCGAGTTTTGCCAGATGTTCGTCGAGCCGTAGCGTGCGTCCGTTATACGTAGCCATGGTCAGTCGGTGTTGGCGGCCTACCGTAACCCGGGGATTCTTCGCACCCCCTGCCCCGCCGTTACCATGTCCGCCGCCTTGGCCAGGAATAGCGGGGCGACCGGGAACTGGGGGCCGTTGCGTAAGCGTGTGTGCCATTGAGGTTTTGCCCGTAATCACCACGCTGGGCATGCGTGTTGGTGATTGCAGGGCGTAGCTTCTCGCACCGGTGACGCTGCTGCCCGTCACCGATCTATTATATTTAGCTACGCCTATTTGCAACGGTTATACCGCCGTTAGTCGGTCGCCAGAGACAACGATCTGTCAGTTTCCATTTCGTAGGTGAACCTCATTTTCGGATGAATGGAGTTAAGGTGTTGCACATATTGATCTACTTCCTGCTTACCTCCTTTTACGATACTAAAGATGTCGTCCACGTATCTTTTCCAAAGCCTGATGGTCTTGGGCCCGCTGCTCGTCTATATATATATTCTTGCGATAGATGTCGTATGATAAAATTTAGGTACTTAACTTAATTCAATTTATACTAAATTTATCAAAAGATACACTATAAGACATACTAAGAACAAAAGATATCATCATCATCAGCCTGCCAAAGTCCACTGCTGGATATAGGCTCCTCCAATGGCACGCCACTGAGGCTTTCGGCTTTTCGTGTTCAACCGCTGCCAGCCACTTTGAGTATATCGTCACTCCAACTAGCCGTAGGTCGTCCTACACTACGTTTGCCAAGTCGCGGTCTCCACTCTGGAACACGACTACTCCAACAGTTATCGGTTCTTCGACAAATGTTACCAGCCCACTGCCTCTTCAACAAAAGATATAAGCGCATAAAAGATGTTTACAAATGACCTTTGTGTCATCTATGGTCTGCCAACCCGCACTAGGCCGGCGTGGTGGACTATGGCCTTACCCTTCTCATAAGTGAGAAGAGGCCCGTGCCCAGCAGTTGGACAGTATAAAGGGCTGATGATGACGTGTGTGTGTCATCTATGTACGTTTACTTTATGTACCTACCAGATGTATGTCATCATCATCAGCCTTTAATAGTCCACTGCTGGACTAGGCCTCTCCTTTGAAAGGAGGAATTGGCCTACTATACCACGCTGGCCAAACGGGTTGGTATAGGGTTTGTATCAAGTTTTCCTTCTCTTACTTACAGTGCTGTTTTATGCATAATATGCTCCCTCTGTAGGCTCTTACGACACCCATGGGATGATATGGGGTGGTGACAATACGTATTCTTAATACCGGTACGGACAGATGTATGTAATTTAGATGTAATAAATTTATGTAACGTGTATCAATTACGTACGTTAATTAGAAAGCACTAATTATACAATAAAAGAAGACCTGAATTAAGAAATATTTCCTGCCATGCAAAATTTCATTGAAGTGTCTATGACTAGCTTAAGTATCGACAGAATATACACTCGCGGACACGCAAATCGACTCAACCCCTAATTGCACACATAAACTTATTTTTTGATAAAAGTATACAAGATATTAATAAAATTTATTAATTTTATTTTAAAGCTTGGAAAACCAGCTTTTAATTAATATCATAATTAGTAAAATCCATAAACAACTTGGATAATTAATTAAGTCTAAACATAAAGGTACGAAAAAAAGGTAATTTGGGAAAAGGGGTTAGGTTAGGTTTTTCAGAAATAAAACAAAATGTTGTAAAAAAACGTAATAAAATTCATTTAATAAATACATGGTATTACCTCCTCTAGCTCTAATTAGCGCCTAAACAACCGATTTCTCATCGATCTTATTAAGTTCGAAACCGTGTCTTAAGGAATGCCATCCCACTCCTCTGATAACGCTGCCCGTAGTTCTGCAACGTTCAAAGGGGCTGGATTTCTGACCCGAACTCTTCGTTTGAGATCATCCCATAAGTACTCAATGGGATTCATGTCTGGGCTGAGTGGAGGCCAGTCCATAGTGCGTATTTGCACTTCATGCAGAAACTGCTGAGTGATGCGAGCGGTGTGGCATCGGGCATTGTCGTGCATTAAGATGAAATCTGCACCGACAAAGCCTGCGTAGGGAACAACGTGATCCTGGAGAATATCTCTGATGTAGAGATCAGCCGTCAAACCACCTGCTCGGCCTCCTCCAGAAACGAAAACAAATACCGTTTTTCCCTCCAACGATATGCCAGCCCACATCATAGTGGAACCTCCTCCAAATGGGACCGTTTCGGGGAAACAACATTGGGCAAACCACTCACCTGGTCGCCTGTAAACCCTGGACCTGCCATGCAGACACATTCTGCACTCGTCGGTGAATAAAACTGACGACCATTGCGCATCGTTCCAATCGAGATGCTCTCGAGCAAATTGAACGCGCACTCGGCGGTGGTTTGCAGTCAATTTAGGTCCCGTGGCAGGTCTTTTTGGAGTCAAGTTGCTTGCCCTCAAGCGTTTTCTAACTGTCCGCTCACTGACAGCTACCTCCCGAACACGTCTCAGCTGTTGTTGCAGATCAACGGCCGTAAGGTGCCGATTTCGCAGTGATGACAAGACAATGAAACGATCGTCTCTCTCAGTGGTACTCCTCGGGTGGTTCAATCTTGGTCTCCGATTGAAGGCTCCGGTTTCTTGAAACCTTCTGAGTATCCTGGATACAGCAGACTGGCTCAGATGAAGCTGGGCAGCGACTGCTCGCTCACTAAGCCCTTGTTGTAACAGGGCGATGACTTGAGCGGCTACTTCAGGTGTGGTATCCATAATTTCTTGATAACAATTAGTCCTGTTTGCAGAGATGTGTACCGGTCAACTTCTGATAAGCGACTGATAAGAAAATAGGGGTGGCACCGGTTTTTATAGGGGTGGTAAGTCCCGCAAGACACAGGTAGCGTAACGAGCAAATTGACACATACGCGTATTCATGCGAAAATTGATTAGTGCGAAAGCGAAAAATTTTATGGTGTTAATATTAACTACAAGCTGGTAGTCCAAGCTTTAAAATGACATATAATGTTTATTATTATCTTGTATACTTTTATCAAAAAATAAGTTTATGGTATGTAGTGCAAAAACTGTTAGATTACCAAGACAGGTTTCAACCGTCCCAAGTTACCTACCCAGTAACTTTACTTACCGAGACTTTCTAAAGCTA